>CM037860.1:52924659-53594659 GCA_021292105.1 Anadara kagoshimensis | reverse complement strand
CTAGTTTCCCACTCCTACAATCAATCTAATGCATTCAAAATTGAACTCTGATAATTTTACTCTACCTACCTACATTTTTATCGTCTTTTACTACATTAATGGGCCAGCTGGACAAATAATAACTAGCGATTTTAATATTAATGAGAACACAAAATCAAGATGACTAGTTTCAAAAGATCCTAAATACAGAGGCTTACTCTCAGAGTTGTATACTAAATGATAGGAGGTTGTTTTTACCATTATCTAAAATTGCTTTAAAAATTTGCTTACCATTATTTGCAAAAACTGTAAAAGATGATATATGGTAAGCTCTCATGAGATCTAACTCAAACCTTCTGTTATAACGGCAGGTAATATAGTTCCCATCACGCACAACATCCACTTGTAATAGACTATTTTGTCTTTTAGGTATATATGCTAAATTACCTGAAACATCAAAAATACATATAACGAAATAATTCTTCATACACAGGCATATCCTGTTTTTTCTTCAATTAAACACTCTTCTGTCACAAGCGTGCATCCTTGTGATACTTCATTTTGATGATAATGTGAATATATGCGAAATCGGAATCCATGGAGGGATTTTTGGGTACAAATTTTCTCAAAAGCTGTCTTTAATAATTGTTGCCGTTAATTGAAGAATTATCTTTTTAATGTTACTAGTGTGGCGACACCTTTAGGGGTTTCGCGGGAAAGAATGGAACAATCTAGAGGATTTCGATTTGTAGAGCTCATCCACAGAACTTGCCACTCAAAAGTTTAACACAGACCTAACGGATAAGTGCCAAACCTACCAATCATTTGGTAAAGAATTGGTTACTTTATTAAGGGTACGAATTCAAAACGGTACGTTAAATTTATTTTGGATGATAGGGTCGACTTTAAACAGTTATTGTGGATTTTATGTGCAAGATAGAAAAAATATAAAAATAAAACTTTTTTCGGTCAATGGACGACTTTTTCGTACAATGAACGGTTATTGAACAGGAGTGCGTTAAACGTAATTGTTTTCTGAAAAATCCATTTTTTGCATGTTTCACCCCAAAATTAAGTGTGATCCGAAGTTTTCCCAAAATTCTAATCAAGTTAGATAGCTAGATCGCATTAGACTCCATAAACTCAGAAAGTTTTAGCAAAATCTATTTTTTTCCTCAACTTTCCCAAAAGTGCAAATATATGCTGCTAAAAAGGGGAAAGTTGTCGCCTTTATCATTTCACATCCAGAGGATGTTCCGAATAAATTCGTCACTATCCTCTAGATTGTTCCATTCTTTACTAGTGTGGCGACACCTTTAGGGGTTTCGCGGGAAAGAATGGAACAATCTAGAGGATTTCTATTAGTAGAGCTCATCCACAGAACTTGCCACTCAAAAGTTTAACACAGACCTAACGGATAAGTGCCAAACCTACCAATAATTTGGTAAAGAATTGGTTACTTTATTATGGGTACGAATTCAAAACGGTACGTTAAATTTATTTTGATGACAGGGTCGACTTTAAACAGTTATTGTGTATTTTATGTGCAAGATAGAAAAAATATAAAAATACCGTCTTTTCCGTCAGATCTTAAACTTTTTTCGGTCAATGGGCGGCTTTTTCGTACAATGAACGGTTATTGAACATGAGTGCGTCAAACGTAATTGTTTTCTGAAAAATCCATTTTTTGCATGTTTGACCCCAAAATTAAGTATGATCCGAAGTTTTCCCAAAATTCTAATCAAGTTAGATAGCTAGATCGCATTAGACTCCATAAACTCAGAAAGTTTGAGCAAAATCCTTAATTTTTTTCTCAACTTCCTCAAAAGCGCTGTAATACGCTGCTAAAAATGAGAAAGTTGTCGCCTTTATCATTTCACATCCAGAGGATGTTCCGAATGAATTCGTCACTAATCCTCTAGATTGTTCCATTCTTTATTATTTGATTGATCAGTTACCACACGTAGAGAGTGTGGGTAGCTGGCAGGAGGTGCTCAGCTTCACTTCCCTGGAGGAAGTTCACTTGGTTAACATGACTTGTCAGTTCCAAAGTTTTTGCTTTGCTTCTGGGTTGTGATTCGGACGGTTATATCCTGTTTCTCCCACTTTTAATTATAGAATTTTAATCCCTTGTTCACACATTATAAACAATATGTGTTCAGTTATAGTCTGTTCTATGTAAAGTGTTATTTAGACTGGAAAATGAATTGCTTTGTGTATGATATTTTTTTATATAAATTTTGTATTTAATTCATTTTATTTTTATTTAAAGAAAAGAACCTCATCCATTATCTAGACATTGTATAACTGTTACCCCACTGTTCACCACAGGCAGTTGGAATAAGGATTTTGAACAGGATAAACCTTTTTTTAAAAATGTTACTAAACTTCACTGATACTGACAAAAACAAACTTAAACTCCAAACCAAAATGTTGATAGAAACAGCTAAAATTTCCAATGCATTTATTTTTATTTGAAAAAGAACCTCTTCCGTTAGCCAGACACAATATATATGTTGCCCCCTGTTCATAATTACTTGGAATGGGCATAAGTTCTTCCTAACAAAGTTTTTTTCATTGTCTCCAGTATCTTCATGCATTCAATTTTAGCATGATCAGCAGGAGCATTATGTACATTTCCAAATTTAACTGGATGATCCTGATATGTATTGACTCTAGGAATTCACTCAAGTTATTTATTTATTTATTTATTTATTTATTTATTTCGTGAATAACAGTAATAACTATTATTATTTAATGATTTTTCAATTTTTATGCCCATTCATTCAAATTAGTTATGTTATTGATTTATTTATTTATTCATTCTCTGATTACACAGCACGAAAACACGTCTTTATGCATGCATAAAGATGGTGTAAAGATGGCATAATGGTGGCATAAAGACGTCTTTATGCAGTCTTTATGCCATCTTTATGTAATCTTTATGCCATCATTATGCATATGCATAAAGATGCATAATGTCCAAAGTTCTTTATGCCATCTTTACGCCATCTTTATGTTAAATTCAGTTTTAGTTCGGCTTTTTTAATTAAATATTAATATATAAATTATATAATTATATAAATATGAAGCTTAAGATAATTTTTAAAATCAAAACTACTCTTGCACTTTTCCACTGAAATAATTTTTATTTATTTTTAAAAATTTTAATTAGTTATTGTTTTTTTTTAATTATTATTTTATTATTTTTTTTTTTATTTATTTTTTTCAAATTTTCAAATTTTTATTTATTTATGATTATTTTTAATTTCACATTTCCTTCAATTTATTGCATTATTTGCTTGTCTTGAAATAAGAATTATTCATGTACACATTAATTAAGTATTTTAACCTACTGACTAATTTGTCCTGAGCGGGACTGGAACTCACGACTCTTGGGTTCCCAGACTGACTCTGCATCCTTATCCATTAGGCCACGGAGGAGATGATCAAAAACTATAGAATTTATATAAGTAAATTTAGGACATATGATCACGTGACCAATTATGTGAAAAATATATACATATATGTCATTTTACTCCTTATGTAAAATATTTTAATAATAATAATAATTATAATATTTTAATAATAATAATAATTATAATATTTTAATAATAATAATAATTATTATTATTATTATTATATTATTATTATGTGAAAAATATATTATAATAATTATTATTATTATTTTGTCTTTCTTTCTAATATTTTAATAATAATAATTATTATTATTATTATATTATTATTATTATGTGAAAAATATACTATAATAATTATTATTATTATTTTGTCTTTCTTTCTAAAGAGGAATAATTTATAGGTTAACTGACCCAAGATGTCAAAGGAATTTAAAACCTCACCTGTAATACACTTATTTATCTGACCAGCAAACATCAATCAAGATCAATTATTATCAATTAGTTATCCATATCCCTTAGTAGAAACCATCCAGGTTTTGATGAATTTTTTGTGAGTTTGTTGGAAAATACGAGTTTATTTCTTGCATTTTTCATGTGCACTGAATTTGTGTGAATACAGTAATTGTAGTTTCTTCCAATAATTTTTCAAAATATTGTCCATCTTATAACAATAAAAAAAACATAATGTGAACAGCATTGTATATTTTTAACAACCATTTGAAGTATGATTATATTGTAGATTTCAAGTTTAGAAAGTTTCCGTTGAATGTGAAATGTTTATCTATTAAAAAAACAACAGAATTTTCTTTTCCAATTACTTTTAAGAAAAACTTCAACAAATTTTACATTTAACAGTAAAAACATCATAGAAATTGACCGAGAAATAAATTTTTGAGAATTCTTTTAAAAATATATGATTTTGTATGAAACAAAGAGGGGTTTTACAGAGTGTCCGAATATATATTGCACCACTCTATATACATTTTAAAGCAACATTTTTGTGTGCGTGTGTGTGTGTGATATGTTTGTTAAAAATAAATGTGATAAATAAAAAATAAAAATGAAAATAATAAATTGTTATAATATAAAATATATAATTTTAATTCGACATTTTAAATACAATAAATTTCAATTATTCTTAAAACTGTATTTTTAAATAATTTTCATTTTATATTGTCCATAATAATTGTTTTATGCCCCGTGTCAGGCGTACCCTCCCTGTACGGTCAAAATTTATACTACTTCACCTATAGCTGGTGATATCTCAATATAAGTGAAATATTCTTAACAGGAAAGTAAAACCTCATTCAATCAATTAATCACATTTAAACTGTTTTTATGAGAGAAAGAGTAAGTGAAGTAATGTTTTTTAAATAACAGAAGAGCAATAATTTCATTCTGCAAAAATTAAAGTAAATCTCAGTAGTTTAAACATCTAAATGATGACACTTTAATCTAATATAAACACAGTAGAACTATTTGAAAATATGAATATCTATTACTGTTGCCATATACTATTTCTTGAATATTTAAAAAAGTTTACGGCACTGTAAACCCAAATCTCTCTCTCTCTCTCTCTCTCTCTCTCTCTCTCTCTCTCTCAAAGACCTGGTGATATTCTAAGCCAACTTTTTTGTTTGACAAACACCATTCCAAGGACTACAGGGGTAATGAGGATCGTTGTCGCATCCAGGATTTTTAGACGTATGTGAAGTCAAGTGCCACAAGATCTTGTACGATTGTATGTCGCTATACTGTCCGGGACTGAAAAGTATGCCTATTAAATTCAATTAACACAAAACGCTATAGCCGAACTCTACTGTATATATTTGCTAATGTGGAGTAAGGAACACAGTTAATTAAAGAATTGAATTGAATAATGCGTTTGAATGACTTCAGTGTATTTTTAATTTGCCTAGGCCACAAATTATCCCAAGTTATAATCCCCCTCTCTCTCTCTCTCTCTCTCTCTCTCTCTCTCTCTCTCTCTCTCTCTCTCTCTCTCTCGGAGTTCAGGGAAACTGAGTAACTAGAGAATTATAATAATAAAAACCAACATAGTTTATTTATTTATTTATTTATTTATAATGATGCTTTTAAAAAGTAGCACAAGGCAGTTCTGGTTTTGAAAATTTCATAATGCACTAATATAACATAACTTGCATTAGTTTAATTTACAATTGTAAACATTAAAATATAAAATACAAATTACTGTATTTTTTTTAATACTGAATGTTTCAGTTGACACCAATAAATAAAAATATCCACATATTAACGGTTAATTTTTCTGTTTTAAATTTATTTTTGTTCATTTATTGAAAGTGAATGCAACTAGTCCAGCAGTTTTAGAAACAAGTTTGAGTCTCATTCAACTATTTGACTACCGGTACATTACCTTATCTCTGATTTGTATTTCTGCTACATCAATACTGGTACAGAATTAACAAATGTGTCTTGATTACGAAACTACTGTTTCACGTTAAGAGCTGGTGACGAAGTTTGGATTTTTATTCAGATTTTGATTTGATTTGATTTTAATTACATAGATAGACTATTGCCAACTACATAAAAAATTGCCGAAAACGATTCGTTTTCTTTAGATCAGTGAAATTTAATACAGTATATGAATTATTAAAATAAATAAATAAATAAATAAATAAATAAATAAATAAGAATAGTGAAATGAACAGTTACAGTTTTCAACCGGGGTTGGTCAATCCATGATATTTCACTTGTTGACAAACCACTACAC
The DNA here is from genome assembly GCA_021292105.1 of Anadara kagoshimensis. Classification (NCBI taxonomy): domain Eukaryota; kingdom Metazoa; phylum Mollusca; class Bivalvia; order Arcoida; family Arcidae; genus Anadara; species Anadara kagoshimensis. Next base: position 53,588,509 of record CM037860.1, on the reverse strand, counting down.
AAATTCTTTGTTCAATGTGTTTCTGACGTGTGAGGAAAATAAATAAGTAAATAAATAAATAAATAAATAAATACATGTAAATAAATAAATAACTATGTTCAATATCTTACAAAGTGGAATGGTTTTCCGTTGACTACACTGTAAACATTTTACTCTCCCTCTCTCTCTCGTACTAAATACGAAACGTTCAGGATACCAACATCATTGTATATATATTTAAAACATCCCCAACACATGTTCTTGCTTACAGGTAAAATCACCTGCGATCAGTAATTATACAGCTACTCCGTATACATTTATAAAATAGTGAAAGACTTAATATGCTTAAACCTGATAAGAGAGAGAGAGAGAGAGAGAGAGAGATTTTATGTAATTTATGGAATTTTATTACAAAATTCTAGTTTTCACTTGTTACCTGGTTACATATTCAATTCAAGATGTATTTATAAATAATTATTACCCGATAAATAAATAAATAAATAAATTCATAAATTAATTAATTATTAATTAATTTTTTTTACAAATTAATTAATTAATTAATTAATTTTATTACAAATTAATTCATTAATAAATAAATAAAAAATACATAAATTTATTTAAAAAACATAATTTATTTTTAATTTATTTATTTTTATTTATAAATTATAATTAATAATATTTTCATGCATAAAGATGGTTTAAAGATGCATAAAGAACTTTGGACATTATGCATCTTTACGCTATGCATAAAGATGGCATAAAGACCATCTTTATTCTATCTTTATGCAATGCATAAAGATGTGATTTCATCCTGTGTTAGCCGTTATGACTGATTATTTAATGATTTTTCAATTATAGGTAACTTGACCTCTTGATACAGACTATACTTGTTGTATAAACAAAAATCTTAAATGTTTATATAATACTATAATTAAAAGTGGGAGAAACAGGATGACCCCATTCGGACATGGATAAGTATGTTTTTTTAATTACCCTTATTAACCTAGTAATACTAATTGAATGGGTTTTAATAAACGGTATTGTTTTGTTTAATTGAAACAATGTTGATAGATTCGAAATGTAACGACAAAAATATTTGATAGAAAGCCGTAATCGACTTCCTCGATATAAATTAAACAAGTTGAACCAATACGTAAGATATCGATTCTATTCAAATATTACAATGAGGCTTAATCACAGCACATTTTACATTTCTTCCCATTTATTTGGTTACCGATTCAATTGCAAATAATTATAATAATGGTCATTATTGCTGTTTGCAGCGGCTGAACATAAAATAATTGATGGCATTAAATTAAATGTTCATGAACATATAAATCTGATTGTAATTATTGCCAAAAACACACATACTGTTATTATGAAAGTTTTCCCTCCATAGAATGCATGGAATAAATAAGTTATACAAACGAAATTGATTATGCTTACTGTATTGACAACCAGGTCCAATCCATCCAGGGCTACAATTAGGCTGATCTCAACAACTTCCATCTGTTCGCCTACACTGGGTATCGTGTAAACAATGGCATTTGTACATACATTCATCATTGCCTTGTAATTTACTCTTGCAATACTTTTGATCTACAAAGAAATATTTCAGATGAAAAAAATCTACCAAAATATACATATGACACAAAAGTGCAATATTATATTTACATAAAATTTGAGTAAGTAGTGTTCGTAATGATTAAATCATATTCCATGTATGTCGATGATTTCATAATTCTGATCTGCGCCCATGTTTAACTCTAAATGTGTACATTATTAACACATATTTTGTAATTTTTCCCTGTATCATTGTAGTCTCTACATTACCGAGTAGCATGGCAACGAATGTTAATTATACAACTTCCCCAATATAATATACTGTAAGGGATGTCAGATACCTTACGCTTAGGAATGTCATGGTTAAACATTTGCTAAGGCACCCCTGAACAGCCTTTTTCAGATAAATTATCAGCATAGGTTGGGTTCTAAAAGTAGTAAAAAAAGAGAGAAAAAACAAACTAAGAATAAGAAAAAAGTGTAAAAAACAACTCGGTGTACGACTGAAAGTTCATCGATCAATGTAAAACGAAATATTGTGTACTTTGTCTCTTGTCTTATCCCGATATTTTGTCACTAATTATTAATTAAGGAATGATCGGAAATATTTAAATAGTACAGATAATATAGTTTAACCGTGGTACCAAAAATGTACATACCAACATTTATGAATACATTAAAGTTCAGAAATAAAACAATTCCAATTATAAAACAAGCAACGATCATCTTTGCTGCAGCTGTATGACAGTGGTGTGTACAGATTCAGGAAGTAAAATTTCTTCAAGTTTCTTATCTCTATTATCAATACTCAAACATTACACTGTTGTTAAAACTTAGTTGAGAACAATGCTATTTAAAAGGATATATTTAAGTCTTTCAGTAGATAAACCAGAGCCTTGTTTATAACTAAAAATAATGTAGAGATATATACTTTGGTGACTGAGGCCATGCAGAAAAAATATTTCCCGCGTGTGCATGTAAAAAATTTACGCGAGCACGTAAAACTATTATGTGCGCACGTGAATATTTTTTCGTGCGCAGTGAAACTTTAACGTGCACACGTGCAATTATTACGTGAAAAGATACATGAATTACCTTAACCGCTCGACTTGAAATCAATGTATATCGTATACCGATGAACACTGTTGCCTACAGTCTGATAATAATAATAATAATAATAATATTAAATGTAGAAAATATTTTTGCATGACCTCATTCAGCCACAGTACAAATACCTTTCGTCTAACATTATACAAATCATATAAAATTTATTAGACATATTTTTCAAATTAAGACAACCTATATTCTGTACAAGTTATGTTTTCGATAAAGACAAATCAAATAAATCCAAGTAAGGTACATAACGATTAGAGTATTGGGTGTATTTGTCATCAGTTAAAGATAACAGGTAAAAGGAACTTCCTATTTGAGAAATCACGTATCTGCATATGTGGGAATATTTTATTAATAAACCACTATTAAATTCTCTGTCACATACCATATTTTATCAACATTTTAATGTATCGAATGTTTTTTAAACAAAAAAGAAAAAAGAAAGATATACGACACGTCTATCTACCGTCTATGAGGAAGAGTGATACTTCTTTGTAGGATACTATTATAATGCATCTCACTTTTCTCCAAAAAGAAATCATAATGAAAATAGAAGCATAATTTTTATGGAGAATCGGTAATATGAACATGCAAGGATGGTGTGTGTGTGTGTGTGTGTGTGTGTGTGTGTGTGTGTGTGTGTGTGTGAAATATATATGGTAATCCGGCAGTGTAATGACTGTATAGCTACATAATTAGATATTAACTTCTGGGTCCAGTTAGTCGAAGTTTGATCAATTGAGTAGTCTAAATTTGTTTTTTTAATTATAAAATATAATTTTGTGACTGTTTTGCTTAAAACATGAAAATTGAATATAGTTTCAACAAATTGTAACAAAATGTTTTAAAACTCTTGATTCCATTATGATATGTTAATTTTTAATGGTGTTTTAATTTCTCACTAATCACTGATTAAATTAATCGAGCTTCCAACAACTGGGACCTGTTTTCCGAAAATCGAAAGTTACATTGGTTGTTATTTTAATTACAGATATCTCTCTTAAAGTTAAAGGTAACAAGTATATCTTCATCTCAAGCGGTGGTCGTAGCGAGCTAAATAGATGCTTGTCATTCCGGAGCAACCAACCTCGATTCCTTGTTGGAACTTCACATGTTTAACTTAATGTCCAACTTTTCAAAGTTTTTACTTCGTTTTTACTTTAATGATTTGGACATGGATTGACAGGTTTTATAAAACATCTTTTCTTTGCAAGAGAATTTCCAGTTTCATGATAAGTAACTGTAGCCTATGAAATGTTGACTCCAGTGACTGATTAGTTAACTGCAATGGTAATATAGGTTCAACGACTCGGCTTTATTTGACCTTATCAATTCCACTTCCCCGCTATTGGGAAAAAGTTATCAGATAGCTTTACAAATAAGTTTTGTATTTTAGGTTGGCGTACGTTATATCAAAAACCATCTTGCCAGTCCATATTAACATCACAATTAAACAAAATTTAAAACTGGCAAATCCAGTCAATCACAAATTAAGCTTTTAATAATTATATTATGGAGAAAGATAAAAGATAAAATAAGACATCCCGTATTTTTGCCTATGGAACACACATCAGTTCATGTTAATTTTAATGTTTTAAATGCATTGGGCGCATCATATTGTAATCAAGACAATTTCTAACAAGTATAAAAATATATGATAAAATACTGTTAATAGAATTAATCAAAAGCAAACATATTTATTATTCAAAGTTCAAATTAAACTCCCAAAGCAAAGTAAAACTTTGAAATGCAAATGACGTTAAACAAGTCATGTGAAATCATGTTGACGTAGTATAATTATTAACATGGATTAGTATTTTTGTTTTTAATAACATGCACATCAACCTATTGGTTGCACAATAAGGTCAGTCCGTTACTTCGGATATATTGAAGTATGCTTGCACATATGTACGATGAATTCGTAACGAAACATGGAAATGCATAAATATATTTTACCACATTTAGCTTTAGAAAATACTTTGCATGAGGGAGTATACCTTAGTTGTTGAGGATATTATAATTTAACTAGCGGCTGTATATTTCTGACAATACAAAAGTATTGCCTACTGAGTTTATGGTATACTTTATACGTACAGTAGAACTTCGATGGCTCGAAGTCCATGGGACTTTGGCCAAGTATTCGAGCCATCGGGGGGTTCGAGCGACCGAACATTGAGAAGCAATCTTCATTAGATTTAGGTTTTAGTCCCAAATTCACGATGATATCTCAAAGTTTTCAAACTTCATTTGTAAAAAAATTGTCGAACGGCATATTTATCGATATCGACAGTTCATTTATATTAAATAAATTTGGTTGAAAGTAAAAGTAAATAACAACAACTGACGACATAAAATAAACTTACTTTATCATCGTTATAATACAGAGCACATGGTATTGCCGGTTATAAATAATCACCGGAACTACCGGTAATACACATTGCCATGCGCATTCCAATAAATTGTAAAAAACAGAATCTGAATATTGTATAATGAGGTAAAAAGTCATTCGTCTGGTGTGGACTCGGGTGTTTAACCGATCAAGCACCCGCGTGTCGTAATCGGATTAAGAGATTACTGAACTGATCACGGTTAATTACTAATCTTGAGTGATACTCTATGTTCCAGACGAGTTATTTCGTTTCGCTCTAATACTTTCGGTGACATCTGTATCATTGCTTCAGCTTGTGTTTTGTTTACAATGACTGACTACATGTCATTCAAATAAAATTGTATTCGAGCGAAAAAAGTTGAATTTTCACCAAATTCACACCTTCGAGAAATATTTATTGTTCGAGCGAGCGGGGGTATTCGAGCTATCGTAGATCGAGCGATCGAGGTTTATTTACATATGATTTAATAGGGATTTGGTATTCGAGGCATCAATGTTCTAGCGATCGAAGTTCTACTGTAAATATATATATAATATATATTATATAATATATATATATATATATATATATATATATAATATATTTATACATTTCACTTTTAGGGAGAAAGCTGATTCTAAAAAACTAAGAAAACAAGGTAAAACCTGCTATAGATCAGACCTTAAAAAGGGTTTGTCTCCAGGAGAGGCCTTGTCCAAGCTTCAAACTGCATATGACTTTCATACTCAAGGTTTTTCAACAACTAAGTGTCACAAAATGGATCAACCTTCAACATACACACACACACTCACAAAAGGGGCGATTGGTATTATTCTTTAAAAACGTTTCGACCTGATATAGCTACACAAAATCTTCCAAATACTATGTTACCTTTGTGATCTACTAGCATTTAAATATCACACACACACACACACACACACACACACTTAGAGGGAGCGAGTGGTATTATTCTTTACGAACGTTTCGACCTATATAGCTACAATCTTTCAAATATAATACTATTTGACCTAAATGATACCTTGACTTGAAAAGAGCACCCGGCCTCACTTCCCTGGTGGAAGTTCACGTGTCTAACCTAACTATCAGCTCAAAAGTTTTTCATTTGCTTCTGGATTGTGATTCGGACATGGATTTGTATGTTTATTTTATCATTAAATTTATAGCCTACTGATTAAAAAAATCTAGAGTAATTGGAGTTATTTCGGTCGAGTTTCAAAAACACTGGTCATAATGTATGTAAATCTATTTCGGATTAAAAAACGATATTATAGAACTCGATCGCGCAATTTCAAATTGTGACTGGTATTGACAAATAAAAGTGACTGGTATTGACAAATAAAAGTAGGTTATGTGTTTTAATTTTATTTAAAGCAACTTATCTGTCCGGTACAACAATTAGCTGAAAATATATATTCTTTGTGTTCCAGAGCTTTAGAGGATAAGAATTTAGGTATGACATCATGGAAAATGGGAATGGTCATATTTAACGAAGACAAAATATACCTTCTTGACATGCCGCCATTTTAGAAATGCTTTTAAAAGTTTTAAATTTGCTGTTGAATATGGAGCATTTTGTAAGTCAGCTATTTGGTAATTCAAATTATACACTAATATTGAGCGATGTTGGAATGATTTTTACTTGAGAGACTTATACTGCTACTTGGAAAATTGGTCACTTTGCGCTCTGGCGTCAAACTGAGAAAAACAATGTTTGACGTTCAAAGCGTCGAACTCAGAAAAAGAAAGTTTGATGTCCAAAGCGTCGAACTCAGAAAAAGAAAGTTTGGCGTCCAAAGTGTCAAACTCAGAAAAAGAGAGTTCGACGTCGAGAGCGTCAAACTCAGAAAAAGAGAGTTTGACGTCCAAAGTGTCAAACTCAGAAAAACAAATTTTGACGTCCAAAGCGTCTAACTCAGAAAAAGAAAGTTTGACGTCAAAAGTATCAAACTCAGAAAAAGAAAGTTTGACGTCAAAAGTGTCAAACTCAGAAAAAGAGAGTTCGACGTGGAGAGCGTCAAACTCAGAAAAAGAGAGTTTGGCTTCATCAGATTCTGCAATTTGATTGAAAGGATGATACCCAAAACGCCGAGCTATCCGCCTATAGGATTCAAAATTAAAAAGTATGTTGAATACATATTGATAGTGAAAAAACCTAAAGCTACTATCATTATGTAAAAGTTTATATGGTAAAAATCTCAGTAAAACATTGCATTATATCTTTAATTCGTGTAATCCTTTAGGTTTGTCTCCGTAGAACTCAATACAAACATGGATCAAGTAAGTGAAAATCAACACGTTTTTTAATAAATACATATAGAGCGCATGCCTCTCCATTAAAGATATTTTGAATATAAAAACTATATTATTTTACTGTAAGATATGCAAAGTATGGTTAATGAAGAGACATGCGCTGATACTGAATTTTGTAAAAATCAATGTTTTGAGAGTTACCCCAATATAACCTCTTGATATACCGTACTATACTCGTACTTGATATTAATAAACCTTATTGTCAACCATTACCTGCGTGGTGTAGTGGGTATACGTAGGTACAAGTAAGTCTTACGTTGTTGGTTCGAATCCCAAAGTTACAGGGTTTTTTTCAACTTATTTTATTTTAATAAAATGTATATTTTACGGCTTTATTTCTTTTTTATCTTACTTTGTGTTAGAATTTAAATGCAATATTATTTTTTATGCCACAAATAACATAACAGATAAAATGACATGCACGCATATTTGTTTTATACATACAATATATATAACGACATTACAATTCAGTTTAAGGCCACTTGTCATTTTCTGTGTGCTTCGTGTATGTTGAACACGTACTAGTAAATAAAATGCCAAAAGCTTTTCTAAGTGCATTCGTCGCACGAAGAAAGGCCATATACGAAAAGCCGGGGTAGGTTTCATATGTGATGAATGTCACTAGCTGGACACGACTGAATATCATGAACCTGCGGTTTGTCGAATAATAATATTTTATAGTTAAAGTAGAGAAATTGATTTCGATTATACAAATGGCCTTTCTGATGATGACTATTATACATTGACTGGACGTAGCATCTTGTAACAAAGGTTATATCAGTAAAGTCCGCAGCACTAAGTCAAGAAGCTTTGCGTTAGGACTGCTCTTGACAAAGCTTCAAACTGGTCTTTATCATGAACTCTTAGCAACACTATTTTGTCTGAAAAATGCTCCACAGGTGTCAAGCATGATCTCTGAAGCACGGTGGCTCTAACAACTCCAGTTTCTTGAATGCCTTCTATCACTGATTTTATGATGGCCTAAATCAAAGTATTATGCTATGAAATCACACTGACATGCCGTCAATAGACACAACGTATACGCATTATGATGCAAAACAAAATAAGTCATTGTGACACCTGAGTTTTTGTTTTTGTGCTAGCAAAGTAATGGCAATGACAGTAGCGCTACACTTTGGTGCAGAATAACAAACATTTAAATTATATAGACAGCTAACTACCCAGTAAAGTCAGCTTCCACACACGTCAAAATAAAAAAGGAAAAATGTTATTCATATGCAACGTATATATTTACACAGAGATTTATTTGTACTTGGCCTCGAAGAAGTGACGGGTATAGAGGTCCGAAAAGGGTGTAACCTAGTTTCTTGCGTATATATTCCTATAGGCGGATAGCTCGGCGTTTTGGGAATCATTCTTTAATAAATGGAGTCAAAACAAAAATTTAGCAGGCAAACAAAAACATGCATTTATTGACATGACGCTTCACGTGTATATGCATTAAATTTGTAGATTTTGAAAATAATAATCAATCTACACTTAAAGGTATAAATTTATTAATTTTGTAATTTGCATCCCTATGGGTAGATTGTCAATATTGATGTTTCTGACAATTTCCCACACCCTAACGTTACTTGTAATACACTAAAACCTTACCTGAACGAACTGCTAATATTCGGTAGTTTCCGACACCGCTAGTAACATTCCGGTGACCTCATTGATGACGTACATGGTGTTAAGCTGCTGAGGAAAGACGCATTACCTTTATATGTATCCATATGTAATATGTTTGTTTGTGTGGCATTTTGAAGGGTTTTAAAGTTTGATTTTCAGTCCAAATGACATATTTTGTAAAGTTATGATATGATAATACCACAATGAACAAATAAACTATTTTTTCAAAAATTTCAGAACAAACTATAGCCAGATCACACAAGACCTTCATGCAACTTTCTAATTGCTTTAAATGTATTCTGGTTACATATTACGAGATAAGTCAGGGCAGAGACATAAGGGTTTTATATGTATCTGGTCAGTTCACCAGTTAATACGTTTGAACAGAGACTCGAATGTCTTTTGTTCAAATCATCTAATCTAATTTAACTTTAATCTATTCGAACACATCTTTTCAGAATCCATCAAAAATGACAAATACAGTGAAACCTCCCTAAACCGGACAACTCTCTTTTCCGGACAATATATTTGGTCCCAAATTTATCCTTCTTTATTTCAACTAACAAGAACCTCTCTAAACCGGACACTCTCTATTCCGGACACTGGACAAACTTTTTAGTCCCAAATTGCTTATATCCTTAAAATTGAACCTCTCTAAACCGGACATTTTGGATTTTTTTTCTAATTACTTGTTTTTTCCTTTTTTAAATATATTAGTTTTAAACAGATTTATAATAATATTTAATTAGGGACACTTAAAAATCATAAGTTTCTTTTTATTAATTTTTTTATTCTTATTTAAAATATTTGGTATTTAATTAAATCCCTCATGTATTTATATTTTTAATATTTTTCATCTATATTTTCTTTTTAAATTTGTTTATTAATTTACTTATTAATTGACACAATAACTTAAGATAAGCACTTGTATATAATCTTATCATATTATCTATAGTTGATACAGTTGTTTTGTTAATATTTATCGAGTAACACCTTATGTACCAAGGAGACTGGAAAGGTGTCAACACTATTGTTGTTCTGTCAGGGATTGATAAAGGTAGTGTCTTGACAAATTGTAAAGTCTTTTTTTAAATATCGTCATTGAAACACTGAAAATGAATTTAAGCAGAATCAAACACGAAGATTTATCAAAATGAGAATTGGAATTCTGGGGCGCGTTTCACGTTCGTTTCCTAAGTTCGTTCCTAAGTTCATTCCTAAGTTTGAACTTCGGAAAAAGTTAGGAAATGCGTAAGTTTAAACTCTTGTGTTTCACGAACGTGTTTTATACCTTTCCTAAGTTAGAAAAAAACTTAAAAATAAAATTACCAGAACACCTCGTGTATTTATATACATATTAACATGGGTATATAACCTACATGTACGATGGGAGGTCAAAAAGTTCATAGAACGGGCTATATATTGCCGCAACAAACCATACATTTTTTTATTACATGTATTATTCAATATAGTCCCCATTTACCCCAAAGCACTTAGCATACTTTTATTTCAGACTGTCTATACCTTTGAAATAGAAGTCTTCGGTTTGGTCCTGAAACCATGCCTCTGTGACAGCCTTATGTCCATAATCATCAGGAAATCTGATTCCCCGTCAATGGGATTTCAAATTTCTAAATAGGAAATAATCGATGGGTGTCAAATCGGGACTGTAGGGTGGGTGATTAAGTTGTTCGAACATGCATTCACGAATCGCTGCTTGTGCAATCCTTGTCTTGTGCACAGGAATATTGTCGTGAAGAAGCAATTCCCCTCGGCTCAACTCCCCCCCCCCTTTTTTTAATTTAATAGCAACTTTCAGCTACTTCATTATATCAGCATAGTAAGCCCCAGTGATAGAGATTCCATCAGGTTTACAATTGATTAACAGAACACCCTTAGAATCCCAAAACACAGTGGCCATGACTTTGCCAGCTGATGGTTGGGTTTTGAATTTCTTTAGTGGGAGTGAGCCAGGGTGCTTCCATTGCATGGACTCTTTTTTGGTTTCTGTGTCCCAATGATGAATTCATGTTTCATCACAAAATACTAAACGTAAATGGAAGCTCTCCGGGTAATCAATATAAATGCCAAAAAGCTTCCGACCTGACTGCAGTCTTTGAAAGCGATCCTGCACATTAAGGTTTCTGGGGACCCATCTTGCGGATACTTTTGACAACACAAGATGCTCGTGGATAACCGCGTATACACTTTCATGTGAAATGTCACACTCCCTAGCTATGTCATCAGTCCTAATTCGACGATCATTCATGATTAGGATCTCCACAGACGTGACAATTTCCTTTGTGATGGCATCAGCTGGCCGACCTGGCCTGTCACCGTACACACAGGTCATTGCCGGTGAATTTCTTTGGCATTTGATCCCTCTACTGTGAGGAACTTTATTACTGCCCTAAACTCAACATTTTGATTTTCCATTATTGCTTGATGGTCACCAACTTTGAATGCTTGTCAGAATTACACAAATATGTTGTGACAAATAATCTTAATATGTTTAAAATAGCGGAACGTTGTGTTGTCTAAATAAGTAAAGAAAATGTGTGTTATGCTTGGCTGAATACGCTGTTCTATGAATTTTCTGACTTTCCCTCGTACATTATATTTTTTTTTAAATTAAGTACTACTGTACATTCAAACATTTATATTTACTGATAAATGAATATTATAACGCATACATAGTTACAATTACAGTTATTGTGAATAATTGATTCAAACTTTTTATTTTCTAATTATTTCATATACCAGTATTTGCGTACTTGCATGAATAACTGAACGAAGTATACTCATCCCCTGTCGTCTACACATTTGAACGTTTGCATAAATTTCACAATGTATCATAATGCATGATTATATTCAAATTATTTGCACTAGTGAGATGTTTACGGGTGTACAAAAGTATATTTATGTCATGTACAGGTATAGCTAACATTTCGCTTTATTTCACCGAATAAACTGTATATTTTGTAATTGTTAACTGTTAAATATCGAAATTAACAGCATACCACACAGTAAAAGAATGATATTTATGTCTTGTGCTACTTTTGGATTTTTATGAAATAATACATTAAAAGCAAATTATACATCATAAAAAAATAAGATATAACATTGCAATTGCCTTCAATATTAGCTCAAAATAATAGCTTATCACAGCCTATACTCCCTAGGTGAAAAATTGGAATCGCCCAACCACAGGTAATGTTTCACCTGAATACATCTGTAACTCCGCTTTGAATTTTAGTTCGTTCACGAGTGAACACGCTTTTTACACCTGAGTTTATTGGACACACATACGATGTAGGATGGCTCAACAACAAATTCTGTCACCGTCTGCTGCAAATAAACGGACACCTTCCAGAGATAATATTCAGGTAGATATTTCTGATTCTGAACGTTTTAATGTTGACAGTGAATGTGATGGTAGCTCGCCATTACAAAGCAATTATAAATCGCCATATGTGGGCAATAATATCACGCCTGTCTAGACAATAATATCACGCCTGTCTAGACAATAATATCACGCCTATCAGGGGCAATAATATCACGCCTATCAGGGGCAATAATCTCCATCAATTGGCAATAATGTGATACACGAAGGATATAATACGTCTCCAAGAAACTGGAGAAAAGAGCGAAAGATTGAGACATATTCAGGTAAACGTAAAAGAGATGACACTGATACTAGTTCTGAATCTCCGGAATATTCCAGTTCAAGTGATGATATGTGGTCGGATTCTGATTCTGAAAATATGTATATTTCCTCTAAAGTTTTGGGCAAGGAGAAACGAGTTCCAAAGTAAATTTTGAAAAATGTTGAAAAGTATGCCAATTAGGGTATCAGTAAGAAAATTAGAAAAGCTGCTATTAAATTAAAAAGGATGGGAAAGTTGAGTTAACCGGTCACGAGTAGTAATGACACGCCGTTATTGGGCAATAATATCTCGCCACAAAGGGGCAATAATAATACGCCAAGTATGGACAATAATTATACGCCAAGTATGGGCAATACTAATCTACCAAAAAGGATAAATAAAAAGCCATTGCAGGAAATGATGAATCGGACAATGATTCAGATAGTCCGCGTAACTGGAGAAGTGAACGTTCTCGCAAACGTTCATATTCACCTGATGAGTCTAGCTACAGTGATAATGAGTCCTCTAGCAGAAGTTCTGAAGATTCTGATTCTGAGTCTGACACTTACTTTAATCCATCTACCATGTTTAAACATGGCATTACAATCTCTAATAAGATCACTAAATACATCGACAAATATGCTAATAAGGGTGTCTCTTAAAAAGTAAGACAGGAAATTACCAAAGACTGTCCTGTACCTATAATCAAAAACAAACATACTAATCCATCTCCAAACGACAATCCAGAAGCAAAGCAAAAACTTTGGAACTGACAAGCCAGGCCAGACAAGTGAACCTCCACCAGGGAAGTACGGCCGGGTGCTCCGGAATGGTAAGCACCTCCCGTTTAGCTAGCCACACCCGCCACGTTTGTAATCGAAATTGTATGAAAGGAACATGGAACTATGAGACGTCAAATATATCCAAGGCAATCCTGGACACAGAGACATCAAACCCATCAACAACACTGTGATGACGGCTATAAAACTTGTTGGGGGCCTTGATAAGCCTATGCTTGCAGTATCCCTGAGTCAACAATTTATTTGCAAGCAGCCTACTTCGTTGTACAAAGTCCCCGTAGTGGGAACAAGCTCTACCATAGCGTATTAATTGGGAAACAAATACACCATAAGCAGGAGAAGCAGGTATATTGCTGCATTAAAAAGGAAAATTGACAATAGAAAACTTGAAGTCATCACGTTTGTTATAAAGTTTCAAATGTAGCCTTTCCTGTGCGTCATAATTCAGGTATAAGTCTAAATATGAAGCAGAACTTGAGGAATCAGTCGTGTCTTTTATTTCAAGCTCACTAGGATATATGACATTTACATAGTCTCCAAATATAGGATTGTTAAGAGACAGAACGTCATCTATATATCTGTATGTTGAGTTGAATGACTTGGCGACAGTTTTCTCTCCAGATTTAAGAAGATTCTGCATAAATTCTGCTTCGTAAGAATAAAGAAACAAATCAACAAGCAATGGTGCAGTTTGTAACCATTGGTATACCGATTGTTTGCTGAAAAACTATATTACCAAACACAACAGATATGTTATCTAGCAAAAACTCCAACATTTTGTTGATGGTATCTTCAGTATATTTTTGTTTGGAATCCGTATGGTGCTTGACAAAATAACCAGATCTCTGTTCAGCATCAGTATTTGTATCTTGGCTTACCGTTTTTGTAGAAGAAAGAAAGTGAATAATTTCTTTAAGAAGTTCTTTCATTTAGAATAAGGGATTGTGGTGTATATGTAGAAAATCAAATGTTTTTTATACTTTTTACATGAGATAAAGTATTAGAAGCAAGATGTTCAAGTAATTCTTTAGAATTTTTGAGAATCCACATTTTGTTGATTCCAGATGTAGAATATACTTTTTCTGAAAAGACTGAAGACCATCTTTGACGATTGTCAAAATTTGTGTTATAGTTACCGATAATGATTTAGTAGTACACTTAGATGAGCCTGCTATATATCTTTCCTTGTATGGATTTTTATGGAGTTTGGGAATCCAATACAAGTAAGGAGATAAAGATCTTCCTCTTTAAGATTGATACCGAAAGACTCGAGAACTCCTCTATGGTTGGAAGAACTTCATCTTTGGTAAAATAGTTCTAGTATATGCAGGGTTATTTGATATACATCTAAACCAAGCTCCTTAATAAGACATTCAAGGTAGAATCTCTTACAAACGAGAATAATGTTGTGAAGCCTTATCAGCTGGGACAACAACATATTTGTTGTGTATGTCTGTTAGAATTGCCTTGATTTCTGATCCTTAGTACTGAAGACGGTTTAGTACTCATAGACCCTTTGAGTTTGGCAATCCTAGTTTTAACGAAAGATCTCACAACCTTTATCCAGTCGGATAAGGTATCAAGCTCAACATCTTTAATTACCCAACGTCTGGCGTACTCTTCAACGAATCCATGACAAGTCTGAAATTCTGTCCAAAGTAAAAAGTTGAGCTTCTCTATATTTAGGACCTTTTGAAAGTAAAGATCTTAATTTGGTGTTCTCGATTATATTGAGATCACCAGTTATTACATGTCCAGCCAGTCTATAAATATAGGGAGAAGACGAGCAAAAGCAGGTAGGTGGAGTAAAATTATGAAAGTTTAAACACTGCAATGTTTGTTTATAATTTAATATTTTGGATGCAATAGGTTTATTGAAGGAGTAGGAAACTAGAATTAATTTTGAAATAAGCAGGAATTTTATTGTACTTGTTTATTTTGAAGAATATTGGAAATGTGTATAGCATCTATGCCTTTGTTAGCGTAGTGTAACTTAAGATATTGGCGTTGACCATCGTTATCAATATCCCGAGCAGGTTTAAATAATCTGTTAAAGCAATACCCATGATAATAGCAGTAAGCTTATATTCTGGTGTATTAGAATCTATAGTAGTTTTAGATATGCATTCTTCTTGTAATTGTCTAAGACGGGATAGTGGTATAGAGTAGAATTTAGTTCGGATATGGTGTAATCCGAATGGTTTCTGTAGGAATGGTAAAAGATTAAGAAAACTAACATCATGGATTTTGGGTCTGTTATAACGGCGATGTCCATGACTTCTATTGTCACGTGGTGTTACCTAATTACTGCAGGCTAAGAAAACGGGCCGTTTTATAAGAAAAGTTGTTAAGAAAACGATTTAGTCAGCCCTTTTCTGACAAGCGGGAACGCTCTTTTATAAATGCCCAATCTAGAATACTAGATGCAGCTGGCCTTTAAGCCATTCTCTGACCTAAAGCCGAAAAATAAAAAATTAAGATAAGGGTATAGACCCGACTGCCGACATTAATATTGTTCAGAGATCTTTAGTTTTGATAGGAAATGCACATAATGTGTATATGTCTGAAAGACGGAAGTCTATATTAAATAGGGTTTTACCCGGGGATCTAGACATGTTGAATGATGGGTCTGCTAAAAAAGCTCTGATTGAATCTGGTGATACACTTTTTGGTCGGAGATTTAAGAAATTTCTCGCCAAAGAGAGTGAAGGCAACAGAGATATAAACTTTCTCATTAATGTCTCATCTGAATATTCTAGAACCTATAACAACGTTAAAACGTATTCAAATAAAGGTTTTAGTTCTTTTAGGCAGTCTCGGCTTTTTTGTTCAAGGCCCTCAAACAGTCAGGTTCAGTTTGGGGGCCGAGGCTCAACATACAGGGGCAAAAACCAGAATACTTCCACAGGAATTTTAACCAAGGGAATTTCAGAAGAGGGAGAAATAAGATTTGGAAAGATATCTCTCAGTTCAAAATCTACTTCCCCAAAGTACAAACCATTCAATACATTCTAGTGTCGGGCCGCACTCGGTATTTTTGTCAAAACTGGAAATTCCTAACGTCCGATCAGTGGACTCTAGACACAATTCGGAATCATTCTTTAGATTTTATCTTCCCTCTAATAGGCCCGACAAATGTGTCTCTGCATTATCGACTAAACTCGGGAGCTTCCAGTTTAGTCGAACGGGAAATAGAAGCTATGTTAGAAAAAGGGCGATAACATGGTGGACCCAAATCCGAAGGGTGGACAAGTCCTCTGTTCCTTGTAGAAAAGAAGGACAGGGGACAAAGACCAGTCATAAATCTGAAAGAATTAAATTCATATCTACAGTGTCACCATTTCAAAATGTAGGGGATCCACTAAGTTCGAGACTTGGTCCAAAAAGGGGTCTGGTTAGTGAAACTCGATCCCAAAGACGTATATTTCACAATACCTATTCACAAAGACCATTGCAAGTACCTGAGATTTGTCTGTAGAGATCAGGTTTCAAAATAAATTGCCTCCCTTTCGGAGTCTCGATACCTCCGTATGTATTCACGAAATTAATGAAGGTTCCGTTTCTTCGCAAGCTAGAGATCCGTTTGATAGTATATCTGGACGATCTCCTTATTATGAATCAATCCAAAGAGGGCGTAGAGTCCGATTACAAAAACACAATATCGTTATTGGAAGGCCTCGGCTTCCTTATAAATTACAAAAAATATATTCTTATCCCTACTCAGGAAATAGAATTTCTCGGTTTTGTAATAAATACATTGGATTTGTCCCTATCAATTCCCCCCCAGGAAAATTCAGAAAATCCGAAAACTTTGCAAAGCGGTCATTTGGCAACCGATGATATCCTTACACAAACTGTCAGAGATAATAGGGAATCGAACTGCCACAATTCAGGGGATACTACCTGCTCCTCTACATTACCGCCATTTACAGATGGTGAAAAATCAAGCTCTGAGACAGGGGTTGAGTTACAACTGCCTCGTGAAACTGTCACCAGAAGCGTTAAAAGAATTAACATGGTGGGTAGAAAATCTAGGGGAAGTAAACAAGAAGTCCTTTATGTGTCACCATCCATTAATAATAGTTTAAACCGATGCCAGCAAGTTCGGATGGGGGGGCAGTTCTGGATTCTATGCAAATAGGGGGCCCTTGGTGCAAGGACGAAATTCATCTGTACATGAATCCAAAAGAACTCCTGGCGATGTCGCACGCCTTGAAAGCCTTTCTAAAATACAAGTCAGATACTCAAATTCTAATACAGACGGACAACAAACTGCTATGACATATGTTAACACATTCAAAACAATGCAACTAAATAGCATCGGATCTTTGGAACTGGTGTCTCCAGAAAAATTTAATTTTAAATGCAGACTTTCTACCAAGAGTAAACAATCAGGCTGCAGACTGGGTCAGCAGACATCGGCAAGTTTCAATCAGCTGGACGCTGAATCCCCAGGTATTCCAGTCTTTACAAAACCAAACTGTTCACTGCAACATATATCTGTTTGCAGACATAACAAATCATCAACTCAAGACTTACATGAGTTGGCAACCGGATCCCGGGGCACTGGCATTCGATGCTTTAATACATCCATGGACAGGTTTTGAAGGGATATGCGTTCCCGCCGTTTTGCTTGATATCATGGTGTCTGAAGAAAATCCGTGCAGAGCAAGTGACAATTTTGCTGGTCACTTCTCTATGGGCATCACAACTGTGGTACGCAACCCTGCTGGAGATGTCGATAAAGGATCCAGTACTCCTCCCAACCAACAATCAATCACTAGTCTCTCCCCAAGGGGAACCCCATCCACTAATATTAACATTAAAACAGTTGTCTTTGAAACTGACTATGTTACTGGCTATTAAAGCACCAAAACGAACGTCTGAAATTTCCAAACTTGACAATAAATTTATGTATTTTACTAAAAATGGTGTAAAATTTTCTTTACCCGGACTGTCGAAAAAACAAAAAGGTTGTAAATCTAAAGAGGTGTTTTATGCTAGCTATCCAGACAACACAAAATTATGCATTAGAGATTGTTTAAATAAATACTTATCATGTACAAAGTCATTCAGAGATGAATCAAGTCAGATTGATCCTTTATTGAGAACGATTTTTAAGCCTCACAAGGCCTAGATATTTAAGGCACATTCCACAAGAGGTGCTTCTGCTAGCAAAGCTAAATTTAAAGGCCTTTTAGTTTCTGACATTTTGAAAATGGCTGATTGGTCAAATACATACACATTTAAACGTTTTTATTACAGGTCACCTGATCAGAATAAAGCCGATGTACTCTATGGGAGACAACTCTTATCACTAGGTTAGTGGGAGCTGCAGTGTTATATCTTATTCGATTTATGAAGTATAATTTAAGATTTTATGAGGGTGCGTAGCGCCAGCTATGTAATATAGATTATACGAGGAAATCATAAAAGATATAACACTGCAATCCCAACCTCCCACCCTTGAACTTGAATAAGTTTTATTTATCTTTCAGACGAAAAACAAGTTGAAGACGGAGACTGATGAGCAACTTATTCTGACTGTGTGTAATATTTGGTGGACCATTAATGCAGTTTAGAGAGATATTTGTGACAAGGAACTTTTTGAGATATCTTTCATTTGTAATATTTATACCAGATTATAAGATTTAAAATTGTGAATGTGTTTTTATTTATTTTAAAGTTGAAAGCAATGATTCTCGGGTACCCAGGTGTGTATATACCCAGGTGCGTTGGACTATTCCATTTTATTTTTACTTGGGGGTGTTAGCTTTTAACAGCTGTCTTAATAGAGCTAACATTGAAGGCTATTGCGACTCGCAAATTGAAAGCGGTATTACAGGTGTATTCAGGTGAAACGTTACCTACGGTTCGGCGATTCGAATTTTTTACCTAGAGGGTATAGACTGTGAAAAGCTATTATTTTGAGCTAATATTGAAGGCAATTGCAATGCAGCTTTCAGCTGCTTCATTAGATCAACATGGTAAGTCTCAGCGATAGAGATTCCAGCAGGTTTATGATTAAATTATTGTTTAAAGATTGTTTGATTAACAGAACACCCTTAGAATCCCAAAACTAAATGGCCATGACTTTGCCAGCTGATAGTTGGGTTTTGAATTTCGTCGGAAAATTTCTTTGGCATTTGATCCCTCTACTGTGAGGAACTTTATAACTGCCCTAAACTCAACATTTTGATTTTCCATCATTGCTTGATGGTCACAAACTTTGAATGCTTTTGAGAATTACACAAATAAGTAAACAAATAGTGTGTTACGCTTTGCTGAATACGCTGTTCTATATATATGAACTTTCTGACTTCCTCTCGTAAAATAAACAGAATATTTATATATATATATACAAACAAGTAAAATATTTAAAAAAACAATTATATAAAATAAGAATCAGAAGTAAAAATTATAAACAAAGAAATAAAAATCAAACTCGGTGCAAGATTACAAGATCTTCTATGATTGTATAATTAATATTGTGTCTCTGTCTCTTGCTTGTATTTTCACCATATTACATTATAATATAGAATAGTCGCCCTCTGGGTATTTAGACATCTAGAATTGTCACCCTTCTGAAGGGCACTAGAGGGCAATTATTATTATTTTATAATATCAAAACAAAACTTATCATGTAAAATGAAACAAACAATATTTAAATTTTGAATTAATTAAAATACTACCAGTTTACACTTTTGATCATCTTTTTACGCACGCCAGCATAACAATTCCACAGTAGCTGTACTATGGGTATCTTTGGAGTAAGAATCTTGGTTAACCTCTCTTTTAGTTTTCAGCAAATACATATCCAGTATTTTTTTACTGAAGCTTAGGTGACCTTTTAGTGTTTTCTGCACCTTAGCCATTCATAATTATTTGCAAGTCCTCTTTGACGAAGTGCAAAAAAAAAAAAAAAAATTGGTCGCCATTGTTATTGTTTACCAAACGACAACATTCCTGTTGTACATGTTATCTCCCTTGTGCATGGATATCAAGAGGTGATCACATGGCTGTTCCGAGATGGAAGAGGTTGTCATACGCTGACAGAATTTATGTGGGAAATATCTCATTTGTTACATGTCATTTGGTTAGAAAACATCCAATGAAATGCGTTTCAATATATATTTAATTAGAAATGATCGAAAATATTTTGTTATGGTATAGATGCAGTGTATCAATGTATAATAAAAAACGTATATGTACATACCAGCATAAGTGAATACATTCCAATCCAGAAACACAACAATTCCTATTAAAAAACTAGCAACGATCATCTTTGTTGCTGAACTACTTACAATGTATGACAGCAGGGTGTACATATACAGGAAGTAAAATTTCTTCAAATTTCTTATCTCTAATATCAATACTCATACATTACACTGTTGTTTTACCTAAGTTGACAACAATGCTATTTAAAAGGATCAGTAGATAAACCGGTACCTTGTTTATAACTTGAATGCACACAAATATCTTTCATTTAACATTACTCAAATCATATAAAATTAGTTTCACATATTTTTTATTATCAGGAATTTAGACAACATGTAATCTGTACAAGTTGTTTTACATATACATAGGAACAAACCGATAAAATTTAAGTAAGACAGGTATCGTGTGAGATTTGGTATTTATTTGTAATCAGTTTAAGATAAAATCACAGGTAACAGGAAGATAATTTTTGATAGACCGAGTAGTTGCTAAAGTAGACATACGGTATTGATAAATAACTTGTATCTTGATTGTTTTGTGTGACCCAATGTCGATGACGTTTGAAGAAAATAACTTCAAAAGGAAGGTGGATATTACCAATATTTAACACTTGAAAGTTTGATCGCGAAATACTTGATAATGACCTCACTTGTAAGCATTGAATATAAAATAAAAAGCAAGCAGATATTGTATGGAAATACTTTGCAATGTGTACATTTATTATATAATTAATAAATTCCATCTTTATGATTGGCTAAAACGGTAACATGTGACCATTGGATCTTATACGATATACCACAGATTTTTCGGTGAATATCAAATTCAGTGTACGTCATCGATTTTTGTTGACTTTCTCCGTAAAATGATTAGAACATCATCAATTAAGTGTGCGCAAGTGATTTTTTTCATAGAACGTTGACGTTATGGCATTATCAATTAAGTGTGTAATTGACTGTGTTTCATCTGGAATGCCATTTATTTTTTCATAGAATCAGATTTAAAAAGTCGAATTGATCTAATGAATGCGGGATAATGCAAGTGTGATCTGTCTGTCTAAACCAGGGTGGGCAGGGAAATCACTAAAATAGTTAGATTGCCTGGTCACGGGTTTGAGAAAACATTGTCAACCGAAGTGCTGTCGCCTCGATCAATATTTATTTTTCCGGTGAATATCACACCATATACAACCACTTAAAAGTCCATATATAAATACCCATCCCCATAGAATTTGTCAATAGACTGTATAATGAAGCAGTTTCTATGTTTTTTTATGTTGATACCGTTTTCATCGTCATGTGGTATAGTTTATGTTTATGTGGTAACGAGCCCCGAGGGGAATTTCGTCTCTGTAGATCTGGGTAGAGTCGGAGCCCCGTTGTCACTTTATACTTGAATTAAATGAAAAACTATAACAAGTTCGTATAACTTTGAACTATGACTGTATTCTGTATTTCAATATTAAAATAATAAATATGTTTTAACAATATGGCGGCAATCAGCTAAACAAAACCAAATTAACGATGTAAATGTCCAATAACAATATTCACTAAATAAAACAGTTATGCGGTTTTCTGCTAAAAGATTTATAATATGAAAACTGATTGATCGGTAAATTCCGATACAACCGCACGGTACTCCGGCTATCCGAGAAGTCTATAACACTCGGGATTTCTCCTAATTGAAACCTTAATCCGTCTACCCAGAAAAGATTTTATAAAGCAATTTGATTGGCTGATTATTGAAAAGCTGGGTAGACCCTTATTATATAATATTGAAGACTTGTAAGTCATGTAACACGTGAACAAACAAACATGGTAAATACGAATTAACGAAATAAGGATTACATCATATTAAGGTGCTAATTGAATGTCATAACAAGAATAATATCTTAAAAGAGAGTAATGTCGCATTAAGAATAAGTTAATTCTAAAGTAAATATTATATAGAAAACTAATGTAAAAGAATGTACATCTGTTTGGAACTAAAATGTCTAAAATAGAATAAAACTAACGAAAAAGTTGATAAATATTGAAAAGTTCAAAATGACTAAAAAGTCCGCTGTCACATTTATTTGATTATCGAAACAATATGTGCAATGTTTGTATATTGTTTTGTACATTTGACCTTTATAATTATTATTCACTTTTAATCAATATAGGAGCCATTTCACACGCTTTAAATGCAACTAAACACGATTCTTTGAATGGTGATAACAAAAAAAATTCACTTGCCTGTAAAACACACTAGATTTAAATATTAGTAACGGATCATCATAAGAAATAACTTATTGATAGACATTTTATAGAAATTCAATGGCATTACAATGGCTGATTGTTTATTGAAACAATCCAACCTACTTTAAACATGTGTATTACAAAATAATCAATGATCAAGCAATGTATATTTCCCCCACTACATGAAACACAATATAATGTCCCAATAAAAGTATCTAAGTTTATTCTGCGTGTGAAGGTTGGAGGTCGGACCATGTCTAGGGCTAACGAAGACTAAAAATAAATAGTGATTTATCTTTTGTCAAAACACTCAGTATTTAGAATTAACCGAGCCATGCGATCTACGTCTGATTCCTTGAAAACCTTTTTACGTGCAACATTAAGCTTGCGTAGCACGCAAAATGTAGCGCTCTACTGGGATATCCTTACCTACATTAATCTAGTTTCGTCCTTGTTAAAGAGAAGTATTCTTGACCGGGACTTAACAGTCAATCAATTAATCAAACAATATTGCATTGGAATTGTAAAAATAATATTTAAAACAATCACTTTATCACAGAGATTTTATAATTCGAATAGATTTATAATTTTTGTTGGAAAAGAATAACATTTGGAAATACTAAAAATCATTTACTAAAATATGACATCAAAAAGAAAAACACCAAGAACATAATCATGATATAACTTCCTAAATCTATATGCACTCGAAATAATGAAAAATGTGATTCAGTAGTGTGGTTTACAAACATAATTAAAAATTAACCTATTTTACTTTTACATCACTAGCCGGACGTTTTGTAATTAGATTTCTCATCAGTGCAGTGCTGATCAAAAGGTATTTTAGCAACTCCACCGAAGGTATTTCTTTGAACAATCAGGCATAACTTGATTTTTCGGATTTAAAATTTAAGAAGCTGATAATTTTGATAAACAGTATGTATATTAAAATACTATGTATTGCAAATTGTCTACCTGGTTAACGACATACTATAGGATGCTATCAGTTATATAAGTTACATTCAAATACACATATCGCTGTATAAATAATTGAAACCTCTGTGTGGTGAAAAAAGTGGGTAATACTACTTAAAATTATTACAATTATACGAAGTTGAGTCAATAAGTAACCATTCATTGAATGAATTTTATTCATATTTCCGATTATCCGACACGATCATAATTTTCGTGCCTTATTTCAATACATGTTTTATCTCTGAAAACAAAATTACACATGCATTGAGTCATTCTTTAATATAAAGATTGAATGTCAAACATGGCTAGTAATGCAAAGGCATGCTTTTTTATCTAAAGCTGAGTACCGTGCTGTAATGCGGTACTTGTATTTTAAAAGTAAAACAGGCAAGAAAATACAAAACGAGTTAGCTGATGTTTATGGGTTTTCTGCACCAAATCTTAATCAAGTTAGTTCCTTGGTAGGAGAATGCAAACCCGGTAGAACGTTTTAGAAGATAAAACCGGTCTGGACGCCCACTGGTTTTCACCGACAAAGAAATTTGTAACAAAATTGGAGATCGGGTATATAATGATAGGAGAATTCAGGTTGAAACAATAGCGCAGTCATTGGCATTTCACATGGTAGCGTTTTAACAATCTTTAGTTATGCGCAAGCTAACGACCCGTTGGGTCCTAAATCTCAACGGCAAATATCAACCAGAACATTAGTATGCAGCGTCTTGTTGAAGCGTTTTATGTCAAAAGATGTTTTTGCGCCTGGCTACTGTAGATGAGACATGCTTTCATTAATATGAGACAGAGAATAAGACTCAAAGTTGTCAGTAGGTAGGTCCTGGGTTTCCGAGGCTAAAAAAGTTCAAGACGCGACTATTTGCTGGCATAAAAACTTGCATATAACCTACGGAACTAAAGACACTCGAGCGCATCTTACAATGTATTTTACCAATAAAATTGACCAGTCGTTTCTTCAAACACTTCGGATTTATTTCAATCTATCGAAGCAAATTGTAAATTTTGTCATAATTTGACCAAAATATTGCTCCATTCGCTATATCAATGATATGTCCGTATCATTCGAGTATATTAAAGTGTTCCCCCGTACACTTGCAAACAAGGTAAATGTTGACAATGGTACGCAAGGAGTAAATATCGGGAACTTTGTGATGACAAGCATGTGAGAATCTCTCTGCATTCTAGACAAATATGTAAAAAAAATCGCATAATATAATCTCCTAAACCTTACATGCCGTATTTGCTTTTATGTGATTCTCACATCGTAAGGGATAAACACGGTACTAGATGCCAATTACATCGAAAATGAAGTGGTGGAAATCAATCGGAAATAAGTTATGCTTGTTTCTCATTGACTCGCCCTTGCATTTACCTTTATCTTGCCTCAGATAAAAATCCTTTATTCCCACTGGTCAATAAGTTACCTAAATGGGGTTATATTAGGTCTCATTGAATATCTCCCTTGTCCCCAAAAATATTTGGTCAATAGCGATTACGTTCCCTGTAAGCTATATAAACAACGATATCGTCAAAACGGTTTGCTGTTTCTGCAGATGTATTATTGTTTTAATATTTAGAAGATCTAGATCTTCGGTGGGATAAATTCATTACACAGTGATCTAGTGGCCTTATACGGAAATATAGGGAGTCATTAACATACATATCGCGTTGCGCAATATAATTTTTTTTAATGACTCCAATTATTTCCTATTTAGGTCATTGAATAACTGTAAGTCAACGTTCACTAAATGCTTATGAATGATCTAACGTTGAGATGTTCCTATCTAGAAATCTTTAATTATTGTCCACTGGTATATATTAGACCCGATAACCTTGACCTTTGATTTACGATCCTAAATGTTGCGACACATCTCATGTTGGTATAAAATTGTGCAAAGTTCATAATCAGTGGTCGCAATATATGTTTTTCCCACATATGACATGAAAATCCCGTGTTTTACTCATGTGTGATTTCCTTGTATCACCTTAGGGTTGAAACAGGCAACATGCTACGTCTGAATAAACAGCTGTTTTCCGTAAGCCTAGATGTTTTAAATGGATTTAAAGGAATAAGGTGTGAGAAAAAGAATCAATCGATACTGGTCATATGAAATAGGAAATATCAGCCTCGGTCTTATATATTTGGTCTAGAAACTCTTACGGACAGGCGTGATACGTAAAAGAACCCTTTCTGCACATTGCCTTAAGCGCACTGCAGCTAGTGACGTATCGATGTGAGTGAAATATGTTGACTTGGACGTCAAATTCCATTAAATCAATCAACCTTGTATTTTATTGTCTTCTTTTTCTATTGTTCTTTCAGTTTTATCGACATCTATTCTGTCCAATGGTTGACAGCAAGCGGTGATTCTTTCACATAGGCACACTTTCATTGCAAATGAAAAAAATACAAATGCTCGTTGCTTTGGGAAAAGTTACAAATACTTCTATATTAATATAATACGAAAAAACAAAGTACATAAAAAAACGATGAAAGAGAACAAGGAACGTACAGTAGCCTTCTGCAACACAAAACAAATAGAACGTTATCTTCTTGTTTGATTATGCCACTTTTTTAAAAAATTGTTGTATATATGTTATAAATGTCATAGATCTCTGAAATTAATGTAAAAGACATCGCTGGCCAAGTGGTTAAAAAAAGCTTCTCACTGCATAATTTCAAGTCCGAGTCGAGGCAGATCCTGAAGAATAAGGAAATAGAATATTTGCTGTGGCTTCCTCCACCGTTCTAAACTAACCGCCTCGATACAGTAAAAGTATTTTGACTGTAACGTTAAACACCATTACTCCTTTCTTGACATCAATGTACTTTTTGATTATAAAAGCCAACAAAAGTAACGATTTAAACTTACACATGCAATAAATACAATCCAAAAAAGTTTTTATTATGCATCGCAACGTACACAAAAACCAAGTAAATAATTTTAATTCATGTATTATAAACAAATGGAAAATTTTACCGAACGTTTTCTCTATACACACACAGCTAACACATAACATTAATTCGAAATTAGTTAAAAGAAACTGTGCTATTTCGTCAAGAACCGTATACGTAGGTAATGTAAAATATTATGTTTATTTTGAGATTAACGATATGTTTTACTTTTACCAAATTAATCACTAAAATAATAATTTTTAAAAAACACATAATAAGCTTATTCAAAAAGTCTGTATAACCTTTCTCAGTTCTGGTCACTTCATGTTACTTTTTCATAATCTGAAATATCACCAGTAAACGTTGCATTTGTCCTTGCTCATTAACTCCTCCTTCAATACGTAATGTAAAAAAAATACTGCTCCTGTTGTAATAAAAAAAATCATGGAATTTGAATTTTTTGCGGCAAATAATAGTTTTTAATTAATTACGTAAATTATATTGAACAACACCAAATTTACATTATGAAAACGTGTTGTGATAAAAGTATTGCGTAGTGTTGCTATAACGTTATTTTACTTCACCCTTCCCTCATCCCCAAAGATACATAGATGGACTTGCCATTACGTGACATGGATATAATTTTATCTTTTACTTAAGCACTTTAACCAAACCACTTGGACTATTTAAATTAAAAAAAAAGAATTGTAGTGCTGCTAAATTCAAACAGGTTACGTAATAGTAAAAAAGGCGACGAAGAGGAAAAAAAAGAAAACCAAGTACTTATATTTTGTTTGACTAAAAACATGACTTAAGACAATAGACATTTTATCTACATTAAATAAAATATGTTAACAAAACCAACAGTGAAAAGAACACCATGAAATACTTACAACAGTTTTAACCATATAGACTCGTTGATTTCTTAGTGATTCTACACATGATAATACATCCACCTGTCTTGTTGATCTGGCTTGAGATACCAATATGTCTAAAGCAATAAATACACCCGTCCTTCCAACCCCATCGCTGAAAAAATTATTAAGAGACACTGTGGTTAATAATCTGAATCGATAAATATTACTTTTTGGCAGGTTCATACTATCATTTGTGCTTACCCTTCCGGATGAACCAATCTCATTTCCGCTGACGTATTTGACTTAATTTTTCAGTCTTTAAAGTTTTTCCCTGTTTTGGGATTGTGATTTCGACATGGATTGGCATTTTTGTTTTGATACACAACCTAATGTATAGTCTTATACTTTATTTAGAGTATAGAAAGAAGTCATTTGACACTTCTTATATTGTATAAAGTAAACGTATTTAAAACAATTGTTGCTCTATGAATTGTAAACTGCCAGTCTATATTTTGAACAGAGATCATGAAAAACAAGTAATTGTATTTAATAAATATCATTTGATCAAACACAGCTAGAAGTACATTTGAAACTTAAAGTACATGTATGTTCCAAAAAGGTCGATGTTGCATAACGAACTAGATATATTTCAAATCGTAAAATGCTCCACTTATTCAGTTTTAATGTCTACTCGATGTCATTTCAAAAATGACATCATTAACGTTTATTTTAATTGTGATATGGAATTTAAATTCTGTTAATATAGGATATTTAAAACAATAAGATGATATTTGTACCTGCAATGGACTATTATAGGTCCTATTCCGTTACTTAACGTGTTCATAACAGAATCTCTATAATGAATAAGAGATTCTGCATTTTTTGTTGCAATATCATCTGACCAGGACGTGAACTGGAAATGTCTTACGTTTCGCCATTCCTTTCCATCCTGAATTGAAGTTGAACAATATTGTTTTTGATCTGAATCAATATCATAACACTTAACTTTGAACAGAAAAAAATGTAGTTTTAAATTCTGATATGTAACTTTACACATTATATCTTTATATATAAGCATAACACATTTACATATTGTAACTGAAATATAAGGTAATTTGTTGTTTAAACAATTACAAAATTAGCAGTAAGAGCATTTTCTGATCATCAACACAATAATGAAGATTCAATATATTTACATTGCCTTACTTAGCAGGGATATTTGTGCAATGGTAGCAATTAAAATTTTATAATGTCTGCTCATAACAAATATCAATCGCGCTGCATTGCATATTGTTGACCACGATACATCTATTACATTTGTGCTATGTACCTGTTGCTAAACACAGCAATGATGAAAAAGTACAAAGGGAAATAACATATTCAAGAAGCATCGTGTGAAAGAAAAACAAAAACTAAGACTTGGTAGTCCATGGTATGCACCGTTCTGTTCAGTAGTGTAACAAACACATGGTAAAATTTCAAATGGACATTACTATAAGAAATTTCACAGTTATTCTTGTGCTGCACAACAAATGTCCTGGAAGGGTAGACCGGTTAAAGTATTATAGACGTTAGGACGGACGGAGATCGCGTTTAAATACTATGTCCTTTTTTAGGAATGAGACAATAAAATTTCATCATTATAACGGTGATTATAATGGTTACCTGTATCTTAGTCGAATAAGTTGCAAATGGGTATATGCCAATATTATTTATTAAAATTGTATACATTTCCACCAGGCATTAACATTAAAAAAAACTACAATATTTCATATCTACTATAACTATTCAGTTATTTCGGATAATATTGTTGCCGTTTCAAAATGCTTTGGTTAAGCAGTGATATCACAGACCTAATTTTAGTTCTGTAAGAGAAAGGTATATGTTTTGAAAAATATTATTTTTGAAAAAGAAAGCTAAACAAGATTATAATACAATTTTACTACAAGCAGTCAAACGTGACAAGGAAAAATTAAGGTATATTACGACTAATGATTATAAAACTGGGTACTATGGGGAAAATTGAAGTCAAATGTGGTGAATATAGTATGAATCCGCATTTATTTAAAACACATTCTCCTTGTGATTTTTCTTGGTACGTTTTTGTTTCCTTATACTCTTTTTATCCTACAATGTGTTTGAATGCTTACTGTTGTTGTATGTACTGATATGCCAAAGTGACACACTCGACGATCATCTTCACAGCGATCATTGATCAACTTTTAGTTAATGTCTTTTTTCTTGCAATTTTATTATAACCTATTATGTGAATGTGTATCATTAATAATAGTGTAAACACAAAAGGTTTTTTTAATAACGTTACCTGCCGAATTGAAAATACTCTTAGCGTGAGATCTGCATAACGATCAACTGTTTTTATATGGACACTCATAGATCCATGCTTTACAAGCTCCTCGTCTGGCCAATATTGTATACATTTTTGCTGCAACATGAACGCAATATCAATTTCAAAACAGTTATTTTAATTTGAACCGCTGAAGAACATTATTAAATTAATTTTTTGTTCCTTTTTCTATTTCCATTCCAATTGTATTTATTTCAGACATTGATTGCTGTCTTTAATTTTGAAAAAAAAACCAAACATAACAATCCATGTTCAAACCAAAATCACACACAGCAAAGTATAATCTTTGAAGCGGAAACGTTCCATGGGCCATGGCACACATCAGATTGGATCTAGTTAGTTTTATAATCATATTCATATATATCAATATATTCTTCAACTGAAATATAACAACATTATTTCCACAAAATAAATTTGTAACAACCGAAACAATAAACGTTTTTGAATAGAACAAACAATTGTGTATATGAGTTTATGAACAAAAAACGTACCTCCCCCTCTTCAAAAACGTTAGTCAGCATCACTATTTTATCAGAATTAAGTTGATACACCATCTCCCAAAAATCTTCTTCTGTTCCGTTTGTTGGACCTTAATTTTAACAATTTTAGTTAGCTCAAGCAATTGATTGAAGATATAGAGCCTTACTGTGGAATTACAAAACAACTATTTTTCAAAAAGTATGCGACTTTGTATGAATTAGGTAGTATATACGTTATGATAGGATCTGTGATAAATCTTGCTGTAATGCAAAATCAATACCATAAGCAACTCCATTTCAGTTTTAAGCAGATTGGCAAATATTTATTTATTGATAAATCTGTTAAATTGTACCTGAATTTAAAAATTTAAAACTGTATAAACGCTTTGATATTTAGCTATACGTTCGAAAATTTTAATTGCTTCATTCAATTATATATCAACATTTATGTTTTGTCATTCCTTTAGTCTAAAATCATATGTTAGAAAAAGTAAGGTACCTTGACTGGCAACGTATCGTTTAACTGAATCAAAACCCTGAAATATGAAGAAAACACTCTGGTAAATAAAAAGTACATGTATATATACTCAAGAAAAAGTTTAGGTCCACATCAAAAATGTTATTTCATTTTGAACAATGTAAATCATTCAACTTCATTTTCATTCTTTTCGTAATTCATTGATGAGATTTTAATTTCATGCAATGTAAACAAATTGATATAATGCACGGTAACACATAATGCACAAAGAAAATATTTTTCATTTTTGTATTTTAATGTCAAATATTACATCGGTCCTTATTTTTTGTCGAGTACAGTGTGTCCTCACATATCATACCAGTTACATTTTTATCCCCCTTAGTTATACAAAACGAGCATGGATTCTGATCTTAACTAATACATTCGATTAATTCTATGATTTTAATCATATATTCTAAACGGTACCTACGTTTATAAAAGATGCATCAATGTAATCCGATTTGCCCTTTGGTCTATTTAGAACAACACGTGTAGCATCATCTAGAGTTAAGAGAAGCAACGTTGATAAAACATTTATGACATACAATTTAATACATGTAATGTTTCAGCGAAACTACCCTGGTAATGAAACACAATTAACTTGAGAATACAAATACAAGGAATGCCTTAAAATTAGAGAAAATGGTTTGAAAACTTGCAACAGTAGTGAAACCCGTGAACTTTTGCTAAGGAATTGATACCGAGTGTTCCGTTAGATTTAACGCATCTTACTTAGCTAGGTTAATAACTACAGGTGTAATCGAAATTGAATATAAAATATAAATGAAACTATGTGAGTTTAAATATTGAATACTAAAAATACTTAAAAATATTGTGATGGCGGCCATAAAACTTATAAGATTTTGCAATTTCCCTAAAACAACATATTATGTGTAAACAGCTTGCTTTGTTGTATAAACCTCCCGTTGAAGGAAAAAACTTCACCGTGAAACAAATCCACCTTAAGCTGGAGCATCAACAGAAAAGGAATATTGATGTAATTTTATACACCATACAGGTATCACGATTTTACGGTATTTGCTCTAATGTACTGGATTGAACATATCAAATTATTCCGAACAAATACCATTCATTGAATTTATAATCCTCTGGACATTATGAAGATTTTGAAGAGTACGTACACGAATAAATGTTTTCATACTTTACTTCGTTTTGTTGAACAGCCGTTGGTCTTTGCTGAGGACCAGTTGGTAAATTCTGAAATTTTAAAGACAAATACTTAAAACATTTTTCTTAATAATAATAGTCTTTTATTCTACTGAAAAAATATGACTTATGTTTGTAAGTCAGCTGCTTGTAAAAACATACATATTTTGTTTGTTGACAATTTCTCTTTTTACTCATGCAAAACGCAAAATGATATTGAAATTAATAATCAAGCCGTATCATATAACCTATTCACAATGATTAGGACGGTTATCAGGACTATTCTGTCTATGGGATGTTGTGGCTTTAATTGCCAACCGGGTCATATAAAAAGACTAGAATTTTAGAACTTCTTCCTTGCAGTTATTAAGAAGACAGTGTATTGATAGATTCAAGCAGTGTCAGTATAATGTTACTGGGAAGTGTTGTGCTTGTCTGCAGCGTACTAACTCTGTGAACTACGACAAAATTGTCGCACTAAGCCTGTATTGAAAAAAGGTAGGTCATTAAAAGTGATAATTTTGCAAAAAGTGAAAAAAGAGATCTGACGTTAAAGAGCATTGCAACATTAAGAATGCAAAAGAACGAGACTTATGAGATTGAAACTAGTGATCACCCAGTAAATCATTATTAAATATAAAAATTTCTGTCTTATTAAGTGACTGTTTGAATACATAAATATTGTTACAATCAAACAAGCAGATACAAACTCTTCACTGAATTGATAACAGATTTTCTGAGAAAATATAATTACATTGAAATACAAATGAAAGTGTTTTATATTACATGTTATCAATGCCTACAGATTGTATATTCTTACAGCAAACTGAGATACAATTGATCCATTTTTTCCTTTGTTTTCTTCAAAATAATCTGTAAATTGTTAACTTTAATTGCTTTCTTCGGTGTTTTCTTCCTTTCAACCTTTCCAGTGTTATCGGTAGCCAGTACTATTTCATATTCATCCTTAAATTGTTGAATAAACAACGGTTAGTTGTTGTACATCGAAAATTTCAGGCTTTAAAACAGCGGAAATAAAACATATTATTATTGAGTTACTGAATATATTTTAAGTGAAAAAAGTTTAATATAAGTTGATTTCAGTTTATTATATCGATACATTACAAATGGCTGAATTACGCGTTGCTTTCTTCTTTTTTATCTGACTGAAGTCTAAAATATGCCACTGAAGTAGCTACATTTTTAATAATGCTTACATACTGCTGAGGGCCTTTAGTTACTATTAGTAGAATGACACTTGTCATATTCAAGATTACACCCGGACACACTAGATTCTTCAAAAATTATACAGATTTTGGTTGTCATTTTCTACGACACATATTGTCGCGCTCATCTTCCAGATCCCATTTCTCTCTTTCAGGATGTATCCTCATAAAGTGTTTAAAAAAATGCATGGCAAGATATTTACGTATCTGAAAAGTTAAACAGTGCATTGGTGCTAGTGCATTATATCGTTGGTTTAGCTTAAGGAACAATATAATAATGCAACAAATTAGGTTTTTTTGTATGAAATGTGTGGGAAACACGTATTGAAACGTAAGGCAGGGGAAAAACTAAACAATAAAAAAATTAGTAGGTAACTATTTTAAAACATAAATATTGTAACGAATATACCACAATATATAAAATAATTATTTAATTTTATATACTTCCTTCTTGAATGGTGCAATAAACATTGCTTTCATCCACTTCGTTTATTCCATCATATACATTTGTATCGGTCTTTTGATTAAGGTTCTTTCTTCTAAAAATAAAAATATAAGTTCTACTTTTCAGACTATTTTCAATGTCCTGCAAGTTAAAGTGTGTACATATGTGACAAGTGATTCATGATCTTCCACCCAATTTATTTCTTGCAAGTTAAATAATCCATATACAAGATTTGTATAAGATTTAGAAACATATATTAATGGACTGTCCACATCTAACCACAATTTACGTTGATTTTTCTAAGTATTGTGTTGTAATCAATAAAATAACACCAAGTGTGTAAAAAGTTGTTGAATTATTTTTCTATTTATTGTAATTTTATATCTATTCTGTGTTACAAGAGTACATTTTTAATGTTTTAAAGAGGGTTACATTTTTGTGCACTCGGGTGCATTTATTATAGGTAGTTCTTTTGTTTAATTGTAAATACAATTTTGTGCAAGTTTTTCACGTTTTTTTATGTGAAACCGCCATGTTTAAATACTAGATGTCAACAACTTTGCCGATTCACGCCGATTGACTTTGAAGTCGCCTACTTTCACGGAAGTTTTCATCATTATACACTACCTGAAAGGTATGTGTTTGGTGATTTATCAAATCTATAGTACTTTGTGCATTGTATCATCGCCTAATATCATGTTTATCGGCACAAATGGTGCCTAGGTATCGCATTTTATCGTAATCTATTTCTAGTGTATATTTTTACTATGTAAACATACACAATTCTAGAGCATGTACATCGTGTTTACATTCCAATTTTTGCATACTTACCTTGTTTCAGTCATCTGGCGGCACGTTCCTCAAATCCCTATATACTCGGGATCATGTACATATAATATATTCACATATAGTCCCATAAGCTTGTTTATATTTTTAAATATTCCCACTTTTAAAACTTTTTAAGTTGTAATGCAAATGGCTGCCGTCCTTGTCATTTTGACGTTCGTTGATTTCCGTGAGTGACGTCGAGTAATTTCATTGGTCGACTCCCTCACGGAAACCGACACCCGTCTATTTTTATCTCGACACCTACCGGCGGTGTTGGGAACTGTGTAAAAGGAACGCGGGGTTTTAAAATGCTTCAGTTCTCATGCGTGAGCCGAACAGTCGACATCATAAAAACTATCAAAACCAGTAGTTTTCGCTTAGGTTAGCATCTTTTTATTAAATAGAAGTACTTCAAACGCTGAAAGCATATACCTTAATATTCCTAAAATTTAATATTGATAATTATTTATCCATTTTGTCAGTCGTGTCTTGTTAACCGCAGTTAGCTTTTTAATACTAGACGTAATGGCTTGTCCTGGTTTTTATTATTTAGCGTAGTAGACCTTTCAATTTCCTTACAGTCAAGGTTTTGGGTTTATTTTGCACATATTCTAGCCATAGAGAGTCTAGCGTGTCTTAAATAAAGAGTTGTCTGAGCCATTTTCCCCTCTGCCGTTGGTATTAGCCGGATTTTAGTGTTTTTGACTATATAAAGTTTATGTTTACCATGTTGATATTCTAAGGTTACATTTGTTATTTATCGTGTTATACTGTGAGAGCTAGGTTATGTAGGGTACAAGTTGTACATTTTTTACAGTTTGTCTGGTTGTAGGAGAAGCAACACATCCAGTGTTTTCCGAAGATCTAGATTGTTATTGTTTTCTATTTTAGTCATGGTTGTATAGCTGTTAAAGCGTGAAAGAGAATAAGTGCCAAATATAATTTATTTCTTGAAATGTTAATAAATTTGTTATTTTATTTTATTCAATTTTGAAGTCGTCCTTTCTAGCAGTTGCTCAGTTTTGTCTTGTCTAGTTGATTAAAATTGTGTGGTAACCTAGTCTCGAATACCAGTGAACACCAGCTGTAGAGATATACCAGATCGTTACTAGATACACCACCTGACATCCCATTAGGCTTACCCGTTCCCAACACAAAACCTACCTTGTAGATATAGCCATCCAGTAAGTCCCGAGTTCGATTCTGGTTACTTGCACAAATAATTACAAACTTGTATTATCACAATCTAACCGTTGATTGTGTGTAATATTTCGTTGACCCCCTTCAACCCAGTTTCAATATAGGTATAGAATACACTGCTTAGGCGCAGCTTGAGCGTGAACTCACTTAACTATAATTTAAGTATAGTTTAGAATCTTGTAACTGGTTATATGCGAACCTAATGATAGTTACCGGCTATTTTTGGTATAGTCTTGACATCTTTTAAAGGTTGCTTATTACAGTAAGACTGAGGTTACATTATTTGGACATTTGAGTTATAAGGATAGAAGCTATATTGAGCTATATTGGTTCAACGAACCCTAGCAACAAATGGTGGTATTTATTGTAATCTCAACATCATAAAAGTGCACAGCAGTATTGTGATTTAATTAATAGTCTGCCTGTACTGTCTGGTATCTAGCATAGCGGGTATTTTGACATACTGGTAAAGTGAAATAAAGTAAAGGTGAGATAGTGAGACGTGTGTACGACCTGAGACGAACCCGGCTTGGTGACAATATATTGCCATTGGAGTATACAGCTTGAATGAATCTTTTGTGAAAAAAAAAAAAATGAGTGTATAAAAAAATATGACTTGACCATTTTTTAACGTGGGTAATGATATTACCGGTTTTGTAACGTGGATACCTTTATTACCGGTTTTGGGTCGTTATACAATACATGACAATATATTGCTTTCTGTTTAAAAACATAATTTCCATTCGTTTTTGCATGTCAACACAGTTAAATAGTCCTTGTAGGAATGTTCCGGTACCAATTACGTATAAATCTTGTTTTAAAACAAGACTTCGATTACGAAAGAAAAAAAAAACGAAAGTGCTTTGACATTTTGAAGTTCTTGAATATATATCTTTACTATTCAATATCCGTTCTTCTCTTCATTGTCATCAGTCATACATTAAATCATTATTTTGTTGAATTGGAATACAGTTGTAGATATGTGCTTAAAATATTATTACGTGTCATGCTAGACATACCATACTTAAAGATTGAGTTTATGAATATTCTACAAAATGATAAAATTGATATGTTGCGCCTTAAACTTACCTTTTTATTATAAAAGTGATTCCAATTATGGTCAAAATCACAATAAAAACTGTAATACCAATTCCAACGTCTAATGCAACGGCAGACAAATGGTTGTTGTATGCTGTTTTGTTGCATAAATAAAAATTAAAAATATGTATATCGTACTTGTAATATTATTAAACCATTGAACTGACTAGAAATGACATTTTTATAGTGCTCGCTAGACATGTATGTATGTTTTTATTTATTTTTATGGGCAAATTCAAACATACCGATTCACTTAAAAATAGGAATATCAAAGCAATTTTTTTTAAAAATCAAATTAAGACAAATAATGTCCAACGCTCGAAAATGAGACCGGCTACTCCAGAAGAGTAATTGCTTTCTGTTAAGGTAGATACACCCGCCACGTTTTAAGATTAGAAATTACAGTATTTCTAGTAAATATCAAATCATGTTCTTGCAATTACTCATTACATTCAGAGGTTTTCAAGTAAAACTTAAGAGAGTTTTAACATTACACTGTATATGTCAAATGATAGCAATTTTAGAGACTGGAATACAGGAACAATGTAGTTTGACAAAACCCTTGACTATTGCGTTTTCAACAATGATTAGTTCACCAGAATATTTTCAATGCTATTTGATTTCAGTGTAATAAATTTGTTAGTGTTTATATGCTCAAGATTTTAAACTACGTGCGTTTTTGGAAATGTTTGTGGCATCAATCCATATCTTAAATTCCAAATTTTAGATAATCGATATTTTTGGAGATATAAATGAGTAAGCCAAGACTGTTTCGATATATTCTAATACAATATATTAAAAACAAACATACTAATCCATGACTCAAAATACAATCCAAAAGCAAAGTAAAAACTTTGAAACTGGCAAATTAACTAAAAAACATGAACTTTCACCAGGAAAATCAGACTGGGTGCTCCGGAAGGGTAGGTACCTTCTGATTTCTTAACTACACACATCAAGTATGAAATTGTAATTTAAAATGAAATGAACATGAAACTATGGGACGTAAAATATATCCACGGTAGCTTTGTCTACGTCACAGTTACATCAGCAATATTATTGTGAACTATAAAGTCATAAAGTTTTTTAGTGTTCGTTTACTCTGCTGGAGAGAAAGGAATAACGTCAATATTTAAAAGATTTAAATGGCACAGTTAAAAACCAATTATTCATTTACTTACATAAGTCGAGTCGTTTCTAACAATCCTAATTTCGATACAATCCATACATTATAACTCCTTTAATACACAAAAATGTATTTTGGTCGGGTGTTTACAATGATAAAAAATTTTTATCAAAAAGGCGGTGTCTTTCGTGTGACGTAATGATGACGGAAGAATAATTTTTTACGTAGGTTCGCAAGGGATACAATGAAGGATAGCTAAAAGGTCGTTTTGGGATTAAAAGTTTGAATTTACGTCAATTTTTTTCAAAGTTTAAAAATGCAGAAAGGTAGTTGACTTTATTACTTTATTAAATCAATTTTGGTCATCCAAGTTACGCAAAAATCAATCCGTTCTTGAGGGTCACTAACCTACGTAAATAGTCAACTCTTTCGTCATGACTACGTTACATAAAAAACCCGCCGTTTCGTAAAAAAGATTACCATTGTAAACACCCACCCAAGTTATATTTTGTCGCATAAAATGATATATGAAACAAGGATGGAGCCGAAACAGAAATTGTTAGTAACTACTCGGCTCATGTAAGTAAAAGAATCATTGATTTTTACCCGTCATATTAAAATTCATAAAATATTATGCGATCTTGCGTTCTCTGAAATAGGCTAAATAAATAGTAGGTCTTTGATAAGCAAGACCTTGCAATAGCCTCGGGTCAATAATGTATTTGTCAACAGCTTCCTTCGCTGTATCAAGTTTTATTATTAGTTAAATACGCGAAGTTCCGCCCGAAAAGTGAGGTTTGGTGTTACGGAAGAATACGTACATACTGTCTTACGTCTTTCTAGCCAGCTGCTACACCCGATACCTTTTCTAAACCGTTGTAGCGCTTGATCTTAGTTCTCTGATGCAAGGTCAAGTTTTATTTTCTATTTGCCAAGTCTATACTCTGACATTATTGATATTTTTTCTGACATTTTTGAAAATTTCAAATCTTAATAATCTTTCTTTAAATGATTTTATTGTCATATTTTTAAATACTATAGAACACTTACTCTCAAAAGCGTAAGTAATACTCATTAAATAGTAACTTGAATTGGACCTTTTAATAATCATAAATGTGCCTTACTACAAAATCTTGATCAGTCCCTAATATTATACAATTATATATATAATATATATATATATTATATATATATATATATATATATATATATATATATAATGTATGTAATGTTGACCTATTGTTACCCGGCAATTAAACCTAGTGGCCATCCTGTATTCAATGCATGAGACAATAATAAATCAAATTTCTCAATAATTTAAAATAATAAACATACTTCCTTCACAAAGCGACTCTGATTTGTTCCATCCAGGATTCCATGTCCCATTTAGTTGACAATATGAAACATTTGGACCCTTCAGCTTGTATTCTTCTTCACATGAAATCAAAATAGTCGTATCAAAGCTTACTTTATCTTCAACCATTGTAACATTTGTAGTAACATGTTTATCCGTTGGAAGATAACATGTGTTCTCTGAATAAAACATTAAGACATAACTATAACATATGTAAAGTATAATCATAAAATAGACATGAAATATATCAAGTGTCCTTGGTTTCAGTCTTATTGTTATTAATATATTAAAGACTAAACAAGCTAAAATCATCAATTTACGTTGGGGGGTATAAAGTGTGGTATGCTATCAGGGGCATTTACACACTACATTTACATTGAATAAGGTTTATTTAAAATTTAAAGTATGCCTACAAACAACTAAATAAACTTACTACGTTGTAGTTAAATTGTAATAGTGCTTTCTCATTTGAACATGATTTAGGTATATTTCGATTTAGATAAACGTATCGTAAGACTATCTCTTGACTCTTTGCAAATTTGAACTCTATATTTGTTTGATTGAAGGTCCATAAGGGTTTTATTATCAGAGGTTTCTATATGCGTTTATCCGTCCCATGTTGAGTTTTGGTTTTTATTGGTATAGTCTTTTAGCCATAGAATTAAAAAGTTGCTTTATTCTTAATATGTCTCAAAATACTTAATTGATTTGCTTATGTATTTTCCTATTATTTCGGTCAAATAAAACAAATTCCTATCGCACGATCATCTAACATTAAAAAATAAGTTGATCATTTTTATGGAATAATTTGTGGTTGAAACATGCACT
The DNA here is from genome assembly GCA_021292105.1 of Anadara kagoshimensis. Lineage (NCBI taxonomy): Eukaryota > Metazoa > Mollusca > Bivalvia > Arcoida > Arcidae > Anadara > Anadara kagoshimensis. Next base: position 53,548,247 of record CM037860.1, on the reverse strand, counting down.
TTGAATTTCCCAACACTACAAACAGGTAAAACAGTACAAGCATTTCAAGTATTTATCAGCAATTCATAATAAAAATAAATCCATGAGTTTATTATTTAGATTATAAAATAGCTTCTTGAGGAAAAAAGATATCCAGCATATCATTCTTACATTAATTGATCTATGGTGGCCTTCATACACCTAAAAGGGCAAATTACCTTCACAAACTGATGATAATATGTCCCAATTATAGCTCCATGTACCATTGAGTTGACAAAAGATCACCGATGGTATCTTCAGTTTGTATCCTGGATCACAACTAACTTGTACTGACGTACCAAATCTTACAGTCTTTGTTCTAGTTGTATGACTAAAATGTGTGTGGTCATCATTTGGTGGTAGGTTACATGTGTTGACTATACAAAATATTGAAAAAAAATTATTGTATAGAATATGGTGTATTCAATCTGAAAATCCTACAAAACAAAGGTATACTCACTCATGCAAAAGATTTTTTTCGCTGAATTTGGTTATATATATTTTTACCTCTTGAAAAAAGTGGTTTAACATTTTTTTTCAAACACTACTGATGAGATATTGTTTTCCGAAACGATCATCTAGTGCTGTAAAAATTATCCATTGAAATTACACATATACGACTAACAGACTTAGTTATTCTGTCTAAAATAAAACCGTATGGCCTCCTTAGTACGACTTCTTTGTGACGTAATAATCTTCGTTTGTTTGTATCGATGGCGTTAGTTTTAATGACCATGTCAGACATCTTAACCACTAAATATTACTACTGCGACTAGTCAGCAATTCCTTACGAGTAACAAGACGATTTTTTATCTTTTAGTAATTACACATGAGAATTTGACGATAAAATATTCATCTAGATACTACCAACACAGCACAATCAACGGGTACATAAAGTAAATACATTTCTTTCAAGTATTAAACAATGTTAAATGTTTACGGCTGGGTCCATGCAATTTCACCATACTTGTTTCAAAATAGAGTTATTTCTTGAGCAATGATAACAATAAATAACATTCATATATTGATCTCGTGTTTTTTTCATATTGCTAAAAGGGCAAATTACCTTCACAAACTGATGATAATCTGTCCCAATTATAGTTCCATGTACCGTTAAGTTGACAAAAGATCGCCGATGGTATCTTCAGTTTGTATCCTGGATCACAACTAACTTGTACTGACGTACCAAATCTTATAGTCTTTGTTCTAGATGTTTGATTAAAATGAGTGTGGTCATCCTCTGGTGGTAGGACACATGTGTTTTCTATATAAAATGTTGAAACAACTAATTGAATTGAATTTAATTTCCACCACGTGAATGTCTACCAGGGAAAGGAGTCTCCCACCCCCACCCCCGATCCGAAAGGGTGAGCAACATATGGTAAAATACCTACACCCGCCATGTGTGAAATCGATATTGAGAATGAACTGAGCATAAAACTTTGGGACGTGAAATATATCTAGTGCAATTTAAGATAAAGAGAAGCCATATTTATCAACAATATTGTGATGACGGTCATTTTTGCGGATCTTGTCTGGGTTTACAACAAAGGGTTAGGAATGAATCGTTCAGAAAAAACAAATAGTTACTGTCACATTTCGCTTATTAGAATCCTGTCATATTAGGGGTTAAAATTTTATCATTATGTTGTTAATATTATAAGAAGTATGATTATCCTGGATATATGCGACATTTTATAGTTCTTTAAATAAAATATCAAATTTGATTTCACACATGACCTTAGTAGCAAGCTAAATATAAGGCGATTACTTTTCCTTTTTTCAAACAGCTAGTCTTACGTCCCTTGTAGAATCTAGCAATTCACTGTATACCGATTGTTTGAAAATTTTATTACCGAATGCAACAAATATATTGTCTATCAAAGACTCCAACACTTATTTAATAGTATCTATCTATCAGTATATTCTGTTTGGAATCCCTACGGTACTTGACATAATAACCAGAATCCCTTTTCAGCACTACTTATTTGTATCTTGGGTCTTACTGTTTTATAGTATGACAAATGAGTAATTTGTTTTAAATGTTCTTTTAATTTACAACCAAGGATATTTACATTTATGACATTTTTCCATCTTGCATATTCCGTTATATGAATGCTTTAATTTATGACAGTTACTATTTAACTCTTGTAGTTGTATAGATCCCTTTATATATATATATTTAAATCGAAATTAAACAATTTAAGATTAAAAATCTAATAAAAAATATTACCTATACACGATGTCTGATTTGACCAGTTCCCGTTTTTTCCACACGTTATAACGCCTGAACCTCTCATTCGGTATCCTTGAATGCATTGTACATTTATCTTTTGTCCCTGAAGACATGGTGATAGTAAGCAAGAGTTGATTGTCATATTCATTCGTGCTAAATCGCTTTTACTGCACTTTTTCTCTTTAACAGAAAGTGTCATGAAATATAAACAATTAAAAGTTGATCTCTTTTTATGATATTGATATCTATTAACTTAATAGTCAGGAAATAAGATCTAATTGACACTTTTATATCAATATAATTCATCTCATGTTTAAATAAAATAAATATTATACAATTCTACAAATCTTGCCTTCATACCCTTATACATAGATTTGAAAAAGATAGTATGAACAACAATATGACGATTTTCACAGCCACCTGTTTTATATGTGAAGGCTTTATATCAAAATTGCATCATATTAAATAATTACAATGATTCAAAAAAACAAAGGCAACTGGTTAAAATTGTCATTAAAAAAGTTAGTCAATTAGACAAATCCATTTAACCTTTTACCGTTTTCTTAAGTTAAAATTGAATATGAGTTGCATTTGTAGTTGTAGGTTATATATTGTCATGAAACTAATAAGAAGAACAGGAAAATCTAGATAGACAAAATAATTTATAGTTTTACTCACGATTGCAATAAATACCGTGCCATGTACTTGAGCAAGAGTTTGCAGGGCAGGTAAAATTTTGACAAAGTGTCTTGCCATCCGTAGGTTTACAATGAACTGGACATGAGTTGGAACATGCTTCACCATCAACTCCTAATCTACAAGCTTATAAAAGAACAGATGTTTTATGAAATCATATTCTATTGTTTGTCACATTTACAACATTTTTTGTCAGCATTAGCACATTAGCATTTGTTTCAAATATGAATTATGATGCTTTATGGCAATTTTCCATTACTGTAAAGATTATTTTCTCGGGATGAAAATTTCGCGGTTTCTGAAATCTGACATTTTGCGTGGGTGTAAGTTTCGTATAACCAATATTAGTGGGTGTATATTCTAAATATTGTGATATGATAAACTGTATTGTAAACATTTTCGCGTGAGTAAAATTTTCTTGGTGGTTTTTTAGCGCAAAATAAGTAAAAATTTACTAATGCGAAAATTTTCCCTTTACAATACTCGTATTTAGCTACAGTAGAATTATTGTCACCATAACATCGCCAAATTAATAATGATATAATAAACAATCATAGTGTGTTGTCAGGTCGACATATGTTTCATAATTATCGACTTTAGAAAAAAGAATATGGTTAATAAATAATATACTATGGTTGCCAATAACCTTACCAAATACTTCAACTTCACATAACGATAGAATGCTATTTCGGTAAGATTTGCTAGGAAGTCCTATTTTCACACTTGTCGTCAATAGTGGTTGTTGAAACACGATTTCTTCTTTCCTATTGGGTTTACTCAGTGTTTGCAAAAAATAATTTTTTCTTCCATTGTTCATTAATAATACAGAATAATTACTCGCCCTTTCCAATATCTCTGAATATGCAGCTGAAACATTAAGAAAACATTATCCATAAAGAGATATTACAAAGCGTAATGACTGAATAAAGTTCGATTAATATGCAAAATATGAACATGTGTTGTATTTATAAGTGATAAAATATCAAACTGGAACTTGTAACTACATCGTTATAAATACAATGACACCAACAAATATTTAAAATGGTATATTTAAAATTCTTATATTACTAAGGGGTAAGCTATTTTTCTAAATTGAAAGTGTCAATTTCAGTAACCAGTACATATAGCGATACTCAATGAAAAATATCTCAAAAAGTCAATAAAACCAACCACTTTAATACTATTAATAGTAAGAAATAGTTGGCCGACCACTTTTCGATCAAAAGTAGAACAGAGAATTTCCGGAAATTATGGCGTCATAATTAAAAGACCTGACGACGTAGCACCCACTGGCTTCATTCACACGATTTTGCAATCACAAAAGTTAAATATTGGACAACAAGCTGCCTTAACATTTGTGTCTGTAGAAACAACGGAGTTACAGGTGATTTTGGTTAAAAAGATGTCATTAAAACATAAAGTGAATTTAAACTTATAAGAAGTTATTTAAAACAGCTTTTAAATTCGGTTGAACCGACTTGATAAACATCTTCATTGATGCCGAAGTTGCGATCATTTTGCTGCTTACACTAAAATCTTAATTAATTAATATCAATTTGAAGTGTCATATAAGAAAACAATTACTCTTCTTTTGATATTGGTGAATATTATTTTGATCAGGTTCGTATAATCCCATATCCTCCACATCAATAGACAATAATCGTATAATATATTTGTTGTCTACACTAATTAACCATAAATAAATCGATCCAAGTACGATATGCAATCTACTAAAGTCTTTAGGATTTGCACTTACGAGGGTTGCCTAAATAGCGTAGACTGCAGTACCATGAGAAGGAATTTGACTATATTTTATACTTTGAATCAACTATTTACAATCTGGCGCATTCATTGACGTCTAAAATAAAAACTTTTCAAAGTTTACGTTATCCCATTTCGATCCTTTCTATTAGGTTTTTAATGTTTCGGTTGTAGTTTTCTTTATGTATGACATTATATAATGAATTTTAAAAGTGTAATTATTAATCAGTTACCTAATAAAGTGTGTGTGTGTGTGTGTGTGTGTGTGTGTGTGTGTGTGTGTTGTTTTATTTTGTTTTGCGTTTTGGTGGCCAAGACACTCATCGTGGTTTTTTAATCTATTTTCACACACACACACACACACACACACACACACACACACTGACGAATCAAGCTGGGTATAGCTATCCGCATTGTTTCCTGTTTCAATTAGTCCAGGTTCGAAAGCCGAATTCTGACTTTAGGTTGGGAAACAACTCATTTCCTACTTTAGGTGAGGAAACGGAGCAAATCTTTTGGAACAAGATCTCCGCCCGAAATCTAGCACCAGGGATACATATTTCCTTGCGTACTCGGGGGAAAGGATTTTGAAGCGTATAAGGTAGGTACATTTAACAATTAAAAACTTTGTTATAAGGGTACTATCTTAAATGTAATGTATCACACGGAACATAGTGACGAAAACGGTAAGATCTAGGCCTTTAGAAACGTAAAACTGATGCTGGAAATTCCCAAAACACTTCAACAATGACCGTCAAAAACGTCTTTACACATACGTGTCATATTCAATGCATTTTTTTATTTTATACCATACATATTATACCATATGATATGGCAAAACCATGTAATGGTCAGATTGTTAATTTGCATAGCAATCATAGAAATTCAGTTTCCGTGCATTTAAAGACCCGACAATTGAATTTACACAAATTCAAATTCAAGACCATGCCATGACTGACGAGATGAAAATCGTCAATAAAACCGAAGATGGTAAGGTTTGGAATACACTTAGTAATTATTCTACAAAGCCCTTTTTGCAGATCAGTTTCTCTTACTTAGTAGATTAACATTCTATGGGAAAATAAACACAAGGTTTGAAATTCAATTAAATCCATTGACAGATCTCATTTCTAATTAACCAAAGTGTGATATTATATACATGTGTACTCACAAATTAAAGTGATTTTTATGCCATAAGTATTTTTGTATATCAATTTATTTACAATGATTTCTATACATTATTTACTCATGTATCATTGTTTTATTGCATCAGGGATCAAATACACTAAAACCTGTATATAAAGACCACCCAAGTGACCTTAGCCATTTGGACTTTATAATAAGGTCCCGGTTTCACAATCATTCCTTAACTTAAGAATTTCCTTAACTCAATTTCTCCAATTCCGTCCTTAGATAAGAATTTCCTTAAATTGCGTTTCACAATGTTTCCCTAAATTTTCCTTAAATATTTAAGGAAAATCTTAAATACGGAAATTTTTTCAAGCATACAAGCGGCCTCTTTGGAACTTTTTAGCATTGAAAACAAAAAAGTATTATTAAAAAAATCCGCGAAAACATTCACAACTGTCAAACAGGTGTCTTCTGCTTTTCTGTAGTTGTTAAAGTGATTTAAAGAAATGGCTTCGGAGTGCGAGAGCGCTATTGCTGCCAAAAAACGACCGAGGTTCGCAAATTGGACGGAGTTAGAAAAGATATCCCTCGTAGAAAAAGTTTTACAGAATGAGGGAGATTTTTTCGGGAATTTCAAAGCCCCTAGTGGCAGTAAAAGACGTAGAGAAGAGATATGGAATGAAATAAGTAATGCCGTCAATGCGTGAGAGTCTAGATGGACAGTATTAATTGCGTGTTCAGTATTTGCTGCATGTTCAGTTATTTTATCGTTATTTATAATCTGGTATAGCTTCTGATGTCAAACAGGCAAATATCAAATTTATAACTGGTTTAACATTATTTCTAATAACACATAAATTATTAAATATACGTTATAAAATATGTATTATACAAAAAATATAATGAATATTATGGCGATACCAGCGACAATAAATAGACGAATCATCCGAAGCAATATCAGATTATGGTTCTTTAAGAGTTTATACCGGTTAGTATTGAGGTCAACTCGAGATCCACCAGATGATACAACACACTACGGCAGTTAAAACTTGTCTGAAGGTCCCCATCGTTATGGACATCTAAGTTGATATACCAAATTACAATAATACGGTAAGTGTTGCTCGACTGCAATGTTAATTCTTCCTACTTTAATGCACTTAATCTTTCTATGTTTGATCAGTTCATTGGAGATCTATAAATTCGTGTTTTCTGTATCGATATGGGGACTTAACAGAACTTAACAGTACTGGCGAAAATTGAAAAGATAAAATTTACCTAAAATATGTTTGGAGTCCCAACTATACCACGGGGATCGACGACATGTTGATTTTAATGGATAGTGGTTTTCTCTACTCACTCTGATTACATCACCTCTCTATTTAAAAATGTGGGCTTAAAATGATCCCATAGAAGATTTGAATGTTGCAGCTGTTATCCTACTAGATTTCAGATTTTGATATAAAATGGTTTAGACTTATCATTGTAATCAAAGGTCATTTGAGCTGAAAACAAAGCATGAGTTTGCATGTGTGTAATGAAAGAGAAAAATGCTGGTTCAGAATGGAGATCAAACCAGGGACCTCCACCACTGAGCTAGACAAGACCGCTGCATTCATCCCCTGTTATTTTTTAAATAAAGCACTGGGGGACTTTATATGGTCACCACTTTGCGAGTCCACCACTTCCGAGGGATACACTGACCACCAAACTGTATGTAACAAGGAGAAAAAAACTAGGGAATCGAACTCAGGACCTCCCAAACTATAGGTGTGTACTCTACTACTGAGTTACCCAGACTGCTACACGTGTATGTGTGCATGCCTTCTAAACACATAATTTCCAGTTTTCCTCCAAAACTACTGGATAGATTTCAATGAATGTTTTAGTCTACAAAATATAATGAAATGAATATTATTTTGGATAAATTTATAACATTTCAACTAGTAATAGTTTATCAGGTGAGCATTATCAGGCTCATTGGGTTTATGGTGTTTTAAAAATATATTTTTCTAAATCTCATAAAATTTGGGCATGATTCTTTGTGGTTTCTTTTTATATTTTTTAAAGATAAATGCAGAAAATTCAATATGATGGATTAATTTTCTGAAGAGCTTGTATGATTATGAAGAGATACCTGTTTATGTATGGTGAATATTGCTCCTGTAATGATGTGAAATAAATTCAAGCACTATCGTCAGCCATATATGCATTTTGGGTAAAAGTATGGATCTGTGATCAACATTAGCCAGTCCAAATTTCTCAACTGTGTTTTCAATTTTAGTTATATATCTCATTATTGTAAGAAAAACTTCAGATGTAGACAGTTCTGAATATCTTTATATGTCATGGTTGCTATGTAATCTTAGGTGCCAATTATAGATCACAATGCTTCCAAAAACCATGGGTTCGAATCTTACTCTCGACAGATTCTTGTGAATAAGTTGGTCATTTTCTGAAGTTGGGGGATTTTCTTTCGGAACTCCATTTTCTCTGGCATTCTTGAACTGACCACTTCTATATAAATGAAATAAGCTTTTATGCGACCAAATTATTTATTACTAAACCCCATTCTATATGTCATCCGAGTTAATTTTATGGTGGTTTGAATAGGAGTGTAATCAGTTGTATATATGAAAAATAAAATAACTATGGTTATCAATTTCATTCAATTTCATTCAACATTGTTCATTCTTTACATCAAAAACACATTTAACAACATTCAACAGATATGTGATAGAGTGACATTAAACCTCAAAAACAGAGACTTGCAAATTATGTTAAATGAAATGTGTAAAATATATTACCAGTGTACTTGGGACATAAAACAGTTCAAACATTAATAAATTTGATGTTAAATACATTTTAGTATAACCGGTAAATGATAAGAAACTTCATCACAAATGGATGCTATCTGCATGAACTTGTTAATCATGTTTTATATTATAATTAAATCATTTCAGATTTAATTCTTTATTATCTACTTTATTCATTGTTTTATACTTAATATACATTAAAACCTCTTTTTGAATTATCACACAATATTTACTAATAAAGCAATGAAAGGGATGAAATACAAGATAGAAGAAGTAATTAGAAGATCTACCTAGGATTATATGTAAATTTTCAATATTTGTAACCTAATTTCCAAAATTTGCAAAATATAGTCCCTTTTCAAGTACTTTTCACACATTTGCTAAAATAAGTTACTCTTTGAAAGATTTTTAGAGAATATAAGCAAGTGTCGATTAGGCTACCAGGAATGGAAACAAAGGGTAAACTGGTGTATTTATCAAGTGATCTAATATAAGGTTATAATGGAAATTAATATGCTTTTACTTTGTTTTGCATGCCTTATATGTGTGTTGCTAATTTCTTAAAACTTATTTTATTTAAAAAATAAATTTAAAAATTATTTTTAAATATCAACCACAGATGCGAAAATGAACAATAAAATAAGCATTGTTTATAAAGGAATATGTTTAACGATAACGTTGTAATAACAAAAATACCTTAAATACATATAATAAAGCTAATTTACATTTACAGTACATATACCGTTAATATTAATATAAAGTTAATCTTAATTGTTTTACAGTGAATTCAATCAACAACGCACAACAATGCAGATTAAAAAACAGTATCGGTTTGTATGATACTATTTTCTTAAACAAAAATCTACTTTCGAGATGTGAAAATAGTCTGATCTGACTTCACTATACACACTATAATTGATATATTTACAATGTAAATTTTCAAATAATTTAAACATGTTTAAACCTCAATAATATTTAATTCACAAAATCAATGATGCATATTTAAAACTAACATTCAAGTAATTGAGAATTAAAAAAATTCTCACATTTTAATCTTTGATAAACTAGTAGTTACAATTTTTTGCAATTTATTTATTACAGGTTTATTATTTCGTATCTGTGACCTTGACCTTTGAACCCATGACCTTTTTCTATACATCAAAATGATTGTTGTATCAATACCTACAACATTCTAATATACATGCCTATACAAAAAGTTTATAGTTTTCAAGGTAATTAACCATTTTGGTATTGTTTCGTATCTGTGACCTTGACCTTTGAACCCTTGACCTTTTTGTATACATCAAAATGATTGTTGTATCGATACCTACAACATTCTAATATACATGCCTATACAAAAAGTTAATAGTTTTCGAGATAATTAACCATTTCGGTATTGTTTTCGCATCTGTGACCTTGACCTTTGAACCCATGACCTTTTTTCTATACATCAAAATGATCGTTGTATCAATACCAACAACATTCTAATATAAATGCCTATACAAAAAGTTTATAGTTTTCAAGATAATTAACCATTTTGGTATTTTTTCGCATCTGTGACCTTGACCTTTGAACCCATGACCTTTTTCGATACATCAAAATGATCGTTATATCAATACTTACAACATTCTAATTTACATAACTATACAAAAAGTTTATAGTTTTCGAGATAATAATTATAATCAGAGGTATAAAAAATTAGGTCACGATCTTCACAATTGACCTTGACCTCATTTTGAAGATACTAACAAGATGTCAAAACTGAAAACCCCATGTCAATATCCAGTCTAATAGTCAAGTTATAACAATTTGTAGCTATTTTACGATTTTTTCAAAATTAAACGCAAAAACACGTAACCTATTTTTTGTCCGAATTTCACAAAATGAACAAACTATAGGCTAAAGACCCTAGAGAAGCCAAATATGACATCAGATTTTTTCTCCAATCAATACTTTCGGAGAAGAAGATTTTTTAAGATTTTTGCACCCCTAGGTCATCTTGACATAGTTATGGTAGCAATGGCAACGCCACGAACAAATCTGAATTGCACCGGCCCATATATAGACAAAGTTTCATTAAAAACTATCCAGTAGTTTCAGAGGAGAAGTCGAAAATAGGTGTTAACGACGCACGCATGCACGCACGCACACACGCACATACACACGCTGCGCTATGCCATAAAAATGTAAATGTGTATAATGTTGTATAACAGATTGATTATTACTGTATAAATCTATCTTTAGATCTGTTTCTGGGGCTACTTTAACCAAATAATTTTTGTTATTTGTGATTTTGTCCGGGTTTTGGAAGATCAATTAAAATTCAACAATTATCTAATAGCGGTAATAGTAGTAAAATCATGTGTAAATGTATTCTGCTGTGACTAAAATCTATAGAAATTATTGGTTAAATCGGATCACATGATCAACCCAGTGTCATTCTGTACATTGCCATACGTGCAAAAATACTTGGTCAGTAAGACTAATACTGGGTGGGTTAGAGTTACGTCCCCTTCTCTAATGTAAATGTCAACCAAAAGGGCGACCGTAAATAAATGGTTTGTGGAACCTTCTGCTGAAAATAGTGAGTTAAAAGGCTTTAAAGCATTATTTGGAAACATTGAAAGCCAAAGGAAAGACTGCTAGACTTCGTAAGTATGCTGAATTTTAGAATCTGTTTCATTTTTATATTTTCAGACTCTTCCATATTATTAAGTCTAGTTGAGGATCACATGGACCAAACAGATGCGTCTCAAACAATCTTTTCATTTATAACTGAGACAGGTATTTTACATATGCAAATTGTCAAATTCTTTCATACTTGCATAACAAAATCAAAATTAATTTCATTTCTTATAATTCAATTTAAAGAATTTTTCAACGACATATCAACAATTTACACCAAAATATACCCATTGCAAATAAATTGTTATATTGCTGTGCAAATCCAAAACCTGAAACGACCAGTCTTTAAGACATTTTTATTTTGAAACCATCGAAGAAATAGGCAAAATGAGCATGAGTTCAAAGCTAAACATACTTTAGGAAACAGTTTTAAAAAATGTTCTTCATAACATTGAAAAGAATATCATAAAACAGTAATAATACTAACTTTGACCCAAAATTTGTAAAAATGTTTGTCCATATATAAAATTTGGTATGTTTTTTTTATAAATGACCTTTAACTCAAGTTTGACATGAGACTGAATTTGGATTAGATTTGACTTGTTGAGATGTTTTTAAAAAAAAAACATGTATGCTTTTGTTTCTGCTTTTAGATTCAAGTTCAACCCCTTTAACATGCATGTTGCCACAAGCAGTTGAAACATCTGGACCCTCCAATATTTGCCTTCCCCAGTCTGCTTCTAAAAGGAAACCTGTCAGGAAATATTCTGCAGAAGATTCTCTATTCGAAGCTGAAAAAAGACGGGCTTTAGAAGAGATAAAAAAATTAAAAGAAGTTAAACTTTTTAAAAATGCAAAGAATCTATAAAAAAGGAAACTGATAACAGAAACCAACTATTGGAAATCAAAAACATCCCATTAAATCCTTCCTTATCTATCTTATCTTCAACTTTGAAAATAAAGACATGTGATGTACTAAATCTATTATGGACCTCTCTCGAGGGAACAGTTCTCCTATAGTGTTGTCTGGAGAGGTATAGTGACCTCGCCTATCGGCTCGGCCACTATACCTCTCCAGACAACACTATAGGAGAACAGTTCCCTCAAGAGAGGTCCATAATAGATTAATATGTGGTTTTGTTTTTATCACATACCCTAGCAAACTAAATGAAAAGCTCTTTTTGCTTAATCTATCAACGAATTCACAATCAACTATTTTACATTGATTTTTCATCTAATACCTGACTGGAAAAACTGCTAAAGAAGTACTTTAAAACAACAGATAAGTCTTCGTTTAAACATCATTGGTCAACATTTTACCAACACCATCGTAAACACTGGGAAAAAAATGAAAAAAAAACATTGATTTTACAAAATTATTTGACATCATCTGTGATTCTCTCAACTCGAAAAATTCTCGTAACTTAACATGACGTCACATTATAACCAATGAATGACTTCATATTGTTGTCAGAAAAAGGGAATTCCCCTAAAAGTAGTTCTGGCTACTATGGTGATGCGGAATATTGTATCGCACATGTGCGATACAGACCTTTGTATCGCATGGCAAGAAAATGTAATGTATCGCTATAGTAAGATTCAATGGGTATGTGATAAATGACAGTATTAGCTAGTTAAACAGGAGGAGCACCCAGCCTCAACTTTCTGGTGGAAGTTCGCGTATTTATAATAATTTGCCAGCTTCAAAGATTTTACTTTGCTTTGGACATGGATTTGAATTGAATTTGAACATGTTCACATGAGTTCTTTTTATGAAAAAGGGTTCAAGAGAATATCCTTCCTTTCATTCTTTGTACATTATTGTTTTGTGTGTTATATACAGATTTAAACTGCAATTTAACAGTAAGTGAAGAATAGAAGTTTTTCTAAAGATGGAACAACATATAATAAAAAACTAACATACTAATACATGTCCAAATCACAAATAAATTAGACACATTGGTATTCATTCAATCATATCCATTCTAGAAGTGGCAAAGGATTTTATAATCTAAGAACCTAGCAACTGATATACAGGGTTTCCATATTCAGCATATATACTCATAAAGAATTTGTTTTAAACTATTTGTACAGTTAAAGTAATTATTCATTTCATTTTTGCTTTATTAATTTTTATGTGGTTACAAAGAATTCAAACACATGGATTTTTCAGACTTAAAGTGTTTTATAAGTTTTCATATTACAGGTATATTTTTGTAACAATCTAAATATTGAAATATTCAAATGGTATCCATTGTCAACATGGCAAGTATTTAATTATATCCCAAGCAACTTAAGTTGCCGTATAATGTGTAATGTTTTGAATGGTCTGTCAACCCGTTCTTCACAAGTGTAACACATTTTTTTCTGAAACACGTGCAGATTTTGATCTAATACTATACATGTTAACCAACAATTATGGCTATGTACTGAGCTAATAGCTGTTATAAAAAGATATGCATTGAATTTGATTTTTCTTCATGCAAAAAGGGGTTTTCCCCATGTGACATGGGGATATACGCGTATCTCACATGACCATGTGACCTTTACTCACGTAACAATCAAAGACAATTACATGACGACATCATCGGAGAACGTGACGTCATCTTGCGGGACAATGACATCCAATTCTTCAAAATTTAGAAATTTTGAGTGCGTTTCAAACGTTCAATATTTCATTTTTGGATAAATGACTTTCTCTCTTAGTTTATATACATTTTGTATAAAGCAAAATCCGGTACAATCTTTCCAATGGTCAAATTTGTTTTAAAGTAGAAGGTCGAATTACAAAGTTACACTTTCAAATATGGCGTCGATGTCTATGTTAATCGTACTTGAAGCTAAATATTGGCACTAAAATGGAAGAAAAATAATCCATTATGAGTTTATCCATGTAGGATAGGGAGATCTCACCATCAAGGTTGAACATTTCTGGTCAGAGACTCGACAAGCCTTGTCTCTGACTGAAATGTTCAACATCAAGGGTGAGATTTCCCTACCCTACATGGATACTCATAATGGATTCTTACATTCTCTAATAAGCTCAAAACTAGATTGTGATTTATATGGAAGCTAGATCTATTGAATTAAGTTACAAATATTATATATAAAAAGATCCATGAGTTTATATTCTTTGTGGACACACTAGTTATAAATTTACGAAAAATCAACTAAAACAAGTGGAACAGATATTGTCTCTGACAGCATCCCCCTCATTTGCTCTCATCAGGGGGATTTGAAAATTATTTTCTTCTGATTTCATCAAGATCATATTGAACAATATCACCCCTTATTATACCTTTGTTATGTAAAACTGATGAGGCAATTACTATTCGGAAACATTTTTCAGTTTCCACCCTCAAACTCAGTTTGATGCATGGAAACCGTCGTTTTAATATACCAAAAGTTTGTTCAATCAAAACCCTTGTTTTACAAAAAGATTTGTTGAACGAAACTGTTGGCTGGGTACCAGTAATTAAATAAGGCGTCATAAGAAATGGCCTGCATTGATATCCGCTCTCGCCCAGTATGAGACCATTGTATGTTCCTGAAAAATAAAGTACAGTGTATTAGATGATATGTTAAAGTATTATATTTCATGTTATGAACAAGGGACATAACTGTTGTAAAACAGATGAGGTTTTAGTTCCATTATCGTATGTTTTTTGTTTTTGATTTACAGTAGTTCGTTTCTGCAAATGTAAAGCAAAGACATTAAAATCAATTGTTTTCACATATACACCATGTACATTGAACATTTCTGAGCAGAGAATACTTGTTTGATAATTCAGTGTCAAATTTAGGCTCACAATCCAGAGTTTTCATCCTTTCCTATATAAAATGCTATTGACAGCTTTAATTGGCAAAAAAGCTTCCATTGAATTGAAACTGGTCGGTTTTTGATGGTGACTTATAAACCTTTTCCTGAAAACAATCACATAAAAAATTTTCTGTTGCAATTACTTTGAAGTTTGACCCTAGTTTACATAGATTGACTGGAATATCAGTACACCTGGAATAGCTAGGGCAGTAATTGGACCATACTTTTTATATTTTAAAACTTTGATACTAAAGTCGTTTTTACAAATATTTCTGAAGAATTTGTCGATTCTGATGGAAGCTCTTTTGTTGCAGAACAACATTTCTATTATAAAAACCAAAATAATATCACCAGCAGATATTGAGCAATTTTATAGAATTTTTTTCTTTTGATGAGTTGGATATGGGATTATACAGACCTAATCAAAGTAATATTCACCCAGGCCGTGAGGCCGAGATTAATATTATGTTGGTGAGGAATGTATAATCCCATATCCACCGATGTCAAAACACAATAATTGTTTAATTATATGACACTTCAAAATGACATTTCAAAATTCAAATTTTAGTGCAATCAGCAAAAACTGAACCCAGCTTTTGCATTACTGCATCGGTAAAGCCGACTTGATAAGCTCTTTTATATAAGGTTTTGTTAGTTTAATACACTTTCTGTGAATTTCTTTTTGATAATGGCATCTTTTGATGACAAAATCGCTACCAACCCCAAGATTTCTACAGACGCAAACGTTTACCCTGCTTGACGTTAGATATTTTATTTTTGTGCATTGCCAAAACATGTCAATGATGTAAGTGCATGCTATCTTTTGACTTCTTTTAATTGTTTATTGATATATCGCTATATGTACCACTGAAATTTACTAATCAGAGAAAAGGAAAACACTCAGTCATAAAACACAATGTATACTGTTTTGTTGGAAGTTCCCTTTAATGATATTGAAATATGACATTGTTGGTATTATGATGATCGTTTAGCTTTAAGTGTTACAAATTTCTGATAAAGTTGTTTTGCTATGATAGATTCCTACTGAGCGCCTGAAAAGGATAACGTAACAAATACTACTCTAACTAATCAGACTTTTTTCTTTATGTTATAAGATACTTTTACCTTACCATTTTATGAGCTGTGTTTATAGCAATTATCCATTGCCTGTCAGCCTTGTGAAAGATTGGGAATCTAGGATTCTAATTATGCACCAAAATCCATACATACCTGCACTTTAAGAGCATGATAACCCATTCTACAAAAATAGTCATCCTCATGCTTTTTTGGACTTTGTATTATGAAAAGTGTTCCATCAACAGCCCCCAATACATTTGGAAAACCTTTAAATTCCATAAACACACAATTTTTAGCAGATTTTACATACATTGTACCAGTAAAACCCAATTCCTATGCTATATTGATTCAAGCATCATCAAACGGATAGCAATTTATATTTACAATTTGAATTCACCTCCTTTATAACATGAACCTATTTTTGCTACCATTCAAGCACTCCTGAATACGGTGCGAGTCTTGACCTCTGATTACATTCAACATAGAATGCTATCATAAATAAGTCATGCATTGTTTGATTGGTCAGAATTCCAACCTAGTCCTGAAGTTTCTATCCTTATTTGGAAAAACACCATAAATTTTGTTGCTATATTGGATAAAATAAGTTATTGTAGCAATATTTTTACATTTCTGTCAATTATTTTTAAGTAACAACAGTCAACATTCTATCTGAGTGTGTTCATTTGTTAATATGAATGAGAATCAGTATTACTATATCTCACCAAAATTTCTTAAACTATCATTGGTCGATTTCTAACCATGCAGTATGAAACAATTCACAATGCTTGAATATGCGGGTTAATGCTCCCCACGAGGAGACAATCTTCATATTTCCCTCAACCAAGGGCACTATTTACATAATAGTATATTTAGCATGAACTGCTTCGTAGTTCATTCCATATGCAATTCGTAATACCGAAGGAATACACTCAAATAGAATGCTATATTTTAACTTTGGTGTGTTCCATGGTGTTCAAGTTCTTATATTTTCAAACATGAATTGATAGTAGTTTTTACAAAATAATGTTTTAATTGGCGAGGAAGATGACTGCAGTGATTATAAGAACACACTATTTCAAGTGAAATCACAAATAATTCATATTTTATATTTATTGCCTTTATTGTAATTCTTGTTGATATAAATTGATTTTTGTTTAAATATATGATATTTTTAATTGAAAAAAGTTGCTTTTTTCAATGTAAACGCAGTACATTGATAGAAAGATTTTAATCTTTTATGCACAGGTCCATCCAGAAAGTTTGGACACCCCCTTCTATAATCTTTGTAAAAGAGCAATGTTGGTGGTCTTAGTACTTTGTGTTTTGTTAACTTATATTCGTTGAAAGACTATTTTTATATACTACCTAGAATGTTATTTAAATGGCATAATTGATAAAATATTCAATTTTAGTTTTTAGTGAACAGTGAAAGATAAAAAATGAAAATATTTAGGAAAAAAACCATTTCTTCAAATATGGACCTAATAAATAGAAAATACTGGAAACGACTTTAAACACTTAGTTCAACGTGATTATTAAGCACGTTCTAAGTAAAATATGTCATTTTATCTGTTTAAATCCCTTTTGTATTGAAAATACTAAAATATTTAGAAATAAGGTAAAATTGGATTTTTTGTTAGTGTATTTAACTATTATTTATTTTTCGTATAACGTCCATTTCACAGTGTGGGAACGGAAGTTGAGTCAAACTGTACAGTTGTCGGTAGCTCTGTTAATTGAAGCGAGGAATGAAAACAGTGGAGTCAAACGTAAGTAAAAATATGTAAAATTATTGTTGTTATGAAGTGTTGTGAGATTTTTCATAGGTACATGGATCTCACTATGTTAATGCAATTTTTAATTATCCAACACATTTTGTGAAAAATCAAGCCTAAAACTTTTATTCGTTTGTTGAACATGATAGATCACAGCGGAATTGTCATGAATTCACGATTTATTCTCAATTTTCTCTATAATTACTATTCTATTTAATACCATTCTGAAGACAGTTTGCAAGCTATGAATGTTAAAAATAACTTGTGACTTATTACAGTACTTACACGTTTTGAGAAAATTTCAAAACACGATTTTATTGGACTGTGTGGTTTTCTGTTTACTGTACAGGTAGCTCACATTTTATGAAATTGTACTGTACAGGTAGCTCGCAACCGGGATTCAAATGCAAAGTATAGAAAGTATAAAGAACGCTTTCATTTAATAGAAATGCATGTATCACGATTAATTTCTTGAAAAAAAAACAAGGTTTCATTTTTTATATTTCGGTTTCAGGGGTATAAACGTAGGGTTGATATCTAAAATGCGTGTATCAGGCGTGACATTCATATTCTATGGCAATCAACGATCTAAAATGCATCAAGTCATAAAAAGGACATGGTCAGACAATACTGTTCTATATAAATTGAGGCAAATATTGTTTATCATGAACAATATACAACTGAATACTATTATGACTCTAAAATAGTAAAAGGATATAGATATAATCTTAGAATGTGAAGAATCACGCCTGGGTAACGCATTTTAAAAGACACCTAAATCGTAGATCTATGGCATAAATTGTCTAAATATCATAATGCACAGTTTATAGGTTTTACTTTGCGTTTTGTCATCAAGATTAACCAAATCAATCATATCTTGTATTATCCCTGGTGAAATATTCTTCATACGGTTTGAAAAATCATCGTTAACCAGGACGTTTTTGGATCAAGATTGCGTTGTGGACACTGACCTTGGTTTTTCCAACCACCCATGAAACGAAGGAACTTTCCCTTAAACAATTTAGAACCAATGTGCCAGAACTGTCGAACTTCAGCTGAATATCTCATCACATATGACTGTCCTTTGTAGAAAACCATTCGATTACATCTAGAAACAGTAAATATGAAATGATTTTCATTGGAAAAGCATTTTGCATCAGAACTGAAGGCTATTAAATTTCAAGTATTAATCTTCATGCTCATACTCTCTAAGAATTGCAATTACTTTCGGTAGCCTTTCTGATAGCGTTTGTTGAAGCGGTACATCTGCTGGTGTCATTTCATCCGTTAAAGGAACGGTAAAAGATGGCCCCGTCTGGCATGCATTTGTACATGAGGTTTCTGTAATATTTAATCTGTAACAGATAAATTCGGGAAGCCGTCGATTAGAAAATCTTCTTCGTCCATATTGTTGTCAGATGTATCATCATGTAGTGAATTCTTTGTAGGCGTAGAGTGTAACAAAAATTTCTTTGGTGTTTGGAATGGAGAATCGTTTGGGCGTTTTGAATTTTTTATTTTTTCAGTTAATTCGTTTGGTATAAGAATTTTGTTGTCTTTCTCGTATTCCCTTCGGATGATGTGGACATTTTTAATTCGAATATCTCCTTGATTGAGGTCTGTGTTATTAAATTTCAGTTCCAAATGCTTGTGAAATATTATACAATGGTCGACAACCTCAGAAAAATTTAATTTTGCTTTACTTTTGCAGTATAAACAATGGAATCGTTTCGGTGTTTTTTAACATCTGAAATTAAGAAAATGTTGCAATAGTATATATATATTATTGCAACATTTTCTTAATTTCAGATGTTATATATATAATATATATATATATATGAAAATGTTGCAAAAATTTAAAATAAACCAGAAATGTCGAAAGGAGACTAATACCCCAACCCACAGAAAAAATAAGAATAAGAATTTCAGCGGACACGATATTGTGACGGAAAAACTAAAATTTGACCTCATGACCTTGACCTTATGCAACACATCGTCTCATGTTGGTTATTATTTGTGCTAAGTTTGATCAAAATCCGTCGATAGACGTGGAAGATATGGTACAGGTACGATATTGTGGCGAAAAAACTAATATTTGACCTCATGACATTGACCTATGTACATAAATTTGGTACCCGACACATCGGCTCATGTTGCTTTACATCTGTGCCAAGTTTGGTCAAAATCTATTGATAGACATGGAGGATATGGAGTGGACACGATATTGAGACAGACAACCAGACGGATGGACGGACGGACGGACAGACAGGGTGATTTCTATATACCCCCTGAACTTCGTTTGCATTCAACCTTGAATTATTATTTCTTGAATTTTGAGCTACCTGTACAGAAAAATTACAAATATTTAGAGCTACCTGTACAGTATTTTTCGAGCTACCTGTACAGTAAACAATCTCCAAGGTGCAACGAAAAATCCTATTTATAACAATAACCATTTAAAGGAGGGTGATGTCATCTTAATATATGTGCAACTTTATATTAAAAGTTGTTTTAAGTATTGTTTGTTACACTAGAAAATTCATCACGCTAGAGAATTTACGCATTTTTTCGCTATAAGACGATGTATTTTATCTCACTGTCTCGTGTTCAAGTGCTATTATTGTCGAGTGTATAATGATATAAGTGACAACGAATTCTTAAAATGGTAAATAATTTTCATCGTCAAATTTCTCCATTTAAATTTCTATCCAGATCTTGCATTATATGCTTAATACAAGTTAAAAAGTAACCACAAACCGTTTCAGACATCTTGTTTTTATTTCGTCTCTCGCTTCAATTAACAGAGCTACCGAAAACTTTACAGTTTGACTCAACTTCCGTTCCCACACTGTGCATTTCCTACTGCAAAAAGGTGTTTATAGTAATATTTGACTTAGAAAAAACATTTTTACTTATGTTGTGGAACAGATGCTTTGTTCTCATTGTTTAAAATATTTTTTCCTAAAGGACACCCGTTTTTATGTCTGGAATATATAAAGGGAGATAACAGTGTCTTTTGTAATTTTATTGTGTCCAAATTACATCTATTAGATCTAGTGGTATGTCACATGTAACCATCTATTAAACAAATCATTGATAAAGCATGTCAAAAAATGTTATATAACAACCAAATTTGTGGCTAGCTATGAATCACTTTCATGGGGTGTCCAAACTTTCTTGTTGGACCTGTACATGTCTTTCTTTTGTTAATGTAATAAAAATAAAACCAATGCTATAAATTTTTTCTTGACTGTTTAAGTGTTGAAAACAATTTTCAGTGAATGGTTGAATCTGCCTTTAAAGGCCAGAAAAATTAAATGCCAATTGCTTCTTATCCTTGATTCTCATTAAGGTCACTTTTACTGGATACCTTAGGTGACCTTTATATACAGGTTTGACTGTATACGACAAAACTTATGACTTGAATTTGTACTGCTTATGGCTTATTTATTTCAAATTTTTAGTCTATGGGAAAAATTGAGCCTAGGCCTATTAAAGCATTTGAATATTTGATGTTTGTTATCACAATATTGTTATAGGATGGATTGTTTTATATACTACCTGAACACAGTGCCAAAAAATTTATTCAAGTCAAGTAATCACTGATTTTTGACCAATGACTATCATATTTCCAATACCAGGCCAGGACCCAGTTGTTCGAACCTTGATTAGTTTAATCAAGGATTAACATAAATTTAAACATAAAAAAAATTATTAGGGAGTTGATAGTTTTATTAAAATTTTCTTTAGTTTGATGGAATTTTTATTCACTTTCTTTAAAGTTCACAATATACATGAAATTATCTAAAATATAAATTTTGACTAATCAATTGATTAAGCTAATCAGGTTTTGGACAACTTATCCCAGTTAAATAATTCTTACAAAGATATCTTTTTTTCAAGATCACATGCATGTAGAGTTTAATCGCACAAGTGCTTATAATATATTACTTGATTCTACCATAATTGTTGATGTCATAGATTTTTGCGAAGTGGCCAAGTGGTCTAATGCAAACGCGTATTGATCACAGCACCTCTCTCTGAATCCCATTGGGGCAAATCCTAGTGTAAGAAAGTTTATCAGTCTCTGGTTTCCTCCACACATTTCAGGTTTTTTCCACCATCCCAAAACTGTTGGCTTTGGTGTAAGGGAAGAGTAGACTAAAGGTAAACTCAGTAGATAAATAATCCGACTTCAAAAAAATGAAGGACAAACAATATAAAAATTAGTTTTGATTATCATTTCTGTTTGATTTATGATAACATATTAATTTCATATATTAATAATTCAGAGCTTAAAACAAAGTGATTTTGTGAGAACTGGAAATGGGTAATAATTGTACAAATGAAATTGTGTATCTTAAATTTAATGTTTGATTTGAGTGAGTGAGTAATGGTGTTTAACGTCCCAGTCAAGAACATTTCACTTATATCAAGACGTCGCCAGCTATAGGCAAAGATGCAGAAATTTTTCCTGTGGGTTGCGCTGATGGCATTATACAGCAGGGTTCTTTAGCGTGCCACTGAGCCCACCGTGCACGGGACCTCGATTATTTTAGGTTCCCATCCGAAAGAACCGTGACTTTCATTTCGTAATGCCGAGTGCTTGGCGAAAGAACAGTCACTACCCACTTTCAAGTCTTGGGTCAGACCCGGCCGGTGTTCGAACCCACGACCTTCCAATTACGGAGCGAGCACTCTACCAACTGAGCTACCGCAGTGGCAATGTTTTATTTGAAATCCAATTCAAATAAGCTAAACTTTAAACGTCTTCTCCTTAAAATTTTCTGAGGATATTATTTAATTTTAACAGTATGTTCTATAATACTGATCATTATGATTTAAATATGAGTTGAAGTGTTTACTTTATCAATGTGAATTAATATCCAACTGTGTTACTGGCTAGCGATAGGGACTGTCTAGGACTATATACCAGTAGTCTCATCAATGTACCGGTAATTGGAAATTACTCACCTGCAATATCATAAAAACTTCTTTTCACCCGAGAAGCTTCCTGACTTGTCGAAAAACTGATGAACTGCCTGGATACCAAAGTTAAAGCCTGTGACACCCTGTCCACACATCGAACCACGGCTGCCACAGATATACCGAAACTGTCTCCAATCAGTCTATAGAAAGACCCAGTTGAAAAAAACCTTAGCGCTATGACCACTTGCTCAAATTGTCTTAAAGCCATTGATTTTCCAGAGGCATGCTGTATGTGTGGTGTTAAAGATCCACGAAAAAAGGACAGTCTCCGGAAGAAAACGTAACCGGATGAAAAATTCACGCCTGTTCAATTCATCAGGCCACGAAAGACGGCGAAAGACCTTCTCCTTTCTCCTTCTACGGTTTCTTCTACGAATTAATCTTTGAAGTCTATTGTTTAAAGGCATTATGTCGATAATTTCTTATAAAAAATGGCCAAGGCGTCTAAAAATTACTTTATCGTCGCCATTTTGTTTCTTAAGAAAATTTCCTTAAAAATTTAAGGAAATAAATATACTTCCTTAAAATATTTATGAAAAAATCTTAAGTTAAGGAGACATTTAAGTTAAGAAAATATTGTGAAACACTTTTTTCCTTAACTTTAAGAAAAATCTTAAAGTTAAGGAAAAAACATAAATTAAGGAAATTCTTAAGTAAAGGAATGATTGTGAAAACGGGGCCAGGTGGTTTAAATTTGAAAAATTAAGGAAAGGGACCTTATTTATATAGAGAGGGTCGCTATAGCAGGTTTTACTGTATTTGGGTCTCCATAGATACACTATACGTACCGACAATATTGTGGTGGCTACAAAACGTTTTGAGATCATGATAAGCCCAGACTTACAAAATTAATGAGTCAACCATTTCATCACATACCCATTGAATCTTACTATAGCGATACATAACATTTTCTTGCATGCAATACAAAGGTCTGTATCGCACATGTGCAAAACAATATTCCGTATCACCATAGTAGCCGGAACTAGTTTTACGGAAATTCCATTTTTCGACAACAATAATATGACGTCACTCATTGGTTATAATTGTGACATCATATGACGTCATGTTAAGTTGGAAGAATTTTTCGAGTTGGGAGAATCGCGGACGATGTTCAATAATTTTGTAAAATCAATGTTTGTTTTTTTTTTTTTTTCCCAGTGTTTACAAAGATATTAGTAAATGTTAACCAATGATGTTTAAACGAAGTTTTTAATTACTTCTTTAGCAGTTTTTTCCAGTCAGGTATCAGAATTTTCGAATCAGATCAAAAATCAATATAAAGTCGTTGATTTTGAATTCATTGACAGATTAAGCCAAAGAAAGCTTTTCATTTAGTTTGGTAGGGTATGTGATAAAAACCACACATATGTGGTTTAGCATTAGCGTTAGCATTAGCGTTTTTATCTCGAGAATAATATTTGAGAACCCCTAAAGTGTTGAGAACGTTAGGAAAATGTTATTTTTAGTATTTTCTACCATTTGTTAGACTATTTCAATTATATATAGAAACATTTAATATTCTTTTTTGAAAACTACTCTTCACTTGGTGCATACGATGTGTTTGTTTTGCAGTTATCTCAATATCTAGCCCCGCCAACATACGCTTGAATGTGGCGTAAAGAGCCAGTCCCATGTGTCTCAATTTCAAAGCACTGCCTAAGATGGTGCTAAATGCTATTAAAACGTGTTTCTTATAAAGGCATACAATATGATGGTAAACTTAATACGAGGCAGTTGCTTTGGTTGTTACCATGTACATGGTTTTTTTTTAATTTCTTTTCCTTATTATACTTATTGTTGCCGTTCAAAGGTATGCTTGGTTAAACATGTTACTATGTTCAAACTGAACAGTAACAAACTAGAAATTCTCCATTCAATGCAAATGGTATACCTTTTTGGTACATTATCAGCTGAAGAAACGTCACTCCGACATAGTTATTTCAATACTTACGTTCATCTCTGAAATAAATAATAAGTCTTTGAACTAAAAACTCATTCTTAAAAAAAACTTCCCAGTATGGTTTAATTTGACTAGCTTCTCCTGATGTGTGTGCACAACTTTTTGAAGTATATTCATAATTTCCGACATTGCCGTCGACTGCTTTATCCGCTGAGCTATGATCAAATGTTGAAGATTGGTTTGTTTCTTTCCATAAAGCAATGTTTCTACCTACAAATATATAATGATTTTGTATTACTTTAGAACATGTTAGAACTGATTCTAATTAAGAAATATGTCAACTCCAACAAACTAATATATTGTTAGTATTACCATTATTTTGACTAATTATCAGTTACTGTTGAGACAGACATCATATTAATAAAGTTTATAATGTTTTATTCCATTTACACCACAAAGATAAAACGAGAGGCCAATGGACCTTAACGCTCACCTGAGGCTGAGTACATATCTCATGCAGAGGTTCAATAGTAAAAAACATTACTTTAAGAGAAGTCAAAATTTTCAGCAGTAACAGCTAATTATATGCAAGGATTTTTGCAAATTTATTATAGCTTGTCCTAAGAATGTTTCATAAAACATATCTAGTCGAGCTAGAATATATTAATTTCAAACAGACGAAGAATCTATATATCAAATTGAACATCAGGCCAATACTTACAATAATCTAACATACATGTTTATACAAAAAGTTTATAGTTTTTGAGATAATAAATCATTTCAGTATTTGTTTGCACCCGAGACCTTGACCTTTAAACTTATGATCTTCATTCATATATCAAAATGACCGTTAGACCAATACCTACAATATCCCGGTATACATATCCAAGCATGATATTAATCAAGTTTCATCAAATTATGCCTTCGGTTTTTGCGAGCGATCAACCCACAGGCATATTCCTGGTATAGTTTTAAGATTTTACCTGTATGAGGCCACTGTTATATAAAATAGTGTTTTCTGTCACTTAATCGGTGATAATGTTTCGGTTTAAATCCGTAATAAAAAGTTGCTGTACAATGAACAAATATACTTTAAATCGAAAGTAAATTATTTTTGTGATTTACCGATGCCCCAGCAGCATTTTCAACTCGTTGTTCCAAATTACAAACAAACATACAGTTATGACAATGTTTTGTTACATATACCGGTCTACAACAACAAGCACGTTGTTGAGACGGCATGTTATACACGAGACTTTCACTTTGCTTTGTCTTGTTATATATGTTAATATCGATGCTAATAAAACTTACTTAGACATTAACTTTTGACGAAAAAAGTATTATTACTTATTCACTTACAATTGAGTTAAATATAATTTAGTAAATAATGTGTAACGTTATAATATATTAGTGACGGACAAGGATAATGGGTTTTTAATTTTTTTACCATGATGGCAGGCATGCCCGTGAATAAACTTTAGTTCAGTTAAAACTACAATAAATACCTACATTTTAAAATATGTTTTCTTTACGGGCAAGCCTGCCATCAGTATGAAATTGCAAATATATGCAGTCAAATGTATGGAAATATCAATTTTTGCTTTGAACTACCATTTTCCTGTACTTATAGTAATACTTATCCGTTACCAGAGATATCTTTATTGACATGACACTTTAGAACATACTTTATTCTATAGAGAGAAAGTATTTTTAACCGATATTTTATTAATGTAAATTTTGACATGCATGAAATTTTCCTATGGGTCATTTCCTTATATTTTCCGAAGACATCCTTTGGCTCAGTAGTTTCGGAGGAGAAGGTTTTTGAAAATTGTTAACAGACGACGACGACGATAGACGCCAAGTGATGGCAATAGCTCACATGGACCTTCGGTCTAGGTGAGCTAAGGAGATTGATATCTGATTGTAGAAGCTAACCACAATAGTTTAGTCGAATTTATGACATAAATAAACATACAATATTTTATACTTTCCAAATTTAGCAAAATTGTTAAATCTTGAAAACATTGATACCAAGTTCTTATTTTATTAGAAATTTCGTAAGATATAATATTTTAAATCGAGAAAATATTCAGTAATAAAAACAGAAGGTTAACGTTTTAGTATTCAACAATATACTACGGGGAGTAAGTTTAGATGCTTACAAATAAATCGTTTACTCATGAATATTACAAATCTAGCCAAGAACCAGTCTCTCTTCTCGTTTTGTAATTTACATGTTACACTTATTTTGTCAATGTGCCAGTTTTCAATTTTAGTTTCGTTGTTTCTTTAATTTGTTTCATTCACACATAGCCAGATAACAATATATTTGTTAATTTTTAGCCTTACCTCCATGGATTCCGATTTCGCATATATTCACATTATCATCAAACTGAAGTATCAGATATCGTCCAAATATCGTATGTGTACATATGAAATCTTTCTGTTTGTACATTGTCGTAGATTCTACACATATGTTGACGGGGTTGTTATCTTCTGTAGTTGAATTTTTAACTAAGGCCGTGGTTAAAATTTTGGTGTTTTCTACAAACAATGAGAAATGTACATAAATTATTGTAAATTTCTTGTTTTTATATATTAGTTCTGTATATTGTAATTCTGGTATTAAACTCATTTATGGATTAGCAACATTGAGATGGAAACAGCTATCCTTTGTTTAAATAAAATTTGAAATTTTCCGGAAAAAATATCACTACAAATAGTCGCACATGAAGCACATCATGCCGATTACAACGGGAGAATTCTTGGTTAAGAGAATTAGACAGTTTCACCGTTTGGATCAAATGCCAAATTCGTAACAGTAGGAAACATTTCAAGCATGGTTTGTAAACAATGTAAATATTGATCATCAAAACTACACATGACAATAGAAGTCATAGACATCGACTTAACAGCAAACGTAATACCAATGATGATAGTTTTTCTAATCTTGTACAATGTCTGCAGAAACATCTCGGATTGCAGCATATCCTTACAATATGAAGGCATATCTAAAACTATTATAGATTCTAATACACCAGAATATAAGCTTAACGCTGTTATCATGGATATTGCATTTAACAGATTATACCTTTTTGGGGATATGATATACAAAACGATGCAAACAAGGCGATAGGTGTTATAATTATTTCTAATATCTTTTAAGATAAACAAGTACAATCTAAAGACCATGCTTATTTAAAAAAAATAACTCTCATCTCTAGTTTCCCACTCCTACAATCAATCTAATGCATTCAAAATTGAACTTTGACAATTTTACTCTACCTACCTACATTTTTATCGTCTTTTACTACATTAATGGGCCAGCTGGTCATATAATAACTAGCGATTTTAATATTAATGAGAACACAAAATCAGGATGATTAGTTTCAAAAGATCCTAAATACAGAGGCTTACTCTCAAAAGTGTATACTAAATGTTTAGAGGTTGTTTTTACCATTATCTAAAATTGCTTTAAAATTTGCTTTTTGAATATATAATTATGGAATGTTTAATCACTATCGTACCATTATTTGCAAAAACTGTAAAAGATGATATATGGTAAGCTCTCATGAGATCTAACTCAAACCTTCTGTTATAACGGCAGGTTATATAGTTCCCATCACGCACAACATCCACTTTTAATAGACTATTTGGTCTTTTAGGTATATATGCTAAATTACCTGAAACATCAAAAATACATATAACGAAATAATTCTTCATACACAATCATATCCTGGTTTTTCTTCAATTAAACACTCCTCTGTCACAAGCGGTCATCCTTGTGATACTTCAGTTTGATGATAATGTGAATATATGCGAAATCGGTATCCATGGAGGGATTTTTGGGTACAAATTTTCTCAAAAGCTGTCTCTAATAATTGTTGCCGTTAATTGAAGAATCATATTTTTAATGTTATTATTTGATTGATCAGTTACCACACGTAGCGAGTTTGGGTAGCTGGCAGGAGGTGCTTGCCCATCCGGAGCGCTCAGCCTCACTTCTGGAGGAAGTTCACTTGTCTAACATGACTTGTCAGTTCCAAAGTTTTTGCTTTGCTTCTGAGTTGTGATTCGGACATGGATAAATTTTTTTGATTACCCTTACTAACCTAGTAATACTAATTGAATGGGTTTTAATAAACGTTTTTTTGTTTTTTAAATTGAAACAATGTTGATAGATTCGAAATGTAACGACAAAAATATTTAACAGAAAGCCGTAATCGACTTTCTCGATATAAATTAAACAAGTTGAACAAGTTGAACAAATAAGTAAGATATCGTCACTCAAATTCCGATTCTATTAAAATATTACAATGGGGCTTATTCACAGCACATTTTACATTTCTTTCTATTGATTTGATTACCAATTCAATCGGTTAATAATTATAATAATGGTCATATTGCTGTTTGCAGCGGCTGAACATAAAATAATTTATGGCATTAAATTTAATGTATCTGATTGTAATTATTGCCAAAAACACACATACTGTTATTATGAAAGTTTCCCCCCATAGAATGCATGGAATAAATAAGTTATGCAAACGAAATTGATTATGCTTACTGTATTGACAACCAGGTCCAATCCATCCAGGGCTACAATAAGTGTTATCTACACATCTTCCATCTGTTCGCCTACACTGGTTATCGTATAAACAATGGCATTTGTACATACATTCATCATTGCCTTGTAATTTACTCTTGCAATACTTTTGATCTACAAAGAAATATTTCAGATGAAAAAAATCTACCAAAATATACATATGACACAAATGTGCAATAATATATTTACATAAAAATTAAGTAAGTAGTGTTTCTAATGATTAAATCATATTCCATGTATGTCGATGATTTCATAATTCTGATCTGCCCCCATGTTTAACTCTAAATGTGTACATTATTAACACGGATTTTGTAATTTTTGTATCATTGTAGTCTCTACATTACCGAGTGTCATGGCAACGAATGTTAATTATACAACTTCCCCAATATATTATACTGTAAGGGATGTCAGATACCTTACGCTTAGGAATGTCATGGTTAAGCATTTTCTAAGGCACCCCTGAGCAGCCTTTTCAATGTAGAACGAAATATTCTGTACTTTGTCTCTTGTCTTATCCCGATATTTTGTCACTAATTATTGAATATGGCACAATCGGAAATATTGTTATAGTACAGATAATATAGTTTAACCGTGGTACCAAAAAATGTACATACCAGCATTTATGAATACATTAAAGTCCAGAAATAAAACAATTCCAATTATAAAACAAGCCACGGTCATCTTTGCTGCATCTGTATGACAGCGGTGTGTACAGATACAGGAAGTAAAATTTCTTCAAGTTTCTTATCTTTATTATCAATACTCAAACATTACACTGTTGTTTAAACTTAGTTTAGCAACAATGCTATTTAAAAGGATATATTTAAGTCTTTCAATAGATAAATCAGAGCCTTGTTTATAACTAAAAATAATGTAGAGATATATACTTTGGCTGACTGAGGCCATGCAGGAAAAATATTTCCCGCGTGTGCATGTAAAAAATTTACGCGAGCACGTGAAACTATTATGTGCGCACGTGAAAATTTTTTCGTGCGCAGTGAAATTTTAACGTGCACACGTGCAATTATTACGTGAAAAGATACATGAATTACCTTAACCGCTCGACTTGAAATCAATGTATATCGTATACCGACGAACACTGTTGCCTACAGTCTGATAATAATAATAATGATAATAATAATAATAATAAAAGTAGAAAATATTTTTGCATGACCTCATTCAGCCACAGTACAAATACCTTTCGTCTAACATTATACAAATCATATAGAATTTATTAGACATATTTTTAAAATTAAGACAACCTATATTATGTACAAGTTATGTTTTAGATAAAGACAAATCAAATAAATCCAAGTAAGGTACATAACGATTAGAGTATTGGATGTATTTGTCATCAGTTAAAGATAACAGGTAAAAGGAACTTCCTATTTGAGAAATCACGTATCTGCATATGTGGGAATATTTTATTAATAAACCACTGTTAAAGTCTCTGTCACATACGATATTTTATCAACATTTTAATGTATCGAATGTTTTTTAAACAAAAAAGAAAAAAGAAAGATATACGACACGTCTATATACCGTCTATGATAAAAAGAGTGATACTTCTTTGTAGGATATAATGCATCTCACTTTTCTCCAAAAAGAAATCATAAAGAAAATAGAAGCATAATTTTTATGGAGAATTGGTAATATGAACATGCAAGGATGATGATGATGTGTGTGTGTGTGTGTGTGTGTGTGTGTGTGTGTGTGTGTGTGTGTGTGAAATAAGTATGGTAACCCGGCAGTGTAATGACTGTATAGCTACATAATTAGATATTAACTTTTGGGCCCAGTTGGTCGACGTTTGATCAATTGAGTAGTCAAAATTTGTTTTTTGAATTATAACATATATTTTGTGACTTTTTGCTTAAAACATGAAAATTGAATATAGTTTCAACAAATTGTAACAAAACGTTTTAAAACTCTTGATTCCATTATGATATGTTAATTTTAATAGTGCTTAATTTCTCACTAATCACTGATTAAATTAATCGAGCTTCCAACAACTGAGACCTGTTTTCCGAAAATCGAAAGTTACATTGGTTGTTATTTTAATTACAGATATCTCTCTTAAAGTTAAAGGTAACAAGTATATCTTCATCTCAAGCGGTGGTCGTAGCGAGCTAAATAGAGGCTTGTCATTCCGGAGCAACCAACCTCGATTCCTTGTTGGAACTTCACATGTTTAACTAAATGTGCAACTTTTCAATGTTTTTACTTCGTTTTTACTTTAATGGTTGGACATGGATTGACAGGTTTTATAAAACATCTTTTCTTTGCAAGAGAATTTCCAGTTTCATGATAAGTAAATGTAGCCTATGAAATGTTGACTCCAGTGACTGATTAGTTAACTGCGATGGTAATATAGGTTCAATGACTCGGCTTTATTTGACTTTATCAATTCCACTTCCCGGCTATTGGGAAAAAGTTATCAGATAGCTTTACAAATAAGTTATGTATTTTAGGTTGGCGTACGTTATATCAAAAACCATCTTGCCAGTCCATATTAACATCACAATTAAACAAAACTGTAAAAACTTTAAAACTGGCAAATCCAGTCAATCACAAATTAAGCTTTTAATAATTATATTATGGAGAAAGATAAAAGATAAAATAAGATATCCTGTATTTTTGCCTATGGAACACACATCAGTTCATGTTAATTTTAATGTTTTGAATGCATTGGGCGCATCATATTGTAATCAATACAATTTCTAATAAGTATAAAAATATATAATAAAATACTGTTAATAGAATTAATCAAAAGAAAACATACTAATTAATCAATGTCCAAATTAAAATTCCAAAGCAAAGTAAAACTTTGAAACTTGTACATTACGTTAAACAAGTTGAAATCATGTTGACGTAGTATAATTATTAACATGGATTAGTATTTTTGTTTTTAATAACATGCACATCAACCTATTGGTTGCACAATAAGGTCAGTCCGTTACTTTGGATATATTGGAGTATGTTCTGCACATATGTACGATGACGTTGTAACTAAACATGCAAATGCATTATCAGTTAACAAATATAAGCCGTTTACTTTCAAAAGAAAAACTCAGAAAAAGAAAGTTCGACGTCCAAAGTGTCAAACTCAGAAAAAGAGAGTTCGACGTCCAAAGCGTCGAACTCAGAAAAAGAGAGTTCGACGTCCAAAGCGTCGAACTCAGAAAAAGAACGTTTGACGTCCAAAGCATCAAACTCAGAAAAAGAAAGTTTGACATCCAAAGTGTCAAACTCAGAAAAAGAAAGTTTGACGTCCAGAGCGTCAAACGCAGAAAAAGAAAATTAGACGTCCAATGCGTCAAACTTAGAAAAAAGAAAGTTTGACGTCCAGAGCGTCAAACTCAGAAAACGAAAGTTTAACGTCCAGAGCGTCAAACTCGGAAAAAGAAAGTTCGACATCGAGAGCGTCAAACTCAGAAATCGAGAGTTCGACTTTAAGAGCGTCAAACTCAGAAAAAGAGAGTTCGATATCGAGGTCGTCAAACTCAGAAAAAGATAGTTTGGCGTCATGAGATTCTGCAACTTGATTAAAATTTAATTAATGGAGTCAAAACAAAAATTTAGCAAACAAAAGCATGTATTTATTGACATGACGCTTCATGTGTTTATGCATTAAATTTGGAGATGTTCAAAATAATAGCCAATTTACACATAATAAGGCCAATAGAATAAAGTAATAAATTTGAGCACACATTAATCGATAGATAAATTGTATACATTGATTTGGAGTTTTTAGATAATTCATGATGCTTGATGATTGAATAAAAAAAATCCAAAAGACAAATTTTAAACTTGGCAAATCCAGTTTAACACTAATTATATAACTAAATTTTGTATAACGTTAATGAATCTATTATGGAAAATGTTAGGAACCTGTATTTCTGCTAACGGAATACATAACAGTTTGTCACCGTTCAAAGAAAATTTCTCACATGCTGATTGGTTAATATGCCGGGGTACATAGAATTATGTTCGGAAATCTGCCGGGGTACATGAACGCACGCGACGTTTACCGGTAAAATGAAAGTAACTTGTACATCTTGGACGTCTAGTTACGGTAAACAAACAAGGCGAAAACATACGCAAGTCACACAAAACAGATCAAGTTCACGTTTTATTCTGCTCCGCTGTAATTTACGGCACCACTTGACTTGGCGCAATATGTGGGAGCGTGGTTTATGTGAGGCCCACAAAGGGTTTTTCAATATTTGCTGATTTTTATGATATATGTATATGTATGTGTCTCTCATGTACCCTATTTAGTTGTTAAGGTGCGCTTTTCACAACAATCTATGATTTGTTCCTAGTGCGTACCCAATCCACTAGGGACAAATCATAGTGTGATGATTGTTCATCAATGAATTGATGACTTTAATTTAATGACTTTACAAATTGTATGGGCGTCATTAAGGTAAATATAATGGGTTGATATCCTGATGCAGTTAGCTCAGGGATGCTGTAGAAAACCGGAATAACAGGAGAAAACCACCGCCCTTGGGTAAGAAAGCTGTCACACTTTCTCAACCTTTGACCCGACTGGGCGGGATTCAAACCTAGGCGGTACAAAGTGCTCCGAGTATTGGTGGGACGGATTTAAAGTTGCTTAAACACTCATGCCCGCTACGGCATGGCTAATCCATATCGTGATGGACCCAGCGCATGCTAACCCTTTTAAGGTAGTTCCCGGCACCAGATGCAAAACATTCCCCCGAAATAGGTGCTTCTGAAAATTATAATTACTTCTCTTTGTCCCGGCATTTACCCTAATGTTTTGATAATACCAGACCACGGTGGCGAACCTACGTCACAAACCCTACTTCGTTACCACAACAATGGCGGCCAACAACGACGGCTCGAGGTGAGTTTTGACTGAATTTCCATACTTCCCATCACTTAATAGCTATCTCAGTGTGCCTAAAGAAGGCAGGATAACTTAAAAAACCATCGGCTGATGCATATACATTCTTAGAGCTGCTAGTTTTTTCAAACATTCGCGACAAAGTCAATTCTGGTACCACGCTGTCGTACACACTTTTCATGATTTCAAAGGAAAAAGTTGTATTTCTATCTTTTAAACCCACCCTACTTACTATAATGATATAAATATGATTGAAATAAACTATGAATATTATGTACCCAAGACAATAGTCCAAAAAGTGGTCTAATAACGGATATTTTAGCATTTCTAGTATAATGTTGTCGTGCACACTCTGTAAATTTCCTCCTAGCTAATGTTGTCGTGCACACATTGAATGATATTTTATGTATTCAGGTATAAATATCAGTTTTCACTTGTATCTTGGGGGTTGAATGGTATATTCTATTGGAGGGTTAAGATACGTTCGAAGGCAAAAATGCACAGGTATAATCTCCGATTGTTTTGCCCCAATTGTAGGGAACCTTGTCAGTTTAATCATGCATTATTAATCTTATAAGGCTAACATGTCAATTAATTTGCATAAAATTAACTTTTAAGATATGAGGTAAATCAATGCATCAAGTTGAATTAATTAATTGGGCTTAAAGTGTCGTCGGTTTTATATTGACTGTGTGGTATCTTATATTAATTGTGCTATTTTGTCAAAATCTATACGTCTTCAGTTGTAACATGTTTTGATTCATTTCTGTTGTTTTTCTCTTGCAGTACGACAAACTTTTTGTGTAAAAGCTGCGGGAAGTCACTAGCAAATAACAGTTCTCTTAGGCAGCATGAAATGAGACATTTAAATGCAGGCCCATATAAATGCATGCATTGCACTCGTGTGTTTTTCAGCAGGTCTAATTTTTTAAGACATGACTGTACGCATGTTAAACAAAAGTCACACAAATGCGACAAGTGTGAAAAGCAGTTTTTAACGAAAGTCGACCTTGACAGACACCAAAGACGAGAGGCAAGAAACTTAAAGTTCAAGTGTGAACTATGTGATTATGCTGCAGAAGAGATTGGTAATTTAACTAATCATTTGGGCACACACAGTGGTGAAAAAAGACACCACTGTAAGTGTTGCAACAAATCGTTTAGGTTTCGAAGTAGCCTAAATAGACTTTCAAAGTTGCACGATTCATTAATATTGGATTGTTCCTCTTGTGGCAAAACATTTGCTCTAAAGTCCTATCTTAATGAACATAAAAAGACCCATACTTCAACAGGGGTTCTATGTACAAAGTGTCCAAAGTTGTTTAAATCAGAAGAATATTTAAATAAACATATGAAAAACAAGCACTAGGTACAGATTATACAATTACTTTGATACCGGTAGATAAAGACAAAAACATTTTGCATTCTTTTCAGTTGGTTAGTTGATTCTATCATGCCGTTTTGCACAAACAGTGTTATGGGTGATAAAAATACAAAGCTGAGTTTGATTAAAGTTTTATTTCACTTTTTAATTGAAACAATTTTATATTAAAGAAAACATATGTGTTTGTAGGAAAGAAAATTGAGACAAATCACTGAAAGTTTGTTTAAAATTTTATTCACAGTAAATCAATCTAATTTTAGTATTATGTCTTCACTGTTTTACATTTACGTTTGATATCATGTTGTAGTCAAAATTAACGAAATTTTATGTGATTTTACTTGCAAATTTTAACCATTCTGTGAATTTTATTATGCTGGTAAGTGTATTATAATAAGTCATTTAATAAAGATTTAAATAAATTTCGTTTTGTGTATTCTGTCCCACTGTTTTGAAGTTGTCCTCATTGAAAACTAACACGGATGTAGTAAATATATAATATAAATTTACTAGTATATAAAATTGTGACTTAAATTTACAAAAACAAAAAATACATGGACAACACTTCTGTTTAATCAATAGAAATCTTAACATATCTCTGTTCCGTCCATATTAAGTCCCATCCTTTTGGTCAGCAACATTTTTGACTGGTTAACGCGTGCTTTCTCCCATCTCACACCCAATGTCCCTTTCTGGACTGCATTTCTGTCAACAGAAATAGTCTCAATGCGTTTTCTACCTTTCGTTCTGTTTCTTTCCTGAGTATCAAAAAAATGGTCTCTGGAAATAACAAAATGAGTAATGTTTTGTTAATCAAGTGTTCAAATTGTAAACAAAGCAAAAAAAAAAAAAAAAAAATGTTAAAAACACAAAGTAAAAACTTTGAAACTCTTAAATTATATGAACACACATGTACATGAAAAGTGAAATGAGGCCGGGTGCTCTGGAAGGGTAAGCACATCCTGTTTAGCTAGCTACACCCGCCATATGTGTAATCAAACCTGAAAATGAATGGTCAGGATAAAGTTATGCACCCTGTCGACCAACTAATTTAATGGTTACATGCATAATCATTATTATCCCTGCAGAGTATATAGGAATCACCACGTCTGTCCGTGTAAAATCGTGTCCGGGCCTTATCTCATAATCACTTTGAACGAGTGTCATTAAACATCACATGCATAATCTGCATGGTCAAAAAATGGGTCATGACCTTGAACCAAGGTTATGTCTACATGACCTTAAACCAAGGTCATGTCTAAAAGGTTAAGGCGCGGAGAAAACATTAAATGTAGGGGCGGAGGTATTTGGTTCTCAAGAGATAGTTCTAGTTCATATGGTCAGCATGAAAAAAGAAGAAACGCCTATTGATAATAGTTTAAACAAGTAAACGGCCACCGTGTACAAAGCAAATTGTAAAAATAGCAACAATGTCAGTATTACGTTTTATTCACACTTGGTGAAGAACTTTAAATGGTCCTTAAAGCGAATTGGACTTAAAATATTTACAAAGTACCAAAAAAGGCAACAGTTAATAAAAATAACACACTATTTCTTTTCACGTTTACACTGTGAATTGACATTGTAACAGAATTAAGTATTCACTTACTTAGCATGTATGCACTGAATTATGTTTTGTTGAGACCCAAATTCACTAACAGATTTCATAGCAGCAGATTCTTCTAGTATCTCATTTTCAACCAAATTATACATAGTCGATCTTGATGTCCTATATGCAAATGATCTACAATAAAAATGAAAGCAAATGTGCATCTGTAAATATTTAAAAATGATGGTTATAAAGGAGGTACATTTTACTTTACACAGGCTCATGGTGACCTATATTGATAGTTGTGTATCTGCGTCATGCGGCGTAAATAATAAATCATTTTCAATTTATTCTTCAGAACCAGTAAGCCAATGATAGTAAAACCTGGTTTGAATGTTCATTTGGACAAGTCCTGTCAAGTTTCTAAAATTGGTTGACCTTGACCTACATCCAAGCTCAAAGTGACCTAAAGTAACATAAACTTAAAAGTCTTCTTTTCATGAACCGAAAGGAGTTTGAAACTTCATATGTGGCATTAGGGCAAAAAGGTTAACAAATTTTTGAAACTGGTTGACATTAACCTATATTCAAAGTCACTGTAACCTAAAGTATCAAAACCTCAAATCATCTTTTTCATAAACTAAAAGGTCTGGATGCTTAAAAATTCATATATTTCATGTGGTGTATCATCAGGACATGAATCACTACCAAGTTTGCAAAGCTTATTTACCTAGATCTCAGGTGATCGTTAAAGCCCTATGAGAAATAAAAAATAAACATAATAATCCATGTCAGGAAACCAGGAAATGCAACTTGTAGAGAACATTTCAAAATAAAAAGCGTTCTGAAAAAAAGCTTGCAACAAAAACTGGGTCAAATCTTTATCATTTCCGGTTTTATTGAAGATGTTCTTGATGCCTGTCACAAAATATGACTACACGCCCTCTTGTAAACCAATAAAAAAATTATACTAAAATATAATTTATCTGTCATGATCTAGCCTCATGCACATTTGCTCAATGCTGTATCCAAGGAATTGCCCAAATTCGTCCACAGTCAAGGTACCATGTCCTCCTCGCTTGTCCATATTTGTAACTTCTGAGAAAAAAGTCTCTCCCATCATGGAACTGAAAGCACGCACATTATAGCTGCCTGAATGTGACAGAGAATAAAGAATAGCTTTTGCATCGATGTTGGCAATAATAGCTTCCCAGAGCTGAATTGGCCACCCTTTAATATTTACTGTTGGCGGAGGAAACTTTTCGAAGTTAACATGCTTCAACAACCTGTTACGTAATGGCATACGCATGCGCACTCTGTCTAGTGCTGAAATACCAGGATCATCTTCCGCTCTCCACCAAAAACGAATGTCACGACAAAGACTCGCAGCTTTCATGTCGCGGTTTTCTACCATTATCTTCTCTACTTCAGCACTAAAGTGAGCAACTGCCATCGGCACAGACATTGAATCTACAATGTCTTGCACCATGATTAAGGTCAAAGCGGTCCTCTTTGTCAGAGCTGCATTTAACCAAGGCTGATTACTCAACTTTTCAATCCCTCCTTTACATATTTTCCTTCGCATTCTTGTGAGAAGGTGAGAAGAGTCGATACAACTTACTTCAAGCTGCTGGCGTTTATGGCTTTGCTCTGGAATATAAAACCAGTAATCAGGAAAATCAGTTTCAGATATTTTTACATCATCTTTTAGTGCTGAAGATTCTCGCCAATGTTTGAGAGTGTTTGGCCAAACGTATTCAGCATATGCAATATTCAATGCCATTTTTGGTACACTTTTTCCAATTAAAACTTTGCGTGATAAGTCTTTTAACGTCTTCACTTGGAATTTCTTTCTTGTAACTGTTTTTGTCACATTGTCCGGATGACTCAGACGAAATAAATCACATAGGTGTAACATTTTAGTTTTCCTTGATACGCTTAATTTTACATCCGTCATCTTCTTCGATTTTAAATACTTTAAAATAACCTTGAAATCTACGTCTCTTAACTGTCCGAGAAGCTTTTCTGACTGAAAGATACTCTGAATAAATTCTGCATTCTTATGATCCCAAAACCCCTTTTTGTTTGCACTTTTATCGGTTCTTAATAAATTTAGAATAGAGGTAACATCCTGCTCAGAGAGGTGTAAATGGTTTTCCAACACAGTATTATCGCTCCAAACTTCAACAGAATTTTCAGTGCTTTCATCTGATGGTGTATATAGACTGTCTATTGCTTGTGCTAAATCTTCTATATTTTGGTCCTTCTGATCTAATGGATTTGTGATATTGTCGATCCAAGACAAATGCGTGATGTTACATTTTGAGATTTCATCTGCTGTATTGATATCTATTGATATTGTTTGTGCTATTACTGGATCTATTCCATTTTCTTGAAAGGGACCTTCAAGAACTTCTTCTGGTACAACGTCGTTTAGACAGATCTCTTGTCGTTCATTAGCCATTTTAGAATCCATCTCGTTTCTATGACCGTCATTCTTTTCGTTTCTTGTCCAGCCCTTGCTTGTTAACCTCGGCAATCGAATGCCAGTGTTGGTTGCAACGATTACGCCGTTTCTTGTTTTCTCGTAGGTATAAATCTTGTTAATATTTTCTAGTTCTTGAAGAATCTTTGTTTTCTGTTTTTTCGTCGTTTCATTCCAAACATCTTTTGCAGTTGCAAAATTGTTAATGGTTCCCCATTTAAATCACGCACAGCAATGTTATGCCATTGTCCATCAAAGGATGAACAAGGAACATGGATGCCTTCACTATAACATTGATCACGGACAGATTCAACAATTTTTCGAAAACCTTCTGTAGTTAGACTATATCCTTTTGGAAACCAAGAAATCGGAGCCCATCTAAATTGTCCTTGCCCCAATTTCTATCCAGATCAGAACATAAAAATACTACTGCTTCTGATGCCTTTTGTCTTTGAATTTCATACCCCTCTGAGATAAGTTTTGAAATATCCGACACAAGTTCTCTTATATCTCCATTTTCAATATTGTTAGATTGTATTTTGTGTTCATTTGCGGAATTTGTTTCATCTGCAGCAACAACTGAAGGAAATTCACCTATGAATTTAACTTTCTTACTCTCATTTTGTAGCTCCTGTCGGAGTGTAGCTACATTTTCAGATAGTTTAGTTGGTTTCCTTGGTTTTTCACAGCCAAAGAAAGCAATAGATTCCATCAGGACATTACTTAATAAAGACTCGTTATGCATGAGTTGAAAAACACTTGTTAAATCTGGACGCCACGAAACATACAAAAGGCTATCTACCTGTAATGCTTCCATCTCAGAATAACACTGCAACATATAACGTTCTCGTATCTTATCTTGTGTTTTTTTACTGGGCATTTTATCTCAATTCCCATTACATCTTTTGTTTTGGATGAGTCTACTTTTCTCAGGCTTCCGTCCGGGGAAACTACCATAAATGTCTTTCCTTCGTATTCAAAGCATATACACCCCTCTTCGAAAAAACAAAGATCCGGAAATAACACTGGCAAAATCTTTGCAACTATAGTAGCAACAGCATTCAATTCGTTTTCAGTTCCATATTTCAAATACGACTTTACTTCATCAGATTTCTCCTTTTCTGGAACTTTGCAGATGACTTTATCGAAATGATTTTGTTGTTGTTTCAAACCATCGAGACCAAGTGCATTGTATATTGTGCTACCAGTTACTTTCGCTTCTGATCTTAACTCGTGCCATTTATCTGTTCGCTGTTTAATTTTGCGCGTATCATTAGAATGAATGTCTTTTTCATCAAGGCCTCGGTAGTTACTGCAATTTTGCAAGATTACATTATTTTCTCTAAAATAACAAGAATCTGATGCTTGTATTCTAACCATAACTTGGCAAATTCTTTCAATTGTTTTTAGGTATGCGGTCATGAAACATGAAATGTCAAAAAGAAGGGCATTGATGGCACTAATCACATAAACGTACTGTCCATGGCGCCAATCATCGCCTGATCTCTCGATAAATCTTGCTTTTGCATATTCCTTTGTTTCTTTTACTTTTCTACATTTTTGAGCGTATCTCCCAAGAATTCCAATACTTGATTTAAGTGCAGTAATTACATTTTGTTTCTGATTTGTAATATCGTTTGAACTTTTTATATCATCTTCATCTGTTATATAGCTCAAAATATTCTGTACAGACTGGAGTTCGGACTTCAATTGTCGTTTTCTTTGTTGGAGTGACTCTCCCTCTTCAAACCCTAAAAGGTCTATATCCCCGCTATGTTGGCTTAGACCTTGTTTGAGCTTTTTGCCATCAAATGACAGGCAAGCTGAGCCATATTTTAACGCTCTAGCAACATCTTTCATGATATCAACATAACAGGGGAAACGCCAAGAGCAAATTGTGTTTCGGTTTTGTTTTTGAAACCTTCCGCGGTCGAAAAAACGGGATTATTTTTTGTCAAGTGTCCGACACCGGAAAACAATCGGTCACATTCAGTTTCGTATTTTAACGTAAATTTGCATCTATGTGTGAAAACGCAATATAAGCACATGTATCATAAACTTAAAATTTCGTATGTATTATAAAATTTTAAATGACATATCATACTTATAAAAAAATTCGCGATTTTCTGACGGCACCCGATTTCTCTTGAAAATCAGCACGAAATTCAACTCGATTTTTAAAACTTGTACGTTTTTTGTACCATGAATATTTCTCTTTGAAATTTTGACATAACATTACAATACTATTGTTATTTATTTCCTTAAAATATTATACCTGGTGCATAAAGTGTAGATATCTGAAAAAAGCAAAAAACCAAGCCTCCATTCGTCGTCAATGAAAACAAAAATGGCCGCGAGCTTCAGTGTACAGTAAATTCAGTGTCATGTTTGAACGGTAAAGTTTGCATTTATGGGTGTGAACGCATTATAAGCAGATTTGTCATGAACTTAGAATTTCGCAGTATGAAAAAATCCGAGATGACATGCATACTTACAAAAAATTCGCGATT
This sequence comes from Anadara kagoshimensis, assembly GCA_021292105.1. Lineage (NCBI taxonomy): Eukaryota > Metazoa > Mollusca > Bivalvia > Arcoida > Arcidae > Anadara > Anadara kagoshimensis. The sequence continues at coordinate 53,505,999 of CM037860.1, read as the reverse complement.
TTCTGACGGCACCTGGTTCTCTTGAAAATCACTGTTAATCAGCATGACTCAATTTTTAAAAACTTGTACGTTTTTTTGCATCATGAATATTTCTCTTTGAAATTTTGACATAACATTACAATACTATTGTTATTTATTTTCGCAAAATATTATACCTGGTGCATACGGTGTGGATATCTGAAAAAAGCAAAAAACCAAGATCCTTCATTCGTCGTCAATGAAAACAAATATGGCCGCGAGCTTCAGTGTACAGTAAATTCAGTGTCGTATTTTAACGGTAAAATTTGCATTTATGGGTGTAACCATTATCAGCAGATTTGTTATGAACTTAAAATTACGCATATATAAAAAAAATTCTGGATGACACGCATACTTGCAAAAAAAACCTCTATTTTCTGACGGCACCGGATTTCTCTTAAAAATCACTGTAGCCTAATCAGCATGAAACTCGACTCGATTTTTAAAACTTGAACGTTTTTTGTACCATGGTCTTTTCTCTTTGAAATTTTGACATAGTATTACAATATTATTGTAATTTATTTAACAAAGTATTATACCTGGTGCATGCGGTGTCAATATCTGAAAAAAAAACAAAAAACCAAGAGCCTTCATTTGTCGTCAATGAAAACAAATATGGCCGTGACCTTTAATGTACTCATACATTGTACATAAATCTGACGTAGTGACGTCAATATCGTGTTTCGCTTCATCACACAGTCATGACTGTTGCATGCATTATCGATTTTTTCTACCTACATGCACTGTCAGCTGCCAGCATGTTTACATATTGCGCTGACTTCTAATCGTTACATTTGCAGGGATCCTAACCATTTTGAGGTCCAAAATATAAGAAAAATAGGAATGTGGCATCAAAATTATGGGAGTTTTTATAGAAAATTATAGGAGTTTCCACTAAAATTATAGGAATATTTTTAAATAATTTGCACAAAAATATACATCCATGGCCTCTCCTACAGCCATTTCTGTTCCCCCTTTTACTAACAAACATAAAATATTGACAACTGCAATGTATACTTACTGGTTTAAAAATACATAAACGTGAATGTTGTTTCATATATGTACTAATGCAAGAAAATGTCCCCATTCTGAATTCCAGTAACAAAAATCTGATAGGAAAATATAAGAAAAAGGGTAAAAAAACATAGAATACAGCCCAACCTGCCCTCAAGCCACATCTATATAATGGTCACCTGCCTATAAAGGCCAGTAATTGTATCCTAATTGTTCTTTATTCATATTATTTGAACCTGTATACACAGGTCACCTGTCCATTAAGGCCACTTTTACTGGTTCCTTTGGGTGGCCTTGATAGACAGGTTTAACTGTGTAGGAAAACATAGAAATGGTAGGATCTCTGATGTTGACCTCCACTCAAAGCAATATGTCTTGCTGGTCCAAATAATCAGCATTAATGTGTGTGTATGAGAGAGAGAGAGCATAAGTGTGATGGGAGGGTAGGATTTAAGGAATTTTAAAACTGCATGATTATGTACAACATATTTACCCATTACAAGCCATACGTGTTATATACATGTACATGAGTAGTCTACTACAATATTTGACTTATTTCAAACCAACACCAGAATATGCAGGTGTGCAATAAAGTATTTATAAATTGAAAATGAAATGCATACATTAAATAATTAGAATGCTGCATCAAAACTAACCAAAGATATATCTCTTTTTTTTTTTAAATTTTAAAATTAACTGTACATGTGAAGTAGTCATGGACTTGACATTTTAATGAGGGAAAAAGCATAAACTATATTATGTTGAAGCAGTGCTTGTGAAAACAATATTCATTAACTGTGTTTGAGCTTAGCTGTGTTAACATCTTGACATTGCTTCAATATTTCATATCACAAAATTTCATATATATATATATATATGTGTATTTTAGTTGTTTAATGTGTAATTTCAGTGTTCAATCATGAATTTTATTCTTTCCTGATCATTTTCAGCTTATATGAGGGTTAATTTGAGGTTGAATGTTACACAAATGAAAGTGTAAATAAGATTTACATCAAATACTTATTATAATTCCACAGCAATTTAGTTTATTTTATATAGTTTTAATTTTAATACTTATTTTACCAGTCTAAAAAATGGGTTTTATCATAAATATAAATGAAAAAATGCACAAGTCATGAGTTATCAGTGGAAATTGTTAAATCCATGGACTGAAACAAAATCAGCTAGGAATAATATAACTACCAGATGTGAAATAAGGTGTTTGTTGCTGAATAAGTGCATTACATTGCATGTCCAAATTTCACAAAAAGTGAAATCATTTTTCATATTGAAATCATCAGTATGGGGGGGTCTTTCTCTGGTTCCATACTTGTTCATCATCTGAATTAAATGACAACTTATGATGGGCCATGTTAGCTTAAATTTGAATTACTCTGGCTTTTAAGTCAACATCAGATGATGGACACATGTACTGTTGTAGGTATGGTATGTCTATGTGTTTGTAACTCACATCTAAACACATCTGTCAAACTAAATTAAGCAAAGTGACTTTAATGACTTGGCTCAGTTGTGGGTGTTGAATCAAGATTATAATGGACAATTTGCAATGTTTTAGACCTATCTGTTTATGGTTTAAGTTAAGTTATAATTTCATTTCATTATTTAGCTATTTCAATTATTACATAAGCAAAAAGATGCTGTCTCCTCTAAAGTTTTAGAGCAAAAACAGTAGAGCTGTCATGTGCTACTGAAATAAATTAATAATATAATTCAAATGTTCTGACTTTGAATGCATTATTTTAATAAAAATTCAAAATCACTTTAATCAGCACATGACAATTTCATAAAAATTCAATAGTAGCATATGCCAGAGCTAATTACAATAAAAATAACTTAGTAGCTTAGATCATAGATGTATACACACTGTATGAGTCCAGTTTTTATGCAAATTTTCAATTTGTATAGGATTTCAAATGAATTTTTTCTGTTAAAATTTGATTAAAAAATTAAATGGGACTGTATAATAAACCATGAGTTCATGCTTTGTACCAAAGTAAGGAAGGCGGGGTTTTTATTACATTAGAATTTGAAAAAATATATAATTAAGACCAGTGCCAATCTTTTGATGAAATTCAAAATGTACATATTTACAAACTTCAAATATTGAGTGGTACAACAAATCAATCCTGCATGTTATATGGTGTAAAAACCATAACTACCATGTACAAAATACAACAGGATCATTCGGGAATGCAAAAAATAACTTTGAGGCGGTGACGGCGCTTTTCTAAGATGGCTGCCTGAAAGTAGACCCAAATTTCCGGCAAAATCGGCTTGACGTGTGAAGAAAATTACTATTTAAACGGTAACACTTACTTTATTTCAGCAAATAAATCCAAACAGCGTCTCTGGACTATCAAATTTACACATGGTGTACCATGAGGAAGCTGCCGTTGCATTATTTATGGGTCAAATGAGCCGGAAAAGGGACCGACCCATGATCACATATCCGACATTTTCATAGATTTTTTTCGATTTTAAAACTTGTACGTTTTTTGTACCAGAAAATTTAACTGTCGAATTATACATCAAAATAAACACGGGAAAAAGTTCTTTCCATTCATATTAAAACATCTTTGGTGCATGAGCAAATGATTGAAAGAGATCACATTTTTCAAAAAAATAATTTTCAATTTTAGGCAAGTGTCCCGCATTCAATCGGTATTTAAATGGTAAAATTGCCACCAAATTAGAGCAAATCTGCCTTTAATCAATTACAATTATTCAGAAATTTTAATAAAATGCCATGTGTTTCAGTAATAACAGTCGTTAAGACAAATATTTCATTATTTCCACGCCTCGAGTGTATGCCGTTTTTGGCCATTTTTCCACCCCTTCTGCGCGTGCAAACTTGTTTAATGAATCAATGCGTAGGCCGGGTTGGCGTTTCCCCTGTAAATACCGGGTTTCCTTGCTATTGACGATTCGATGCCATATGGCGAAAAGTGTCGCAAAACTGACAGATCTGGAACTGCAAAATTTATGTCAGATTTTTTGGGATCACATGAACCTCTTGCTGCTTCTCCAAATGTGATGTCTGTAGTATTTTTGAAACCTGTCATGAAGTGTATGAACTTGCCACCAAACAATCGCCAACCTAATTTCCAAAATTTTTTGGTTGAATCCATATACCGCATAGCCGAAGAGTTACTTAGACTAAACCACCTGACTGTCTCAACCCAAAGCAAAAACGATATATTTTCAAAATTATATTTACCATCTGCTACTTGTCTGAAGAATGACAAAATAACGTCATTTACTTTCTTATTCTTCAATTCATTTAAAACTTGTGGTGCTAATTCTTTAATTTCTTTTAAACTTGAATTTTCTTCCAAAACGTCTTCCATCAATTTACAAAAGCCTGTATCAATTACTTCTTCTGGGCATTTTGATTCCTCATTAAATAATTTTACTCTACCTTTCTTTTTTGTTGACGCCGATTTTGGTTTTTTATAGATGGTGTTATAAAAACCCCTTTTTGGAGTATGAAATTTTGAAAGAACGGAAGGAAAAGCGGTAATTACATCGCCAGGACGAAAACATATAGTTTTTGCAGGAGATGGAATCCCGACTCTAGCGCGTTAGTGAATGGAGATCTTTCTGTCGAATGATTGGGTTTTTCAAGGGTTAAAAAACGTTTTCTTCCTTTTGTTTTGTTCAAACTAAGGCGTGATTTTTTCCTCATATTCAAAATCTACAAATAGGAAAATACCTGATGTTAGTTCATTTCGAGTAAACATTTACAATGACAGTGAAAACGTTCTGCAAATTAATCGTTATATATCATGTGTGCACGACAACATTAGCTAGGAGGAAATTTACAGAGTGTGCACGACAACATTATACTAGAAATGCTAAAATATCCGTTATTAGACCACTTTTTGGACTATTGTCTGGGGTACATAATATTCATAGTTTATTTCAATCATATTTATATCATTATAGTAAGTAGGGTGGGTTTAAAAGATAGAAATACAACTTTTTCCTTTGAAATCATGAAAAGTGTGTACGACAGCGTGGTACCAGAATTGACTTTGTCGCGAATGTTTGAAAAAACTAGCAGCTCTAAGAATGTATATGCATCAGCCGATGGTTTTTTAAGTTATCCTGCCTTCTTTAGGCACACTGAGATAGCTATTAAGTGATGGGAAGTATGGAAATTCAGTCAAAACTCACCTCGAGCCGTCGTTGTTGGCCGCCATTGTTGTGGTAACGAAGTAGGGTTTGTGACGTAGGTTCGCCACCGTGCAGACGTATACAATGAATTGTTTTTAAGCATACCCATTATTAAAATGAATTATGCGTATTGTCCATTTCAACAACCACTACCTCCGTGGCTAATTGGTAGTGCGTCCGAAATCGGGAGGTCGTGTGTTCGAACCCCAGTCGAGACATACATTAGACTCTATAATTTGAGATACTGCTGCTTCACCTGGCGCTCAGTTTTAAGATGGCAGAGTATCGCACTATGCTTTTCTGCGACATACATTGCTAGCACCTTTAAGTGGCGCTATTACTTTTCATAAATACATAATCTTGCTATCGTCGCTGCGGATTAGATGAAAAATTGATGATGCGATGTTAAAAAAGATAACAACAACAACTAGTTACATCAATGCTTACTAAAATAAAATTTGTGTTCCATGACAGATTCAACTAGAAAAACTGTGAGCCACAACCTCACAAAAATTACCCCCCGCTCCCCCTACATAAAAAAATCCATCGGATCAAATTTTTAAAATGCACATCTACATTATATCACAAAGATTGTGTGAAAGTTTCATGAAAATCTGCTGAAGGGTTTAGGAGGAGTTGCAGATAAGAGATAGGTACCCTAAGGTATAACGGAAGGACGGACGGACACCCCTATCACTATATACCCCCCACTTTTTAAGCGGGGGTATAAATATGTTCACGGCAGCACGTAATTCGTGGACAATCTTATCCAAATTCACAGTAAGGATTATTATACAAAATATACCATGGTGTTTTTTCTGAATGCCACATAATGTTGTAATTACGATTGAAGTAGAGTAATGGTGTGTTCCGCCAGTCAAGATGTTTTCACTTATTTCTAGGTGATCACTTCTGAAATGGTGGAGGAAACCAGAGTACCCAGAGAAAACCTTCAACCTTCGGCAAGCGAATTGATAAGTTTTCTCACACTAGGTTCTGTCCGAGTTGTATTCGACCTTAAGACTGTCATCTGTAAGGGCTTGCTTTAGACTACTTGGCCACTGATGTTACACATTTTATTGTTAGTTTCAAAATATATAATAAAATTCTTAAATATCCCTAATTTATAAGTTATAATTATATTGACGTCATATTGCTACTTATATTTTGTAATACGTCAAGCTATTGGTTATATATGTATATACAATATTTATTCATGACCTCAGATATGTTATTTATATTTATATTTGGCATATACATTGTATGTATAGGCAAACAACATTGACCTGTCCGTTTGACCTTTCATTAGAAGACTCCATCCTATACTACAGGTAGTAGTAGGATTCGCACTTAATAATGATAATGTGTACACAAGATAAGTGATTAGTGTACAAAATAAATTCGCGTGTTTATTATATTTAAATATAATCGCCCATAGTAACTTAAAGGTCCAACGGGCAGGTCAATGTTGTCTACCTATGACGTACGTTAATACATAATAAGAGTTTAACAAATTTAAGTCGTATACGTAAAGAAAAATTCAAAATCGATTTTAAATTAGCTTTTACCCGTATTTATAATATAGTAAAACAACATTGACCTGTCTGCTTGACCTTTAGATAGTCTTACAATATATTAAGATCCACCTAGCATATAGGTAGTGTTAGGATTCGCAGTAATTACATACAAGATACACGTGTTCACTCTTTGAAAATAGTTTTTTTTTCAGAATGATCTATTTTTGTTTCCTATACATACATGTACTTATGCATGATAAGTATACGTATTAAAGATCAAGCGGACAGGTCAATGTTGTTTACCTATACTCGATATCATGTCTATTAATAGATCTAATATACCAAACTAAATCTAAAATAAGACAAATATTATTTCGAAATACATGTAGTATATTATACATAATAATATACACCGTCAGTTGTTCGCAGATTGTACAGAGATTCAAAGTTACCTTGTGAAAGAAACTCTAACTATTAAAGTAAAACTTTACATTTTTATACAAATTATTTATAACGGAACTGTATACAACAACAAAGGGACTGAACTCCCTGTAAACATAAAAGATATGGTACAGTCAGTCATTTTGGGATATAATATACAGCTCTTTTAAGTTAAGTTTTAAAGGATAGTGGTTAAAATTCGTAATTTATCGTAAAATCGATTTTATTGATTTTGTGGTAATCAACTGTAGTACCATGGGACTTAAACAGAGTAAATTTAAGTGTTTACAAGGGGAATCAGATGGAAAGACAAAACCACGAACTTCAAAAAAGGAAGGAAAGAAGAAAACTGAATCTACTGACTTTGAATTCGATTTTGTCGGAGTCAAAAAGACCGACGATGTCAAAATCGGGGAACTACGGGGACCAAAAGGACATGATATTGAAATCAGGATAGACAGATACCAAAAGGAAACAAATATTGAAGTTGAATTGAATACCAAAACACAAAACGAGGCTAAAATTGAAGCTGAATTGAATAGTAAAAACAAACATGATGCTAACATTGAAGCTGAATTGAATAGCAAAAATAAAAATGATGCTAACATTCAAGCTGAATTAAATAGCAAAAACAAACATGATGCTAAAATTGAAGATGAATTAAGTCCAGATTTCAAGTAAGTACAAGACTATATAGGTTCTAACACATTGCGTCATCCTTTTATTCAGAAATATGCTTAATTTGTTTTGAATGTAACGTTAATTTCACAAAAGCAAAATTGTCAATTTTAACTATTTTCGTACTTGTAATTGCCCTCGTAAACTACACGTGGGGGTATAGCTAGCTTAACATGTGTTTACCTTTTCGTAGCACCTCATCTCACTTTTAGGGTGGAATCTCGCGTTTTTAATTGTAAGTCAGATGCTTACTCTTCTAGAGCACCCGGCCTCACTCTCCTTGTGGAAGTTCATGTGTTTAACCTGACTTGTCAGTTTCAAAGTTTTTACTTTGCTTCTGAATTGTGATTCGGACATAGATCAGTATGTTTGTTTTTGATTTTCAAAGTTTTTATTTTGTATTCCGGATTAGGGTTTGGATATGTACTGGTTTGATTGTATTTTATGAGTAAAACCAGGAATATGTATGCAGATTTGTTGAAATATTGCTGAAAAATCAAAACATGATGTGATCATTTTGAATACAAGTGTTATAAATAAGACTTAAAGAACGAACTCTAATTGAATTCGTTGTCGGTAAACATGTATGTATTTCCTCATTTCATTTTCAGCGAGATTACTGATTCTGAAAAGCTAAGAAATCTAGGTAACAACTGCTACAAATCAGCCATGGCAAAAGGTTTGGCTCCAGTATTGGCCTTGTCCAGACTTCATACTGCATATAACCTTTACACCAGGTACCTACCAATATGAACAAATAAATCAGCTTTCATGAACTAAGGCACGTACAGAGAGAGAGAGAGAGAGAGAGAGAGAGAGAGAGAGAGAGTGAGAAGGGGGTGTTGGCAAGTGGCATTAATCTTTAAGAACGTTGCGTCCTTATGTGGTACGCATATGACCTAAAATCTGCAAATAAGGTTAAAAAGTTTGTTTTATTTTAATAATACATACATATTATATACACAGTGTGTATGTACAACCCTCAGTATCAGATCGAGTCCTTTTTTCGTAGCCGTATCACTACGAGTCGCGCTTGCGCGACGAGTAGTGATACAGCTACGAAAAAAGGACGAGACTTGATACGAAGCGTTGTACATACACACTGTGTATATACTATTTTTATCTAACATTTCCATTAAAGTTATTTAAAATTAAAAAAAAACAATACTTTATGTGAAAAAATACATTTTACCACAGAAAACCACTGATCTATGTTATGGCATTTGTTCTGTAGACTCTCTAATGACGTCACAATTAGAAAGTGCACGTGCATTTTACCGCTAATGCTGTATCACCACAGTGTTCGATAAAACTTGTATTTCGTCAAATCAGATAGGAAAACTAGTCTAATATTAGAGAAATACTCATATTAAGGTCTAATAATTAAAAACAAAATGTTAGATTTAAAGCCATATTATTACTCTATCGCTAGACTTGAGTTATATGATCACTGGTCATATTCTTAATCTTATTTTAAGTCTTATTTCCAATTTAACTTCTATTGACGCGCCTGATTAATAAACTTTATCATGGTAAAGGGTAAAGATGAGACTGAAAAAATGATATCCAATAATGTGTTTCAATTGTATTTGTATTTGAGGCATCTTATCTGATCGTCTTTTCAACAATTTATCACTTTGAAAGCCCAGTAGGTAGAGTACTAGCTTCGTATTGGGAAGTCGTTGGTTCGAGCCCCGGCCCGGTTTGATCAAAACTCCAAAATAGGTAGTAACTGTTCTTTCACCAAGCACTCGGCATTTAGAAATGAAAATCATTGGGGTCCTTTGGAAGAGATTTTAAAAAATCAATGCCCCGTGTCAAGGCAATGATGACACGTAAAAGAACCATCATTGTGCACAATGCCCCAAGCTCACTGCAAAAGTAAAAATTTCTGCCATTTAAACTATAGCTAGTGACGTCTCGGTATAAGCGAAATACTCTTGACTAGGACGTAAAACCTCATTTTTCAATTGATCACTTTACAAAAATTTGTTTCTAAATACTCTAAAAATAATTCTTTAAGAGAAGTTTGAGTTATGTCATAATCTTTGTGTTTTTAGAGCGTTGGAGTCTAGCCCGTCAGACGACGAGAGTTCGTCTGCTGCCAAGAATTTAAGTATGACATCATGGAAAATAGGAATGGTGATATTCAACAAAGACAAAGATATGAACATGACTTGCTGCCATTTTAGAGATGCTTTTAAACAGTTTAAATCTGCTGTTGAATATGGAACCTCTTGTAAGTCAGCTAGTTGGACATCGAAATTAGAAACTAGTTGCGAGCGATGTTGGAATGATTTTCATTTGTGCGTCTCGGAGATTGCCATGGAACAAAGAATCCGTTCGGTCAACGCTGTGTTGCCATTCCTATCTTCACGCAACCAAATATATGCTTATCTAGAAATAGCCAATGTTCAGTTCCATGTTGGAATAAATGCATTTCAGAAGGGTGACTTTAAGAAATGTATGTACCAAATGAGCGAGTGTCACCATCCTATAGAGAAAGTAAAGGAGTTGCGAGGAAATGATGGAGCTCATGATGAAATACAGAGTTTAGAGCAAGACATTGTGATGCACATGTCAATAGCTGAATCGGCGCAATCACGACAAACAGGTAAATAGATTCTCTTATCCAAACTTTTGGAGGTTTACACTAATTACATATTGTAACAATGTTGATTTCACATCACTACACGGCCGTTTCGGAGTATAATTCCTAATCAGTAGTGCTTGGACCAAAATTTTAAAACTTAAAAATAAACCTTTAGAATAGTGCATTTTATATTTTCAAATTTAAATAACAAATAATAAAGCGTTATTTATTAGTTGGGACCTGATGGATTTGATGATCAAGTTGACTTAAAGGTGCGCTTAACAATCACATTAATTTAAATCCCATCCGGGCCGATCAAATATGCGAGGAAATTAGTACATTTTAAGCATATTTGAATTAATAAAAAACTAAGGTATACTCCCTCATGCAAAGTATTTCCTTAGCCTAATTAGGTAAAATATATTTTGGTCCTTTAGGTAGCTTTTCATCATCTTCAAAATAATTTTTTGGTTTCATAATTTTGGTCCAAGCACTACTGATGAGGAATTGTATTCCGAAACGGCCGTCTAGTGCTGTAAAATTAAAACTGGTATAATATGTAATTTAAACCCCTGAGCCGATGTCTCTGCTGGTGGCTGGTGCTCCGAGGATATCACCAACTCAGTAGGCAATAATTTCGTATTATTGTCAGAAATATACTATAATTGTCTAAACTTCCTGCAAGTTAAATTTGAAATTTCTCAAAAACTAAGGTATACTCCCTCATGCAAAGTATTTCCTTAGCCTAATTTGGTAAAATAAATTTTGGTCCTTTAGGTAGCTTTTCATCATCTTCAAAATAATTTTGGTTTCATAATTTTGGTCCAAGCACTACTGATGAGGAATTGTATTCCGAAACGGCCGTCTAGTGCTGTAAAATTAAAACTGGTATAATATGTAATTACAATAGTACAAACGCATTTTTCTACGGAACCACGTGTCGTGTCATATACAGTAAAAAAGTATATTGTAATTACGACTTAAAATCTCATAATAAATACTTATTGTGAAAAAATTACGTATTAGTTACTCGCAATTACGACTAAATCAAATTGTTATAACGACTATCTAATAATTATCTCGCTATTGCACTTGGAATAAAAATAGTTTATTCCGTGAAGTACATGCATACTTGGAAGAATTCAATATTTCTTATGATTTCTAGCTTATATCGATAAAAACAAACATACTAACCCATGTCCGAATCACAACCCAGAAGCAAAGTAAAAACTTTGGAACTGACAAATTAGGTTAGACACGTGCACCTCCATCAGGGAAGTGAGGCCGGGTTCCCCGAAAGGGTAAGCACCTCCTGTTTAGCTAGCTACACTAAATGATCAAATGGAAACATATTCCTTTCAATAATATAAATCAGGAAAATTTCGCTTCCGTTAATTTTGGCGATAACCGAAATTTCAAGTTATTTGCTAACTTTTATTTTTTGCATATTCAAATGGCAGTCGGTAAGAAAAGAAACGAATCGTGTAAAATCTAAAGTTTTGCGAAAAATTTATTTTACATTTTGTTGCTTTGGCGAATCTAAACAATATTTCAACGAATTCGGCAATTGACTCATTTATATTAACTCTTACTATTAAAAAACCACTGCGTTAGCTCAGTTGGTAGAGTGCTTGCTCCGTAAGTGGGAGGTGGTGGGTTCGAACCCCGTCCGGGTCTGATCCAAGACTTGAAAGTGGGTAGTGACTGTTCTTTCGCCAAGCACTTGGCATTACGAAATGAAAGTCACAGTTCTTTCGGATGGGAACTTAAAATAAACATGGTCCCGGGTCATGGTGGGCTTGGCACGCTAAAGAACCCTGCTGTATAATGCCATAAGCGCAACGCACAGGCAAAATTTCTGCACTTTCGCCTATAGCTGGCGACGTCTCGATATAAGTGAAATATTCTTGACTGGGACGTTAAACACCATTACTCAACTCAACTAAATTCCTACTAGTAGCTCAGTTGGTAGAGATCTCGCTACGTACAGTAAACACCAGTAGACAATTTTACACCAAGCCAACGGCCCCTCATCAGCTATCTTTCGACAGATTTTCGGTCACTAACCAACCATTTCGCGATCATTTGACAACTTGGACCTCTTTTCGTTAGCTCAGTATTAAACTTTCGATAGGTCTGTACTTTATGAGGGAATTCGTAGTTCGAACCCTGGTCAGATCTAATGTAGAAATGAGAATAGGTAGTAACTGTTGTTTTGTAAAACACCCGAAATGTCATGCATTCATTGCAACGGTCAAAATTTCTGCTACCCTACTATACTTACAGTTGGAGTCGTCCCGATATAAGTGACAAATGCTTGACTAGGACGTAAAGCCACACAAATCTACAGATTCAATTAAGACTTCACACTTAATAGCAGTTTTAGTTCTATCATCTTAATGTATTTATTGTTGAAATTATTGTGTTATTGTCTTTGAAGGTGATGATTTGTTAAAGATGGTATTAAAAGACGAAGAAACGTTGAATATTGAAATGGTATGGGCTATAATAGACTGGTACCGACAGGCTATCGTCCTCACTCGGGATTTAGACATGGAGATGGAAGCCATTGCTTTGTCAAGATTAGGAGTGGTGTACGACAAGGTTCTTAAACTTAAACCTAAAGCAAAGGAATATTTTATGAACTCTGTACGACTAGCTGAATCAATGCATCCCAGAACTTTTAACACAACTGGTAAGTGAAATAAAAGTTTCGAATAATATTTTACATGACATCTATTGCATAGATATTCAAGTTATATTAGAAGACATTAGTCAATTTGAAGCTGAAATATGTGTACCTGAAAAAGTCAATTAATGTGCAAATAAATAAGCATACACTATCACAATAGGTAAGCAAATACTAGGGCTACTGATTATGGAATCACCGATTTTAGAGTGGAGCTCGAGCAAATGTTCTGCACAGCGGTTACATGGGTTATGGTACTATTGGATAGTTCTAGCAATCTTTCTTGTTTTATAGCCATTGGTCCATATTGTGACCGCTGGTTACACAAGACAAGAACATAAAGGCACATATTTCTATTCAAACAGAAAGAAATATGTGTTATTTGATGTTTATTTCAGTCACGAGTGTCCTTCTTTAGAGACTTTAAAACCGGTGTCCTGTGACACGGTAGGTCTGTTAGGCTTAAGAACCTTTCCTGCACATTTCCCTGAGCGCACTGAAAAGGTGAACATGTCTGTAAGTTTACCTATAGATTGCGACGTCATGATAAAAATGGAATTTTCTTGACTCGGACTTCAAAACACATATAATGAATCAACGTTTATTCAGTTATAAAATGATATAATGAAACCGTAGTATTAATCAGGATATCACACTGTGCTTCAAACAAAAAACTTGTTAATTAATATTACGAATGAATACTTGATAGAAACACACATATATGTAAAATGTTATCGAGTTTATTACAGTTAAACCTGTATATAAAGGTAATTTAAAAAGGAAATTTTGATTTATTCTTTGTAAAGTGAGTTTAGATCACATATCGGTAAGACTTCTGTCACCCATTATTTTCTATGTAAAATTTTTTGAAATATAATTTTTCACAGAAATATTTAAAATGTCTTGAATCTGTCATTTTTATACTTTTTCCAGTAAAAATTAAAATTTTAGTGGAGGGTACAATGAAAGTCTTTTCCAACGTATAACCGGACAGAGCAACTTATTGTAGTTAACTTTTGTTTTCTATAAAAACATAACAGGTACTTATAGAGTAATACCTATTTCTACTTTTACAATGAATTATTTATGAAAATCTATTTAAATGTTTCAGATTGGTATATAGTGAGTACAGGTGCACTAAAACGTTATCAGGAAGAAACCGTGCAACACGAAGAAGAAGAAAGAGCAAAAGAACGAGCAGAAATCAAAGAAAAAATGAAAGAGGAACTCGATGCTTTGGACAAAGACCATAAAAATATGAAAAATAAAGAGTTTTTAAAACATCTCTACAACAAATACAAGCCAAAGAATCCTGCCCATATATTTGAGGATTTTGATGAGACTGAAGATGTACAAACTAAAAAGCGACTTCAGAAAGCTATACTGCACTTCCATCCAGATAAAGTAGATGCCGAGGAACACGGCTGGGAATGGAAAATAATGACAGAAGAAATTACAAAGTATCTCACAAAAAGATATGAAATAATAAAAGCTGAAATATGAAAAAATGATTAAAGATTACAACATCAGCATTGATGGAATTTCAGGCAATGCGAGTTAAGTGTTTGATAATTTAAGCCTCGGTCATTTTTTTTCACTTCTCTCGAGGTGATCAGTTCCGTGGTGATGGAGAAAGTAAGAAAACCCGGAGGAAATCTACCAACCTATGGCAAGCAAATTGAAAAACTTTCTTACACTAGGACCTGCCAACCTGGATTCGAAACAAGACGATGTTTAGCTGTGATTATTTAGTGTTCGTCTTTGACCACTTGGCTACCGATGCCCTGTTGCTGTGTATTTTAATACCGACGACTACATTAATATATGTATACGTATCTAGAATTACTCTACCTCTGACGAAAATCTGATTGAATCTTGTTTTTTATTGGATGTGATTACATGCATACTTATGAAACAACAGTGCCCACTGCACATATTTGCTTTTAAGAGTTATTTCCCTTTGATGCGCATAGGTTGCACTGAAACATGACAAATCGCATACTATAGATTTTTTATGTTCAATTGTAATAATTGTTTTGGTTATTTATTATTGACTAATTAAATTTTTAATTTTCTTATGTTCTTTTATATATATGAGTAACCATTTGCATCCAGTATAGTAAACACATTATACATATACTAAAAACATACCGCCTTTGGTTCTGGATGTTATAGTGGATTTTTTGTTAAGGAATGATTGTAATTTTTTTCTATCTATGGGGTCATAGACAAAATTATTTGGTGCACGCGGCATAAAACCGCGTAGCACAATATGACGTCAGCTAATATGACGTCAAAAAATTGTCTATGGGATCATAGATACGAAAACTTTACAACACTGGATAGTATTAAAATTTAATTATTCTCATATGTTAATTTTTTCTAAGAATCCGAGAAATTTACATGAAATTGCTGTTGAAGTCAATGTTTGTGACAGTAATTAACGCTTCATTTCCACAGAAAATCAAATAAACTTAAATAAAAATATATATTTTTTCACTTATCTATTTTCACAATAATATATGTATCTTATGATATGAGATCATACTCCATGATAAACTTTCTTTATGAAGGATTGGGATCGTTGTATGATAAACATTTATCATAATCCCAAATCAATTCAACTTTTTTACATAATATAAAAAACATGACTTTCAATACTTTAAACTTTTTTAACTTAAATAAGGTTATTTCAGGTCTGTCATGAAGTTGCGTAAACAAGTGCAAGACAAGTTTATTCGTTCACAGAAGTGATTTCTTTTGAAAAACAAAATAGATATATGTTCAAAGAACTTGATTTTGTCAAAATATAACCAGCAGAAAACGTGTACTTAGATAATGTTCCATTTTGTATTTTTAATAAGACGACGAATTTTTTTTCTGTTTAGGTGCAAGTTTGATGTTCAATGAATAACAAAGACTTTTAACTGTTTAACATTAATAAATTTATTCAAAGTGGTAAACACAATATCTGTGAACATGGTTTGACAAATTACTGCACCTGTTTTACCTGTGAAATCAATATAATTAGTTTATTAACATCCAACATACACATCTATGCTTATAGATAAAGCATATAACAATAATTTTAATTAAACACAGGACACAAAATTACAAAACTTTGCTCTTTATACAAACGCATTATATGTAAATTTTCCAACTATAGTAACACTGTTTCCCTTTTTTTCACATTCAGCAATAGAACTTAAATGAATTTGGCTAACGGAAATAATTTTTGGGTAGACATCGAATTCTTTATTAAATATAGTTTGAAAATATTAACAAAAATAATATTCATTTATATCTATTATGTTGCAACACTTCTACAAATGATTATCTGTCAATTGGTTCAAATTTTTAACGCCTAATAGCTAATTTTAAGTAATTATTACCTATTCCAAATTGAACTAATAAAATTGTAAGCCTAGAAAATAAAACATTCATATAATTATATTCTTTCCTTCCACACATTAAATAATACGTAGTTGATTATATATAAAAAACAAATCAAAAACAAACATACTATTCCATTTCCGAATCACAATCTGGAAGCAAAGTAAAAACTTTGGAACTGACAAGTTATGTTAGACACGTGAACTTCCACCAGGGAAGTGAGGCCGGGTGTCCCGGAAGGGTGAGCACCTCCTGTTTAGCTAGCTACACCCGCCACGTGTGTAAAAAAAATCCCATACAACACAAAAAATTTTGACCATTACTCATAGGTGTCTAATTATCTTAATACACAGTAATTTATACACCTTATATCTCAACGCATTTTTATCATATAACTTTCAAACAATATTTATAAAATGGACAATTCTTAAACAATAACTCTTTGAATCTACCACAGTTCACGTAACACAGCCGTATAACTTATTTTTGTCCTAACACTTAGTATAAGCTTACAAAATTAACTTAAATTTAAACAAAATATATTTTCGTCTATATGGAATCCCTCATCAAAAGGATGCTTTTAACTATTCAGTACAAAACTAACTATTGCATAAAACAATTACATATTCTTGTCAATGGATTCCGTCAGTGTATTGCGAGATCAATATACTGTGTGTTGTGTGCGTGTGTGTGATGTGCGTGTGTGTGTGTATGTGTGTGTAATGTTTTGAACAACATTTACGTCGAAAATTCCCGCAAAAGCCCCCTTTCTTCGAAAAACGTCATCTAATGCGATTCAATATCCAATGGAAATAATTGCTCCGCCCCTGCTAATGTTAGGGTGTATCACATGGTAAACTGGCGAAATCCATTTATCAAGATACATTTTGCATTTAATACTAGACCAGTGTAAATTTTACAGTACTAGAACGCAGTTTCGAAAAACATTTATCAGAAGTGTTTTACCAAAAATTGTGAAACAATTATTTTTGAATGTTGAAAAATATCTATGAATGCTTTTCTTAAATTCTATTACGAGATTCGTTCCAATAACCATTACATTGTAAAATGAAAATGTTACTACTTCTAATAAAACATGTACACTTTCATTGAATACATCATTATAGAATATCATTACTTTATTTTTATCCACATTTATATTTTTACCCAACGTGACACAAAAATCGAAGTATATGTGACACCAATATCAAATCTTGTAGAAAAATGAACCAACCCGTGTACAAGCAACAATCCAAAGCACGGTAAAAACGTTGACATTGGTAAATAAGGTTAAACACATGAACATCTTCCAGGGAAGTATAAATAAAATGATCAGTCCTGTCGGATTTCTGATTGCAAGAAACATACAATGTGCATACATACTCAATGAGATCAATATCCTGAAACACATATTCTGGCAGTTCCGTCTAAGGGACTTCTTACGGGCATTTTTCTGGCGGTAAATGCGTATTCATCATGCGATTGGGTATAAGGCAAGAGTTTATCCAAATGGCTAATGACCGGAATTCCGTCAGATATTCTGTGATAAAGGCGTCGTCCGCTTGGGGCAATACTGTTCGTTTCAGCAATTGAAAACTCATTTACGTCATGTACGGAGGAATTCAAAAATGAATCCCAATTTCTGTGGTCTCCGCAACTTACCCGGGCACCCAGAAGCACGATATTTGACTGAAATTAAACAAATATTTTTTCACTGTATGCTATACATTTCTACAAGAGGTATAAGCAGATTTTAGCACTAATTACATATTATACCAGTTTTAATTTTACAGCACTAGACGGCCGTTTCGGAATACAATTCCTCATCAGTAGTGCTTGGACTAAAATTATAAAATCAAAATTATTTTGAAGATGTTTAAAAGCTACCCAAAGGACCAAAATATATTTTACCAATTTAAGCTTAGGAAATATTTTGCATGAGGGAGTATACCTTAGTTTTTGAGAAATTTCAAATTTTAACTTGCAGGAAATTTAGACAATTATAGTATATTTCTGACAATAATACGAAATTATTGCCTACTGAGTTCGTGATATCCTCGGGGCACCAGCCACCAGCAGAGATATCGGCTCAGGGGTTTAAATTACATATTATACCAGTTTTAATTTTACAGCACTAGACAGCACTAAAACATACCTTGAAACGAATTTGAAAATCAAAACGTGTTAACAAATGCAAACGAGAAACAAAAAAACGACACAATACAAGTAAAACTTATATTGCAAATGATAAACCAGTAATGTCAACAAGTACTATTTTTTAATGTTATAGCTGATAAACGCATACCAGAAATCATTTCCTATTGTTCTGGTTATTCTTTATAACATTTGTCTACAATAAACATCAATTACAAAGATACCGGTCCATGTACTAAATTTTTTTATTGCGTTTCGATTTGATAGTTTACACCATCAGAAAGTGATTTTATTGTATATATGACTTCGTTGATCTCGCCACTTTGAAACACCGTTATATCTCACAATATTTGATTGTTTTCTTAATTTTCATTTCAAATCACCATCAAAGTAAGTGTTTATTTTCAACTATTCTTTTATGTCTACAACTAATGATATTGGTGTTGAGAAATTCTAAAACACAAATGGATAGTGTGTGTGGAAATGTGTGTAGGAGTGTGTAATATTTACCAGTGGTACCGATGTTGATATCTCCTGACATGCGCCATCTATGTCATCCGATACCTACAGACAAAAGATGTAAATACTTGTAAATCAATTAAGTATCTTTTCATAATCTGTACTATTGCAATCACTTTGTTTGTGGCAACAAAATACTCTTTATTTCCAAAGAAATCAAATACATTTGAACAAAGGTTGATATTTTGTACTTACTTGAACCTAGCAGTAACAGGAAAAATATATATATGCGCATATATATATATGCTAGAATATTTCTACTCATAGACTAACGTTGACGCTATGGGGATTTAACAGGCAGGAAAAACCAGGCATATGGCTGATCCTGCGGCGCATATGACGGAAAACGTCACCAATGACTCCCGGGGTAAACATCGTCATATACACCATTTAAACTACACATAGAGCGAACATTTCATTTCTACAGAAATATTTTTACGCGGATATGCATACAGATTTTCAGTTACGACTAGGCACAAGTAAGTGAAAAATATCAACCTTAATTTTAGTTTATTTGATTTCCTTTGAAAAAAATAGACCAGCTACAGTCGAAAGTATGTTTAAATTGCAAAACTAATATTTAGTACTTTTATGCGTTTCTTTAGATGAATTTGGTTGATTATATTTTGGTCCCTTTTCAACCCCTTGAAATATATTTTGATCCGATCACTACTTTTGCCTAAAATATATTTCTTTACCGGATTGATTGTCCGATACAGTCTTTACACATGTTTAAAATAATTATTAAATTTTGATCGATAACGTGTTCATGTCGGTTTATTCATGTTTTTAAAATAAATAAATTTTAATGTATTTATGGACAACTTTTTATAAAACACGTGTGATAGTTTAGAAATCTCCAACTGTACTATAATCACGCCAATAAAATTGTGATGTTTAAGGGTAGGTAAATCCTACATGCTTATGTCATTTTGTTTAATCAAATTTAAACTTAATTACGGAGTGACATTCAAATTTGTTCATGAGTCATTACACAATATCCAACATGATGTGTTTTAATGTTGCAGTTCTGTTATTTTATAAATAAATTATGTAGTTTCCAGGTTATTCAGATAATTCAATCCCACATAAAGATATATAGATCAATCTTATCTACTGTAGGAACCACTCTGACTGTGACAGTGAAATACTCTCTATATCCATAGAAAATCAATTAAATTTGAATAAAGTTTGATAATTTTCACTTACTTGTACCTAGTCGTAACTGGAAATCTGTATGCGCACACGCGATTATCATAAAGTATGTCTGTAAAAAGGAAAATGTTGGCGGTATGGGGATTTTACAAAAATGACGATGTTTACACCGGAAGTGATGTCCTTGGTGACGTTTTACGTCATATGCGCAACAGAATCCGCCATTTGCCTGGTTTTCAACATGTTAAATCCCAATAGCACCAACGTTTTACCCTATGCAGATATATTTTGGGCTAATCGCGGATGCGCATACAGATTTCATGTTACGACTGGGTACAAGTAAGTGAAAAATATCGATCTTTATTCAACTTTATTTGATATTCTAAGCATATGAAGGGTATTTCACTGTCACAAACAGAGTGGCTCCTATAGTAATAATTTTCCTGCATTTGACAATTACGAGAATGACATATATCCATCAAAAACAAACATACATATCCATGTCCGAATCACAACCAAAAATTGTGTGAAAGGATGACATTGAAATAGTCTCCAAATTATGGATTGTTAAAGAGTACCTGTAACGATTTTTTATTTTTACGTATGTTATTCTCCATACTGAAATAAAAAACCATGCCGAAATAAGGGAGATATCAGCGAGTTTATAATACATTCCCCGTTAATTCAAATCAAAAAGCCCGGTTTTGGGGACCCCGTGTAGTGACGTCATTTAAGTAAGCAACTCCCACTGAAAACTATTTATCTACATTACTTTTACAATGGACTAGCTAAAATTCTTTTTATATTTCACGATAAATTCATTTGATGAAGTGGAATTTACATCCGAATGACAACAACCAATAATTAAGCAAATTACTATTAGTGAAGCGCTATCAGTAACCACACGACAATTTCACAAACATGAATTCATTGGATACTAATCAGCGGTGTGTTTTCATCGGTCTTGTTCAGAACATTTAAATTCCATATGGTTATTAGGAACATTTGTGTAATTTAAATAGAATAAATTGATTGAAAATTACTTAACATATTAAATTATTATTGTGGTTTGGACATTGATTGGTATTACATATGATCCATTTTTAATATCACAGCTTTATACGACAGTTTCGGAATATGTATGTTTGCTATTGATACTAATGATAACTAAACTGGTATTAATTCAACAGTACTAAAGAATTTATGTTCTAAATTGCATAAACAAGAAACTTAATATATCTAAAACATACTATTTGAATCGTTTTATCTAGTTTTATCTAGTTGGTCCTTATGGTTTATTTTGATTTACGTGACACATTATACTTGGCAACAAAAACGTTCTGGATGAAGTTAATGACAAAAGTATGAACGGTAATGATCATTACCTCCGCAGGAATTTGTCCATCTGCATTTCTTTCCACTGATATTTCGTCTGGGGGTCCTAAATGGTCACTGGATTCTGCTTTTTCCATTTTACCTTCTTCCTACAAATGATTAAACAATTAGAAGTATTAACATTTTTTCAGTTATTCATATTTGGAATATAATATTAATAGACTAAGGTGAAATCAAAAAGATTCAAAACTTATTCTTTGCGTTAGGTTGCAGACTACGTTTACTCAACTG
Source organism: Anadara kagoshimensis (assembly GCA_021292105.1). NCBI lineage: Eukaryota > Metazoa > Mollusca > Bivalvia > Arcoida > Arcidae > Anadara > Anadara kagoshimensis. The sequence continues at coordinate 53,484,005 of CM037860.1, read as the reverse complement.
ATACCAGGAACACCCGGTCTTTAAATTCAGTTTTTGGATTGTGACTTCGACATTGGCGCGTATCTTTCTTTGGTTTGCTTAGGCTGCGTACGCTCATTTTGAAACCGACAAAAATACTAACCAATCGAACGAATATGGGATTTTAAAACGCATATAAACAGATCCGGTATTCTTAACCTAGTCATTCAGGGTATAGGAATATACTTCATTGCCTGCATTTAAATTTAATCATATGGACGATAGATCCTGATATAATGGATAGAACTGAATAAACAGAAGTGGTGAGTAACATTTTTAAAATATATATTGATATCTCAAATTGAAATATTACTTATACTTAATTTCATTATCATTTAAGAGAAATGAAACAAAGTTAGTTTTGTTAAAATAGCCATATGTTATACAAACACATATGATAATGAAAACCATTGAAGTTTAATAATCATGAATTTAAAATTGATAGATGACCTTTAAGTATTTTTGGAGTGAAATCGCCAAAGACCATAGGAAACTTCTTAATTAGAAGAAATAGAATTGTGTAATTTTTTCAGATACAAGATAATTTTCTTTTTGTTTTCTCTTGACATTTGTATCTCTTTTCAACAGTGTGAAATTATATTTGTTGATTTTCATTCAAAAAATTGAAATGTCAAAGATTGTTTAGAAACATATGTTAACTTCATTATCAAAACAAAACTCAAAATTTTCAAAATTGTTTAAATCTCTTGGATACGATATTCATAAAATTTGATGTGGTACATCAAATTACCATGACACTAAATCTATAAATCAAAATAGGTTCTTAAATGAAACATTCATAGCATTAAATAACTTAAATAAAAAACAAAAACCAAAATCATGGAGAGAAGTACAACAAATGTGAATATTGAACAATTGCCATCCCGTTGTTGGAGATAAACCTCTATTTTTAAAGCAATGGGCGAATAAACATGTATATTTTGTTAATGATTTAATTGATGAAAAGGCAAATTTCTTGCAATTTACTGATTTTAAAAACATATAATACAACAGTATGATTAGCTCAATTAAATCGTGTCTATATAAATATGGTATTACACAATACAATACACAAAACTATCCAACGATCATTCATTCTATATTAACTTAAAACAATTTTGAAATCACATAAAGGTGCAAGGGATATATATATAGAGGTTTATTATCTGAAACTGATTATTGTGAATATTAAAACGCAAAATGGTCAAAACACTTCAGTATACCTGAAACTAATTGGAAAAAGTTCAATGTCCTATCGTTTTTAACAATAAGATACAAGATTGCAATGGATGCAATTTAGACTTCAAAATAAAATAATACGAGTTAACTGGTTTCTTAAAGAAATAACATTAAAGAATCTGATAAGTGTGTTTTCTGTAAATGTGAGTCAGAGACAGTCTTCTATTAATTCTATGAATATAAATACCTACAAGAGATTTATTTTAACAAATTAGAAGATTTCCTTAATTTTAGCTTTACTGATGGTATAGGAATAAACCCAGAGACAGCTATTTTTGGAATTGCAAATTTTTCTATGACATATAAACCTGTTTATTTTATCTTGCATCATGCAAGATAATTTATTTATTCTTCAAAATTGAACAATAAATGTATTTAAAATATTTTTAAAAGATAATTTATTAATTGAAAAAATAATGCTACAATAGAAAGAACAACCTTTATTTTTTCATAAAACTGATAGCGTTTAACTATAGATTACTATGAACATACATACTTGTATGTGAATAAATATTGTATTTGAATAGATACAAGTAAGCATTTATTTGTGTTTTTTTTTCTATATTGTAAAGTATGTGTTAAGCTTTGAATTTTTTATATAGTGTAATGTTTTATTGAAATCAATGTATATGTGCTAAGAAAAAACAATATATAAAAAACTTAATATCTTAATGTATGCAACAAAGGTGTTATTCTTAAAATAACGTTCTTGAAATTCTTTTCAATTTTGCGGAAAATATAAGCATTTGGTTTAAATACATTTTAATGATTATTATAACACTCAGCCTTAGCAGGATAATGTTTTAATCAGTTTGATTTTGAGATGCATTTTTGTTTGTTGTGATACGACCAGTTTTAAACATACATTATAGTAATTTTTTATACCTCTGCAAATTAGTCTGAGGGGGGTATATATGAATCATTTATGACAGTATATTATGATTGTTTACATTGCGCATGACCGTTGGACGACAACTTCCGAAAAACCAGTTTGGCAACGCCTATAACAAATATGAAATTTTGCATTTCAATTAAAACATTTGTACATGAACATTCTAAAATGCAATATTTGTATTATTTTTTATCTAAAATTAACTCTTTACTCAATCCTAAATAAAATATAAGTGCAAAAGTGTCTCAGATAAGTTGTTTACCTTATCGGGCGTGGCCGCTCACCAATTTCCTCCCGGTAAAATTCCAAGCTAGAATGACCACTCTCATGTTACCATATTGCAATTTCATTTGATACATTTGTACATAAATATTTAAAAAATGCAAAATTTAACTAATATAAGATCTCTACCTTTGTCACTTGGGGTTCAAATTTAAATACAAGATCATTAATTACAGGGTTATTTTTAACAGATGGACCGGTAAACCGGTATGTTAATGTTTGAATTGGTTGGAAATCCTACCTGAAGCACTCCTAATAAAACTAAATTACAAACCTTTGATTGATCACACATGACAAAATGGTTATAAGTTGGAATATTGTTGGACGATTTCCGAAAAAACTAACAATTGCACCTGCTGTCCTAAACGTCAATAGTGATCATGCACACAGAATGATATAGTATATGAAAATTAGCAGAGCAGAATGGGTTATACGAAACCACGTTGTACAAACTACTGGCATGTATAGTGAAGAGGACGTTGTAGATTTAACGAGGATAAGCATAAATCCTGTTTCATGTTGAAAAAAGGAAAAAGTTTAAACAATAGTGTTCAATAATATACCAATTGTCATTAAATTATTTCGTAAAAAGCACCTAATATGTTGTCTATTAAAACATTTTGATGATTTATTGCCTTGGATATTTATGGATATCTCGCACAACTATGACATGGAAATTCCACGTTTTTATCCATGTGGGACTTCCTTGTTTCACTCTAGGGTTGAGATAGGCTACACGCTGAATTCCCCATGTAGTTACACCTAGTCTCAAACAAGAGTTTCTCAACGTCACAATCACTTACACACACTTAATTGATGACGTCATAATCATTTTATATGAGAACATCAGCAAAAATTGATTACGTCATTTTGAGTAGGCAATTATTGTGCCATGAAACTGAATATGTAATGCATTTTTTGGTTGCAAATCATGTTTCATGTTGCAAATGTGTGAAAAAAAGAATCCTACACCAGTAACAGTACAAGACAGAGATACCTCATACTTGCTAAAGCTCGTTCTGGACAGGAAAATATTCTTCCTTGTTTCAGAATTTCTACCGGTGTAAGATTCTTTAAATCTTTCATTGATCTGAAATCATTCAAAAAAGTTTCCTCACTCTCACTCTGAAATCCTTTTCAACTCTGTTGTGAACTTATCATCCCTAAAAATACCATTAACGCAGAAGGCAATACAGTCAAACCTGTCAATAAAGGCCACCCAAGGGAATCAGTAAAAGTGGACTTTATGGACACGTGACCTTTATATACAGGTTCAAATAATATCAATAAAGAACAATTGGGATACAATTCTATTGGCCTTTATAAGCAGGTGGTCCTTATATAGAGGTGGCCTTTAAGGCAGGTTAGACTGTATATGACTGTATACATTTGCTGCTGGTTACAAACTGAAATTGCTCATAAACTAAGGTATACTCTCCCATCCAAGGTATTTCCTTATTAAATATATTTTGGTCCTTTGAATATTGTTTTCAACCGTTTCACAATTGTGCTTCAAGCACTATTGATGAGGAATTGTTTTCCAATTAACACTAATACATTATGTAATAGGCTATCATGTAATTTGTTAATAGACTCAGAAAACATTTTAAATATTTTGATTATCTAATAGATTTCTTAAATCAACTCAGAAAAAATTAATTTCCTTATACATATAATAACAAAGGTGCTTAAGAAACTCTCAAAAGCAAATTTTGACTTAAGTTTAAAATCTAAATTTCTAAACGAATCGCTTTTGCTTTTATCCTATTCTCATGCAATCTGACTAATTTTTTAATACCTATTAGTCCAAATCAACAAATAAACTGTGACATATTTAATTAACAAAGAACAATGTTTAAAACTGGCTAAATACGAAAACTTCTGCCAAGGAATTGAGGCCGTGTGCTCCGGAAGGATACATTTATAAAAACAAAATAGAAAATGAAAGGAACGCGGAACGAAATGAAGAATAAATACATCAAGGATAATGTTTGATTGACGTCTAATAGTTCCATGTTCCCTTCACTATCTTGATTTAACAAGTAACTGGTGTAGCCTGCTTAAAAGGAGGTGCGTACCGTCCCAGAGCACCCGGTCTCACTTCTCTGCTGGCTGTCCAGGTTTGACCTAATTTGTCAGTTTCAAGCCTTTAACAATGTAAATCTTTTACACTTGTTCAACAAAACTAAATGTGACAATAGAAGTCATTGACATCGACGTTACAACAAACCCAATATCCAAGATGTTAAATTTTCTGATTTTTTACCTGCAGAAAATCTTGGATTACACCATATCCGAACTAACTCTACTCTTAACCACTACCCCGTCTTATAACGTTACATAAAAGAATGCATATCTAAACCTACTGAAGGTTTTAATACCCCAGAATACAACCTTAAAGCTATCATCGTGGATATTGCATTTAACATATTATTTAAACCTTCTGGGGAGAACGATGGTCAAAGCCAATATCCTAAGTGCTAGTAACAGTATGTTAAAAATGCCATAGATGCTATAATTATTTTCTTATATTCTTCATATTACACAAGTACAGGCAAAAGTTCCTGCTTATTCCAAACAAAAATATACTGAAGATACCATCAACAAAATGTTGATGGTATCTTCAGAGTTTTTTTATAGTCTCGTTATTTTTGGTAAGCAAAAAATATAGAAGTTCAGATGATAGATAATGTAATCCCTCTTTTCTCGAGAGCATGAAGCATGCTACATATATGAATGACGACAAAAGCTCTTTTTAAATCGACAAAGGCTGTAAATCTTCCCCTTTTGCATATATTTAACAATCCAACTGTCTAAAAATTGCGTTTAATGCTATAACTTAAAATGCCGTACAAAGCAAATTAAATAACACCCACTAGCGCAACCATAGCCTATTAATTCAGAAACAAATACACAATAAACAGAAGCAGCAGGTATATTGTTGCATAGAGAAAGAAAGTTGACAATAGAACAATGTTGAAGTTATCACGTTTGTCATAAAATTTTGAATGCATCCTAAGTTATAAGTCTTACTATGACGCAGAACTTGAGGAGTCAGTCGTATCTTTTATTTCCAGCTCACTAGGATAGATGACATACACATTCAACAAATTTAGGATTGTTAAGAGACAGAACGTCATCTATATATCTGTATGTGCAGTTGAATGTTATGCAACAGTCTTCTCTCCTGTTTTAAAAAGGTTTTATATAAGTCCTAGCTAAACAGGAAGTGCTTACCTTTCTGGAGCACCCGGTCTCACTTCCTTGGTGAAAGTTTTCTTTTTTAACCTAGTAACAATAACATAGTTTGTTAGTTTCAAAGTTTTTACTTTGCTTTGGAATTGTGATTTGGACATGGGTTATTATGTTTGTTTTCGATTTTTACATTAAAGTGTCGTAACTTTCAATATTAAATGTCCAAGAGGCAGATAAAAAACATTTCATAGCTTATGTCGAATGTTGGGGCGGTGCCAATATACCTTTTTGATCAATTTTAAGTCTGTTCGGTGATTATGAATGAAATATATTTTAAAGTATGTAACGGGTTGTAAATGTAAGCATTCAATTTTGTATAATATGTCAATTAAGCGCGGGAAATATTCTACTTCAAACTTAACTCATCATACATCGATCGCAACCAATGTTTGCTACCAAAAGAAACGCATTTGAAATTACCCATTACACTCTATTAATAAAAAAACAAACATAACAATCAATGTCCAAATCAGAATCTTGAAGCAAAGTAAAAACTTTAAAACAAGTGAACCTCCACCAGAGAAGTGTGGCTAGGTGCTCTGGAAGGGTAAGCACTCTCAGTTAAGCTGGTTACACCCGCCAGCAACAAAACATATTTTTCACACACATATATTGATCCACATATTATATATTACTTTCACTACAATTGATAAGAGAATATTGCAAGCCTATATTTATCAAGACCCTTAATACATTTTATGGCCATCATCACAATATTGTTGATAAGTCTCTGTATCCCAACTTTCCTTGGATATATTTGACGCCCAATAGTTCTATGTTTCTTACTTTATTAACACACGGTGGTTGAAGCTATAAGTGCGTGTGTTTACTTCAGCTGTCTGTTTTGAAAGTTTAAGCGTGGATTACATGTATACTATAAATATCGTATACATAAGCATTTCTAGGATTTGGAAACAAAGGTAAATGGCTATTTCCCTTTTACCCGGACACAAGATCACAAAAACAATTACTCTTATAAAGTACACTATAGGGAACCAATAAATGTAGTCTTTATTAAAGGTCGTCTTTATATACAGGTTCAAATAACACAGAAATAAATTATGATAATTTTGTAATGGCCTTTAAAACAAAGTGCCCCTTGTATAGAGGTGGCATTTCAGGCAAGTTTGACTATAGTAGTGTATATCAAATCCAAACATACTGGTCTGTGTCCAAAGCACCATCCTAGGAAAGAGAGACCGGTGCTACGGAAGGACAAGAACCTGTTTAGAGACATGAATAAAAGAAACACAAAATCGCATCCAGACCAGCTGAATACAATATGAATTTTCTATTATTATTCAATTTCGTTGAGACTTTCAATAGTTTTTGGAGAATGGTTTTAGAGATTTAAAAAATAGAATAATAAGATCAGGTAGATAGACAAAAAGACCAAACGACGGATATTGTTTTGATAATTAGCATTTACATGTACATGTTCATGTCATTTAAATATATATTGTTTCATATTACTACCAACTTATATACAGCAAAATGGTAAAATGACGAATTACCTATCTCATGTTTGTTAAAATTCTGTTTTCAAAACAAATTGTTATTTTCTTACTTAAATAAATACTCTAAGGCTTGCTTAGTTTTGCCAGAGATATTTCCCTTTTATCCGGACACAGGCAAACATATAAAGCGAACAAGTAAAAGTTGCTTCATGAGCAGGTGGTCCTTATATACAGGTAAAAATAGCACCAATCACAAATAAAATGAAATTAGGATAAACTTTTACTGGCCTTAAAAACAAAGTGCCCCTTATATAGAGGTGGCAGTTAAGGCAAGATTGACTGTAGTGGTGTTTATGAACTACAGCATACCTGTCACTATGTCCAAAACGTAATCCTGATCCAGTAGAGAGAGGCCCGGTGCTGTGGAAGGACAGGAACCTGTTAAGCTACACATCCACTAAGTGTGAAATGAAATTAATAAAGGAACACAAAATCATGAAATGTTAAACATATGGAGATCAGATAAATAAAATAGAATTTTCTTTTATTATTCATTTCGTTGGAATCTGAAATCAAGGTCTTTCAATAGCTCATACATGTGTGTATGTAGTATAAATGGTAAGATGGGATATAACATAAAGTTAATAGCTAAATGTTCCATTTCATAACACTATATCCAGTATCATGAGCCTCAAAATTGAAATAGCTTAGGCCCAAACCCAAAGGACAAACACAGTTAAGTATTAAGTTTGTAAGTAGGAAACCCTTTAAGGAGTAAATAGAATTATAGGAGTAAGTGGCTAGACAAAAAGACCAATCGACTTATACTGTTTAAATAATAAGCTTATACATATACAGTCAACCCTGTCTATAGAGGCCATCCAAGGGAACCAGTAACAGTCGCCTTTATGGACAGGTGACCTTTATATGCAGGTTCAAATAATATAAATAAAGAACTATTGGGATACAATTCTACTGGCCTTTGTAAGCAGGTGACCTTTATATAGATGCGACTTTTTACGCAGGATGGACTGTCCATACTATTTAAACATGTTATTTAAAAAAAGACAGTTGTATTGTTAGTTATCGTGGTATAACTAAGAATGGCCTTTCGCAAAATAAATGATAAATTTGCGAAAGGCCGTTCTTAGTTATACCACGATAACTAACAATACAATTGTCTTTATTTCTTATATTTTCAATATCTCCCATGGTAACTTTAACAAACATATACAATGTATATTTCGATGGCACTCCACTGACTTAATGGCGGATGGAAAAGCCGATGATACTGTCAACGCGAAAAAAATAGTACAGATTTTTATTGAATAATTATAAATTAGTTTACATTCCGATGTTAAAAGTGAACGTGCAATTTAAAAACGTAAAATTTGTGAGTATACCTGACTGAAGTTATTGGGCGTAGTGTGAATATCTTTGGGTTTTCCTGTTTTCAACGTTACGCGCAACGTCAAAGTGGAGATCTAGAAACCCGTTGTTGTCAACAAAGCCGGAACTACTTCTATTATAACATATAATGACAATTAAAGTGTTATCAAAGTAGCAATAATGGAATTGTAAATATTTACTCATATTACAAATCGTTATATACAGCAAAATGGTAAAATAACGAATTACCTATCTCATGATGTTTCTTACAATCCCATTTTTAAATGTTATTTTTTTTTAGTTTAAAAAATACTGGAAGCCTAAATTAGTTCTTGTCATAAGTTTAAATACGGAACCTTTGTAGTACCACAAAAATCGAGTGCACGACTTAGACATCGATATCATGGTATTGAAATTAAATCGAGCACACGTCTGAAACATCGATATCATGATATTGAAATTGAATAGAGATCGATATAATGATATTAAAATTAAATCGAGCGCACTACTTAGATACTGATATCATGATATTGAAATTAAATCGAGCTCACGTCTTAGACATCGATATCATGATATTGAGTTTAAATCGAGCACACGATCTTACACATCGATATCATGATATTAAAATTAAATCGAGCACACGACTTACACATCGATAGCAAGATATTGAAAATAAATCGAGCGCAAAACTTAGACATCGATATCATGATATTGAAATTAAATCGAGCTTACGACTTAGACATCGGTATCATGATATTCAGTTTAAATCAAGCACACGTCTTAGACATCGATATCATAATATTGAAATTAAATCGAGCACACGTCTTAGACATCGATATCATGATATTGAGTTTAAATCGAGCACACGATCTTACACATCGATATCATGATATTGAAATTAAATAGACACCGATATCATGATATTAAAATTAAATCGAGCGCACAACCTAGACATCGATATCATGATATTGAGTTTAAATCGAGCACACGACTTAGACATCGATATCATGATATTAAAATTAAATCGAGCACACGTTAGTACGAATTAGTAATTCGTTCGTACGAATTAATTAAATCGTTCGTACGAATTAGTTAAATCGTTTGTACGAATTAGTAATTCGTTCGTACGAATTAGTTAAATCGTTCGGACGAATTAGTTAAATCGTTCGGACGGATTAGTAATTCGTTCAGATTTCCAAGGAGAGGGAGAGAGAGAGAGAGAGAGAGAGAGAGAGAGAGAGCAGTCGATTTTAACTTACCCAGTTACATTGTTCATCCGGCCGGACTTTTAAGTTTGCAAATCAGAAAGTTTACAGATACCGATTGTCCTCAGCGACTTATTGTTTAATTTCACCGTTCTGTGAACATGCACAGTATAATGAATAATATGTTGCGTTAATTAATTCTTGGTTTTTTATTCATTTATTTTCCGATCTCGGGACGGGCCCCACTGTTGAGAAATGACTGTGGTTTTGCAAAGAGTTGAGTTGAGTACTGGTTTTAACGTCCCAGTCAAGAATATTTCACTTATATCGAATCATCGCTAGATATAGGCAAAGGTGCAGAAAATTTTGCCTGTGTTGTGCTGATGACATTATTCAGCAGGGTTCTTTATCGTGCCACGGGACCGTTTATTTTTAGTTCCTATTCGAAAGAATCGTAACTATCATTTCGTAATGCCGAGTGCTTGCTGACAAAACAATTACTACTAATTGGGTCAGACTCGGTGGTGGGTTGGGGTTCTAACCCACGACCTTCCACTTACGGAGCAAGAACTCTACCAAGAACCCGTCATTTAAAAATGAAAGACACAGGTCTTAAGGACGAGGCCTTTAAAAGCCCTGGTCCCATATCGAGACAATACTGTACTTTCACTTGTAGCTGGTTGCGTATTAATGTAGGTGAACTATTCTTGACATGGAGACAGATAACAGTAAAGTATTTGAAACGTTATAACAAACTGAAAAACTGACCAAATTGGGTAATTCGTCCGAACGAATTAGTTAAATTGTTCGTACGAATTAGTTAAACCGTTCGGACGAATTAGTAATTCGTTCGTACGAATTAGTAATTCGTTCGTACGAATTAGTAATTCGTTCGTACGAATTAGTTAAATCGTTCGTACGAATTAGTAATTCGTTCGTACGAATTAGTAATTCGTTCGTACGAATTAGTTAAATCGTTGGGACGAATTAGTTAAATCGTTCTTACGAATTAGTAATTCGTTCGGACGATTTAGATTTTTTTTCATAGTAATTCGTTCGGACGAATTAGATTTTTTTTTCATTTGGCCCTTCCACGCCGCCGTATGAACCAGTACATTGTGTATTGGTAAGTGTTATCTCATTTACATCACGGGGATCCATATCTGTACCGAAATAATTTTTGAGGGTCAACGACAGAACCTATAACCACAGTTATTTTGTTAAAGTAATAAGCTTGTCTAACTCAATTAAACACAATAATACCGGTCAGTGTCCATGGTTATTTAAGATAAAATATAAAAGATGGCATGATAGTTGTCACAATTTAAAACACTTATGTATATCTATTCGAAATCAACATGATAGAAATATAATCATATTGTCATTTACCATTTTTGAATGTATTTTATTATTACATTTAAACAAGAGGCCCATGGGCCTGAAACGCTCACCTGATAACTAATGGCTAGCTGATAGATTTAAAAAAAACATAAATACTGAAACCCCAATGACTTTTTTCTTTACATCATAATAACTGTTGTATCAATACCTACAACATTCTAATATACATGCCTATACAAAAAGTTTATAGTTTTCAAGATAATTAACCATTTCAGTATTGTTTCGCATCTGTGACCTTGACCTTTGAACCCATGATATTTTTCTATACATCAAAATGATCGTTGTATCAATACCTACATCATTCTAATATACATGCCTATACAAAAAGTTTATAGTTTTCGAGATAATTAAACATTTTGGTATTGTTTCACATATCTGACCTTGACCTTTGAACCTATGACCTTTTTCTATACATCAAAATGAGTGTGGTATCAATACCTACAACATTCTAATATACATGCCTATACAAAATGTTTATAGTTTTTGAGATAATTAAGCATTTCTGTATTGTTTCGCATTTGTGACCTTGACCTCTGAACCCATGACCTTTTTCTATACATCAAAATGATCGTGGTATCAATACCTACAACATTCTAATATACATGCCTATACAAAATGTTTATAGTTTTTGAGATAATTAAGCATTTCTGTATTGTTTCGCATTTGTGACCTTGACCTCTGAACCCATGCCATTTTTCTATACATCAAAATGATCGCTGTATCAATACTTACAACATTCTAATATACATGCCTATACAAAATGTTATTAGTTTTTGAGATAATTAACAATTTTGGTATTGTTTTGCATCTGTGACCTTGACCTTTGAACCCATGACCTGTTTCTATACACCAAAATGATCACTGTATCGATACCTACAACAGTCTAATACACATGCCTATACAAAAAGTTTACAGTGTTTGAGATAATTAACCATTTCGGTATTGTTTTGCATCTGTGACCTTGATCTTTGAACCCATGACCTCTTTCTATAGATCAAAATTATCGTTGTATCGATACCTACAACATTCTAATATACATGCCTATACAAAATTTTTTATAGTTTTCTAGATAATTAACCATTTCGGTATTGTTTCCCATCTGTGACCTTGACCTTTGAACCCATGACCTTTTTCTATACATCAACATGATTGTTGTTTCAATACCTACAACATTCTAATATACATGCCAATGCAAATAGTTTACAGTTTTCGAGATAATTAACCATTTCGGTATTGTTTCGCATCTGTGACCTTGACCTTTGAACCATGACCTTTTTCTATACATCAAAATGATCATTATATCAATACCTACAACATTCTAATATACATGCCTATACAAAAAGTTTATAGTTTTCGAGATAATTAACAATTTCTGTATTGTTATCCGTCTGTGACCTTGACCTTTGAACCCATGACCTTTTTCTATACATTAAAATGATCGCTGTATCAAGACTTACAACATTCTAATATACATGCCTATACAAAAAGTTTACAGTTTTTAAGATAATTAATCATTTCGGTATTGTTTCCCATCTGTGACCTTGACCTTTGAACCCATGACCTTTTTCTCTATATCAAAATGATCGTTGTATCAATACCTACAACATTCTAATATACATGCCTATACAAATAGTTTACAGTTTTTAAGATAATTAACCATTTCGGCATTGTTTTGCATCTGTTACCTTGACCTTTGAACCCATGACCTTTTTCTATACATCAAAATGATCGTTGTATCAATACCTACAATATCTAATATACATGCCTATACAAAAAGTGTATGGTTTTCCAAATAATAATTTTAATCAGAGGTAAAAAAAATTAGGTCACGACCTTCACAATTGACCTTGACCTCATTTTGAAGATACTAACAAGAAGATGTCAAAACTGAAAACCCCATGTCATTATCTGGTCAAAAAGTTATAACAATTTGAAGCTATTATACAATTTTTTCAAAATTAAACGCAAAAACGCGTAACCTATTTTTGTCCGAATTTCACAAAATGAACAAACTATAGGCTTAAGAACCTAGAGAAGCCAAATATCACAACAGATTTTTTCTCCAATCAATACTTTCGGAGAAGGAGATTTTTTAAGATTTTTGCACCCCTAGGTCACCTTGACCTAGTTATGGTAGCCATGGCAACGCCACGAACAAATCTGAATTGCACCGGCCCATATATACTTCTCAACAAGTTTCATTGAAATCTGTCTTGTAGTTTCAGAGGAGATGTCGAAAATAGGTGTTAACGACGCACGCATACACGCACACACGCACATACAGACCTTTCGGTCAGGTGAGAAAGGTCAGGTGAGCTAAAAATGGTATATGACAATATAAATAATACATTTTAAAATACTAAAGGATGAATACTTTAGGCTAAATAGAATTTTCGAATCACTTGAAAGGCCATTCTTTTTCTCGATATATTATATAATATTTGAGCTCTAGGTATGTGGAAATCCAGAATTGTTACCCTTCAAAAGGGTCCGATGCCATATAGGGTGATATCCCTTCTGAAGAGTGACAACTTTAGAGACCCACATACTGAGAGAGCATTTAGTATCTGAAGCAAAACTTATCAGTCCTGGTCGAGTTATCTCCTTTGTATCGGGTTGCCATCGTCACCTGAGGGTAATATTACTTCTGATAAAGTGTCACAATTTAATAACGGATTTTCGAAACTTTGCCTTCTTCGCCTTCAGGTTGTCATATACCAATTTTTGAATTTAATCAAAAAATAAATTCAAAAATTGGTATATGACAAGGTCGAAGGAACGAAGGAACTTTAATGCAAATTTTGTCTTTACAGAACACCGTATTGCATGTACTTATTTTAAAATTTTCTATACAGAGTATAGAATAGGCAAGCAATGTAAACTTTGTACGAATCACTGCAGCGCATGTAGAAGTTTGACTATTAAGAATACACAACATTGGCCTGTCCGTTTGATCTTTAATTTAAATATTAATCATGGATCAGTTCATTGATTTTTAGGGAACTCAGGTGTCCATTTCGTCTATTACATCATGAGTGATACTCTATAGTAGGCACGTCGACTATATAACTTGATTTCTATTGGGAAGACCCTCCTTTTTGAATATTCCTAATGAAAGGTCAAGCGAAAAGGTCATTGTTGTTTACCTATAGTATACGTAATGTGGTTTAATAAAAGAGTGACGAATCGCAATTCCCCAGCCTGTCCTTTATGAACAATTAAAAACAAACGTCAGTCTTTATATTACAATCGTTTAAGTATTTTTTATGTAAGTGTTCCTTCTTTCTGCAAATGATTATGATAAAAAAATACCAGATTAAATATAATACTGAAATATTAATTTGGACTATTTCTGGATATTGCGCATTATTATGTTCCATATGCGTTACGGAAATATATACAGTTTATCGGGGAAAATGTTGTTTAATAGAAAAGAGATACTTATGCCTTTGATACGGCATTTCCATAGTTCAAAAAAAAACACGAACCTCAGAATTACAAAAAGTAAAATAATATGTCAGTTTGTCAGTGGAACTTTTTGTGAAAGATTACGTGCATGCAATACGGTTCTAAAAAATTATCCTGGGTATATGTGACGCCCCATAGTTCCATATTATTTTTATTCTCAATTTTGTTTAACGGATGTAGCTACTTCAGGAGGTGCTTCCCCTTATGGAACACCAGGCTTCACTTCCTTTGTGGGAGTTCACGTGTTTCACTGAAATTCCGAGTATTCAATTGTTTTACTCTGAATTGAAAATGGCGGATATGTTTATTTTAATTTGTTGTAATATAAACACAGTGGCTTACTCATCAATTAAACACAAACATAGGTATCCATGTCCGAATCACAAACTAGAAGCAAAGTAAACACTTTGGAACTGACAAGTTAGGTAGGATACGTAAACTTCCACCAGGGAAGTGAGGCCGGGTGCTCCGGAAGAGTAAGCACCTCCTGTTAAGCTAGTTACACCCGTCACCTTTTTTCCATATTTCCATATACATATTGCATTCAAAATTGCCTTAAACGACTTATTTTAAGTTGATGTGTCAATTTTTATCTGATTTCTTCACTGTTTTATATAGTAGCAGAGGATACTAAAGGCTCACAGAACAGAGTTATCTCCCTTTTCTAAAGAAAATGTTACTGATGATTTTAATATTGACAAAAAGCCGAATTCTACTGAATGTGGTTTATAATAACACTTTTTCTGAAAAAAACACATTTGCTGTTGCAATTACTTTGAGGGTTGATCCTATTTTTCATAGCATAGAATGACTGGACTAATACACCTTTTATATTACAATATAAATTGGTTACATGTATAAAATTAGTTATTTACATTCTATAGCCATTATATGTAGATCTACAATAATAAAAATTGCGTTCACCAAAGATAATTTGATTGGCATAAATCTGTACTGAAAACATAACAAAAACTTCAATTAAAAATAAGTGTTTGTTTTTCTAATGAGTCAGATCCATATATCCTTCCATTACATAAATTATAAAGGAGTCTATTGTACAATTTCAAGCAGTTTGGTCCAAAGGACTTCTAACGGGTAAATTTCTGGCTGTTAATAAGTATTCTTCATGGCGTTGGCTAGAAGGTATTATTGAATTTGAAGGACTTAGACAAGAAATTCCATCTGTTATTCTGTGATATAGCCTGTTACCACTTGGGACGATTTTATCGGTGTTGGCGACCCGCGACTCTCTGCAAGGCATCGGATGTCTGTGATTTGTACCCTCGACTCTCAGTTGAAAGGAAAATGACTGAAATATATATGCATAAGTCTAAGTTATAAATAAAAAACAAACGTATTATTCCATGTCCAAATTACAATCACTAAAAAAAGTAAAAATTGGAAAACAGGAAACTTAACTAATTGAACTTCCACCATGGAAGCGAGACCGGGTGTCCCGGAAGGGAAAGCACCTCCTGTTTGACAATCTACGTCCACTATAAATACAATATACATTTTCTCGCATGTGTGACAGATTTATCTAACGGGATAGGTGGAACGATTTTTCCATATCGCATCCCACGTGAGCACGTGTCGGACTGATATCTCCGTACTTTTTTCAATAATAGTGAAATATAGTCAATGGGGTAGGTGGACCCGTCGCGCACACCCCCCCCCCGATCCTTCGACAACATTTTTCCTGGTACCTTAAGGTGTCTAGTAATAGACTAAGGGTGTTCCTTAAAAATAAAATGTGACGTTCTACATAAAAAACTTCAATATTTAAGAATACTTGAAAGTTTTCAGTACATTGCTTATAGGGTAGGGGAACGTTCTTAATCTTTGCTTTCAATCATATTTTACAGATATAGATCATATTGGTTTCATTATAAAGGGAACATGTTAAGCTTTTATAAAATACAAAGTTGGTTGATGTAACTGCTATTATGGCGTTACCATGACGTCATAAACTCAAGTTTTGAGGAAAAACGCTATAGATTTATATATAGTTAATTTATCCTTCAGATATTATTTCTTTACAACATAATAAAACACATTAAGACAATGCATGTTTTCATTTACTTAATAATCAAATGTACTTATAAATGATCATAATTTTCATCTTCAAGAAAAGACGCCACTCTATTAGAAAAACCATATTAAAGATACTCATTTGAAAAATGATCGAAACGGGGTAGGGGAACGTTTTTATCTTTGTTTCGGTGATATTATGTAGATATAGATCATATTTGCTATCATTGTAAATGAAACAGGTTCAGCTGTTATAAAATACAAATTTGATAGGTGTAGCTACGACTATGACGTTACTATGACATCATAAACTCAGTTTTTGAGGAAAAATGCCATAGAATCATGTCAAATAATACTTTATAAAATTATTTCTGTACAACATAATAAAACACATTAAGACACTGTATATTTCTCATCTTCAAGAAAAGACTCCACTCTGTTAAAAAAAAACATATTAATTCAATGATACCCATTTATTGAAAAATGATCAAATTTTAAGATTAATATTTTTAACGATTAAAGCTACCTAATATGTTTCTTTGTATAAATAATGATCATCATCATCATAGCATCATCATCATCATCATCATCATCATCATCATCATCATCATCAATTTTTCATATATTCATGACAATACAAAGTTACAAAAATATCACACATTATCACCCATTATCCTATAGCTAGCAATAAGCTTTATTAATAATCGTATTTTGAAAATGACTTTTGTTTTAAGTTATACCAATGGCGATTTAGCATAGCAGGTGTAATAATGATGACCATATGCCACAGAGTTGGTATATGCAACTAGAGTAGTAGAAACCTAACATGCGATTTCTACCTTTGGCTAGTTGTAGCGAAAAGGAAACATCTAGAATAAATGTCTTTTGCCTTACTACCAATACACCTGCAGTGTATCTTCTTAGCAACATACAGAAAATGTACATGCTACAGTTCAAGAGATGCAGTTCTTTCATGTTTTCAAACATTTATAAGCAAAATCATGGAAAATGTCTAACATTATGATCGTTCATCCTTTACCAGTTCAATGTACTATAGGACAACAAGCTGCACCATTTATTACATTAATTTGACATAGTTCCTTGAGCAACATATGGCCACCACATTTTTTCCACTTTTATTTCTCACCAAGATCTCTGGTCTTTTACTCCAATCACTTGCCGTGTGGTGGTTTGCTGAGTGTAGATCTAATCCAGCTCCACCGTTTCTACACCATATAGGACGGCCGATTTTACATTTGAGTTGAATATTGGGTTTTGTTCATAGTGGCAGACTAGCTTTCCATATGTTTCTTTATCATTTTCAATGCTTTTCTGGATAATATTTTTATTGCCTTGATGTCCCGTTCTGTTTCTTCAGCACCAACAATGCTCCCCAAGAAACAGAGCTCAATTACCTTTTCAATTTATAACTACATGCATTTTGATTTATACCTTTTGTTGTATTGTTGTTCAACATTTTGTTTTGTCAGTCCAGTTTTTAAAACTGTTTCGTTTAGTTGTGTGGTCTTTATCTGCATTTGTTTAAATGCGTGAGTTATAGGCAGATTTCAACGAAGCCCACATTTTCTAGCTTGGGTGTTAGTTTCCATTGTATTCCATTTATTGCTTTCTTTGTGTTGTTAATCATATTGTAGCATATAGTAATGACAAAGATGATTCGTGATTTGTATACAGTTTTGACACTCTCCTGTATTCACATGAAAGCTTGTGGATAGTTTTCTCTGTTGGGTTCTTAACAAATGTATACTTAGTATTTTTAAAGGTATAATGCAGAATGTCAATTTAATACTGACAGTTCTATACCTGAGCATGGCAATTTGGTCAGTGTAAGATTGTCTTTCCTAAAACCAGCTTGTTTTGTTCAGAGCACCTCTTCTATTTCATCTTTTAGTCTTTGTCTGACGATCCTTGGTAGTATTTTCCAAGCTACATTGAGTAGTATGGTGCCTCTCCAATTCTTACATATCCATGGTCTACCCTCTTTTGTAGTTTAATGAGATAGTCCATATCCCACTGTGGTGAAATAATTTATCTTATCCAGATGTTGCACAGTTATTTAGATAGAATATCATATAAAGTATTTATATCTGTTTATACTGCTTCTGGTGATATTTATTTAGGTCTAAAACAATTCCTTTTTCCAGTTGATTTATTCTTTTCTTATTTTTATTATTATTTTTTTGTAAACACCTCTTCCTTATTTTATTATCAAAAATAGTAGGTGTTATGTCAACTATTTCTTCCGGAGATGGTTTATTTAGTATTTCGTTGAAGTGTTTAGCCCATCTTTACTCTGTTGTGATCTTTTTCCATCCTTTCTTTCCACCGATCTGGCTGTGTTTGCTGTTTTACCTGTTTGTTTCTTCATTGTTAGGTATAGATCTTTTAGTTTCTCTCATAAGCTTCTATTTCTTGTGCGGTTACAAGATTTTTCCATCTTCCATACATTTTCGTTCATCACTTTTTGTGTTTCTTTATAGTTCTTCTTTTGACTCCCCACACTCCCTTTATACTGATTGTTTGCTAATATTGTTCTGCATTTCCTTGCAATATTTTGTCCCATGTTTCCTTTGACAACCATATTTTCTCATTATTATCATCCATGATTTCTTAAGCATAAAACCTGTTCTTCAGATTTTAATTTTAATTCTTCTTTCTTTTCCAGTTGTTTCAATTTTCTAAACTCATTAAACTCCTGTTCTTTTTTCAGAATTTGTTTGACTGCCTTTATTTTTATCTTAGTCATGATAAATTGGTGGTCCGAGTTGACATCTGCTCCATGCATTGCCCTGACATCGTATAGACTCCTCCTATACGAGGATTTTTTTTCTATGGTTATATGGTCATTTTTTTTCTAGTGATACCAATATTACGGCAATCTTTGTCTGAAAATACTGTACCTCATTGTACTGATAAAGCATGTTATAAGGATAATGGATGACAATGTAAGAAAATTTCTATAATTTTGCTCATGAATGTTTGAAAACATTATGGAACTACATCTCTTGGATTGTTGCTGCTCCAACATCTCCCACAAATTCACCATGGGTTCGTAGGATGTACAGTTTCTGTATGTTGCTAAGAGGAGAAACTGTAGAAATCCTGGTATTGAGGCAAAGAGATTTATTCTTGATGTTTCATTTTCGTTACAACTGGCAAACGGCAGAAATCGCATGTTAGGTTTCCACTGCTCTAGATGCATATAACAACCCTTTGGCATATGGCCGTCATTCAAAAGTCATTGGTAATACTTAAAACAAAAGTCATTTTCAAACTACGATTATTGATACAGCTAGTTGCTAGCTATAAGATAATAGGCGATGATGTTGGACATTTGTATTGTCATGAATGTATGAAAAATTGATGATGGATGATGATGATGATGATGATGATGATGATGATGATGATGATGATGATGACGACGTCATGATGATGATGATGATGACGTCATGACGATGATGATGATGCCATTATGTCATGATGATGATGATGATGATGATGATGATGATGATAAAGTGATGATGATGCCATGATGATGCCATGATGTGATGATGATGATGATGATGATGATGATGATGATGATGATGATGATGTAAATGATGATGATATCATTTATACAAATTATCATACTAGGTAGCTTAAATCGTAAAAATTTTTATCATTTTTCAATAAATGGGTATCGTTAAATTAATGTTTTTCCTAACAAAGTGGCGTCTTTTTTTGAAGATGAGAATTATGATGATTTATAACGACAATTTATGAAGTAAATAAAAAAAATACAGTGTCTTAATGTGTTTTATTATGTTGTACAGAAATAATTATATAAAGTATAATTTGACATGACTCTATAGCGTTTTCCTCAAAAACCGAGTTTATGATGTCATAGTAACGTCATAGTCGTAGCTACACCTATCAAGTTTGCATTTTATAACAGCTGAATCTGTTTCCTTTACAATGATAGCAAATATGATCTATGTTTACAGAATATCATCGAAAACAAAGATAAAAACGTTCCCCTACTCTGTTTCGATCATTTTTCAAAAAAATGAGTTTCTTAAATATATTTTTTTCTTAACAGAGTGGAGTCTTTTTTTGAAGATTAGAATTGTGATCATTTATAACTACAATTCATTAAGTAAATGAAAAACATACATTATTTTATGTGTTTTATTATGTTGTACAGAAATAATTTCTAAATGATGAATTGATACGATTCTATAGCGTTTTTCCTCAAAACTTGAATTTATTACGTCATAGTAGCAGCTACATCAACCAACTTTGTATTTTATAAAAACTGAACATGTTTCCTTTACATTGATACCAAATATGATCTGTATCTGTAAAATATGATGGAAAACAAAGATTAAAAACGTTCCCCTACCTCTAAAAGAGAAATGTACTGACAACGTTTAAGTACTCTTAAATATTGAAGTTTTTGATGTAAACCGTCTCAATTTATTTCTGAGGAACATCCTCAATCAATTACTAAACTCCTTTTGGTATCAGAAAAAAGTGTTGTCGGAGAAACCCTGGGGATGTACAGTGGGTCCACCTAGCCAACGGACTAATATTAAAGTTATATAAATCCCAATTTGGTCAATAACTACAGACGACTGAACAATAAAAAATGAAATCCCGTTCATCCAGATAACAAAGGTGAACACAGTCAAAAAATCACAAATACTACTACTGAAACAAACATCTATCTCAGTGACCAACTTTCGACGTGACGTAAGTGATTATGGAGTTGACTACTCAGTGGTTAGTGTAGTTTAAGAACGGATTGATTTTGGTTCAACTGTGATGTTCTAAATTGATTTAATAAACAGATAAAGTGGATTCTTTGGCATTATCAATCTTTGAAAACAATGACTTCAATAAAAGCTTTCAACTCGATCTGATCTTCGATCTACCCTTTATTGTACCCGTTACGCTCCTACGTAAATAGTAAACCCTCCGTGGTCATTACGTCACACGAAAGGCGCCGAATTTGTCAATTTTTTCACCACCAACATATTTTTTATGCTGCATTAAAAGAGATATAATGCATGGATTCGATTGACATGCGGATTTTCATTAATGACTTGCCTAATGTGAGTAAATGATTTATTGATTTGTATCCGTCGCATTGACAAACTAATTAAGCATTTCAGACAGAGATAAGGAAATTTTACTCTCGGCGGACTCTCGTTTTAAATGAAAATATTTAAATGAACATATTGAATTGAGTATGAAACACCATTCCTCCTCTTCCCCTCCTGCTAATGTGTCAATTATAGAATATATAATTGTATATATGTCACTGGATATGTTCTCCCATGAACACATTGAATTGCGGCCCCCTTTTTTCTCTCCGTGATTGTATTGTCTACGTATGTCACTATTTGAGATTGTTTGCTTTTGTGTTACATTTCAAAATTTCCTTGGAAACCATAAAACTTAGCCCACACAAGCTCTTTCCTCCTCCGAATTAACAACAAAATAAAAAAAACTTTAAAAAATTCAAGGTCATCTACTGACCTCACAAGCAAATTCAGTGAATTAGCATTCCCCGCCAGCAGGTTTTTTTTGTGATTTATACATATGTTCAAAGGGCAATAACTCCAAAGGAAATGAGCAAACCAAGTCGGGTTAACGATATGCACATCTTCTATCATTCTGTGTACCAAGTGTCATGAAAATCGAATTGAATATTCCCTCCTTCTTCGGAAGGCAGGGGATTTAAAATACTCTGGGCTAACAATTAAGTAGGATAAGAGGGAAAACGATGGAGGGTATCGGCAAAATGACGTACAGTACTTTCCGAAGCTTTCCGAACACAGTATGTCCCCCTTTTCATCCATCTAGCTATTAATTACACCTATACTGAAATACATATTGGAATGTAATTAATTGGTTATTATTTACCAGAATACGAATTCGGGACCATTCTGATATTCTGTAAAATAGGCGGGAACCACTTGGAACAATTCTATCGGTTTCAGTTACCCGTGACTCCCTGTAATACACGTTGACGTGCGCTGATACTGAAAATCTGTGATTATTCATTCCACCTCCAATATGCAAGGAAATTGCCTGAAATTTAAATGCATACCTTCAAAATTTAAAAATTTTAATTGGGTTCTAAATGTTTATTCTGGGAGATAAGAATAAATACATTTGTTTTCTAGTTTAAACATTCTGTATTATAAACCAAAATCAGGTGCATTCTATCCAATGGTCATATTTAATTTTACATAAAACGTTCAATAACAAAGTTAGATTAACAAAGATGGTATCGATGTCGATGTTACTCATATTTAAAGCCAAAAATTGCCATCAAAAGGGAGGAAAAGGAATGAATTGTGTGAGTTTATCCATGTAGAATAGGGCAATCTTACCCTCGGTGTTAAATATCTCTATAAGACTTGGCAAGCTTCGTATCTGACTGAAATGTTCGACCCCTCGGGTGAGATTTCCGTATCCTACGTAGATACTCATAATAGATTCCTATAATCCTTTATTTCAATTTCATTAGAATAAATGTACAAAATCTCAAAATTTAGTAAGACAGAACATTATCTATATATCTTTATGTTCAGTTGTATGATTTTGCGATAGTCTTGTCTTCAAACTTTCACACTGTCTTATATGAATAAAGAAACAAATCTGCAAGCAATGGTCACATTTTGTGGGCATCTATATACAAATTGTTTGTTGGTTGGTGAACTATATTACCAAACACAAAATAAATATATGTTGTCTATCAAAAACTGTAAAAAATATGATGATGATATCTTCAATATATATATATTTTTCAATCTGTATGGTGTGTGACAGTCTAACCATAATTACGGTTCAGCAGTAGATATATATCTATATAAATGCTTCTAGATCTTTTGAGCGTGTCAAATTAAAAGACCTATCTAGTAATATTTGTATTCAGTCACTTGTGTTACTTGTACATAAGCGGTAGCTCGAATAAAAAAATCTAAAAGTGAAACGAGATTCTGGTTATTTAGCCAAGCACCATACCTTCAACAAAATGTAAGATATATGTTTTGTTTTGTAATATAATTGTCAAAAACAAACAATCAGTATACTAATTTACACAAACTGTGTATTATGGATTGCTGGTTTGTTTCTATATTTTATTAATTAGAATTTATCCATAGAATTGTCAAATCGTGAGAGAAGACTGTCGCCAAATGATTCAGTAACGTCAACACTGATTTTGGAAAGTCTGCTTCATATCAAGATTTATACCTCAATTTTGATGCCAACGAAAAGCTACATTTGAAGCTGTATAAAAACGCGATGAGTTCAATTATATTTTTCATTTTCCATGCAATATAATATACCAGCTTCTCCTGCTGGTGTGGTGTTTTTGTTTCACAATTTATATGTTATGATAGAGCTTGTTCCTACTAAGGACACTTTATACAATGCTTATAAATAAATTGTTGACACAAGGAAATTGCAAGATTAGGTTTATTAAGGCATTCAAAAATGTTATGGTCGACATCACAATATTGTTGATAACTTTGATGTCTCTGTATCCAAAACTATTCTAGATGTATTACTGTCTAAAAGATCCATGATCCGTTTATTCCCAAAATTTATTACACACGTTGCAAGTGTAGCTGGCTAAATATGAGGTGCTTACCCTTCTTGAACATCCGGACTCACTTCCCTGGTTGACGATTACGTGTTTAACCTAATTGGCAAGCTTCAAACATTAATACTTTGCTGTGGTGGATTCTGGTTTGGAAATGAATTGGTATTACATATGATATTAGTTTTAACGTTACATCACTAGACAACCCTTTCGGAATGCAATTCCTCATCAATAGTGCTTTGACCAAAATTTTGAAACCGAAATTGTTTTCAAGATGTTGCAAAATTGCAAAAGGACCAAAATATATTTTACCAAATTTAGCTAAGGAAATATTTTGCATGAGTAAATCTTAGTTTTTGAAGAATTTAAAATTTTAACTAGCAGGAAATGTAGATAATAGTATATTTCTGACAATAATACACAATTATTGCCCTGAGTTTGTGATATCCTCGGGGCACCAGCCACGTTTGTTTTTGATTATGATACTGCTAGAGCCCAACTATTTTCCGCTTATTTTAAACCCAGTGAGTCTGATATATAAATATAAATAACTGGAGCCGATTTTATTAAACAAGAACTAGCAACCCTTTTTCCAAATGGAAAGTTAATATTTAAGGAATAATAGTAATTTTTTTCCTATCTATGGGGTCATAGATAAATTTATTTGGTGCACGCGGCATAAATTCAAAATTCATAACATTCATGTAATCTTTTATTAAATTATACACATAAAACAAAAAACCAGCACATTAAAACAAAAATGGCGCATTAATCTAAAAGCGGAACACACCTGATTGTCAATGGCAACAATGTAAACAATACGTCAATAACGTCATTGGAGAAATAAAAAAGTAGTTCCGGCATGCTTAAAAAAATTCTGTCTATGGGATCATAGATAGATATAAAATTTACAACACTGGATAGTATTAGAAATTAATTATACTGTCATAAAACTAAAAGTGGCCTTCAAGTATAATTATAAATATGAATAGTGATTTATTTTCGTTCGTTTATGTTCTTGTCTCCACCTTTCATTCTACTTACACTTTGTCACTTGTATTTTTATACTTTAATAATGTATACTCGCTTACAATACATACATAACTAAATTCAGTCGCAATTATAAAGCACTTTTCGTGCCTCGTTTTCACTATATACATTACATATTATACAAGTTTTATTATTGAAATATTATGTACCAATTTTGGATTGTTTTCAAAATATGTTGCAGTTTAAAGTAACAACGTGTAAATTTTGCTATTTAAATGACAGTTTATACAGAATAGTGTATTAGAACTATTGTCATTGGAGTAGACTGGAAGGGAAGGTATATTGTATAAAATCAAGACAGGTAATTCAATTTAAGGTATTTTTTACTTTGACAGAAACAATATACATAACAATAACTATTTCTCAATTTTATACATATATAAAGCCAAAAAAGATTGCATTATTTTAAACTATAACTAAACTCGTTTTAATGTTGCAGCACTAGACGTTCGTTTCGAAAACAATTCTTTTCAGTATTGCTCGGACCAACATTGTGAAAATTCAAAAATTTTAAGGTGTGAATTGAGAAAAAATAAATGGGCTAAACTCTTGCAATATAAGAGTAAGAGATATAATAGTCTATTTTATAGATAAGTTCTATGTACAATTTTAAAAAATAATATTGCATTTTCATGTAAAAACAGATACTTCCGATAATGCCAATTATTAATTCTTATTAACCTGGCAATCACATTATAATATAAATTATATATATATATATATATATATATTATAATATATATATATATATATATATTGTGAATTAGGAATAGAAAAGATAGACTACCATTAAACAATAAATAAATAATAAAATCAATAAGTGTACTTTAAAACAGAAAATAAATAAATCAGTGTACCATAAAACGTGATTAAATTATCGTTTACTGTTAAACAACAAGTTATTATATCGAAACACTTAGTGAGTTTTATATATCTTTAAACAGTTGAGAAAAATTCATTATTCTGTGCGTCGGAAAGTAAATCTGCGTCTTCATATGATAACAAATCAGTGGAAATATTACAACTCTGTTCAAGTATAAAGATTGTGTTTTTACGAATGATGTTGTATTTCGGACAGTTTAGAAAACATTGAAAAGTAGACTATACATGAACACCGAGAACAGTAAATTAAATGTTTACCAAACAGATACTATATGCATTTCATTTTATATATTGCGTGTTGAATTTGACCTTTTTGTGACTCTGAAAATAAAAAGAAGGATCTTAAGAAGTAGAACTTATAATGTCATTACATCAATTTCTAATTCCCGTGGATGTTTTGCAGATTTCAAAAAAAAAAGAAATCTGTATTAAAATCAAGAAAGGAATAGTTCAGTCAAAATAGAAAGCAAAGATAATGTATTAAGATTGAAAATAAGTATTTCCATTTCCAACATTTTTTCATGCCCTCATGCCACTTGCTATCATCAGACGTAATAAATGATAATAACATAGGAGCATATGAAGGCCATTTTACTTTATCAATGAAAAGGGAGACAATCATAATAAAAATGAGGGAAGGAAGTACTTTAGTTGATCATGTTGACGAAATACATTTAATCCTTTAACAAATCCTTTTATTGTGTTTATATTATTAAAATTATAAAAAGGGAAAACATTAAAAAGTCCATTCCCCGCAAACGTTGCTGCCCATAAACAAAATATCTTCACAATTTGAATTTAAAGTCACACAGTAATGAATATAACCAAATGGACATGCAATTACTTCCAAATTAAGTTAAAAAGAATTCAACTTGTAGAGCCTGTATATACTGAAAATGTAGTAAATAATGGCTTATATTCTGCAAACATCCTTGTATTTCTCTCTCTATCTCTCTCTATCTCCCATTTTTGTACCTTATGCTTTTAACACCGCAGTCAAAAATGTACTAATTTAAGCTAAACCCCCGTTTGTTTGAATAATATTAATTCAAATAGGCAAATTGATTTACCAGCACCTTATAAATTACCATACCTTTGATTCATCAAACATCTTTTAAAGTCAGGAAACAGCAATGGCAATTAGGTGAAAAACTGGAAAGGGAGATAATCAGAATGTTTTTTTTTTTTTTTTTTTTTTTGCAAAATAAAATGTAGCGCAACATATATAGAACTTTGAAAGCAATTAAAGTCAGAACCACTCGCAGCACATTATTCTAGAAAGAACATATTAACGGTATCACACCACATCACATAGATCTCTCTCTCTCTCTCTCTCTCTCTCTCTCTCTCTCTCTCTCTCTCTCTCTCTCTCTCTCTCTCTCTCTCTCTCTCTCTCTCTCATAAACTGTCCTACTAAAAGGGATAGTTCTATAGTATTTATATGAAAAATATCTTAGTAATCACATGAATTTGTAATAAAAGCAAAGATTTGATAATTTTACTGAAAATAATGTCTTTTAAAATGACCAAGTCTTTAAAATAAACATTTATCAGGAATGGTTCATGTTTTTAAATGGTTTATTACACATTGTGAGTCATATGTGTATTTGGAACTCAGAAAAAATGAAAATTATTCCCAGATGTTTTAAAACAAGACTGAAAAGAAGAAGTAACATATTTGCGTCATTTCACAATTCAAAAGAAAAAAAAACAAATCAAAAACAAAGATACCAACCATGTCTAGACCAAATTCCCAAAACAAAGTAAAAATTGACAGAATAAGTAAAACACTGACAGGGAAGTGAGGCCGGGTGCTCCGGTAAGCACCTTGGTGTTAAAAGTATCAAACAATGATGGCAAGTAATTTTATCTTTACATGAAGCTTTTCAGTAAAAACAATTATGGTAATTAGTTATGTGGTGTCATTACCTTACATCATTAGTTTGATGACAAGTAGCAATGTTGGGATATTCTGCCTATGTCATAGCAAAAACTAATGAAATATATTGGGATATTGTGTCTATGATATCATAGCATAAATAGATATAGCATTCTTTGGATACTTTACCTTGAACAGCAAGATCATGAATAATCGTTTGAAATATTCTGTCTATGGCATCAAAGCATTAAAATTTAATCATTTTGAGATAATCATCTACAGCATAATAGCATAAATAGATAAATATTCTAGGTAGTTTGCATATGACATCATTATTATCATACATAGATAAACATTTTAAGATTCTGTTCTGACATCAAAGATAAAATAATACATTGTCGTGGAAATTTCGCCTATGGCATCATAGCATTCAAAGGATAATCATTTTGGGATATTCTGCATACGGCATCATGGCATATATAGATAAATATTTTGGTATATTGTGCATTCGGCATCATGGCGTCAACGAATAAATGGACTATGAGAATCTGCATATGGCATTATAGAATAAATACATAAGGATTATCTGATATTCTACTCGGACATGATAGCATAAATAGATTAACGTTTTGTGGTATTCTAAAGTAGTTTGCTATTCTTCTATTTGCAAAATATAGAAAGAAACTTCATTCCAATGTATGTTGTGGAATAGCTATCCCCATCCCTATCCAATGAACACTTCGTGAATTTTGTAAACATATGAACAACAGATTTCCAATAACCATATATCCAAAACCTGTTAAATATAAACCAGGACTACAAACAAATAAGACGGTATTAATTGATCGAGTTCTGACAGACCCTTAAAAATACATTTTCGAACTTTGATAAGGATACCATATTGAAATTGAGGACATGCAAAGGATTGGAAATCTTGAAGTGACGTCTGGGTGTTTTACTTTCATTTCATGAATTATAACGTTTCTGATTTTGTTCACTGTTACATTATATATGAGGAGTCGTTTATTGTGGGTCTTCAGATCAATTTTGCATGTGTTGATATGTAAAACAAAACATTTATAGATCAGGACATGTATATTTCCGCATTACCTCAGAAATCGCTGATCTATTGTTGATGTGTTATTTACTTCCATTTGGTATCTCTTTATGAGTATAAAACACAGTGTCTGAAAAATGTCTTTCGTAACCTCTGTGATATGTCACTGTCTTTAGTGCTATTTGTTTTCCAGTTTCAATTCGTATCCCAATTCAGTACAAAAGGAAAGACAACTTAAGTGTTTCCGGTTAAGTGTTATTCATTGATGACACACATAAAAAAATAATCATTACCCATACAGGAGAAAATGTGTTAATGTAAATTTATACTTAGATACAAACAATTTTATCATTTCGTCAATTTCAACAACAAACCTGTTTTATAACGTGATAAGATATCTACTATAATCGGTTGACCTACAAAAATCAAGTCTAGTTTCAAACATTTTAGTGGGTTCATCATATGGTATACGGACGCAACCCTTTTTTTTTTGATTGTTTCTTTAATTTATTAATAAATTTATTAATTTAAATAGATAGCAATTTTAGGATTTTCTATCTATGGCATAAAAGCATAAACTACAATAATATTTTTGAATATTCTTCCTATGGAATCATGATATAAATAGATAATCATTTTGGGATATTCTGCCTTTGTCTCCATAGCATAAATAGAGAAATATTTAGGGATATTCTACCGACATCCCCATAGCATAAATATATAAGTTTTGGGAATATTTTTCGTAAGTCATCATAGCAAAATTAGATAATCAGTTTTGGATATTCTGCCTATGGCATCATAGCATAAATAGACAAATTTTTGGATATTCTGTCTATTGCTTATGGCATCATAACATAAATAGATAAATATTTTGAGATATTCTTGCATCAGTTCATAGAAATAAGAGATAAATATTTTGCGATATTCTGGTTATGACATTATATCAATAAGAGATAAATATTTTGGGATATTCTGTCTATGGTATCATAGCATAAATACATAAACATTCTTAGATATTCTGCCTATGTCATTGCAAAAACAATAAAATATTTTGGGATATTATGCCTATGGCATTATATTAATAGATAAATATTTTGGGTTATTCTGTCTATGGCATCATATTAATAGATAAATATTTTGGGATATTCTATCTATTGCATTATGACATAAATACATAGATATTCTGAGATATTCTGCTTATGTCATAGCATAAATAGTAAAATATTTTGGGATATTCTGTCTATGGTATTATAGCATTCATATATAAACATTCTGATATTCGCTTATGTCATAACAAAATAGTAAAATATTTGCCTATGGCATCATACTAATAATTAAAAAAAATTGGATATTTTAGCTACTGCATCAAAGCATAAATACATAATATTCTGGATATTCTGCTTTGTCATATCATAATTCATAAAATATTTAACAAATATATCAGGGGACTCGAGGTCATATGGAAGTTTATGGACCGGGCAGTCGGCTCAAAATGATAGGAAGACCGAAGCGAAGCTGGTATATTCTGCCTGTTATCATAGCATTAATGTACAAACATTCTTGAATACTTGACAGTGTCATAGCAAAAAAGTAAAATATATTTGGATATTGGGTCTATGAAATCATAGCATAATTAGATAAATTTTTGGAATAGTCTGCCTATGTCATAGCAAAAATAATAAAATATATTAGGATATTCTGCCTATGACATCAAAGCATAAATAGCAATACATTTTGAGATATTCTGCCTATGTCATAGCAAAAATCGAAAATTACATTTAGATATTTTGCCTGTGTCATCATAGCATCAATATATAAACATTCTGGGATATTCTGCCTATGTCAAAGCAAAAATAGTAAAATAAATTGGAATTATTTTGCCTATGTCATCATAATATCAATTTATAATCATTTTGGGATATTCTGCCTATGTCATAGAAAAAAATAGTAAAATATATTGGGATATTTCGCCTATGACATCATACCATAAATATATAAACATTCTGGGATATTTGCCTATGTCATAGCAAAAATAGTAAAATATATTTAGATATTTACCTATGACATCATAACATAAATAGATAAACATTTTGGGATATTCTGCCTATGCCATAGCATAGTAAAAACAAATTGAATATTCTATCTATGCGTTATAGCATAAATAGATAAACATTCCGGGATATTCTGCCTATGTCAAAGCAAAAATAATGAAATATATTCGAGTATTGTGTCTATGACATTATAGCATAAAATAGAAAATTAGGGATATTCGGCCTAGTATGTCATAGCAAAAATTAATGAATTATATTGGGATATAGTGTCTATGGCATCATAGCATAAGAGACAAAATTTAGGGATATTATGCCTATGACATCATACCATAAATATATAAACATTCTGGGATATTTTGCCTATGTCATAGCAAAAATTGTAAATATATTTAGATATTCTACCTATGACATCATAGCATCAATAGATAAACATTTTGGGATATTCTGCTAATGTCATAAGCAAAAATAGTAACATATATTAGATTTTCTGCCTATGTCATCAAAGTATCGATAAATAAACATTCTGGGATATTCTGCCTATGTCATAGCAAAAACTAATGAAATATATTGGGATATTGTGTCTATGATATCATAGCATAAATAGATATAGCATTCTTTGGATACGTTACCTTGAACAGCAAATCATGAATAATCGTTTGAAATATTCTGTCCATGGCATCAAAGCACTAAAATTTAATCATTTTGAGATATTCAATCTACAGCATAATTGCATAGATAGATAAATATTCTAGGTAGTTTGCATATGACACCATTATATCATACATAGTAAACATTTTAAGAGATTCTGTTTCTGACATGATAGATAATTTAGATACATTGTCGTGGAAATTTCGACTATGGCATCATAGCATCAAAGGATAATCATTTTGGGATATTCTGCATACGGCATCATGGCACAAATAGATAAATATTTTGGTATATTGTGCATTCGGCATCATGGCGTCAACGAATAAATGGACTATGAGATCTGCATATGGCATTATAGAATAAATACATAAGGATTCTCGATACTCTACCTCGGACATGATAGCATAAATAGATTAACGTTCGTGGTATTCTAAAGTAGTTTGCTATTCTTCTATTTGCAAAATATAGAAAGAAACTTTATTCCAATGTTTGTTGTGGAATAGCTATCCCCATCCCCTATCTGATGAACACTTCGTGAATTTTGTAAACATATGAACTAACAAATTACCAATGTGCATATATCCAAAACTGGCTAAATATAAACAGGACTACAACAAATAAGAAGGTATTAATTGATCGAGTTCTGACAGACCCTAAAAATACATTTTCGAACTTTAATAGGAAATCATATTCAAATTGGGAACATGCAATGGTTTGGAAATCTTGAAGTGACGTCTGGGTATTCTACTTTCATTTATGAATTGTAGTGTTTATTGATTTTGTTCACCATTTTGAAACACCTTTGTTGTGTCTTCAGACTTGGGATGATGTGTAATAAAATTTATAGATCAGGGCATGTACATTACCTCACAAATTGCCGATCTATTTCTTGATGTGTCATTTATTCCATTCTTATCTTCTGTACAAGTTTCCTGATGAGTAGAAAGTATCTATGGTAGCAGTCGTGATTTGCCGGGTGTGGGACGGTCAAAAGTAGTGCATATAAAAATTAAAGTACTTTTCCCATTCACCCTGCATAGTCAGCACATGTTGATTAGACCTGTTCTGTAATAACCATATCTTGAAAGCTACACATGTGTGCAAAATTTTGATACACATTGGGCTGACCTATGTACTATATCTTGGTGTAAGAACGTATGGTTGAGATAGGCACTTGCTGTGTAAATATCACTTCCTGGAGGGAATCCACCATGTGCTTGTCACAGGTAAGCGATACATTGCAAGTTTGTGAAAAAATGAATTCCTGGATTTCCATGATTTTTCAAAAGGGGATAGTTAAAATCAGAAGACATAGGTCTCATTATATGTAGTTCGTAGTTATTCGACCAACTGCCACGGTGAAAACTAGCCATTTTAAGGCCAAAATTGACCCATTTTCCACGTATCGTCATGGAAACTAAATGGTTTCTTAAATCATGTGGTTGCTTAGTCGGGTCAACCTACCCTAGCAAAATTAATGCTCTCATACTCCCAATTTGAAAATATATACACATGTGTAGCTTCCTAGCTGATATTTTAGGTACTGGCACTTTAAACTTTGAAGAGGGCAACTGCAATTTTGGGCATTTCTTGCCCTTTTTTACGACTGAGGTCAGTAATCATAAGGAGAATAGAAAAATTGTCCTAATGGGCCAGATATGCCTGAAATGATTATTTGTTTATATTTTCATTATAAGTTATATGTTTAATCATTGAAAAGCTACATATAAGTCATAGTTGCCTCATGTTTACAATTTTGAGGTCATTAGGTCAGCTCAGTGCACAAAGGTCAGAACATGGACTAAGTACATTTTAATCTGAATTTCTTGCAATTTGAAACAGCATTTTGTATCTCAAGTATTGCTTTCATTAGATATCATCAAAATTTATTATTTAAAGGTGTTATTAGATGAACATTTTGTTATAAATTGACATTTGACTGTTTCATTGTCTCTTTAACATTTTATTTTTTTATTTTTATATAGTTTTATATAAAATATGTTATATATGTATGTAGACCAAATTAATGGCCATTTATGTAATTTATATTTCAGTATTAGTTAAAGTTTATATATTTCTTGCCCAAACATGGCTTTTTTCAATCAAAACATCACTAATTCTGAAAAAAATTTAAATATGCTGATTTGGTCTCATGCTATAATACACACAGATACTGAATGTATAGTTTGGGGGGGCAGTTTGATCGATATGGTTACCCACTGTTGAAAAGTACATTTAGGCACCGGCGGTACACTTTGTGTGTACCACGTTTGGTATATTTTCTGAAAGAGCTACATACATTGTCTTCAAACATGCATGTGAGTCACTTGTGTCACAATAAAGCGTGCATAAGATATGAACATCTTTCATATGAACCTGGCCATGCCAATTATGCACGTAAAATTTGTTACAATGAAAGGCAATGCTTTGGGCATAGTAAATATGAAAACTGCAAACTGTTAGGTTATAACTCTGTTATGAATGTTATTTTAAGTCTTGTTAAGTTAATGGCCATAGTTGTTCATATTTTCCTGATTTTTGCCATTAGCGTGTACATTGACTTATTCATGATTTGATTGGTGGTTATTTCGATACCGTGCATAGTACCGCTTGATTTTGTTTGCAAGCATACCAATATGTTTGTTTGGTACTTTGCAACACTATCGACTTTAACCATTAGGGTCATAAGGGGGCCTCGATTGTGAAAGTTAGCCCGACACCTTACCAATTAACACTGTGGACTTCCAGTGCCAGGGTGTCCGGATGTACAGCTGAATGGCACAATGCAGTGAAATTCCTTTTCCAAGTGACTTGTTTGGTAGCATATGTAAAAACTCTATTATGGATGTTCCAGAACGGTTCGTGTCAAACAAGCGGATCATTCACTTATCTTTCTGTTATTTAGGATCTTGCTGAGGGTGGAAGTGTAGATTTCGGCCGAATCATTCAGATGAAGATATCTCCCAAATGGAAGGTGTATTGCTGTTATGTGGGGCTTACATATTAAAGACACCTTCCTGCATTTACTGTGATTGCCACTGAAACAATCAACAATATTGTCTCTAGTCTTGACTGCTTCCTCAATAAAGTGTCTTTCATCAGTGGCAACATTCTTCAATCTAGTGTATTCTCTAGTCAGCCTGTTACGTGTTGCTATGGCCAGATTTTTTTTAATGTGGCCTTTCTTTCAGCCACATACCCTGGTAAAGAAAGGGGAAGGCTAGCTATGTTTTTGTACACTCTACGCATTTTGTGAACAAAACATATAAAGTGTCTTGGTAGGGGCTGACCACATGCAACACTGACCCCACTTGTTACACTCTCCATCTGGGGACACCCATCAGTGGTTATGCTGGAAACAATATGAAATGATTTGCATTCATTGCTCTACATTATTAATTGTCATGGTTTTTTCATAGGCTGTCAGGCTTGTATTTGGTGCAACATTTTGTGTACTCGAATTCAGTTTGTTTGCAACTTGGCAGTTTATAATGAGTTTCTTGTTTGTTGTTTTTTTCGACCAATGGACTGAATGACTGAGTGCCACTTTGAAAACCCAAAGCAAGGCTGTTGTTATAGGACACGTCTGTCTCAACATCAACCATAAGGGGGTCACTTCTTATTTATGTTATAAGCTGGACAAACCTTTGGTTGTCCAACATTGATGCTTGGTTAATTGTTTCTACTTTGCTTGCCAAGCGGTTAAGTAACCTTTGCATCGATGACCGGGTGGGTGGTTTGATGTCAAGACAGGATATTATAAATTGCAGGTCTGTCATACCGACTTTGGTTTTAAGGATTGACAAACATAAGGCAATGTTAAGTGGTCGAGGTTTGGGGCCATAATGCATATGTGCTTAGTTTTTGCTTAACCTCATCATACATTTGACAAGGTGTGACTGAACACCGCATGATGTGCAGTGAACTTGAAGTTCTATGCATAAGCCTTTACGTACAATTTTGTATAGGTCCATGTTCATGTTATGACACTCTGTAGTACTGTGAATATTGGCAAAATGGTTAAACAGTATGGGTAGTTTCTCAAACTGCATTATCCCATTTCCTAGTAATGAGTTGGGTTCAAATCTTTGAAGATATTACTCTGTATTTTCATGTATTGGGCGTAATTTTGTTGGAGGACAATTACTACCCGGGTACATAGCAGCTTCATACAGAGACTGAGTTGGACGTACCCATTGACTTGCTGAGACATTGGGTTCATTATTAGTGGGATCAGATACAGACGGATCTTCTAAGGTACGAAGAGACCATAAACTATTACCTTTTGAAATGTGTGTCTTGCAGTGCCCTTTGTCTTGTAATAGTACCAGTGTTTAGACTTTCTTGGCATTATTGCATCTGCTGATGTTGTTTCGGACAAGGAATAATGTTTTGATCAAAAATAAAAAAAAATTGATGACATAATTTTGAAAAGAACACACTTTTGTTATACCACACAAAAGCTGATGACATCATCTTGTTGTTCTATGATGTCATCAGTTTTGAAGCTGTTGTTTACAAACAGATTATATCCCATTTGTTTAGTAAATACTGAAAGGAAATGCACATTTTAACTCTTTGGTGAAAATGTTGTCTTTTTAGTACACAGTAAAGACTTATAATGAGATTATTCATATTATTTGGCATTTAATTAAGAATTAATACCACTAAACATTAATAGTATTAAATTTAAGTGTTTTTTCATATAATTGCATGTTTTTTTGGCTAAAAAGGGCCTTTTCAATGAGAAATGTTTGTATGATTGTTATTGATGCATATCAATAGTTGCACTGAACCAGTTCCAGCTAACCTCTTCAAGATTTTGCATGATATTTTGTGTTTAGTTTCATTACAAACACATGTACTACTTGTGTGAACTGACTGATCTCATGTATTAGCTCTTCAGAAAAACATCAAAAAATTGCCAAGTCAGACATCCAATGTAAATAATGTCATAGAGTCATTTAACATTTAAAGCTACATCATGTTGTATATCATTTTGTTCCAAATAATCTCTACTTTCATATTATGACAAAAAAACATGGTGTTGAAAATGTCGCCTTAGTTTTATGGTAGCAGCCTCAGTCGTGATTTGCCGGAGGTGGGACGGTCAAAAGTAGTGCACATAAAATTTAAAGTACTTTTCCCATTCACCCTGCCTAGTCAGCACATGTTGTTTAGACCTGTTCTGTAATAACCCTTCTTGAAAGCTACAGATGTGTGCAAAATTTTGATACACATTGGGCTGACCTAGGTACTATATCTTGGTGTAAGAACGTATGGTTGAGATAGGCACTTCCTGTGTAAATATCACTTCCTGGAGGGAAAATCCACCATGTGCTTGTCACAGGTAAGAGATACATTGCAAATTTGTGAAAAAATGAATCTCAAATTTTCCTGGATTTCCATGATTTTTCAAAAGGGGGATAGTTAAGTAATCAGAAGACATATGTCTCATTATATGTAGTTCGCGGTTTTTCGACCAACTGCCACGGTGAAAACTAGCCATTTTAAGGCCAAAATTGACCCATTTTCCACGTATCGTCATGGAAACTAAATGGTTTCTTAAATCATGTGGCTGCCTAGTTGGGTCAATCTACCCTAGCAAAATTAATCTCTCATACTCCCAATTGGAAAATATATACACATGTGTAGCTTCCTAGCTGATGTTTTAGGTACTGGCACTTTAAACTTTGAAGAGGGCAACTGCAAATTTTGGGCATTTTTTGCCCTTATTTCACAACTGAGGTCAGTAACCTATTGATGACACCAGAAGAAAAAAAATAATCATTACCTCTGGGATATCCTAGCTATGACATTATAGCAATAACAGATAACATAATGGGATACTGTGCATTCGGTATCATTACATAAATTGATAAATATTCTAGGATAATCTGTCTATGTTTATTTAGCAATAAGTAATAAATATTTTGGGATATTCTGGCTATGACATCAAAGCAGTAAGAGATGAATATTTTGAGATATTCTGGCTATGACATCATAGAAATTAGAGATAAATTTTTTGGATATTCTGGCTATGACATTATAGCAATAACAGATAACATAATGGGATACAGGGCAAAAATTGATAAATAATCGAGGATATTCTGTCTGTGTTTATTTAGCAATGAAAGATAAATATTTTAGGATATACTGACTATGGCATTACAGAAATTAGAGATAAATATTTAAATATATATTGGCTATGACATCATAGCAATAAAAGATAAATATTTTGGGGACATTCTGGCTATGACATCATAGAAATTAGAGATAAATATTTGGGGACATTCTGGCTATGACATCATAGCAATAAGAGATAGATATTTGGGATATTCTGCCTATGACATCATAGAAATTAGAGATAAATATTTTGGAAACATTCTGGCTTTAACATTATAGCAATAAAAGATAAATATTTAAGGATATTCTGGCTATGACATCATAGAAATTAGAGATAAATATTTTGGGGACATTCTGGCTATAACACCATAGCAATAAAAGATATTTTTTTTAGATATTCTGGCTATGACATCATATAAATTAGAGATAAATATTTCGGGGATATTCTGGCTAAAACACCATAGCAATAAGAGATAAATATTTTGGAATATTCTGGCTTTGATATCATAGCAATAAGAGATAGATATTTGGGATATTCTGCCTATGACATCATAGAAATTAGAGATAAATATTTTGGGAACATTCTGGCTTTGACATTATAGCAATAAAAGATAAATATTTTAGGATATTCTAGCTATGACATCATAGAAATTAGAGATAAATATTTTGGGGACATTCTGGCTATGACACCATAGCAATAAAAGATAATTTTTTTGAGATATTCTGGCTATGACATCATATAAATTAGAGGTAAATATTTTTGGGATATTCTGGCTATAACACCGTTGCAATTAGAGATAAATATTTTGCGATATTATGGCTATGACATCATAGAAATTAGAGATAAATATTTGGGGACATTCTGGCTATGACATCATAGCAATAAGAGATAGATATTTGGGATATTCTGCCTATGACATCATAGAAATTAGAGATAAATATTTTGGAAACATTCTGGCTTTAACATTATAGCAATAAAAGATAAATATTTTAGGATATTCTGGCTATGACATCATAGAAATTAGAGATAAATATTTTGGGGACATTCTGACTATGACACCATAGCAATAAAAGATATTTTTTTAGATATTCTGGCTATGACATCATATAAATTAGAGATAATATTTGGGATATTCTGGCTATAACACCATAGCAAAAAGAGATAAATATTTTGGAATTTCTGGCTTTGACATCATAGCAATAAGAGATAGATATTTGGGATATTCTGCCTATGACATCATAGAAATTAGAGATAAATATTTTGGGAACATTCTGGCTTTGACATTATAGCAATAAAAGATAAATATTTTAGGATATTCTGGCTATGACATCATAGAAATTAGAGATAAATATTTTGGGGACATTCTGGCTATGACATCATAGCAATAAGAGATAGATATTTAGGATATTCTGCCTATGACATCATAGAAATTAGAGATAAATATTTTGGAAACATTCTGGCTTTAACATTCTGGGGATATTCTGGCTATAACACCGTTGCAATTAGAGATAAATATTTTGCGATATTATGGCTATGACATCATTGCAATTAGAGATCAATATTTTGGGATATTCTGGCTATAACACCATAGCAATAAGAGATAAATAGTTTGCGATATTCTGCCTATGATATCATAGTAATAAGAGATAAATATTTTGGGGATATTCTGGCTATAACACCGTTGCAATTAGAGATAAATTTTTTGGGTATATTTTGGCTATGACATCATAGCAATAAGAGATAAATATTTTGCGATATTCTGGTTATGACATCATTGCAATTAGAGATAAATATTTTGGGATTTTCTGGCTATGACGTCATTGCAATAAGAGATGAATATTATGGGATATCCTAGCTATGACATATTAGCAATAATAGATAACATAATAGGATACTGTGCATTCGGCATTATTACATAAATTGATAAATATTCTAAGATATTCTGTCTATGGCATCAAAGCATCTTTGTATATTCATTTGGATATTCTGCTTATATCAGCACAACATAAATAGATACATGTATTGGGATATTCTGCTTACGGCATTATAGCGTCGATATATAATTATTCAGAATATTCTGCCCATGTCATAATAACATAAATATATAAATATTTTGAAGTATTCTGTCTATGGCATCAAAGCATTAATATATATTCATTTTAGAATATTCTGCATATGACACTATAGCATTAATAGCTTAATATTCTGGGATAATGTGCCTATTGCAGCATACCATAAATATATGTCTTGTAGGATATTCTACCTCAGACATCATAGCATAAATAGATAAATGTTTTGATATATTCTGCCAATGGCATCATAGTATTAATAGATATGCATTTTGGTATATTCTACCTTGGACATCATAACATGAATAGATAAACATTATAAGGTAGTTTGACATTCTTCTATTTACAAAATCTAAAAGGAAACTTCATTAAAATGTTTGTTGTAGAATAGCCATACCCAATCCGATGAAAACTACCTAAATAATAATGTAAAAATATAAACTTAGCAATTACCAATTTACATATATTCAGAAGTGGTCTAAATATAAACTAAGAATACAAACAAATAAGAAGGTATTAATTTCCGAGTTCTGACAGACACTAAAAAGATACATTTTTGAAATTTAAAAAGAATTCCATATTCAGATTTAGGTCATGTTATGGTGGAAATTTGGAAGAGACATCTGGGTATTTTATTTAATTTTCATGATTTGTATTGTTAATTGATTTTGTTCACCATTTTCAAACACCTTTGATCGTGTCTTCAGACATGGGTTGATGTGAAATAAACATTCATACATCAGGACATGTTCATTTCCGCATTACCTCAGAAATCGCCGATCTATTTGTTGATGTGTCATTTACTTCCATTCGGTATATCTGTACAAGATTCTTGATGAGTATAAACCAGTGTCTGAAAAATGTCTTTTGTAAGCTCTGTGATATGTCACTGTCTTTAGTACCATTTGTTTTCCAATTTCAGTCCTAATCCCAATGCAGTACAAAGGAAAGACAACTTAGGTGTTTCCGGTTTAGTGTTTTTATTGATGAAGAAAACAAAACAATCATTACCCATACAGGAGAAAATGTGTTAATGTAAATTTATATTTAGATACAACCCATTTTTTATCATTTCGTCAATTTCGACAACAAACCCGTTTTATTATGTGAATAAGATATCTACTATAATCGGTTGACCTACAAAAATCAAGTCCAGTTTAAACATTTTAGTGAGTTCATCATATGGTATACGGACGAAACCATTTACTTTTTTTTTTTTTTTTTTTTTTTTTTTTTTTTTTTTTTTTTTTTGATTGTTTCTTAATTTATTAATAAAATTTATCAATTTAAATAGATAGCAATTTTAGGATTTTCTATTTATGACATAAAAGCATAAATTGGAATAATATTTTTGAATATTCATCCTATGGAATCATGAAATAAATAGATAATCATTTTGGGATATTCTGCCTGCCTATGTCACCATAGCACAAATAAAGAAATATTTCGGGATATTCTGCCTAAGTCATCATAGCATAAATACATAACATTTTTGGGATATTTTTCATATGTCATCATAGCAAAATTACATAATCAGTTTTGGATATTCTGTCTATGGCATCATAGCATAAAAAGACAATCATATTCTGCCTATGACCTCAAAGAATAAATAGATAATAATGTTTAAAAAATAATAAAATTACAAAATAATTGAGCCAGGGATATTGCAAGCCTATAGTCCGGCAGAGAAACCCCATATTTTCTCCAAACCTAAACATTTGGTCTATAGTTTGTTTTTTGTTGAATAGTATGAGTATATGTGTATCTGATCTTGAATCAAGTTGATGCCACGCTGTCATCGTTGAGCATTTTGTAAAATTCAAGATGGCGTCCAATATGGCTGAAAAATAGGAAAATCGTTGAAATATGTTCTTTTGTTGTTTTGTACATCAACAAAATTCATTGAATTTGATAATTATACCCCTATTTCGAAGAAGATGGGTATATTGTTCTACTTCTGCCCTTCCGTCCGTCCGTCCGTTCATCTGTCCGTCCGAAACAAAACTTTTGAACATCAACTTCCTTTTTCCTGACTTAGTTTGTTTTCAAAATTAAAAGTCAATGGTTGGAAATTTTCGTAACAGTTTTCTCAGCAACTACTAATCAAAGCCACTTGAAATTTTAGTACGAAAACCCATGGCACAATTACAAGTTTCAAGTCTGACAGACTTCTACTTCACATTTTCTCTGTATTTTAACATATGTTAAATGCGGGTGTATACTAAGTGAGGACTACCCAAACTTTCTGTCGAGCCTCTGACGTAGATGCGCAGCCAGGATTGTTGAAGAAAGCCAAAATAAATAAAGTTGACTCATTGGTGACTGTCCCAATATGCATTGTTCCAAACAGAAAAGAGAGATGCTTTATGTGTCCAAAGAACTTATATCAAATAATCAACATATATCTGGTAATATGTGTGTAATATCTTCTGCAGCAGTACCTATGTCAGTCCAACTGGTGACTCCATCACTACTTTTCCTTACAGATTCTCCTTGCAAAAGTATTATAAAAACATCTGTATCATCTGATATATTACTGAGATCCCTTCATTTGGCCCTTTCGAAACCTCTACCAAGATCCCTTCATTTGGCCCTTTCGAAACCTCTACCATCTGTTGAACAATACTATTGCCAGTCTCTTGAGTTGTTCTGGTGTCATTTCTCACAATTTTCACATTGTTATCAGAACCTGAGAACAAACAACAGTTAATTGTACTTACTTGTAAGGATCAAAATTAGTGCAATTAACTGTAGTTCGTTCTCTGGCTCCGAGAACACATATTTGACAAGGAAGTGGCATACTGTTTGACAACTAGTGTACTCTAACACTACCTGCTCCACTAGCTGAACAAGCCTATCAAACACAATGTTGTAGGCTGTCAGAGCTTTCTTTCTATATATTTTCTAAAGTTAACTACAAAATCATTAACAGTTGCATTGGAAGGTCAGTGAACAACATACAAACCAGCAGATCCATCTACAGTCCCAAAGCAATAATTATGTCACCCCTAATATTTATAAGCAAAAGTAATGGCAAATAACACTTATAAAATAACTATTTATTCACTCAAAACTGTCTCATCACATGTACTGCAGCCAAATTAACAAGTAGTGCTTAGTTTCATAGCCTTTAACTTTTGCAAATGCCTGAATTCTATTTGAAATAATATAAATCAACTCCTTACCATAGTCAATGGGGATATTGTACCACAATTGAATAATTACTTTGTACATCTCCTGCTTCTGTGTTGGCATATAATCTCTGATTTTCATATAATTCCATATGTTTTTGATCGGATTTAGGTCGGGCTGTTCGTGACAAAACTTACAACACTTATCCTTATTGCTGAAGATTGTTTTGTG
Source organism: Anadara kagoshimensis (assembly GCA_021292105.1). NCBI lineage: Eukaryota > Metazoa > Mollusca > Bivalvia > Arcoida > Arcidae > Anadara > Anadara kagoshimensis. Next base: position 53,440,624 of record CM037860.1, on the reverse strand, counting down.
TGGACATTGAGTTATGTCTTGGGGCTGTGTATAATGTCAAGAATCCTGCTAGTGTTCAGGTTCGGGGCATAACAGGAGTAAAAATTGTAGGTCTTTTGAAACAAGTGGAGAGGCAATTGGCAGTGCCAAGTATCAAAGAAAAATAATAAATAACTTAAAAGTTGGTAGTGATTATATGTGGTTTTTCAAAAGAAATTGTTTATCTTTCAGCAAGATCTTGTAACAATACTCAATGTCCACACAAAACTTTCTTCAGCAGCAATGAATAACAGTGTTGCCTTGGCCAGTCAACAGTCCCTACTTTAATCTGATAGAAAACATATAGAATTATATAATAAATAAAAATCGTGAGCTTCTGTGTTAACAAAGAAGCAGGAGATGTACCAAATAGTTAATCAATTGTGGTAAAATATCCCTAAAGATTAAGTTAAGGCGTCGATCCAAAGCATATCAAACAGAATTTAGGCATTTATAAAGGGTAAAGGCGATGTAACTTAAAACTTCTTGTTAATTTGGCTGCGGTATCTGTGATGAAACAGCTTTCAATGAAATAGTTATTTTTTTATAACTACGTTATTTACCATTACTTTTGCTCATATTAGGTGTGACATAACTTTTGCCCCGGGTTTCTATAATAAATGTTTAACATCCTTTGTTGTTTGTCTGTCATTTTGGAGTTGTTGCTTCAAAACTGGTGCTTTGGCAATTCTCATCTCTCTGTTCTCTGTAAACATAGATGTGGGAACTGGTGCAAGTTCATAAGAAAAAACCTCCTTGATGTCAATTTCTCTCGACATTTGAATGCCAAACACTCTTGAATAAATTAGGTCAGTATCATACACCTTTGTTCTTTAACTTTGAGAAACTTCTTAAATTCTGTCATTGTTCTCACACATCTTCCTATATTTTCCTCAAAATTGTCCGGCCAACCGCTTTCAAATTTTGACCACTCCTGTGTTCCAAATTCAATTGTTCTATCAACGTTCACAACTGAAGAAGCAATTTTTCTTGTGCTATGTTTAGGATCTCATCCGGATGATCTTCTGTGTTTAAGATGCTACTATATGACTATAAACTTGCTGTACAAAAATCCCTTCTCATATATAGTAACTTTCATCTTACCAAAAAAGCGATAAATTCAAAAAGAGTTTTCCGTGAAAGCAAGATCCCCTGCCAAGATAAATCACTCAGTCAAAGGGTCATAACTTCTGTAAAAATCAATGAGCACGGCGGAACTAGATTGCAACATGCACAACTTCACTTCCCACAGATTCCTATAAAGTTTGATGTCAAGCAGAAAATCTGATGGACGATTTAGGAGAATTGTTGCGAACAAAAAGAGGGACAAGTGGACGGACGGACGAACAGACAGACAACAGGATGGTCGGACGGATGGACGGGAGGCATTACTATATCCCCTTCACCGATTTCTCAGCGGGGGATGATAACTTAAAATTGCCATGATACAATCAATTAGTTTTTTTCAAACAACTAATTCACAAATGCCCATTTTCATGTTATGGCAGCCATCTTGTACGCCATCTTGAATATAACAAAATGCTCAAGGGTGACAGGGTGGCATCAACTGAATTCTAAAACTGGACTATATAGTCTTTATATATATGCAGAGAAAAAAACTATAGACCAATATTTTAGGTTCAGCTCACCCTCTGCCGGACTACTAAGCTTATCAGGGGCCTCAAAAAGATTTTTGGCCGTCATCACAGTATTGTTGATAAATTTGATGTCTCTGTGTCTAGGATTGTCCTGGATATATTTGCCGTTCTATAGTTCCATGTACCTTTCACTCAATTTTAATTACACACGTGTCGGGTGTAGCTAGCTAATCAGGATGTACCTTCCGGAGCACAAGGCCTTGCTTCCTTAATGCTTAAAAACAGATTATACTTGGAATCATAGTAGTAGGAACATGTTCAGCTTTTATACAATACAAAGTTGTTGGAGTATCTGCTTCTATAGCGTAACCATGACGTCATAAACTCAATTTTGGTGTCAAAAGCTATATAATCGTGAAAAATGTTTTATAAAATAATTCTGTACAACATAATAAAATACAAACACAATGTATGTACTTCATCAGTAGTACTCGTACTTGAACCGAAAAGATGAAGCTAAAAAATTGTATATTGTGGGTTTTTAACAAACACGTAGTAGAAAACTGTGAACTTCAGAAAGTATGTCTTTTTGTTTTTGCTTGGAAGTGAATGATAAAGTAATAAGACTTTGAAAAAATACCCTTTTTGCCACGGTATTTGCCATCTGCATTGACCAATCAGATCGCGCGTTGCATTTGGATGGTAAAACTCGCGATCTGATTGGTCAATGCAGATTAATAATGTCCTCACGATGCAAAAGTGACTGAGAGCTGAAGAGACATCAGAAAACCTTGTATTTCTACCGATATCGATGGATTTTAATTAAAAGTTAAGCATGGGTCGGTAGAATAATGTTTTAGGAAGTGTTCAATGTTGTCAGCAAGAGCGAGGTAAAGAAATACTGGAAGTTATCGACGCGTGTTTTCGTTTCTGTCGTTTTCGCCCGAAATTTCAAAAATTCAATAATGGAAGCTGTCAGACCACAAACCTCCAACAAGTCAAAAATTAAAATGGGGGTTTAGTGGTCTGATTAGTCGGACTAATTATCGTTCATCACTTTTTATGTTTCTTTTCACTTCTTCCTAATTTGCCTAAGCAGTTTTTTGTTTCAGGAGAAGTATCTTCGGTCCTTCAATTTCTTTTCGGATTTGACTGTTTGTCGTCATCATTGCATTAATACTTGCTCCTCATACTCATAAAAACCTGTAGTGTTAAATACTGTGTTAGTTTCTGTAATTAGATTGTTTTTAATCTGGATGGTTATTAGCATTGCGGAAACACTCAAACTGAAGGACCACTGATTTTTCTTTCTAGATGCTCTTTTCGTTGATTGCTAGCTTGTCACAACTTGCAATTACCATCTAAGCGTTGGTTTTGAGTTTGGATTTTTCTTTTCCTCTATCAGCTGTCTTACCAGACTTAATCTGTATTGGCTTGCTATTTACTCATAGTTCGGGCAAGGTTTGATGAGTGCTAGGACATGTCTACTTACCATGGGACTACACACGGAATCTTCGGGGCTCTTGCTGCTCCAACATCTGCAACAAATTCACCCAGGGTTCGTACAATGTCCAGTTTTATATGTTGCCACGAGAAGGTGGCACTGTAGGAGTCTTAGTAGTAAAAAGACTCTGTACCAACAAAAGAAATGTATTCTTGATGTTCTCTTTTCGCTACGACTAGCCAACGGCAGATATTATACGTTAGGTTATCACTGTTCTAGGGTCATAAACTCTCTTGGGCATATAGCCAACATTAAAGACACCTGCTAAATCACCAAATGTAGGTAATACTTAGAATAAAACTCATTTTCAAACTACAATAATTACCAAAGCATGTTGTTAGCTCTAGGATAATGGGTGATGATGCTTTTTCATAAATTCGTTTATGAATGTATGAAAGATTGATGATGATGATGATGATACAATATCATTTATCAATCAAAAACAAACATACTAATCTATGTCCGAATCACAATCCAGAAGCAAAGTAAAAACTTTGGAACTGACAAGTTAGGTTAGTGAATGAACTTCCACCATGGAGGTGAGGCCGGGTGCCGGGTATACTAGAAAACATAAGGGTCACTTTAATTGGGTTTCTTTAATATATTTTCTTAACAGAGGGGCGTCTTTTCTTGATGATAAGAATTCTGATTGACCATTAACAATTACAATTCATGAAATAAATGAGAAACATACAATGATTTAATGTGTGTAATTATGTTGTACAGAATTGGTTTTATAAAGTATAATTTGATACGATTCTATAGCTTTTTTTCTAAAGATTGAGTTTATGACGTCATGGTTACACCATAGAAGCAGATACTCCAACAACTTTGTATTGTATAAAAGTTAAATATGTTCCCTTTAGAATGATAGTAAATATAATCTGTTTATAAAGCATCATTGAAAACAAACATAAAACGTCCTCCTACCCCGAATAGAGAAATGTATTGAAAATGGAAGTTTTACTTTAGATGCAATAGGACCCACTTTCTTTCTGTGGGACTTAATCAGTTACTAGACATCTTAAGGTATCAGAAAGAAAACTGATCCGAGGGTGCACGATAAGGCCACCTAGCCCACGTGTTCATTCTTTTTCTTACTTATTCTATATCTTGCGTAAATGTGAATGTTATCTATTCTAGTGAGCTTGAAATTTAAGCAATCACTATTCCTTACATACTTATTTTGACTAGTACCTTACAGGCTGCATTTAAAGCTACTTGTATGTGACCAAGGTGGTGATTTTAATTTTCCTATTTTCAACTTTCTTTTTCTATGCAGCAATATACCTACTTCTTCTACTGAAAAAGCATTTTTATTTTAATTAAATGCGTGATTGTAACGCTTGTTTTAACCAACAAAACTTTATACAATTTTACACAACGACGCAAGCTGCTTACAAATAAATTGTTCATTTAGGAATAGTGCAATCTTATAGTTATCAATTAAAAACACCAAATATACTAATACATGTCCGAATTACAATCCAGAAGCAAAGTAAAAACTTCAACTGACAACTCATGATATACACGAGAATTTCCACCAGGAAAGTGAGGCCGGGTGCTCCGGAAGGGTAAGCACCTCCTGATTAGCTAGCTACGCCCGCCAGGTGTGTAATAAAAATTGTGTGAAAGGAACATGGAACTATGAGGTGTCAAATACATCCAGGGAAATCCTTGAGACAGAGACATCAAACTTGTCAACAATACTGTGATGACGGCCATAAAACCTTTTGAGGGCCTTGATAAGCCTAGGCTTGCAATATCCCTGAGCTGAGTCAACAATTTATTTGCAAGCAGTCTGCTTCGTTGTACGAAGTCCCCGTAGTGGGATCAAGCTCTACCATAGCGTATTAGACATCTCCAACATACCTGTATACACTGACTATGACCGTGAATATGAACTAAATGAGGGGTTATATCAGAACTTGGTTTTTTATATAATAAAACATGATCAATTCCAAAAAGCTCCGTCTTTTCTCATATTACGTTATAAACTTTTAGAGACCTGTCAACAACAGACGAAATTTTACGTCTCCGCAATCTCCAAAGTGTTCGAACAGTCGAGAAGAGTTTTATTTCTTCCATATCTGCTCATGTAAGATAGGGTTTTTCCCTATGTGAGATACGCGTATCTCACATGACCACGTGACCTTTAGTGACGTCACAATCAAAAGACAATTACATGACGTCATCATATGGAGAACATGACGTCATCTTGCGGGAAAATGACATCCAATTCTTCACAATGTAGAAATTTTGAGTGCGTTTCAAATGTTAAATATTGGATTTTTTAATGAACCAGTTTGTTTTGTATAAACCAAAATCCGGTACGATCTATCCAATGGTCATATTTATTTTAAAGTAAAATGTCGAATTACAAAGTTAGATTTTACAAACATGGCGTCGATGTCCATGTTCATCGTACCTGAAGCCAAATATTGGCACTAAAATGGAAGAAAAATAATCCATTATGAGTTGATCCATGTAGGATAGGGAAATCTCACCCTCGGGGTTGAACATTTCTGGTCAGAGACTCGGCAAGCCTCGTCTCTGACTGAAACGTTCAACCCCTCGGGTGAGATTTCCCTATCCTACATGGATACTCATAATGGATTCTTATATTCCTAGATTGCATGTTCAACTTTCACTCTATATTATTTATAACTTCATTAAACTTTTCACATTTATGTCTTATATTTTGAGTGGTTCTATTTATTTGATGTCTATTGTCAAGAATTACTAAAGAATACATATTCTTTGAAAAATCTTAGCTGCTAGAATCAAACATTTGGCAGGAAATTGAAGTTCCTAATTACGTTCTATGTTTGGTAAACTTGTAACGAAAACTTTGGGCGTCATTCTCAAGGCCTCGATAGTCACTTCTAACAAAACGCAGAATACCGCAATTACCAACAATAACCAGTGTTTGTATATAGTGAGCGTGTCTCTGTCCACTGTAATTTGATCGATGAGGTTCTATTCCAGACTTTTAAAAGGCACTATAAGTTCCATCTTTTGCAGCAACAGCAACATTCAATTTTTCCCGGTTTTTTCTCATGACTATCTACTGTTTCATAACATTACTACTACTATAGGCAAAAAACTTTCACCTTTCCGCTTGACCTTTCATTTAAATATTTATCACGGACCAAGTATAGGCAAACAACATTGACCTGTCCGTTTGACCTTTCATTAGAAATATTCATATAGGAGGGTCCATCCAATATATAGGTAGCGTTAGGATTCGCAGTTAATACATCTACACATTGCCCATGATTAGTGTTTACATCAGGTAGACGAAATATACACGCGTGATCCCTATTAATTAAATTTACTCGTCCATAATGAATATTTACATCAAAGGTCAAGCGGACAGGTCAATGTTGTTTACCTATACTTCTGTGTATATGGAACACATGTATTTATTTTATATACATAGAGAGATATTCTCACCTCATAGAGTACCTTGTATGTATTGACTTGGATCTTAAATACTACCCAATTTATTGTATAAATGTTCCTTATCAAAGGTCAAACGGACAGGTCAATGTTGTTTACCTATACTACTTACAATAATAATAAACAACTTCTAAAATGGTAAACGCCATTGACCTGCCCAATTGAACATTTAGATATTATCATGGATCAGTTCGTTTATGTGTAGGGAACGTAGGAGTTCATATAGCCTACTACGTCACGAGTGATATTCAACTCATAAAGTACACTGTGTATGTATTATCTTGAATCTTAACACTACCAACTTATTGGGTGGATTTTCCTATATGAATGTTCCTAATAAAATGTCAGGCGGACAGGTCAATGCTGTTTGCCTATATAGGTCATCCATGATGGAATCTATTTTAATATTAGGGTAAGTGTAACGAATAAAGCGTGTGTCGGCGTGAGTCTATTATTTACTAAACTATTTAAAGAAAGACACACACGCCAACACTATACCATCCATAACAAATAATTACAACAAAAACAAGAAATATATATATGCATGTAGCCTATGGTATTGGATAGGCGGCTATTTATTCCTTTGTAATTTAAATATCCACATAAATATATATTACATGTAACCATAAATAATGCCCAGGATTAAAAACCAGAGATAAAACTAAATAAGTCAAAAACTCTGGAAAACCTTTGGGCTCTATTTTCCCAAAATAAATAGCAATAATAATAAAAAAGGGTCTGACCAGTGTAAAGACCAAGGCTAGAATGACACGTACTTTAACAAACTTACTACACCTCACTTAAAAATTCCTGCATCACGCCTGACATACATACACGAAGAATGCCACGCCCCCTAATTTAAATATTAAAGAACCAAACAGACAACAATTTTCTTCTATACTAAGTAACGAAGAAAATTGTGAATTATACCCATACGATAATACGCTATTTACAACTGTATATGTTATTTAAGTCATCCGTGTTTATAACCACTGTGCCATTAAATCGTGGATGGACTATAATAAAATATATGTATAAACATGTAGATGTATGCAATATATTATATTTACTAGTATAATGCAAAGTTAAATTTTGAAAGTGCCCCCGTGTTTAGTTCACATTCACGGCCATAGTCAGTGTATAAAGGTAGGTTGGAGATATCTATTAATTGGGGGACAAATACACCATAAGCAGGAAAAGTAGGAAAATTGCTGCATAGAAAAGGAACGTTGAAAATAGAAAAATTAAAGTCATCTGTCATTATGCCTTTCGTGGGCCTCATAATTGAGGTATTAGTCTAAATATGAAGCTGAATTTGAGAAAGCATTCGTATCTTTTATTTCCAGCTCCCAAGGATAGATGACATTCACATAGTCTACAAATTTAGGATTCTTGATAGACAGAACGCCATCTGTCTGTGGAGTTGAATGATTTAGCGACAGTCTTCTCTGCAGATTTAACTAGGTTCTGCATACATTCTGCTTCATAAGAATAAAGAAACCAGTCAGAAAGCAATTATGCTCAGTTTGTACTCATTGGTATACCGATAGTTTGATGTATCAAGTATCAAGACGTTATGATCGACACCATCATAGTGTTGCTAATGATTGTATAGATCCATGTATCCATGATTGTCCTGGATATATTGAACATCGCATACTATAAGTTCCTGGTCCTTTAATTTGAAATTTGTAATTCAAAATACGCAAGCGAGTGTAACTAGTTTAACCTCCCAGACCTAAGCACCCAGTTGCACTGCCTGAACTATATTTGCCAGTTTTTAAAGTTTTTACGTTGCTTTTTAGATCGTGATTTGAACCTGGAATGGTACCTTAGTTGTAAATACACAAACTAACGAATGTGTACAATAACCTATATATTCTTATTTTTCGAAGATGGCCATATCTAAAAATATAAATTTAAAAAATAAACATACCAATCCATGTTTTAATCATACACCCACAGATAAGCAAAAAAAATGACAAATTAGGTTAAACACGTGTATTTCTACCAGTGTAATGGATATATAATCTTACATAGTTGAAAAATGATCGGTGTTTAATTTTTGTAGAACCATAGGCCGTTTTAGTAATTATTGACAACACAATTTTCTATAGAAATTATTATAGTGAAATGCATTACGATAACAAAAACAACTAAATATTTTTCGAATTAAAACATTCGTTTTTATTTCATTTTTTTTATTTTTTATTTTTATCTTTCTCAGTTAAATAATTTTTATTTAAAATCTTTCAATGTATTACTCAAGGATATTCATTGCTTATGAATGCCTTATATTTTGTATAAATGATTTAATTAATGATAATTGATACACGGATAAGATAATTATTATACTTATATAATATTATTATAAAGAGAAATTCGTAAATATCTTAGCTTAACATTTACAAAGCAATGAAGCACTTATATTTTCATTACGCCTTGAGATTTGTTTTGTGACGATCGATTCATATCATTGTACTGAATAGATAATCATCGTATGTTTAATTGAAAACACCAAAATATAAATAATACCAGAACGATTTTAAAGAAATCATTTTGAACTGTCAAGCTTTATTTTCAAACTTGGGAAAAGTCCGCTGTCTTCTCATTTCAAAGTATCATGTGCAAATGTAACCAAATCAATTTCATCTTTGAACCTGTGTCTTCATTGCTTAGGATTATTAATTCGATGTGTGAAAAATTGTCAGTTGCTAGTTAGCTGTGGGTATTCCTGTTTCCTCCACCATCCTAGATCTGTCCCTGAATGTATTTTGTATAGATTTCAAGCTGACACATCATTTCACCAAACTTCACTTCTCTGGCGAACGTTCGTGTGTTTAACCTTAATTGATAGTTTCAGAGTTTTACTTTGCTTTGGGATTGTTCTTTAGGCAGGAAATTGTATGTTGGTTTTTTATTCATAATTCTGTCACTGTTAGCATACATTGATTATATGTACTCATTTTAGATTGTCTATACATTGGGATAATGTTGGAATGAGAAGACAATCAAGATACAAAGTGTACATATCGTTGTAAAAGATATACAACATCGACCAAAGATGACATAAAAACAATAGCTGCAAACTAATTAAAGGTTTGTTTAATAATACACAATTTAGTCACAGAAATACATTACATATTATACCAGTGTTAGTCGTTTCGTTTCGTAATACAATTCGTCATGAAATAAATAAAATGCACCAATACAAAAGGATACATACTATAGTTGTAAGGGGAGATAATTCATGATCAAAATCCCATCATGCTACCTATTGTATTGAAAATGAAAAAAAGGGCTAACTATCTATTGGGCCAATATATCACCTAACGTCTTTGATGCAATTTTACATGTTTGGCTTAATTTGTCAGTTTTCAAAGATTTTACTGCACTTTGGGTTTGTGATTTAAGCATGGGTTTGAATGTTCGTTTATTATAATATATAAATGACACAGTTAAAATTTAAATTTTAAGTAGTTTTAATCAGAAACAACACTTAACAACTAAGTCTATAAAACATTCAGATTTTAGATGAACAAAATCATGTAAACAAAATAATTCATGCATTACCATGTCTACGATATATTTTTAGGTTAGGACCAACCATGCGGGGCATTGTTACTGAGATGAAAAACAAGCAAGGAATACACAATTTTTTTACCATAGAAGAACAGTTCAAAATGATGTTAAAAGCTAAAAACACAGCTTGACACTAAGACTCTAAATTGTTTATGCGGGTTTGTTCTATGAAAGAGTCTTGTCATAAATATTTTCTCTGTGTCCAAAATTATCCCAGATATATGTTTTATGTTGCATCCATTGAGGTTTTTTTACTTTTACAAGTGGCTGGTTTAGCTAACTAGACAGAAGGTGTTTACGCTGCTGGAGTACCCTGCCTCACTTCAGTGGTAGAAGTTAACGTGTTAAACCTAATTTTCCATTTTTCAAAGTTTTTTATTTGCTTCAGGATTGTAATTTGGACATGGATTGGTATTTTTGTATATGATTAACTACCTAATTGATACAAGATGCAGATTTCAAATTAATAAAATTATGTATTGTTACTGATATGAAAAGTAAAAAACAAAATTTAAAGCGATGTTACAAACTACAAACATAATTAAGATTAAGTTAAAAATCGTACATATGAGTTAGTTCTATAGTCACAAATATAACACAAATACGTATGTTGTTTAGTTTAAACGACAACACAACACTTATCAAACGCACGTATAGATAAACAACATTGACCTGTCCGCTTGACCTTTGATTTAAATATTCATTATGGACGAGTAAATTTAAGTAATAGGAATCACGCGCCTCTATTTCGTCTATATGATGTGAACACTAATCATGGACGATGTGTATACATATTAACTGTGCCTATGTATTGGGTGGACCCTCCTATATGAATATTCCTAAATGAAAGGTCAAACAGACAGGTCAATGCTGTTTTCCTCTAAACCAATCCATGCCAAAATCACAATCCAAAAAGCAAAGTACAGCTATGAAAAATGTTAACCACTTCAACTTCCGAAAGGCAAGTGACACCGCCGAGTGCTCCGAAAGGATAAACACTTCCTGTTTAACATGTGGGAGTGAAAAGAACATGAAGCTAAAGAGCAATCGTATTTATCAAAATGATTGTGATGCTAGTAATAAAACAATATATAAGCATATTTAAATGATTTGTTTTATTTTTGAATTGACTAAACATAAAATTGTATGTTTGTTATTGATTTGCAAATGTTCATTACGACAGTAGTCGTGTCATAAATAGTACACAAATATATATGTCGTTTAAAACTGGCAACAGGTGGATAGATGTAACATAAATGCTAATTAAATGCATATAGCACATCTTTCATTCGAACAATGTTGGTCACAACTTTGTATTTCATATATTATATTTTACGTAAAAGGTGTTTTAATCCTATATAGTTGTTTTATCACTTACAGTAGGTACATACACTTCCGAGGCACCCGGTCTCACCTTCCTGATAGACATTCACGTGTTTACTTAGTTTCAAAGTTTTTGCTTTGCATTTTGTTTTGTGATTTGGACATGTACTGGTATATTTTGTTTCTGCTAGTACAATAATATATTTGATACCGACTACAGGTACACAGATGTAATATACAATGTTAATTGAATGCTTGTGACACAGGTTTGGAAACCGCTAGTCACTTTATATTGCATTTTATGCATGCCTAACTCCGTATTGCCATGATTGTCATGCTTACTGCTGATATTGATTAGAAAGAAAAACGTCTTAGTGGTCAACTGTAGTATAATTCAACTGATTTAATTTTCACTGTAGTCAATGGGGAGATAACCCATAGAAAAAAGTTTGATTTGTAATAATCCAATATAATCCCTTTTGCTGTATGTAGTCACATCAAGTTTGTAAACACGGTCTATAAATGATAATCTCAACCAGATGTATATTGTACGGAAGCGTATTAGGGCCACGAATTTTTTTTTTAAATTTTGATATGTCGACTTAGTTTCTCGATAAATCGAGTTATTATCTCCATAAATCGACTTAGTATCTCGATAAATCGACTTAACTATGTCGATAAATCGACTTAGTATCTCGATAAATCGACTTAGTATCTCGATAAATCGACATAGGACCTCGATTAATCGACTTAACTATCTCGATAAATCGACTTAACAATCTCGATAAATCGACTTAAAAATCTCGATAAATCGACTTAGTATCTCAAAAAATCGACTTAACTATCTCGATAAATCGACTTAATGTCCGCTCTATATGCGGGAGGTCGCGGGTTCGATCCCCGGCCGTGACAAACTAAAGTTGTAAAAATAAGTAGTTTCAGCTCCCCAGCTACACACGGTTTACTGGGTTAGGGAAAAAACTGACTTAACTTGTGTCAGGATAACGGACTAGCAGGATTGTAGTTAGGCATTGGCTATTATATCCGTGTACTGGCAACTTAAAGACGACATCACTGCAGTCCAGTTACTCACACATCACTCTAACAACGCACACACACACAAAATAAAGAATGAGAAAGTAGACTATCAAAAAATTTCACGTCGTAAAATGACTGAAATACTGTCGAAACGACGTAAAAACCCAACAACCAATCAATCAATCAACCAATCATAACACCAAACAAATCGGTTTTCTATATTCACGAGAGTTCAAATTACGCATCTGACGAAATTCTATTACATGAATACTAAGTTAACATGTACAGTTACTGTAAGTCTAAATCACGTACAAAAAGTTATGAAAATCTGGTGGACGTGGTCGTTAGTGGTAATTTTTGTTCAATTTTGGCTTGGCCGTGCTTTGTACGGGGTATTGCCGTCGGTGGCTGTTCCACTGCTCAAGCACTGCCTAAGCACGGCTTACCATGTTCAGCTATGTGTGAGGCTAAAAATAGGTTCGCACGTGTTCGAACGCGGGTAAAAAGCGACAAGTTACCACGACTGACCGCGGCCTCATCGCGTTTGTAGCACTGCCGATCACGCGTTGAGCGCGGACGTAATACGGGCACTCCACTGCTAAAGCACTGCCCAATCAAGGGTAACCGCGGCTCGGCGTCGTCGGAAGTTTAACTTAGTTTTAATCTAGTAACGTCAAAACTGCCAAGCGCATTTTACATTTCAATTCATTACATTAATACAATATGTAATTATCAATCGTCATTATCATAACAACATTTAAATATCAGTGCTCCAGCTTCCCTAACTAACATGATCAGTAAGCATAGCTAATGGGGAGGAGCATATAATCCTGCCATCACCCTTCCAGCTGGGAGTTGCACTACTGCACGATGAGGCTCCTCTGGGCCTTGGCTAGCATGACATATCTGTTGGATTGTGGTACTCTATCAGATCTCGTTTCATGTCTTCACGCCAAGCACCAAGCACCAGTTCTCCATCTGGACGCCCCAAATCCACCAGCTTGTTCTGCATCACCGGGTAACGTGTTCTCATCAGGTTGTGAAGGAGTACGCATACGTTGACCAGCAGCCTGATAGTGTCAGCTTCATACATCATGGTAGTCAGGAGAACTTGAAATCTGTTGGCAAGGATCCCGAACGAATTTTCAACTACCCGTTTGGCCCACGACAGTCGATAGTTAAATATCCTTTGCTCCCTCGTCATGTCCATATTAGCGTAGGGTTTCATCATGTAGGTCCGGAGTCCGAAGGCATCGTCATCTACAAGGAATTAGGGTACATCGTGTGTGTCACCTGGCAGAGGATCTGGCTGTGGGAAGCCGGCGATGTCATTGTTCTGCAGACCCTCCTTGATCTCACTTTTTAAATTATTGTAGATGCGGGTATCGGAGGGGGGGGGGCTCTTGCCGCTTACGTCTATCCACAGGAACTTGTAGTCCGAAGACACGACTGCTATGAGGATAACTCTGAAGAAGCCTTTTTAGTTGAAGTAGTCGGACCCAGTGTTGGCAGCAGCTTTCGGCAGTGCTACAAACGCGATGAGGCCGCGGTCAGTCGTGGTAACTTGTCGCTTTTTTCCCGCGTTCGAACACGTGCGAACCTATTTTTAGCCTCACACATAGCTGAACATGGTAAGCCGTGCTTAGGCAGTGCTTGTCGAGCAGTGGAACAGCCACCGACGGCAATACCCCGTACAAAGCACGGCCAAGCCAAAATTGAACAAAAATTACCACTAACGACCACGTCCACCAGATTTTCATAACTTTTTGTACGTGATTTAGACTTGGAGTGCTGTGTGACCGGGGCTTTAGCACACCAGTAACTGTACATGTTAACTTAGTATTCATGTAATAGAATTTCGTCAGGTGCGTAATTTGAACTCTCGTGAATATAGAAAACCGATTTGTTTGGTGTTATGATTGGTTGATTGATGATTGGTTGTTGGGTTTTTACGTCGTTTCGACAGTATTTCAGTCATTTTACGACGTGAAATTTTTTGATAGTCTACTTTCTCATTCTTTATTTTGTGTGTGTGTGCGTTGTTAGAGTGATGTGTGAGTAACTGGACTGCAGTGATGTCGTCTTTAAGTTGCCAGTACACGGATATAATAGCCAATGCCTAACTACAATCCTGCTAGTCCGTTATCCTGACACAAGTTAAGTCAGTTTTTTCCCTAACCCAGTAAACCGTGTGTAGCTGGGGAGCTGAAACTACTTATTTTTACAACTTTAGTTTGTCACGGCCGGGGATCGAACCCGCGACCTCCCGCATATAGAGCGGACATTAAGTCGATTTATCGAGAGAGTTAAGTCGATTTTTCGAGATACTAAGTCGATTTATCGAGATTTTTAAGTCGATTTATCGAGATTGTTAAGTCGATTTATCGAGATAGTTAAGTCGATTAATCGAGATCCTATGTCGATTTATCGAGATACTAAGTCGATTTATCGAGATACTAAGTCGATTTATCGACATAGTTAAGTCGATTTATCGAGATACTAAGTCGATTTATCGAGATAATAACTCGATTTATCGAGATAATAACTCGACATATCAAAATTAAAAAAAAAATTCGTGGCCCTAATACGCTTCCGTAATATTGAGGGTTTATTTTAAGGAAATCTTTTACTGAGAAGGAAGGGACTCAACATGACAACATATCCTATTGCTGTGAATGGAAACGATGCAAGTTGGATAACAGGAACGCAGACAGTGGAAACGAAACAGCTGATGACTGATGCCGGGAAAATCGTCGCATTCAGGTTATTTACCTAAGTACGAGAAAGGTTAAGAGGTGATGAAAATAAAAATAGAAACTACAGGTCTGGTAATGATTAATTACATAGATATAAAGTACAGGCATGACGAAATTTTAACATTTACCTGATGCAAAAGAGTCGAACCTCAGCAGATATGGATAGCTAGTGGCCTTAATGCCACCGATTACATATATACATGTAGAGGTGCTATAGGTCGACAAAGATAGAGTGTCACATCTGAGCAATCTTGTGTTTACAAACACAATTAATAAACACGGGCGAGACTGCGTAAGTTGATATATCCGATTTTACACCCTGATGTCTATACCGCTGAGGTAGCTCAGTGGAACAAGCGATATGTCTTGATTAAGTACAAAGAGGTGATGGTTCGGACTCTCACATCTTTCCACTTTTCAATTTAACAAGTTGAAAAAAGGTAGTTTTGTAGTATATCTTTTTGTCTTATCAAAGTCACAAATTGATGTCATATATCATTGTTTTTCAAATTTTTTGCCGCACCAGACTATTTATATTGAAAATTTTTGAAAACAAAAGGAAAAAAGTTGTTTCAAAAACTATTATTAAAATTTTGCTCTTGTTTACCAAGCTTTGTGGTGGGAAGGTAGACACGGTTTCAAACAGCCAACGGAAAAGATTATAGGTCATAGGCAACAGACCATTTTGCCATTTCATATGCAAATTACTTTTTTTTCAGGTACAATAGATATATAAAGGTCATGGATATGTTTGTATACAATATTTAACACTGCTATTTATAGCAAAAATTCGTGCTAAAGTTAAAATTCCATTGCACTGTGTAAATAAAAAGTTATTTTTATATGTATCCACACAAAATTGTTTCTAAACATGCTTGAAATGTAGATCTTCGTGTTGTTATGTAATTATAAAGGTCATGAACCCAATTCTAAACTGCATAATGGGTCAGGTTATATTCAATTGTGTAAACTTCCACCCTCTACACAAATCTCCAATGAGACATTTAGAATTGGTAATGATTATTTAAACAACTTTTTTGTTTTTACACCAAAAATTCTGAAATAACACAACATGATGCGGCAAAAAATCATTTAAAATGATATATTGCGTTGTAATATCAAATTTGAAATAAAAAAAGATAATTTTTTACAAAAATACCTGTTTTGAACTTACTTTCTACACTATAGTGGCCTAAATGCCGCCGATTACATATATACATGTAGATTGCTGCCGTTGAGTTACCGCTCACTAGGAGACAAGATAAACTCATGATTCGACATTTATTCGTTAGCTTAGTGTTAAACTTTTGTCAGGCCTGTAATTTAAATGAAAAGATTATCATATAACATAATCTACAATATTGTTACTCATATTTAAATATTTTATATCCAATAACGAAAGCTGTTTATAATCATTATTGCTTCTGTGTTCAACTGGTCATAGGTAGACAGGTACTGTATATAGCACAAAGTAACTTAAATCTGGCAAAATTTGAAAAAAAATTTTGCAAGGAGTAATAATTATGTAAAATTTGAAAATCTTTTGTAAGTACTAATAAATATGCAAATTTTGGAAATCTTTTGTAAGTACTAATAAATATGCAAATTTTGGAAATCTTTTGTAAGTACTAATAAATATGTAAAATTTGGAAATATTTTGTAAGTATTAAAAATATGCAAAATTTGAAAATCTTTTTTAAGTATTAATAAATATGTAAAATTTGGAAATCTTTTTGTAAGTACTAATAAATATGCAAAATTTGGAAATCTTTTGTAAGTACTAATAAATATGTAAAATTTGGAAATCTTTTGTAAGTACTAATAAATATGTAAAATTTGGAAATCTTTTGTAAGTACTAATAAATATGCAAAATTTGGAAATCTTTTGTAAGTACTAATAAATATGTAAAATTTGGAAATCTTTTGTAAGTACTAATAAATATGTAAAATTTGGAAATCTTTTGTAAGTACTAATAAATATGTAAAATTTGGAAATCTTTTGTAAGTACTAATAAATATGCAAAATTTGGAAATCTTTTGTAAGTACTAATAAATATGTAAAATTTGGAAATCTTTTGTAAGTACTAATAAATATGTAAAATTTGGAAATCTTTTGTAAGTACTAATAAATATGTAAAATTTGGAAATCTTTTGTAAGTACTAATAATTATGTAAAATTTGAAAATCTTTTGTAAGTACTAATAAATATGCAAATTTTGGAAATCTTTTGTAAGTACTAATAAATATGCAAATTTTGGAAATCTTTTGTAAGTACTAATAAATATGTAAAATTTGGAAATATTTTGTAAGTATTAAAAATATGTAAAATTTGGAATCTTTTGTAAGTATTAATAAATATGTAAAATTTGGAAATCTTTTTGTAAGTACTAATAAATATGCAAAATTTGGAAATCTTTTGTAAGTACTAATAAATATGTAAAATTTGGAAATCTTTTGTAAGTACTAATAAATATGTAAAATTTGGAAATCTTTTGTAAGTACTAATAAATATGCAAAATTTGGAAATCTTTTGTAAGTACTAATAAATATGTAAAATTTGGAAATCTTTTGTAAGTACTAATAAATATGTAAAATTTGGAAATCTTTTGTAAGTACTAATAAATATGTAAAATTTGGAAATCTTTTGTAAGTACTAATAAATATGTAAAATTTGGAAATCTTTTGTAAGTATTAAAAAATATGTAAAATTTGGAAATCTTTTGTAAGTATTAATAAATATGTAAAATTTTAAAATCTTTTGTAAGTGCTTATACATATGCAAAATTTGAAAATCTTTTGTAAGTACTAAAAAATATGTAAAATTTGGAAATCTTTTGTAAGTACTAATAAATATGTAAAATTTGGAAATCTTTTGTAAGTACTAATAAATATGTAAAATTTGGAAATCTTTTGTAAGTATTAAAAAATATGTAAAATTTGGAAATCTTTTGTAAGTATTAATAAATATGTAAAATTTGGAAATCTTTTGTAAGTGCTAATAAATATGCAAAATTTATAAATCTTTTGTAAGTACTAATAATATGCAAAATTTGGAAATCTTTTGTAAGTACTAATAAATATGTAAAATTTGGAAATCTTTTGTAAGTATTAAAAAATATGTAAAATTTGGAAATCTTTTGTAAGTGCTAAAAAATATGCAAAATTTAAAAATCTTTTGTAAGTACTAATAAATATGCAAAATTTGAAAATCTTTTGTAAGCACTTATAAATATGCATAATTTCGCAATCGTTTGTAAGTACTAATAACTATGCAAAATTTGAAAATCTTTTGTAAGTACTAATAAATATGCAAAATTTGGAAATCTTTTGTAAGTACTAATAAATATATTTAAAAAATTGAAAACAATTGTTTTAACCTTAAAATAATCTTCAAAATGACAGCTTAAATTCCTGGATATCTTAAAAAATTAAAAAGATTTAAATTTAGTCAGATTTAAGTCAAGGAACATCTTAGTTAAGAAAAAGTATGAAACTGAGGCCTGAGCAAGAGATTGTCATAAAGTACTTTTAAATGAATTATTTTATAAAAAGTAGAATCAACATTATGCTAAATTGATCATGTCAAATTAGGCTTCGCATAAAGTTATATTTTAAAAAATGCTTATTTTCAGTGTGTGTGTGTGTGTGTGTGTGTGTGTGTTAGAGTGTGTGTGTGTGTGTGTGTGTGTGTGTGTGTGTGTGTGTGTGTGTGGTCAATTTTTTTATTGTTTTGTGTTCTTGGTTACTCTGGTCTCTGGCTGTTTCGAAGTAAAGGTTTTTCATTCCGAGTTAAAAATATTTTTTCAAGTAGTTTAAACTTGAAAAACAAATTTACATCCAATTTTTTTTAAAACGTTCTCAACAATGTTTCACGTGTTCATTTCTGATCACATCACCTACCACCACTTATAGATTCGAATCTCACTCGGCCAAAACGGACAAAACTTTGTCCGCTCGCTAACCGAAGGTTTTCGACGGCCACTCTGGTTTCCTCCGCCGTCCCTGAACTGACCTTCTCGATCTACGTTTAAGAATCTTGACTGGGGCATAAAACACTTCATACTTAATTCTACTACTAGTATGTTGCTAAAAATACCGATTTCTTTCAAACTGCAGAAGTAATATTACTTACTTACTTACTTACTTAGGCCCTTCGCTCCTCCTGGAGCATAGGCCATCAACGACTGCCCTCCATCTCTGCCTGTCTTGTGCTATCTGTTCCAGCTGTCTCCAGGTCTTTCCAGTCAGCTTGACGTCTGCATCTAGGTCTCGGCGCCATGTATTTCGGGGTCTTCCTCTCTTTCTTTTTCCCTGGGGGTTCCAAGTAAGTGCCCGCCTGGTTGTGTTGGTTGCTGGTTTTCTTAGGGTATGTCCCAGCCAACCCCATCTCCTTCTGAGAATTTCTTCCTCCATTGGCCGCTGATTCGTCTGTTGCCAGAGGTTAGTGTTCCGTATGGTCTCTGGCCAGCGTATTGAGAGGATACGACGTAGACACCGGTTGACAAAGGTCTGGATCTTATTGATCGTTGTTTTTGTGGTTCTCCAGGTCTCCGCTCCATACAATAGCACTGCTTTGATGTTGGAGTTAAATATTCGGATTTTGGTATGGCGACTGAATACTTTGGAGCTCCAAACTTTCTTCAATTGGATAAATGCGGCTCTGGCTTTGCTGATCCTGGTCTTTACGTCGGACTCCGTGCCTCCCTGTTTGTCCACTACACTTCCAAGGTATGTGAAGGACTCTACTTCCTCTAGTGATTTATCATCCAGTTTTACTGTTTCATTACTAGTGGTGTTGACCTTGAGGATCTTCGTCTTTATTTTATGGATGTTAAGTCCTACCTGTGCTGAGGTGTCCTTCAATAATGAGGACTTTTCCTGTATCTGGCTGTGTGTGTGTGACAGGAGTGCCAGGTCATCTGCGAAGTCAAGGTCATCAAGTTGGTTCAACAGTGTCCACTGGATGCCATTTCTCTTTCCATATGTGATGGTACGCATGATCCAGTCTATGGCTAGAAGGAACAGAAAGGGTGAGAGGAGGCAGCCTTGTCTTACTCCTGTCCTGACCTGGAAGCTCTTAGTCAGTTGCCCATCATGTACTACTCTGCATGACATTCCCTCATATGAGTTCCTTATTATGTTGACAAACTTCTCTGGTACTCCATAATGCCGTAGCAATTTCCATAGTGTTCTTCTGTCCAAACTGTCGAATGCTTTTTCGTAGTCCACGAAGTTTACATAAAGTGAGGAATTCCATTCCATGGACTGTTCTATAATGATGCGGAGTGTCGCTATCTGGTCGGTACATGATCGGTCCTGTCTGAAGCCGGCCTGTTGATCTCGCAATTTCTGGTCAACTGGTCCTTTCAAACGCTCTAGTACTACTCTGTTGAAGATCTTTCCTGGAACAGACAACAGTGTGATTCCTCTGTAATTTGAGCAATTACTGAGATCTCCCTTTTTCGGTAGTTTGATCAGGTGACCTTCTTTCCAGTCTGATGGTATCTCTTCTTCTTCCCAGATCTTTCCAAACAAATCATATAATTTCTCTACCATGTTTTCTGTGTCTGCCTTCAAAACCTCTGCTGGGATCTCATCTGGCCCTGGTGACTTCCCATTTTTAAGCTGTTTAATTGCCAGAAGTAATATGCGAATGTTTAATTTTTCCGGGGGGGGGGATACACAAAATTTTAAGTGAAAACATAAATATTAATGATATTGTTTTCGGTTCATTACAGAAAATGATTTTAGTTACGTTGTGTTTGTTGATTGGATCAATTGTTTTCGCAGGTAATTGTCATTTTGTTACTTTAATATTAAAATTAAAAGTGGATGGTATCGTGCGATTTAATTTTTTTTTAAAAATGCTCATCAAATTTAAATTTTAAATTCATTGCAAGCAGCAATTGTGAATAAGGACAGCCATCATATCATACATATATATGAATGACATGTTGTTGAATATTGAACATAATATAATGTACATTTATGTTAACAAAAGGCAAGTCCGACGAAGCGTGTAAAAGCGATTTAAGGAATTTTTAAGTGTATTTTAAGTATTTTGGCAACAACACTGTAACAAAGCAGTTTTCCGAAATTACCAAAATTAAAAGAATAATTGAAAAACGTGTATTGCTACTTCTGATTTGTTTTATCTCTTAGAGTTTGATAGAAATAGTGCCGTTTCACACAACATACGGTTTTATTGTTTGTTTGAGAAAACATAAGCCAAACATGAGAAGACATAACAGCGAGCCGCTTTTCCAGTTAGTGGATTATGGTGATGAGTACTCGATCACAAGTGGGAGTATAGCCTTAACAGTTGCAGTACAGGCTAAATAGTTGCGGTACAGTTGACTCGGATTGTTTGCAAAGAGCTATCAGCCCAATACACAGTTGGCTGCTATTTGCGTACCCGAGCGTGCTTTTGTGTGCGCTCCCCCACTCACTTATTTGAAAAGAAAACACACTGCACATACCAACTTCAACATCGTGCATTTTCATATAAATACAATTTTCCGATTGTCTACAACTTTACCGAAAATGTACATCTTTTATCATCAACAGTATTTTGTTCTATTTTCTTCAATTTCCAAGACTTTACCCATTTGCACCCTAAAGAACCCTGCTGTATAATTCCATCAGCGCAACGCACAGACAAATTTCTACATCTTTGCCTATAGCTGACGACGTCTCAATATAAGTAAAATATTCTTGACCGGGACGTGAACACCATTACTTAACTCAACTCAACTCTTCTTTAAGCGATTTTTAGGTTACATTTTGTTTTATTCACATTTTGCTGATTGCGCTGAATGCAAGAACAGAGGCAGAAAAACATAACAATCTCGAGTTCGATCTCGTTACTAAGAATCCATTGTGGCGTCGAGAGATAGATAACAGCTGCCAAAAAAACTGTAGAAAAATGTAGCTAACGAGGGGCCGAGATAAACAGTACTATCTTTTTACCTTAATGTTAAACTTTCGACGGTCCTGACTGTACATTAGCCGTTACATGTTAATGTCGACGAAGCGTATAAAAGCGATTTAAGGAATTTCTAGTGACAGCTAGTGATCGAAAAACTGTCAAGAGATAGATAACAGCTGCAACGCTGTCAAAAAGCTGTAGGACAGTGGCTAACGAGGGGCCGATATAAACGGTACAATTTCGTTATTTTAATATTAAACTTTCGACAGGCCTGTACTTTACATGACCCGTAATATATGCTATCAAAACGTAAATCCGACGATAGATAGATAACAGCTGTCAAGCTGCCAAAAAAGCTGTGGAAATGTAGCTAACGAGGGGCCGAGATAAACGGTACAATTTCTTAATGTTAAACTTTCGACAGGCCTGTACTGTACATGACCCGTAATATATGCTATCAAAACGTAAATCCGACGAGAGAGTTAGATAACAGCTGTCAAGCTGCCAAAAAAGCTGTGGAAATGTAGCTAACGTGGTGCAGAGATAAACAGTACTATCTTTTTACCTTAATGTTAAACTTTCGACGGTCCTGACTGTACATTAGCCGTTACATGTTAATGTCGACGAAGCGTATAAAAGCGATTTAAGGAATTTCTAGTGACAGCTAGTGATCGAAAAACTGTCAAGAGATAGATAACAGCTGCAACGCTGTCAAAAAGCTGTAGGACAGTGGCTAACGAGGGGCCGATATAAACGGTACAATTTCGTTATTTTAATATTAAACTTTCGACAGGCCTGTACTTTACATGACCCGTAATATATGCTATCAAAACAATCCGACGATAGATAGATAACAGCTGCCAAGCTGCCAAAAAGCTGTGGAAATGTAGCTAACGAGGGGCCGAGATAAACGGTACAATTTCTTAATGTTAACCTTTCGACAGACCTGTACTGTACATGACCCGTAATATATGTTAAAACACGCAAGTCCGACGAAGCGTGTAAAAGCGATTTAAGGAATTTCTGAGTGTATTTTTAAGTATTTTGGCAACAAAACTGTAACAAAGCAGTTTTCTGAAATTACCAAATTTACAAGAATAATTGAAAAACGTGTATTGCTACTTCTGATTTGTTTTATCTCTTAGAGTTTGATAGAAATAGTGCCGTTTCACACGACATACGGTTTTATTGTTTGTTTGAGAAAACATAAGCCAAACATGAGAAGACAAAACAGCGAGCCGCTTTTCCCGTTAGTGGATTATCGTGATGAGTACTCGATCACAAGTGGGAGTATAGGCTTAACAGTTGCCGTACATGCTAAACAGTTGCAGTACAGTTGACTCGGATTGTTTGCAAATAGAGTTATCAGCCCAATACACAGTTGGCTGCTATCTGCGTACCCGAGCGTGCTTTTGTGTGCGCTCCCCCACTCACTTATTTGAACAGAAAACACACTGCACATACCAACTTCAACATCATGCATTTTCATATAAATACAATTTTTCCAATTGTCTACAACTTTACCGAAAATATACATCTTTTATTATCAACAGCATTTTGTTCTTTTTTCTTCAATTTCCAAGCTTTTACCCATTTGCACCCTAAAGAACCCTGCTGTATAATTCCATCAGCGCAACGCACAGACAAATTTCTGCACTTTCGCCTATAGCTGGCGACGTCTCGATATAAGTAGACTATTCTTGACTGGGACGTGAACACCATTATTTAACTCAACTCAACTCAATGCGTCATAGAGAAGAGCATCCTGAGGGACCGAGATAAACGGTACAATTTCTTAATGTTAAACTTTCGACAGACCTGTACTGTACATGACCCGTAATATACATGTATGTGCATTGTATATCCAAACAATTTTTAAAAAAAAATTATTTGAAATTATTGAAATCTTATTTTTTAATACCATTACGCTCTAAATATAGTTTTTTTTCGCGTGGTGTACTTTCGTTTATTTTGTTGTCGAAAATTTTCCGCGAAAATTTGTACCACATAAAGCACATAGTCACCGTCGATATTGTCTGGAGACAAAATCATGCGACACACTAAGCTCCGAAACAGTGTCTACCCTTTAGCTCCATATGTCGCAATAAAAGGAATACGAAGGTGTCTTCACATTTATCCAACATTTGATACTTTGATATAGGAAAGAAATTTTATGTTGGATAAAGGACATCAAAGGGAAATGGAAACAATAGGTGGGCTTGGGTACTTTAGTAAGGTAGGAATCAAACTTTTTAATTTCTAAAATTTAACATCTTCATTTTATAATTTTTGATACTTTAAACTTTCAGAAAATATGACATATTATTTCATACCTTTTAATTAAAAGAACTTTTATTTTGGAAGGGGAAACTAACTGATCACACTACAGGTAAATAATACCTTAAATCAATGGTGCGTAAATCCAATGTTGGACAAGTGTGAATAGTGATTTTTCAAATGTTGGATAAACGTGAATGAACCTATACGAATGTTGGTCGTTGTTCTGAACTTAGCGTCATACACTGCAATATATATATATATAAACGCTAATACATCAAAGTTTACTAAAATTTCTATTTTAGATTCTGTCGGGTCATCATGCGACAACAATAGGGAGTATTATGGATTTTACGCCCAACGTACAGCTAGTTTAAACAACCCATCTAAAGGAAATTTAATTTTTGACAGTCATAACTAATGTGGGGGCGGATACAACCCAACAACCGGAAAATTTACGACTGAAGAAAGGGGAATGTATTTTTTCCAAGTAAAAATATCAGCAGCATCGCAGAATAGTGCCCATATGCTACATCTTCATATCCTCAAAAATAACGAAGATTTGTAGATCACAACCAAGACCATTGGATTAGATCCGTCGGTTCTGTTCTTCTTGTTCTCAACCCTGGAGATACCGTAAACGTGAAGATCACCTATGTTTCTGGAAGTAATACAATCGGGGAAGAGATTGGTTCAAAGTCCTCATCGCGTATAACCATGTAATTGAATTTTAAATTAAAAACTGTTATAATGCATAAAGACAAGTTGTTTATAGGTTTTTTTTTCAATGTATTGGTTCGAAATCATTTCGTAGTTTTATGGTACCACTAAGGTAACTCAGCTGGTAGAGTGCTCCATTCGTATGTATGAGGCAATGGGTTCCAACTCCGGCTTGGGTCTGACAAAGACCTAAAATTCTTAGTACTGTTCTCTCGCCAAGAATTTGGCATTTAGGAATGAAGGTCTCGGGATCCATCGGAAGAGACAACCCAGTGTCACAGCAGGCGTGGTACCTCCCTGCACACTGTCCCGATTTTGGTCAAAATTTCTACTACTTCGTCTATAGATTGTGACGTCTCGATACAAGTGAAATGTAAACTCCCATTCAAATCAATCGTAGTTTAATGGAAAATATACATCACCAAAAATGAATTTTAAATGAACGTGTTTCAAACAAATTCTGAACAGGTTTATTTGTTCTACATCGTCCTACATAATCGTACAATACAGATCTGTTGAAATGTCAATACTAAGTTAACGAATTGGTGCCGAACCAGCATTTTATAATTATCTCCGCCTTTCGAATAACTATATCTCGGCAGTTTTTACAGCTGCCATCTATCTTTCGACAATGACAATTTATTTGGTCACTGGATAATCATATCTCTGCTAATCGGCAGATCAACTTCGCCTCTTTTTCGTTAGCTGAATGTTGAATTTGCAACATTTTCACACTGTATATGTATTTGTAAAAACTAAAGCAAACGCACGAGTTTTTAATACATGTGAATGTAAATAGTTGGGAGTCGACATTGTCATGCGACACTTTTGAATGTGTATGGTATACTGCATATGGAACTGGCACATGGCAACTTGACATTACCTTCTTTTAAATGTAGCATATGTATGTCGCTTTGTTAATATAATATTCAGTAAAAATATTCATTTTAACGGCTACTGATTGTAAAACTTGAGATGGTTAAATATTTAAACCACGCCACTACATACCATTTTCATTGAATGCAAAGCCAATCATAAATCTAGCGAGACCGTCGTGGGTTCGAACCCCGGCCGGGTCTGACCCAAGACTTAAAAGTGGGTAGTGACTGTTCTTTCGCCAAGCACTCGGCATTACAAAATGAAAAGTCACGGTTCTTTCGGATGGGAACTTAAAATAAACGAGGTCCCGTGTCACGGTAGGCTTGGCACGCTAAAGAACACGGTTGTATAATGCCATAAGCGCAAAGCACGGGCAAAATGTCTGCACCTTCGCCTATAGCTGGCGACGTCTTGATATAAGTGAAATATTCTTGACTGGGACGTTAAATACCATACCATTACTCAACTCATCTCCATTTCTCCACTCCACTCGTAACCAATGAACTAAGTAATCAATTTTATCTGCCGTTCGTTAATGTTTGTCAACAAAATATTGTAAATAAGTATAAAGTTGTGAATAAATATAATGTCTCAACATCAAAAACTACGCTGGATATAGTTCAATGTTCCAATCAGTCTTAACTTTGGTTTAAACTTGACAAGTTTAGCTACAGCACAAACCTGTCGAAAGTTTAACACTGAGCTATTAAAAACGGTCGACACCCGCCTGTCGAGTAGCTTAGATATAGATAGCTAGTGACCAAATAACTTCCGAGAGATAGAGATTGGTCAGTAATAAGGGGCAGAGATGAGTTGTCAATACGGAATAGAATTGCTAGCTCGATGTTAAACTTCAGGCTAGCAATTCTGCTCCGTATTGACAACTCTAATCTAAGCTACTCCCAATGTCTTTATGAACTTGCAAAGTATAATGGGCTGTCTCAAATTGCATAAAAGGCGAATATTTCTTAATTAAATATCACCCTGTAAACAGCTTAAGCTGTCTTATAAAAGGCTTTCCGTTTTGAGATTTTTTTAAAGTTTGCTCAGACTTAAATGACTAATGTGGTAGTCTAAAGATTCTTCAAAAATACTAAAATATGTCAAATGTAAACAAATATACTTTATTCGTTATTTTTGCCTTCAAACTTACAACAAAATACGTTTGATTTTCAATAAAAACGAAAATTAAAATGTTTAATAAATCACAGATGTACACAACACAAAATTTTCTTAATAAAGATTTTTTTAAACAGCTAAGTCAGATAGTGCAAAACTTTTTATTCCGTTTATTCCGTGTGCTTCATACTGTTTTACTTCCATGATATCTTTTCGCTCTGGTTCAATTGTTTTAATCAGAATGTTTATAGATTTTTTCTTTAAACAAAAATAGTATACCGCGCCCCCCCCCCCCCTCACCCCCACCCCGATTTTTCGGAGCATGAAAACGAAGATGACTATTCTTTAATATCAATGAATTTAAAAGGAGTTTCTCGAACTCTAAGTTTAATACAATCTGTAATTAATAACGAGATTCTATCGTTAAAAAGTGAAATTCCATGTATTTGAATTTTTATCAGAATACGAAAACATTTTCCATTAAGAGTAAAAAAACAATCTGAGAACGTCACAGACCATACGTCATCATGGCGTCAGCCATCAGCATTTGTTCCCATGACTGCTATCATCAAATCTGGACATTTACTGAATTTTGTGAATAGATAACAGAAATACACATTACAAACAAAAAATAACTAATGCATAACAACCTAACGGGTATATCGTGATAATACAGTCAAACCTGTCTATAAAGGCCGTCCAAGGGAACTAGTAAAGCGTTCTTTATGAGCAGGTGATCTTTACATACAGGTTGAACTAATACAAATAAAGAACAATTGGTATACAATTCTACTGGCCTTTATAAGCGAATGGTTCCTGTATAGAGGTGGCCTTTAAGGCTGGTTGGACTGTATGGAACTAATAGAATCTATCACAACTTGTGGTGCCAGATAGGGAAATCTTAACCCGAGTTCTAACATATTTGGTCCAGAACGAGGCTTCCGAGTTCTGGATCAAATATATTAAAACGAGGGTTGAGAATTCCTCATCTGGCACCACAAGTTGTGATTGATTCTATTTCTTGCATCAGAAAGTACAATTTTTCAATTCAAAATCAATTTTAACTTTCGATACACCTCTGATTTTGTTGATAACATTTTGCGAGAATGTAGACTATCTTGCACAGGGGGTACAAGATGGAGATATCTTGCACCTCTCTTTTTATGAATTTTTCTATCAGGGGTGCAAGAAAATTTAATCTTAGAAACTTTAGTATTTAGTCCATTTTAAACAATTAACAATAAAAAAAATAACATGCAGCACACTAGATTTAACAAGATAATCTGTAAAATGTTTATTTTACCACAACTAAATAAGATCAAGGTATATGTAAGAGAAATGTACAACCTAATTATATATATATATACCTGAAACATCAGTAAAACAGGTACACAACAACAAAGAAAAACAAACGCATGCATCATACCAAGCTCCGAACAGCAGCCAACATTCGTATCTCTTTTATACGGAGCTAGGAGGTGGATGCTGTTTCGGAGTTTGGCAACATACAAGAAGGCAACTAACTACACAAATAATAGGGAAAAAAACCGATTGATACAAAAAGTCTTGAAATACTATTCACGGTTAAAAAGCCTAATTATATATGCTTCTTTTTTAATTTAATGAAAAAAATTATTCAAAAATTCGCACATGGCATTATAAAATTAAAAATATATATCACACATGACACAAAAAACAATTTGTCTTACTACACAATAACAGAGGTCCATGGGCCTTACTGCTCACCTGTGAATTTGTGCTTTGTAATAAAATGTAGAAAAAGACGTTAAATGGATGGCTGATAACTCTTATCAGCAATTTGCATTTTCTTACTTTATAATACGAAATATTAATATATATATATTTGTTTTCGATTTCAGGGGCAAAAATTTCCTTCATGAATTATCCCATAGTTGTTAAACTTGCTACTCAGCTAGATCTTGCTATCTGATTAACTATTTTAAAGAAGAAATGAGCATTGTATATTTGACGTTATAATAAAATATTTACAAAAACAGCAGTTACGTCATGACGTTGACCTTAAACCTCACAAAAACTTGGCACTAAAACCCCATCATACTGTCAGACTGTTTTCTCCCATCATCGGGTTTTCAAAAAAGTTTTTTTTCAGATTTCTGCCACGACGATCTAGTGTTGAAAGCAACGGCAATGCAAATCTCACCATCACCATACCTTTATTTCAATATTTCACTATTTCATAACGAAGTGTGGCCTTTGTTCAGGTGAGCTAACAATTGGTAAGAAAAACCTTATTACTACACAAATGTATAATTGCCAGGTAATAATTGGTAAACTACAAAATGGACTACAAATAATAATAAACTACAAAATAATATGGAAGAAAAAAAAACAAACACCAAAGCTACAAAATTGGTGAGAACTACCTGTTCATATCAATTAGCGAGAAAGAAAAAAAAACTAAAAATAACAACAACAAAAAGTTAAAATAACAAAAATTATTTAAGTAATTTAAATTGTACCGTTGGTTTTGATCACAAATAGCAAGAAGTTGAAATGATAATGGCTAAAGGCAAATGCCATTAGAACACAAGTAAAGATCTAGCGAACTAAGAGGTGTATAATCACAGACTAAAAACCAAATAAAACAAGTTACAACTGAATGCCAAAATGAAACTTTACAATGAAATGCATGTTTTCCGAACCATGGGCATGATCAAAAATTACTTTCAAATACCGGAATGGTTCGGTACCAGAAAGATATCCAAAAATAATAAAATTTCATAATCAGTTACTGCCAAATTAAATGTAACGTTTCTTTAGGGTTACAAAGTATTATAAACATCAGCATGGCATGTCATCACACGTTTTGTTAATTTTTAAATTTATATTTGTTTTTGATTTGTAATTTTAGAATACCTATTGCAGTACAGTGTAGTGATTCTGCAATACATCGTCATACAATTTTCAGTGTATCCTCACACATCTTCAAAGCCGTTGAATGAATGCTGGCACATTTGGTTAACTATTAAGTAGGTGATTGTATTTAATGTAAAAATGTCAACTACAACTAGTACTTCTATAGCATATACTGACAGTTGAGCAGCGTAGATTCAATTTGGCGCATAGCTTCAAAACTTTAACACTTCCCTTCTCTAAGTGATACATAATGTGTTATTTCTTCTTACTGATTTGACATGTTGTTTAAAAGATTCACAACACAAGTTAGCACAAAGTTTAGCAGCCTGTAATTAATTTCACATTTACATGTAGCTTCATAATACAACTTTGATAATTTCGTATCTCTAAATATATTGTGTTATTTCTTCTAACACCATCTTCCATCAAATTGGCATCTTGTTTAATTGTTCACAACACACGTTAGCACAAAGTTTAGCAGACCTGTAATTAATTTGACATCTAGCTTCATAATACAGCTTCGTTTCTCGAAGTAGCATATCATGTTATTTCTTCTGACATAATCTTCCACAGCTTGCTTCAAAGATTTATAACACGACCTTGATAATTTCGTATCTCTTAGTAAGATATTTCGTTATTTCCTCTGTCATTATCTTCCATTCCCAGCCATGTTCCTTGACATCTACTTTATCAGGATGGAAGTGCAATATAGCTTTTTGCAGCCTCTTTTTCGTTTGTATATCCTCTTTAAGATCGAACTCTTCAAAGACATGGGCAGGATTTTTTGGCTTGTACTTGTTATAGATATGCTTCAGAAATTCCTTATTGTTCAATTTCATGTGTTGTTTGTCAAGAGCATCAAGTTCCCCTTTCATTTTTCTTTGATTTCAGCTCGTTCCTTTGTTTTTTTTCTTCTTCATGTTGCACGGTTTCTTCCTGATAACGTTTAAGTGCACTAGTACTCTCTATATACCAATCTGAAACACATTAATAATGTGTCAATGTAACAATGGCATATTGTCAAAGCATAACTTTACAACATGGGGGACCTACATAACGGACCCTAAATTACACTGCAGCATGCACAAGTCATACATTATGCTAACAATGTTTAATCAGAATCCATTTGTTGGTTTAGGAATCGATGCAGATGCAATTAGATCTATCCCTTGAGAGCTAAATACCCCGTCCCCAACATTTAATATTTTGCCGTGACCTTGACCTTTCCTATATGACCTTGGTTCAAAGTATGGCCTCGGATAAAGATTTTTCATATGAAGTTGTATGGCAGTGGTCCAAAGGACGGACATACAGACAAACATACATGTTGATTCCTATATATCCCCTCAAACTGGTTGGCTTGGATGTATAAAAATTTGACTTGCACAACTATATTACATGTCTAAAATATTCGCACAGCTTTATTTTCGCGTCTTTTTACTCTTGAGAATTTATGCGAAATAAGACGAAGGGGAAATTTTCCGGTTTACAGTATATTAGTTATTACTTAGTAAGCGCTGCTTTTTTTAGATTACCTCCCTTTAACTACTGGTAGCTCTATTCCATCTAATATTGTAGATAAATAGGTAAAATTGTTCAAGGCAGCATGTTAATTTAAACGAAGGTGGTTTTCGACTGAATAGAGGATATAGCACATTCGTAGAGCTTTCCAGAATGTTTTTAATTAAATGGCGCTTAACTGTAAAAGCATGTCTGATTCAAATACAAAATATGAACGACAAACAACTTTTAACATAAATCAAACACAGCCATAACGGCCAGTGTTCAAATCACAATCCCCAAAAAAGTAAAATCTTTTGAAACTGGCAAATTAAGTGATACAGTTAACTTCCACAAGTAAAACATGAATTAAGGAGTGATTCAATATCTGTATTTCTAACTAAACATCTGGCCCCGGTTTCACAATCATTCCTTAACTAAGATTTTCCTTAACTTAAATTTAGCAAAATTTGGTAATCTGTTTTTGGAACTACTAATGAATATTTTTGTCAAAACTAATGCAGATGTTTTAATCTAGAAGTGATCTTATGATTGAGACCTTAAATTACTGAGTATCTTCAAAATTAAGAAAATTATAAAGGATTGAAAATTTGCAAGATTTAAGTTAAGGAAAATCTTAGATAAGGAATGATTGTGACGCCGGGGCCTGGATTTATTAATAGATTAGCTTACCAGTTGTGTTAAAGGTTCTGGGATGCATTGATTCTGCTAGTCGTACAGAGTTCATAAAATATTCCTTTGCTTTAGGTTTAAGTTTTAGAACCTTGTCGTACACCACTCCTAATCTTGACAAAGCAATGGCTTCCATCTCCATGTCGAAATCCCGAGTAAGGACGATAGCCTGTCGGTACCAGTCTATTATAGCCCATACCATTTCAATGTTCAACGTTTCTTCATCGAGTGTAACCTTTTTTAACAACTGGTCGCCTGCAAAAATAAAGACATCTTAACAATGTAACATATACTAAAATAAAGTCTCTAAAGAAATCAGGTCCCCTAAAGCAGGATCACAAGATGTGATTTCAATTCTCATAACTATACAATTTTAGGGTGTGATGTTTAAGCACCAAGAGGGAAATAAGTTAAGCTTTAAATGCATATATAGTAATCAAACTTATCCTTTTCTCAATTCTCAAATCAATATGGGGATTGAATTACCCGTGAGGTATTTGATGGGTGGGATTAATGTACAGTTAAATATTGTCGCTCGTGTACAGGCGATTAGTTCCGGAATGGTTGAGAAAACTGCAATACTCAACTTTGGCAAGCAAACTGACAAGCTGCCTTCGAGCTTGAAGCACTTGATGCGTCATATGCGTTTTTCCATTACTTGGTAAACATAGGTACTATACCCAACCTAACCCACCCCCACAAACGATGGGGGTTTATAGGAGTTGACCTGTTCATTCAATCGAGGCGGTTACTTCAAGAATAGTGGAGAAAACCGGATTGCTCAGAGAAAACAACCGCCGCTTGGCAAACGGACTGACAAGCATTCTCATTTTATTAAGGGTCGCTTACCTGTTTGTCGTGATTGTGCTGATTCAGCTATTGACATGTGCATGACAACATCCCCCTCCATAGTCTCCATGTCGTCTGGTGATCCTAGAAATCGTCTCAACTCCTTAACTTTCTCTATAGGATAATGACACTCGCTCATTTGATACATACATTTCTTAAAATCGCCAGTTTGTAATGCGTTTATTCCAATATGAAAATTTGTGTTTGCAAGATCTTGGTAAGCGCATATTTGCAAGTTTGTAGATAGAAATGGTGTCATTTCATCAATGACACGAAGTCTTTGTTCCATTTTCATCTCATAGGCAACATGGTGAAAATTTTCCCAGCATTGTGCGCAACTTGCTTCTAAACTTGACAGCCAATCTGCTGGTTTGCAAGATGTGCCATTTTCACATGCATACTTAAAGTGTTTGAAAGCTTCTTTGAAATAAAAACTTATCAGCTTGAAATCACTATTCTGATTGAAGACGATCATCGCCATTTTCCATGACGTCATTCCATAGTTCTTGGTTGCAGACGACTTTTCATCATCCGATTCGCTGGTTTCTATGGCCCTACAAATAAAATGGAAATTGTCAAATAGAAGTGGCAATTCTTTCCAACATTATACTTAACGTAATGTTTTTATAAAATTAATATATGGAATTTTATTGCGATACGATGTTACATGTTATCGTAGAAACTTCTGAAATAAGTATGGTTTTACAAGTAGCAACATGTAAGCTTACAATAGTCAGAGCGACTACGAAAAACTCAAGATGCAAAAAGAAATTAAGGAAAATAACAAGAGAAACAAACAAGCAAATTCTGGGGGGTTTTGGTTTTTGGTTGTTTTTTTTTTGGGGGGGGGGGTTAATGTTGATACTGTGCACAAAATTTCGTGAAATAGTGCTTCATATTTTTGGAGAATTTGTGCAGACATGAATTCCAGACAAAGGGATGACAGACGGAAGGATCGACAGTCAAATTTAATATTCCCCTCTTTCTTCGAAATGCGAGGAATAATGAAAACAAGCCACAGACAATTTGGTTGTCAATGGGTATGATAAAATGGAAAGCAGTGGTGTTTTGGGAGTATTTTGGCCTACTTTCAAGTACCCAAGGTCACTGCAAGGTCTCTACTACCAGACTACCAGTAAAATCGACTTAGTGCTCCACGATGTTTATCTGTGACATTGCAGGCAAGTTTAATCGCACTATAAAGGTCGTCATAGTGTACATTAGTACAAAGCAGATCATAACTGACATAAACATCCATTTATCCCCGAGATTAATAAGAAATATTATCCCGTCGTAAATTGCTAACATGTTGATACGACATAAACCAACATTCAACGAATAACATCTTTATAAGTTTAATCGTGGACATATAAAAACAAAACAGTCCATGTTCAAATCACAATCCAAGTAAACACTGGAAACTGTCAAACGCGTCAACTTCACGTTAGAAATGAGACGAGGTGCTCCGGAAGGGTAAGCACTTCTTTGTATGGCTACCTGTAGTACAAGTTCATTGCGTTTTGAAGTCTTGACATGGCCAATGTGGGTGCTAAACCTTCTGCCAAAGCCGACTTGTAGTAACCATTGCCTTTATCTCTAAATTCTTTCGACACCGACATTTTGCTGAAATAGAAACGTTTAATCATTATTTTATCAAATTATTGATGAAAATGAATCGCGGTGATGCAAAGCCACCGAGACCTCCTCGTGATTTGGTCCGCGCCATGTGTACTTTGACCGATGCATTGATAAAAAATGAAACACATGTAGACGCGTTTCAATTGCCATGTGATGATTTTGAATGTTTATCAAAACAATTCATTCAGAATCAGCACAAGACACAATCAATGATTTTTATATTTTCCTCAGGGCAAGAATCAGTAAAGTTATACGAGGTTTGTTTGTAATGCGTCTGCCATGGTTAGTTCTTCCTTCAATTGAGTCAATGGAATAAAAATGATTATCGAAAAGCAAATCTGGTGTCATCGGGAGTAAAATGGAATAGCCAGTATTTGTCGTGTATTATAACATGGATTGCTATAATGGTATATTTACAATTGTAATATCTTTGCTTCAATAAAGCATTTGACATCAACTATACTTTGCAATTTCAAAGACATTGCTTCACGCGCTGACGTGATCTGACGTCAGATGCCAAATGTTCTCGTTGACTGACAGGAGACGATCTATTTTTATGATGCACCAACAGCGCATTTCAAAATTGTTTTCAAATCAACATGGAAAATGTGAGACGGCAATAGATTATTTTTATAAATATTGTAAATATGAGAAATTGGCCTTCAGTTATGGAAAAATTTTAGACAGCAAGTTTATAAAAACATTGGAAATTTACCTTATTTTCTTAAAACCACAAGTCGTGGATCAATCAAAAACAAACATACTAATCCATGTCCGAATCACAATCCAGAAGCAAAGTAAAAACTTTGGAATTGACAAGTTAGGTTAGACACGTGAACTTCTACCAGGGAAGTGAGGCCGGGTGCTACAACTTACAAGTTACATTACTCAAGTTGAGTAAAATGTCCCTGTCACTGCAATTTGCAAAAGCGCGCACCATTTTTCTTAGCACAGCACTGCAAGTTATAGCACTACAAATGTTATTTCAAAACGGTTCAATTGTCAAATATTCCTATATACATGTATGTGGAAACAACATCTGAAGTTTCGCCTTTTGATTAAATTGCATTGTAATAGATCTTCTTCAAAGACGCTCTGAATTAATAAATCAGAATCAGAACTATTTCCACATCTTAACTTGATTCCCTATATAACTAAACTCCTTGTCTTTGGTCAAATAATTACACTAAATTTTAAACTGTCTATTTTCAGTTTTTAAATTCAAAAATATCGAGCTTTAAATTTAACAGTTAAACTTACTTTATTTTCAAAGATCACTTAACAATCTATTCTCAATTTGTCATGAAAAGGCATTTCTTTTTAAAATTAACACATCGCTATATATACATCCCATTCGCATTCAATCATAAATGAATTCAAAAACAATAAGTCCCATATATCATTCTGTATGTTGTCTGACTATAGCT
Organism: Anadara kagoshimensis; assembly: GCA_021292105.1. Lineage (NCBI taxonomy): Eukaryota > Metazoa > Mollusca > Bivalvia > Arcoida > Arcidae > Anadara > Anadara kagoshimensis. Next base: position 53,404,415 of record CM037860.1, on the reverse strand, counting down.
AGACAAGGCTATATCCAACTAAATCCGTTATATTGCTTAAGTAAATAAAATAACAAATGTGTCAAAACAATTCTGACTGGTAATTATTTAATCATTAGGCCAACCTCCCGAAGTTAAAAGCGAGTGACCTCGCGGTTTCAACTTACAGTAATAAGGTCATGAGAATTTTTTCCTGCAATAAAACTGTAGACTAAAAGTAACAACGCAGTGTGGAATCAACTGCTGAAACGTGATACCTAGTATCACTAATGATAACATTTTTTCTATAATTTAAATCTCTCTCTCTCTCTCTCTCTCTCTCTCTCTCTCTCTCTCTCATTTACATAAGTAGTGGGATTAAAAAAAAGAGTGGGGTTTGACGGAATTATTTTCAGCTATTTTATAACCACTACGGTAGCTGATTTGTAGAGTTCTTTCATTGGATGTAGGTCATGGATTCAAACCCAGGCCGCGGTCTGACCATGTCTCTCGATATAAGTAAAATATTCTTGACTGAACCTCAAACCCTATTTAATCAATCAATCTTTTCAGTCAAGTAATACATTTGGATTTATACATTATCTGTTCAGAAAACTTCATATGAACAAAATTTAACCATCAGAGTTCCTTCCCAAAACTCAATTTTTAGTTGATAAAAGGAACCACTGTTTACAGGTTATGGTGACAAGTTTGTCATTAATTTTGTTTTACAAGGATTTATCACAATTTTCCTCGTGAATGACATTGGTTTCGATGTAAAGGGATGTTAATTCACCATATCATCCCCTAGAAGTGCATGTTTCGAGTGGAAAACTCAAATACTGAAGTTATATTACTCGAATTGCAAACCAAATCCCTGTTCTAACTCTATGTAGATGTGTTAGAATTGACTGTAAAGTTGACAAAGACAATAATTCACCATGCCTTACATGAATCACCAAAACCAAACACTGAACACAGAGTCTAAATTATACGAACAAAACCGCTTATCTTTATAAATTATACAGTTTTATATAAAACACAATAAGACCATAGTTCGAATTATTCCTATAAATAAATCGAATTTCAAAATTAAACTTGGTTGGTTATTCGCAAAAATTAATTTAAATGCTTCATCTGTGAAAATGATGTTTTGTTTTACTTTCAAAAATTAATATATACAACAGTGTGTGTGTGTGTGTGTGTGTGTGTGTGTGTGTGTGTGATTACACCACATATATCTAGGGGTTTAAAATCGGTTAATAGTTACTAGATGGTTACCGGGTTAATGTACCGTGACGCCTACCCGGGATTAAAGGTAACCCTTGTCAACAAGCTCATTTAAAATAGGTCAGCATGCATATGTATATAATCTGGTAACTGATAGAAAATTTTCTAATCAATTCCTATTTCGATTACTTATATCAAACTGAAAGTAAAAGTAAACTTAGTTGGATATTTCTTATTGCCAATGTACCACTGCGGTAGCTCAGTTGGTAGAATGCTCGCTCCGTAAGTGGGAGGTCATGGGTTCGAACCCCGGCCGGGTCTGATCCAAGACTTGAAAGTGGGTAGTGACTGTTCTTTCGCCAAGCACTCGGCATTATGAAATGAAAGTCACGGTTCTTTCGGATGGGAACTTAAAATAAACGAGGTCCCGTGTCACGGTAGGCTTGGCACGCTAAAGAACCTTGTTGTATAATGCCATCAGCGCAACGCACAGACAAATTTTCTACACCTTCGCCTATAGCTGGTGACGTCTCGATATAAGTGAGATCTTCTTGACTGGGACGTTAAACACCATTACTCAACTCAACTCTTATTTTCAATGTATTCACATGAATGTCTAATCATTTAATTAAGTTTATCTTAGTTACCAAACACGTGTATACTTTACCAGGTATGCTCACTATTATAACCTTCTACAGTGTAGCTTAATGTTCTCCAAAATTACAGTAGGTTATATACGTATATACGCAGTGTTTAGAAGAACAACCTTCATGTTAGCCCGTAGTAGATAATTTCTGGGTTTTCCTCAATAACAAAACGAAACCGGAAACTGAAAATATAAACACCAAACTCGATATGGGACAGCCTATATACAGATTCGGATTTATCAATAGGGCAAGTCACTTACTCATATCCTAAATTTAAAGCACTCTAAAAAATATCTTAAATGCAACTGATAAACAATTATTTAAATGCCAGAAATATCGAGATTAAAGGTTATTATTCTGTTAGTTACTTAAACACCCAATAAATCAAATTATCAGGGATTAACAAAGGTACATTTTGTTGTATTTGGATAACAAAATTGCGATTCAAGTTACATGTATATAAATACCTTCAAGGTAATTTTAAAAATGCAATGCTAGAATGCTATAGGTAGTCACCAGTGCAACTTTACAGTAGGTCAGTCATTCTTGTCCGAAGGAGCACTATTTCATATTTGGACACTATTAGCTATTCCTTAATTCAGCCGTGACAATAAATAAAATAAAATAAATTAAATAAATAAATAAATAAATAAATAAATAAATACAACTTTTACATGTCAATATGATTCGGGGATCATTTCAGATGCTTATTTACGTCAAATGCAAAGTATGTACTCGTGCCTTAGTTGCTCATCGATGCAGTATCAACATGGGTCGTCACCCCACTTTGGTCCATCATCATGACTCCGGATAAGTCAGCAGCAGTGTAAAATCAATATCATGAAAATAACTTACCCGAGGGAATTAATTCCTACCCCAACATATTGCACCACGTTATCGTCTTTTTTTTAATATACATGTATAACAGGACGTAGAGATTTGAGTGGATCAGTATTAATGCTGTTTTACACTCAATTTTTTTATCTAGGTGGTCAGTTCTTATAAAACTAGAGTATCATGGACAAAGAAAACCATCGGTCTTCAGCAAGTGAACAGTGTGGTAAGCGACGCTTTGGTCCGTACGTGCCATGCGTTTCAGACCACCCAGACACCAATGTCACCCAGTTGCTTCGGGATATACCTCATACTTTTTACCTCTTCCTATCAAGGGGGTCGTGGGTTCGACCACCATCCCGGGTCTGACCAAGATTTGAAAATACGTAGTGACTGTTCTTTCGCCAAGCACCCGGCGTTTAGAAAGCCATGTGGTCCTTCGAAAGAGACCTTAAACCGATGTCCCATGTCAAGGCAGCCCAAGGAATTTGACTACTCCTTGAAGTGAATCAAGCTAGCTAATGGAGATCACAGCAAATACCTCCACGGGGTAACCCTGATACACCGTATTTTCGTCAGAGTATTCCGCCGGTTTTAATTTACGTCGTTTTTGGTCGTTACACTCTACGTTAAAGAGAAGAGAAGACGATTTTTACTATAACTCATAAAAACAAAACTTAACAGAAAACAAAAGATTATTCGCATTATATTTGATGATATTTAACGGCCTAATATAAAAACTTACAAGAAACCACGGGGATAATCCTCATATACCGTATTCCATTTACGTCGGAGTATTCCGTCGGTTTTAATTTACGTTCGTTTTTAATCGTTACGCTTCACGTCAAAGAGAGGAGAAGACGATTTTACTATAACTTCATAAAAAAAACTTGACATAAAACAAAAGATTATTCGCATTATATTTGATGATATTTAACGGCCTAATATAAAAACTTGCAAGAAACAGTCATACATTTTCACGTTCATGTAACATTTCCATTTTGGTTAGATGCTTTTGTTTAGCAGCTGACTTTATTAAAACGGTTTTGCATTTAAATGATATTTCTACTCAAAAGCCGAGTCTGAGCTGTCGGGTAGCAATACACGGTTTTGTCAGTAAACATTGTTCATCAAAATCACCTGCTTCTTAAAGTTGAAATTTCTTAGAAAAACTAAGCTATGTTTTATTGTTCAATGTATTGTCTTAGGTGGATATGTATGGACAATTCCTTGAAGATAGGTATAAATAGTTGAGTATACTAGTATGGAGAAACCATGTTGATGACAAACCTCCGGACTTGCTTGTTTTAAAGCTTGGAATTGTTGTTGTTTGTCACAGTTAAATTCAGTTAATGGGGAAAACGCCAATATGAACAAACTCCGAATAACGTCTACCCCTAGCATGTCGTGTATATGGGACGTCAAATATATCCAGGACTATCCTGGACACAGAGACATCAAACTTATCAACAATACTGTGATGGCGACTATAAAACTTTTTGAGTGCCTTGATAAGCCTAGGCTTGCAATAAATGAAAAAGATGAAATGCTGACCGTTATTCGGAAGTATGATATTATCCTAGACCTTTGCAATGTATACTTATTGAGGCGAAACCGATTGGCTTATGATTACCCTAAAAATCATGTACAAGTTAAACAAAGTTTACAATTTTACTGAAAGCACCCAACAAGCCAAGGGCTTTAATGTGGTGTCGGTTCTGATGAGTTCCGGTGAGTTGATTGTTATAGCATACAGTACAGACCTGTCGAACGTTTAACACCGAACGAACGAAAAGGAGTCACAGCTCAGCTGCTAAGTGGCCGAGGTATATGATAACCAGTTATCAAAAGCTGCCGAGAGACAGATAACTCCTGCCAAAAAGCTGGCGCTAATGACGGATCGTGATAACGACTAAATTCAACATGAATTCACTGTCTTAGTGTTAATCTTTCGAGAGGCCTGTACTGTACAGGTAAACGATGTTCTACATAAGCCAATCATATCTTATACTTAGTTAGTATGTAAAAAAGAAGAAAATACAAGACTGATTCATCTTAATCTAAATGATGTCATGTATAATAGAGGAAAATTATTCAAAATACAGATACGATATAAATAAATATGTAAAGTGTGTACTTCCCTAAGTCGTTGTTACTAGTCATTAACACTGGCAACATTACATAATCATTTATCAGTGCACTAATAAGTTATGTGTGAGGTTACATGTACTGTACATGTGCATGTATGCATAGGATATGTGACTAATATGAAATCATGAATAAGTTTGCCAATTAACGCATGTACATCAGATGTATATCATAAACATAAACATTTACACGAGATAATACTATTAAAGCATAGCTTTACGCATGTTAACACATTTTTATTGGTAACATGTACTGGTCAGAATTGAGGAACCAACAGAAAAACACTTCCTCGCAGAGTGCACCGATTGAGGCTCATGGGTAATGATTTATATGCACAAGTGAAGTAGAGTGGAACATTTGAGTTTATAGCCCAGTGAGTCTGGGGGTGGTCAGTTCAGGGATGCTGGAGCAAATCGCAGTGACCAGAGAAAACCACCAACCTTCGGCATGCGAACTGACAAGTTTCCCACACTAGGATCTGCCTAAGTGGGATTAGTACCTGCCTGCAAACAAGACTGATATATTCGTTACTTCACCATGTGTACTTTTAGTACTACTGCTGCATTACGACTAGAATAGTTCCACTACTCCGTATATGCATCACAGGTTTTTTCCTATTAATGCTGGGTTCGAACCAAGACTTGAAAATAGGTGTTGATTGTTCTTTTGCTAAGCACTCGGCATTTAGAAATGAAAGTCACGGGTCCTTAGGAAGAGACTTGAAAACCGATGCCTCGTGTCACGGCAGGCGTGCCACGTTAAAGAATCCTCCCTTTCCTAAGCGCACTACAAAGGTCAAAATTTCACTTATAGCTGGTGACGTATCGATATAAGTGAAATATTCATGACTGGGACATAAAAATCCTACCAATCCTAGTAATACCCTAATAGTGATTACTAGTTTTTTACAGGAAGGTTTCAAAAATGAAAACCAACGCACAATTTTGACTTGGCTATCCTACTGTCAGAGGTAACACTTTGATAGTTATGCATAGTCTCGGTCAAGTTTACCACAGCGCTACCGCCTACAACTTATATATGTGTCCATCGTAATTCGCACGTATGCAAATTGTCGAATGTCAGATGTCAGATGCCCAGAGGCGCAAAATTCTGCATGAATAAAACAACAAACGTGTGTAACTTAAAATCTTTCTACTATAGGTAATAGCTGATTAATTATCTACATAGTAAAACCTACAATATAAACACGTTTGATTGGATATGTGCATCTAGATGGCCATATACATTTAAATGCACTCTATAGTAATAGACCCGCTCAGACCACATGTGGGAAAGTTGATTTTCCTTGCCGTTGGCTTTTACTGGTTCACCAGGTATCAGTATAATTAAACTGGGGGAGTGGTACGCTTGTCTGCGGCGTACTGACTCTGTGAGCTAGCACATTAAAGTCGCCCTGAGTGCGCGCTAGTACAAGGCAGACCATACAAACACTCGCACTTCACATGCATACACGAAATTGTTCATAGATTAATCCATAGAAATTAATAAAATAGGTCTCGTCGCGAATAGCTGAGAAATTGCTGATGCGACGTTAAGCAACATTCCACCAAACAACTAATCTATAGCAATAGAAAAATCACAAAATACTTGGAAAACTAACGTTGTTTATAATTATAGAGGTAAAATTCTTTATGAACAAATCACACGTATAAACGATTAATATTGAAGATAGTTTTATTGGACTAGAGATCTCAACAGACTGTGATACATTGGTAACACTAAGAAGACAATTGTGTATAGAGAATTGCAGCATTACAAGTACAAGTACATAGACATGTTACAAATAGATGTTATTAACAATAATACACATATACATATATTAAATAAAAGGAAATATTATGATGGATAAAAATACGTTTTAATACTTGACAAATACTAAAATAACGACAAAACGTCCCAACAACACAATGTTTTAAGTAAACATACACAGTAACCATGACAACCAAAAACACGACAAGTGATAAACGTGAAGGAAGAAGTTAATGTCATTTTCTACTTGCTTTCATAAATTTATTGTACAGACATGTCGAAAGTTTAACACTGAGCTAACGATTTGGCTATCGAGTGACTGAGGTTTGAATAGCTTGTGGCCAAACTAACAGATGTCGAAAAGTTGCCTATAAAAATTGCAAACCAGTGGGCGAAATATGCTGCCAAATCGACACCAATGGGGTTCGCCGCTGTACCACGTGATCAATACCTCTTAACGTTTGTGCGGAACATTTTCGAAAACGTCGACGTCACAAATTCCCGGAATAACGCCGTTTTTACGGGGAAACGTCATATTGTGCGATTCAATGTCCATTGGAAACAAGCGTTTCGCAGACACGTTAGAAGGTATCACGTGGTACAGCGGCGAACCCCATTCGTGAGTGAAGTATTAAACTAAACATTCGGCAGGTCTGCACTGCAATTTTGTAATACTGTAAACGTATTTATTTTCGCGGTGTGCTAATTTTCGCTTATTTCGCGATCATTTGTTTTGCGCGAATATTGATACAGAAAATTATATTATGCGTCATGTGTTATAGTGCATTTTTAAAAAACGCGAAAATTGAACTACGCGGATATGTCTAAATTTCATACACCTCGAAAATAAATACTTGTACAGTAGTGTAGTGTGCTACTTTTGAATTTTTTTTTAATCAAAAATAGCACATGACAATAGAAACAATTACAATCAATTTTGTTTTCATAATATTGTCAGCGTCAACCTTGATGATATGTGCACTAAGACGTTCATAATTTTAAAGAGATTTTCGACGGTTCCTGAAAGAACTATAAACTCGCCATTTCATTGGTTAAAAATTTAAAAAACAATTTCTAAAACTGCATAACTTCCTAATATCTTAAAACATGATTATAATAGAGGAAATCGGATTTAGAAACAGATTATTGTATTTTCCTTAGAAGTGACGTCAATTCACGCGCACTGTTACCGCATTGCCACGTGCAAATCTTATTTCCGCTGGCTAATTTTGTATGCATTCGAAAACAATCAAATTGTTTCCAATTTTTATCGAAGCAAAACGTCTTTTGTTTCATTTTGAATTCAAAAAAGAAATAATGCTTAAAATTCAAATTTTATATTCAGAACTGTTTTCGAAAATATTGGTCTTTTTGTTTCCAATTTGAAGTTTGATGGAAGAAAACAAATACAAATAAGGAAGAGTAAAACTTACTTAAACATATCCGGATTGATTATCACAATTAAGTCTGTAAATTACATATTATACCAGTTTTAATTTTACAGCACTAGACGGTCGTTTCGGAATACAATTCCTCATCAGTAGTGCTTGGACCAAAAGTATGAAACCAAAATCATTTTGAAGATGTTGATAAGCTACCCAAAGGACCAAAATATATTTTACCAAATTAAGCTAAGGAAATACTTTGCCATGAGGGAGTATACCTTTTTTGAGAAATGACGAATAAAAACCATGCCTCAGTGTTTTCAAAAAGATTAATAAAAACATATACTCATACATACGTACACCCAAAACACTATATTCACATACCAACCTGAACAAAAGATGCAATTTAAGTTATGAAAATACAGATATGTATAAATCACTCCAATCAACAATTACTCGTTTTTATAAACACATTTTTAAATAAACTAACAGTATCTTTTCACTCGTTTTTTCCATTTTACACTCATACGAAATAATGATTTAGACGTTAATTAAGCACAATAACGATGTTATTTCAAAGGTCACTTTTCAATTAACGCTTAATTCATAAATTAATATTAAAACGTTGTACATTATTTGACATACATACATGCACAACTGCACTCATTAAAAAGATTTAAAGTAGCTTAACAAACTTGTCAACACATAAATCTTAAAATCGTGAATTAACTTTTTAAAACTATCTAATTTTTTTTGTCTACCGTTTTAACCGGATATAATTTCACGTCTCTTGGCACAGGTGCAGGCAACAGGTATTTTCTCTATCATGTAACTGTAAACATGTTGACCATCTGTGCATTGTCCAATTTGACTTAACACTCTAACGCTCTGGTATACCTGTTCACAAAGACACTGTGTATGGAGTGGGCTACCTGGATTAAACACACAACTATTACATTTACACCTTGCTTCTAGAAGGACTTTTGGAATTCTGTATGGATCTCTGTTTATAATGGTGTACCAAGGACACAGGCTTCTATCACTTAACTCTGCCCTGGCATCGGCCAGAATCCTGCTAGGACAAGACGTATTGGTGTCTGGTGGAATGATATACACTGATGAGCTGGACACGTTTCTGTTCTGATATGATGTATCACCATATTCTATCTGAACCAATGCCTTTTGGTATGTTGTACTTTGCGTTAATAATGTTTTGCCTGTTCTTGCATCTACACATGAATTTGTTGTATGTTCTCTATTTGCTGCTGAACCGGTTTGCAAAAACAAAAGTGTATAAACTCCATACAAAGCCAACAAGTACACGCAATATTTCATTATTCTGGTCCTTGAATTACGCATTTGATTGTAACGGTGTTTGCTGTAGACCCGTAAGCCGTGGGAGGTTGATTGAACGATCGGGCAGATATTTCTTTTATATAAGATTAATAACGGAAGAATTAAACAATCATTTTCTTTCTTTTTTTAGAAACATATCTTTAAATTCAACACTTTTTATCAATAAATAGTACCATTATTCACCAAAAGCAATAAAATGCAATTCGTACTACAGTTGTCCTGTTTCCATTCACCCCATTGGTCAGTTAATATTTATCTCATTATGACGTCATCAAAACAATTTACAATCATTCCGATTGATATTCTCACTATAATCATTACTATCATGTTTTTCATGATTATTCAAAAAATGACGCAATCTTCAAAAATATTATTATTATTTTTCTTTATTAATTTCATTTTTAAAAATAAATGTATTGTTTTATTTTACTTTGGCAACCTTTGTATCTACGTACTCGTAACCGCCATATCGAGTAGCCATTACACGTGGCAATTCTAATCCAAAGAAAATTATTTTTTAAGTCTGAGGCGTTGGTAAAAATATTGACGCAGACATTCGTCACATTTCAAATGTCATTCAGTTTGTGTTACGTTTCCTTCATGGTGTGTCATTAGTTGTTATAACGTGTCTTAAATCAATTACAATATCATTACTAGCGCAATATTTCCGGAAATGTACTATGTCCAATTTATCATTACTAATTAATCTCTCTGTACATCGTCTGCTGGTCGTGATGGCAATAAACATTTAATATTTTTAACATTTACATGTACATTCAACGTTTGAAACTGTTACAATTCGTATAAATGACCAATACTATCAAATTTGTTTTGCAGCTTTGAACAGTTGTTCTCGTCTTTGTAATTACTATGATTTTTGTAAATTTTGAATTTTGTTTTGAATCATATGCGAACTATAATATTAGTGTTAATCTTTTGACAAAATTATGTGGTGAGACTCTTTTAATAAATGTGGAAACAGACGGTTTTGATGGAATTCCAAGAGATCAACGTTTGTGTATATGTTGCAACATGAACTGTGTTTAAACAGAATATCATTTTGTTCTGGTGTGTCCAGCGTTCTAAGAGAACACGCTTTTTACTACCTTATTTTCATTCTTTTCCGAACAAACATAAATTTATAACTTTATTTAAAGCAGGTTCTGAAATACTAACTTCAACACTGTGTAAATATCTTATAGAAAGTAAGAACTACCTTAGTGACATGATTTATTATTATTATTATTATTATTATTATTATTATTGGCTATGTTGTTCTCTGTCAATTCTGTTACATTATATTGTTTTGTATGCTATAGCATGTACTTTATGCTGATACAATAAGCATTTCTCCAAAGAATAAAGTGTGTGTGTGTGTGTGTGGTGTGTGTGTGTGTGTGTGTGTGTGTGTGTGTGCGTGCGTGCGTGTGCGTGTTTAAACTGTAATTATTATCTATATAATATCGAGTGATCGAAAAGCTCTACATTTAATTTGTTGTATTCCTGACTTTTTTCTTTGTGTTCTTGGTGGTTCTGGGTATTGTCATGTACACATTGCAACTATTTGTATTTATTTTTTTTTAATTTTGTTTCTACAATGGTTGATAGCATAAACAAATTTAAAATCATATGTACAATATGTACAATGTACAATAAGACGATTAGAAGCACCACTTGGTCTATATAAAATGATTTAACATAGCCTTTCTTGTAAGGAAATTGGATTAAAATTTGCTTGTGATATAAATGTTTAATTCATATACTAGATACACAATTTACATACAATTAATACTGTTGTATTGTGAAACAGACGCAGTGACAAGGTTCAATTTCTTTATATGTGAATGCCATCTATCCTAAAGAGCTTGCAATAAAAGATGCGATTGATTCTTCGAAAAATTTGAAAAATTGATTCAAAGGTTACATTTGAGATATGTGACAAACGGGATGACTGATTTTTCTATTGTCATTTTTTTTATTTCTATGCAGCAATATACCTAGTTCTCCTGCTTATGGTCACGGTATTTGTTTCATTTATACTCTATAATAAAACTTGTTCCTGCTACATTTCTTTCTAAATATTTAGGCATGAGGCGCCAACCCTTCTGAAGCACCCGACCTCACCTCCCTAGCGGAAGTCCTCGCGTTTTACTTGATTTCCCAGTTTCCAAAATGTTTACTTTTCTTTTGACTGATATGCTTTTGATTCGTAAAATATCATGAATTGTAAGTGCAAAACGTAATATAGGAAATGGAATCCCATCGGGTTGACGTTTTCTCGTAAAAACGACATTATTTCGGGAATTTCCGACGTTAACTTTTCATGAGCGTTTCTCCAAGACGTTAGGTGACATTGGTCACTTGATACACTGACGAACCCGCCCCTCAATTTACGGCGTGCATATTTTAATTGAACTTGTTGAAAAGTTCAATGTTTTATCGAAGCTGTATCGAGTTGTAATTTAATTGCTTTTGTCAAATTATGCACTTTTCTTCACACTCAAGAATGAAAAGTATTCAAAAACATTTTATTCATTAAAAAATAAACGAATGCTTTATTATAGAGGTTCTATGGAGGCTCTCTCTCTCTCTCTCTCTCTCTCTCTCTCTCTCTCTCTCTCTGTGTGTGTTTCAATATTTTATCTAATATACAATGTTACAATGCACTTATATAACTTGTGACAATTTACTGTATAATTCAGCTCTGGCATAGCACTAGCTGATCTGAAAATCAATAGCTTTTGCATTATGCAATATACCATTGTGACGCCAGGCCACATTTTCAAGATTATTTCTCAAGTTAGATTTTCCTTTTAAAAGTTAAAAATCGGACAAATTTGAAATCTAAAGTTTCTTTCCAAATTTAAGCTAAGGAATGAAACTGGGACTTGGCAAATTATAAATCTCAACAATTATTTTGTTATTTTTTTTTAAGATATTGGGAAATTTAAGGTGTCATTTTGAATGTCTCTTTAAGTTTATGTCAATTTTATCAGTTTTTCTTAAAATGTTAATTTGTATTACCACTCAATATTGTTAATATTTTTCAGATTTCTTAGATAGGGAATGAATGCAGCAGGATTATCCTACGAGACAGAATACGTATTTTTAGCTCTTGAATGTCAAACTAAAAACTGTCTACATCACGCTGACGTTTATCTTTTTTAAAACTACAAACTAATTAAGCATATTGCTTCCGCGATTAATACTTCTGACATTTGATATTAAGATTAAATTATTATAATTAATCAACAGTAAATTAAAATGCCTTGTGTTGTTTTAAAATCCCACAAATTACAATAATACTTTTTCTATTTTTTCAAAATTGCTTTGTTTATAATTTTATTGAATAAAGGAAATGTAAACCCGCTCCGGTCATTTAATGGAACGGTTATATGCACGTAAATGGTTGTTTGTAAAACCGCAAAAGGCAATATTTATTTTTTCTTTTGTTTACTGAAAAGGTTAAATCCGTATCGGTCATTTTATGGGACCTTTGTATATAGATAGATGGTTTTGGTTAAGGTTTAATATCCTGAATTTAAGGAAGATCTAAAATATTTCATTTATGTCATCAATGGTTTTATAAATAGATGTACATCAAATTAATACAAGTCTTTATTTATAAACCTGGAGGTGTTCTTTAAAAATAGAAAATACTTATATGTAACCAGAGACATTTAAATGTCGCTGATGTAACCATCTGGCCACACCTGTGGTCAAACTGTTCTGTATTGTTTTAAGAATTCATAAAAGTCACAAAGGCCTTCATGGTAACATCGTACCGTTTTTTCCATCAAAACACAAGGACATTAGAATAAATCAAACACTTATTGACTATCATATCTTGTTTCGTATGTTAAATTACATATTATACCAGTGTAATTTTACAGCACTAGACGGCCGTTTCGGACTACATATAATTCCTACACTAAAATACAATTCTTCATCAGGAGTGCGGCGTTACAGTGCTTAGACAAAATTTTGAAGAGGGGTTGAAAAAATATCCAATGAACCGAAATATATTTAACCTACTTTGCATGAGGGACTATACCTTATTTTTTAACTAGCTGCCGATTTTTGATTGCTCATAAAAGTTGATGTCAGTATTCATATTCATATAACGCGGTGGAAGCTAGCGTAGTTTATTAATCAAAAGTAATAAAACTTCAGAAAAGGCCTTCATGGTAACATCGTGCCAATTTGTCCATCAGAACACAAGGAGATTAGAATTGTAATAAAGAATCAACAAAATGACTAACAATTTCTAATTTATAACAAACCCATACCAATTATACGGTATTTAAACCAGAGGTGTTTGATCTATTTGAACTTCTTCTGTTATTACAATTTAAATAGATCCTAAAGTTGCTTTTAATGTAATTCTAAAGATTATTGAAAAAAATTAAATCTTTAAATTTTATATTATTGATAACTAGATTTTACATTTATAAATCAGGCAAAATTGAATAAAAATGACACCTATTTTTTGTAGCCTCAGAACATGTTTAACGTACAGTTTGCTTTTAAAAAAAGAAATAATGTTTAGATGTCGAAACCGTAAACTTAGGATATACTGGTTGAAATTATGTAAATATTTACTCGAAATCAATAACTTTCTGTCGTATTTTTAGTATGCCTTATTATATACATAATTTGTCATGTAGTATTTGAAAATTTGTAATAAAAAAACAAACATACTAATCCTTGTCCGAAGCACAATCAAGAGGCAAAGTAAAAACTTTGGAACTGACATTTCAACTTAGACACTTTAACTTCCACCAGTGAAGTGAGACCGGGTGCACCGGAAGGGTAAGCACCTCCTGTTTAGCTAGCTACACCCGCCACGTGTGTAATCAAAATTGTGTGAAAGGAACATGGAACTATTGGACGTCAAATATATCCAGGGCAATCCTGGACACAGAGACATCAAACTTATCAACCATACTGTGATGACGGTCATAAAACTTTTTGAGGGCCTTTATAAGCCTAGGCTTGCAATATCACCGAGTCAACCATTTATTTGCAAGCAGCCCTGATAATTTAAGTACATGTTTTAGTTACTATACAAACTTGCCGATTGTAATTGTATTTATATGTATTCATGACACAAAATAAAAACATTATTAAAAAAAATTAAAATATACTAGTAAGTAACAAAAATATTGAAAATTATTTAATTTCTTTTTTCTTAAAAAAAGAAAACCGAAGATACCAGCACAAGACTTATGTAATCATTTAAGACAACGTTTAACACTGAGAAATTTGAAACTTGCCAACCACCCCCACCCCCAGCATATTAAGTAGGGTTATTTTAAAGTTGCTTAACAGTACGAAGTGAGACGGAAGAATCTGTTCAAAGTGGTTTTAAGAAGATCGATGCTATAATGCGGTAGCGTGTAAGTTCCCTTCATTGTTCACGGATTTCATATTCACTACAACATCCGGTATACTTAAAAGTTAGATTGTTTTCCGTCACTAATTGTTTTATTCCGTTATAAAAGAGTGCATATACAGTTACACGTGAGAAATTGAAAGATATTTTATACAAAAATACTATATAATTTTTTGTATAAAAGTGTATCCTCGACCGTCCGTGATTCGAGACTCTAATAGAAAACGAACTAAATTTGCTAACGCAACAAGAATTTGAGAGCTGAAAAATAGACAACTGATTTTTCTGGATAGTTTCACAGTAAATACCTAAATTTTGTCTTTAATGCATGAAATCGTCACTGCAGAGACGATACTGGCGTATAATAACTGAAAACAAAAATGGCCTCGAATCTTAGGACGCTCTCGATTTTAGGACGGTCGACGATACTAGTATCTTGTATGGCAAACCTCCCATTTAAAAAAAGAGCTATGTACAGTACAGCGTCATATTATAAATTTTAAAATTTCTAAATAAAATATTCAAAAAAAATTACTTGTCATATTATAAATTTTTGAATATTTCATTCAGAAAAGTAAAAAACTTATGACAACAGACCTGTCGAAAGTTCAACAGTGACTGAGCAAACGAACAGGAGTGGAGGCTCGCCTACCGAGTGTCCTAGACATGCGAAGAGCTACCGAGTGTCCTAGACATGGATAGCTAGTGACCGAAGAGCTACCGAGTGTCCTAGACATGGATAGCTAGTGACCGAAGAGCTACCGAGTGTCCTAGACATGGATAGCTAGTGACCGAAGACCTACCGAGTGTCCTAGACATGGATAGCTAGTGACCGAAGACCTACCGAGTGTCCTAGACATGGATAGCTAGTGACCGAAGACCTACTGAGTGTCCTAGACATGGATAGCTAGTGACCGAAGACCTACCGAGTGTCCTAGACATGGATAGCTAGTGACCGAAGACCTACCGAGTGTCCTAGACATGGATAGCTAGTGACCGAAGAGCTACCGAGTGTCCTAGACATGGATAGCTAGTGACCGAAGAGCTACCGAGTGTCCTAGACATGGATAGCTAGTGACCGAAGAGCTACCGAGTGTCCTAGACATGGATAGCTAGTGACCGAAGACCTACCGAGTGTCCTAGACATGGATAGCTAGTGACCGAAGACCTACCGAGTGTCCTAGACATGGATAGCTAGTGACCGAAGACCTACCGAGTGTCCTAGACATGGATAGCTAGTGACCGAAGACCTACCGAGTGTCCTAGACATGGATAGCTAGTGACCGAAGAGCTACCGAGTGTCCTAGACATGGATAGCTAGTGACCGAAGACCTACCGAGTGTCCTAGACATGGATAGCTAGTGACCGAAGAGCTACCGAGTGATAGGTATCAGCTGCCAAAAAGCTGTCAAGATATAGCTGACGGAGGGACTGAGATGACTGCCGATTCAGCTGTAATTCGTTAGCTGACTGTTAAGTTTTCGTCAGGCTCGTACATATATATATATATATATATATATAAACTTAAAAATAAGTAAAAATGTTTTCTAAAACATAACTGAATTTATTATTTGTAAAACCTGTTTCGCCGTTGTGTACGGTTCTTCTTGTTACATATAAATGAACCATAACGAGAAGAACCGTACACAACGGCGAAACATGTTTTACAAATAATAAATTCAGTTATGTTTTAGAAAACATTTTTACTTATTTTTAAGTTTTTTGATATATAAATTTACCTCACACAAAGGATAAACCTGCCGGAGTTCGACCGAGACTTGAATGAAAGAAGTTAGTGGCTGTTTTCGCCAAGCACTCGGCGGCATTTAGAAATGAAAGTTACTGGGTCCTTCGGGAGAGACTTTAAAACCGATTTCCCGTGGGATCATGATCACACCAGACACGGTTGGAGTGACATGATTAAGTACCCTTCCTGCAAAATATCCTGCGCGCACTACAAAGGTCAAAATTTCTGCCACTTCGCCTACACGTACAGCTAATGCCGTCTCGATATAAGTGAAATACGCTTGACTTGAACTTTAAGCCCCATTCAATCAATCGTACGAGCAAAACATTTTATTATTACATTGAGTAAACACTTTCACAGAATCCGGCGCATTTTAAGGATAAAAATGTAGAGTTGTTGAACAGAAAGTTTTCAGTTTGGAGTGAAGTTGAAAATTTTACGGATTTACAGATTTCTTGAAAATAGATTTTGAGCAGTCTGGCATTATACATAAGGTCACTTCCTAATGAAAGGTTGTCACTAGAAAAAAATGTAAAGTTTTATAAAATGTGACTGCAATCTCTATAAAACGCGGGTTTTAGCAATGCTGACTATGATTTAGGCCTTGTATCAAATAATAATCCCTTTACCAACATACTTCAATCGGTATTGTTCCCACAATGCTCAAACTTGTCAAAACAGATGACCGAGTAGTACTGTGACCTGTCCAAAACACCGGATCACAGCGCCTATAGCCTTCTAGGGTCGATTACCACACGAACAGAACTTATTGTTAGAAAGTTTCTCGTTTCTCTGGGTATCCCTACGAGGGGAAGTCAGAAAGTTCATAGAACAGCGTATTCAGCCATTTTCTTTACACATTTAGACGACACAACATTCTACCATTTTAAACATATCAAGTTTATTTGTCACAACATATTTGTGTAATTCTCAAAAGCGTTCAAAGTTGGTGACCATCAAGCAATGATGGAAAATCAAAATGTTGAGTTTAGGGCAGTAATAAAGTTCCTCACAGCAGAGGGGTCAAATGCCAAAGAAATTCACCGGCGAATGGCCGAGGTGTACGGTGACAGTGGTCCTGCCTATTCCACAGTGGCAAAATGGTCAGCTGAATTTAAACGTGGGCGCACCTCACTGAAGGATGACCCACGGTCAGGTCGGCCAGCTGATGCCATCACAAAGGAAATTGTCACGTCTGTGGAGACCCTCATCATGAATGATCGTCGAATTAGAATTGATGACATAGCTAGGGAGTGTGACATTTCACATGAAAGTGTATACACCATTATCCACGAGCATCTTGGGATGTCAAAAGTATCCGCAAGATGGGTCCCCAGAAACCTTAATGTGCAGGATCGCTTCCAAAGACTCCAGTCAAGTCGGGATCTTCTTGGCATTTATAATTATAACCCGGAGAGCTTCCATTTACGTTTAGTAACTGGTGATGAAACATGGATTCATCATTGGACCCAGAAACCAAAAAAGAGTCCATGCAATGGAAGCACCCTGGCTCACCCTTACCAAAGAAATTCAAAATCCAACCATCAGCTGGCAAAGTCATAGCCACTGTGTTTTGGGATTCTAAGGGTGTTCTGTTAATCAATTATAAACCTGCTGGAATCTCTATCACTGGGACTTACTATGCCGATCTATTGAAGCAACTGAAAGATGCTATTAAATTAAAAAGGAGGGGAAAGTTGAGCCGAGGGGTATTGCTTCAAGTCAAGGATTGCACAAGCAGCGATTCGTGAATGCAAGTTCGAACAACTTAATCACCCACCCTACAGTCCCGATTTGGCACCCATTTAGAAATTTGAAATCCCATTTACGGGGAATCGGATTACCTGATGATGATGAAATTAAGGCTGCCACAGAGGCATGGTTTCAGAACCAAACCGAAGACTTCTATTTCAAAGGTATAGACAGTCTGAAAGAAAAGTGGTCTAAGTGCATTGAGATAAATGGGGACTATATTGAATAATAATAATAATAATGTGTATGGTAATATGTAATAATATGTAAGTTAAGAAATGATTGTGAAACTGGGACCAGGATATGAATGGCACTACCTTCAAAACAATCGCCTTATGAAAGTATGTTTTATACAGCACAAAGCATGTGTAGCGTGGCGGGTGTTGCTAGATGAAAGACGATTACCCTTCAGGGGCACCCGACCTCATTTCCCTAGTGTTTTACTAATCTGTCAGTTTGCAACGTTTTCACTTTGCTTGTGGAATTGTGATATAAACATGGATCGGTATGTTTATGGTTGACTAACTGATGTTTTAGAAATCGATGCGAGATGATTCCTAGTATTGTTCTAAACATATTATTGATTCATTGCATTCTAACTACAGTACAGACCTGTCGAAAGTTAAACACTAAGATAATGCATCAAAACAGCACATATCAACCCCTCGTCAGCGATATCCCGATAGCTTTTCAACATATCCTTTCTATTTCTAGGAAGCTCTCCGGTCACTTGCAAGCCATATCTTGGTGTTTCGTTCGCTGGGCTTTTACTACTTTTTCGTTAGCTCAGTGTTAAACTTTTGTAATGTATCCCCATTAGCTTAACTGCAGTTTATTGATTGAGTTTTTATTATGATATTTATTATATAAATATATACAATACAGTACAGACCTGTCGACAATTTAACAATCAACAAACGAAAAGGCATTAAAGTCGGCTGCAGAATAACATGGACATGGATTACCTGGTGATAAAAAATTGCTGAGAGGTAGAAAAGTTGTCGAGATATCAATCAGCGACAACGGGCCTAGATGAGCCGTCGACTCGGCAAATATCTGTTAAGTCGGTGTTAAACTTTCGACAAGTCTGTACTGAACCTCCATTAGCTTAACGGTGGCTTATTGATTGAGTTTTCCATTATGATATATTATATATATATATATATATATATATATATATATATATATATATATATATATATAGTTTTTGAAATCTATACCATACAGTACCATTTTGTTTTATGACATACAGATAATACTCCCTCCGAGGGTTCTTCACTTAGACAACAGCAGACATAATTGTTAAAATGTATCCTTAAAATAATATATCGATTTGACGATATGAGCTCATCCTTATAAAATACAAACAGTCACTAGCTACATGTAATCGTATAGTATAGTACCTAGCTAAGTTTTGTCACTCTGGTACAGCTACAGACTAAAACATACAAATTATGAGACATTTAACACTGTTTCAACTTTATCTAAGCTTTCTTATTTTCGTTCAATTCATCGAAAATCTATACCAATGGAGAATGTGTACACAGTGTAATTCGCGTAGCAAAAAATTTAATAATAAAACACAAACAAACCAATTCATGTCCAGCCAATAATCCCAAAGCAAAGTAAAAACCTGACAATTGAGGCCGGGTGTTCCGGAAGGGTAAGCACCTTCTGTTGTAGTTAGCTATACCCACCACATGTGTAATCACAATGGCGAATGAAAGGAAGAAATACAAATTAAAGTAGAAAAACTGTGAGCCACAATCTCACAAAAAAATACCCCCGCTCCCCCCACATAAAAAAATCCATCGGATCAATTTTTTAAATAGGAGGTGCACATCTACATTATATCACAAAGATTGTGTGAAAGTTTCATGAAAATCCATTGAAGTGTTTAGGAGGAGTTGCGGATTAGAGATAGGTACCCTAAGGTGTAACGGAAGGACGGACGGACACCCCTATCACTATATACCCCCCACTTAAAAAAGTGGGGGTATAATAACCAACTCTGAAATTATTTCAATTTTGTTTTATTACACAATAAGTTAACATAGAACTGTGGTTATGGATACATAAAGTTACTATAGCGATTATTATAGCTCCGACATACTGGGTTTATCATGACGCCATTAACTTCAATTAGAATCAAATTTAACAGAATTATCCCATTAAAACGCCTGGACCCAGTTGTTCGAAGCTTTAGTAGTTTAATGAATTGATTATCAAAATTTGAATTATGTTGTGAAATTAAACTTGAAATTTTCAAAAATGAATTGAATTTCACCAAATTAAAGCAGATTGTTATAAAAAATTCAATTTGATGATGTTATGTTAATTTTTATTGATATTTTTAATTTGTGTAAATCACTGATTAAACTTATTAAGCTTTGAACAACTGACCCCTTATATTTACAAAATGTAATTAATAACTTTTAAACTTTCTAACCACTTTTTATTGGATCACCATCGTCATCATAATTATACTGTAGAATTATTCAACTTATATCGAAATGTCACCAGCTATAGGTGAAAGTAAGAAGAAATTTAATGGAAATGTTGAGTATTTGGCGAAAGATCAGTAACTTATTTAAGTCTGGGTCGGAACCGTTCGGGGTTCGAACCATGACATCTCTCATACGGAGCAAGTACTCTACCAAATGAGCTACTAAAAAGTATTTATATATTATTTTATTTAACAGTGAAAAACAACAAGACATCTATCTAAATTAATGCTATCAATAAAGAACCAATAAAAATGAAAGCATGCCATTTTATTAAGACATAAAATCGATTGTTTTAAAGCTGTCAGTAATCTTGTGTTTGTACATGCCCATTTACAAATACATGTAAAACAAATTTATTTTGAAAATATTATGCACATTTCTTATAAGAATACATTACTCCTAGCTAGCTCTAGTCTTACTATCATCCCTTTCCTAAGATTTTCCTTAACTTAAATTTAGTAATTTTTTGGCGTTTTCTGTTGGAACAATTCGCAAAATTATTAAAGAATTCAAAACCAAATTTAAGTTAAGGAATGATTGTGAAACTGGAACCTGTCAAAATACAATGATATAAATATACCCGGTATGGGTTTAGTATAGGCAAACAACATTGACATGGCCGCTTGACCTTTAGTTAAAATTCAAATATAATATTAATATTATGACTGGCGAGTACTTTTATGTATAGGGTACACAAGTGTTTATTTAGTGTGAATCATGGGAGACTGTATTCGGGGTATTGTATACATATATGTTTTAACTGCGAGTCCTATTTTTTAGCACTATCCATGTATCGGCGAATCCTACTACTAGTACTGTAAACATATTTATTTTCGAGATGTACTAATTTCCGCTTATTTCGCGGTCGTTTGATTTGCGCGAAAATTACATTATTCTGATTGTTTTATGTGGCACATTTCAAATTCGAGAAAAATTTAACTCGTGAAAATGTCAAAATTCCTATACCTCGAAATTAAATACGTTTACAGTATAAGAATATTACCAATGAAAGGTCAGTATAAGAATATTACCAATGAAAGGTCAAGCGGACAGGTCAATGATGTTTGTCTCTTTTAAAAAAATAAACAATTGATAAATTCACATAAATATGTTTGCACCATGTCAAAAACACCTATACGTTACTAATATATATCAAGCTACACTTATTAATTAAATACAAGTTTTGATTGTCGAATTCGTAAGAGTGGATAAATAAATCTAGTCTTTGAAAGAAAGAAGTGTCTTTTGGCATCTGTAGTTGTAGGTAGGGTTCCCCGTGATAATCCCGTTTTTGTTTGACAAATGTTCTCAGTTCAGCTTTAGTCTGTATTTTAGTAGACCACTACTGTTTGTATTTGTTTTCAAAAATGATTTCTAGAGATTATAGCGATATTTCATTGTGCATCCGATTTGTTGACATAATAAAATGTCGATAATAAAATGTACACGTGTTTGTTGAGGCTTTGTTGGATCTCCGTTGGAAAACTAGCCTTCTTAGTGCCGGTCATCCATCGATAGTTGTTGATTTCATTAAACGAAACAAATTAAGCCACGTTTTATATTTAGACATGACTAAAATTCATCAACATGGTCGTCCAACGATGTGAATCGAGACATTCAAGACAGAAACACTGTATTGAAAGGCATCGATACAACATAAACGCCGTTTCGCCAAACACCAATGCAACAGTATAAATCAGGGACTACAATGTTGTTTCAAAGTGTCTCGTAGGTCAAAAATGCCAAAACGCTTTAATGAATGAATTATCAATATTACTGACGGAAAGGCTCTTACAACAACTTTACTTATTGTTCCGATCGTGGAATTACGGGTAAAACTGAAATTTCCAAGAATATTCATAGATATTTATATCTTAAAATATATTCAATTTTTTAGTCATAAAGATGTTTGTGTTTTCTTATACTGAACTATTTTATTTGGAATCGTGACAAACTAGAAACACACTTGAAAAGTATCGTACTGACAACTGAATTACAGCAAAAAGTACTCCACTGATGTTATATATTTTTTCATCGACAGCTATTGTTGTTGCTGTTGCTGTTGTTATTGTTGTTGTTGCTGCTGTTATTGTTGTTGTTGTTGCTGTTGTTATTGTTGTTGTTGTTGCTGCTGTTATAATTGTTGTTGTTGTTGCTGCTGCTGCTGTTGTTATTGTTGTTGTTGTTGTTGTATTTCCCTCCAGTCTTACGTTAAAATTGGCTTGGCGATATTTAAGGAATTGCATCCTTCCTTTAGGTAACTGTTTCAAAACAAACAGTATGTCTTAACTTATAGTGAACTTTTGAAAACTTTCCAGGTGAAAACAGTATAAATATCAGAATTAACTTTAAATACAACAATGTTTATACAATATATCGCACGAATACACTTCAAACAACATAGAAGATCGACCAATGTTGGTATTTTCTTTCCACTGAATGTCTAGGCGATTAAAAATCCACCATCAACCGGTAGTGATGTACCTGTTACCATGGCAGCACTGTCACTAAGGAGAAACAGTGTTGCATTTGTCACATCTTCAATTTCTGCAAATTTACCAAGTGGTGTTCTCTTTATATAAGGTCCGGATTTGTCTGGATCGGACCAGTGTTCTCTTCCCATCTCTGTCAAAACTATAGTAGGACAGACAGAATTCACCCTTATTTTATGCATCCCTAATTCCAGCGCCATACATTTAGTCATCATTTCCATTCCAGCTTTGCTGATCAGGTATGGGGAATAGTAAGGCCCCGCTGTCAAGGCACCTACTGCCGACATGTTTACTATAGAGCCACCTTTCCCTTGCTTTATCATTGCTTTTGCCACTTGTTGAGCCACATTGAAGGCAGCTTTAAGATTAACATCAATAGTTTTGTCCAAAGTGTTCTTGTCTGTGTCAACAAATGACGCCGGCGGTGGGGCTATCCCAGCATTATTAACAAGTAAATCTACGTTACCTATACTCTGTAATGCTTTTTTGGTAGCCTCCCAATCCGTCAAATCGATCACAACCATTTTAACACCAGGTTGGTCATCTTGTTTTATATCTAAGTTCCAAACTTCTGCTCCGGCTTTGACTAATGCTGCTGCAATGTTCTGACCGATGCCTGTACTACCACCGGTTACCACCGCTCGCTTTCCATCTAAGCGTACGTCAGACATATTAGCTGTATTACTACTCCTGGTCGCAGTTGAAGATCTATTGGCTTCTGATAATGATGTGCACTCTATATATAAGCGGACTGCCTGAATGGAAATCCCATTCTACGTTACCAAGAATTTACAAGTACTATATATAACTCTAGGGTTATCGCTGGTAATATCATCGATGGGGGAGTCCCAGCTATATATGTCTATCCGTTATGTCAATATAGCTTCCTTTTCTTTTAAAGACAGTACAGACCTGTCGAAAGTTTAACACTAAGCTAAGGAATTGGTGCCAAATCGGCAGATCATCTCGGGCCTTTCGGTAGCTGTATCTGGGTAGCTGCTATATCTACCCTCGGAAGCATTTCCGTCTCTATAGCTGTCCATATCTCGCTCACTCGGCAGCTGGGCTTTCTAATTATTCCAGTGTTAAACTTTTTCAGGTTTGTACTTTAAGTTATCGGGTTTCTTAAAATCGGGGGTATGTTTAAAATGAAAGGATAATTTATGCAAGTATATATTACATCACTCAATGTGTAGAAACTAAAACTGTACTTTAAGTTTTTCCCCCATTAAAATATCTATTTTGTTCTTCGGGTTCTCAAGTGAAAATCGGGGATATATTTAAGATGAAAGGATACATTGTAATTATAAGTTTATATTACATCACTCAACGTGTAAAAAAAGAAAACATAAAAACTTAATGAAACACAACATTGACTAGTCCACTTGATACATTTTATACGGGCCAGTACATTTATAAATAGGGAACAAACATGTGTCTATACCATCGGATCCAAACAATATCCCTTTATTAAATGAATCATCATATATAATGAAAGTTCAAGTGGACAGGTCAACGTTGTTAAACTATACGTATTACACAAACAAATGAAATGGTAAAACTGTGTAATAACAATTATACTTATTATAGTGTCGCTTTTATGTGCAGGGGTGTAGCTGAGCATGTTGGTAAATTACGCACTGTAAACGTGAAAAATGCGCCGTTTTTCTAGGGGTATGGGGGCATGCTCCCCCAGGAAATTTTGAAAAAAATACAACAAAATGGTGCGTTTTTCCATGAATTTCGACCCTTATCTGCAAAATTTTGCGACTAAACTTCAAAACGAAATTCAAACGACCACTGAATTGTACATTATTTCATATGCATAAATCGTCTAGTTCATTATGATAGTTTCAGTTTATAGGGTTAAATTTTGTATTGCTTTCAAGTTTTAAAATATAGCTGTCATATAATTATTTTTAACATTTGTTTAATATGATATATGACAAAATTAAGTTACGCACGGTCGTATGTGCGCATGCTCAGCTACGCCCATGATGTGCATCCTACTTTTTAGTGGTACTGTACAGAATTTCATTTTTATTCAATGGCATTTTAACGCCATTAATAATGACAGGCCATTAACAGACTGAAACCATTTATATTATGAAATATGCTATTTAGAATAATAATGTCCATGTTACTATTGTTTATCATACTGCAATTACACAAATAAAGTACACCCACAGACCTGTCGAAGGTTTCACATCGAGCTATTGAATATTGCTAGTAACAGAAAAAGGGTCAAGATACATGCAAACGAGTTGACAAGATAAAGGTAACATGGGACAAATATGAGCTACATATATGACATCAATCCGTTTGCTTAGCGTTAAACTGTTGGCAAGTCTGTACCGAATCGAATTTCTGAAACTATTCGATTTTTGTCAAATGACTCATGATTTCATGTCACAGAATCATAAGTCACTGATTTAGTTTTGCCAACTGAATTATGTCTCAAGTATGTTTGTAGAGTCCCTTTTAGGGGATATCGTGCGTAGTTTTCTTACTTATATTGATTTCATTTCGCAATATGTTAACTGTTCTTATAATTGCTAGGTTTCTATAATTTCCAGTTACATCACCGAGAGATTGATATGTTGGGGTTCATTACCTGGGACTGACTGTCTTAAAATAGTTAGGAGCTAGGTGGACCCACCGTGCACCCCCCCCCCCCGGCCCCAGATCCTCCGACACCACTTTTTCTGGTATCTTAGGGTGTCTAGTAATGGAATTAGGATATTCCCCAGAAAAAAATGGGATGCTCTTCATGCAAAAATGCAATATTCAAGAGTACCTGAAATTTGTGAGTACATTTCTCTATTCGTGGTAGGGGAACGTTTTTATCTTTGTTTTCAGAAAAAAAAGTGGTGTCGGAGGATCCGGGGGTGCACGGTGGGTCCACCTAGCCCACGGACTAAAATGGAGAAACTTTATTTGTAATTGAAAACGTGTATTGGCAGTAACAAATACAACACAGAACACGAAACAATAAAACTTAATGAAACAGGCTAACAGGACAAGAAAAGACAAATCCGTCTCGGGACCACTTGTCTTTAGGTGGCACTGTAGATCACAGAAACTTGTTTCTATCAGTATAGGGGTGGTGGTAATAGTAACATATAGTCCGACCTAATCCCCACCCACAGCACTGATAGAGACAAGTGTCTGTGCAGGTAAACAGATGTCCATTACTAAAGCTCCGAAACAACGCCTACCTTTTACCTTCTAGCTCCGTATACATGTAACGATGATCGTTCGGAACTGAAAGTCTTCTAACGGTTCCATTTATTTTACAAACAGTGGTACATAATCAGGCACAAATATATTGGTCCATGTTCAACACATAATCCCTAAAGCAAAGTATGAACTTTGGAAACTGGCAAATTTAGCTTAAATAACTTCCACCAGGGAAAAGTGCTCCTGAAGTCTATACAGGTAAGCATCTTCTGGACAAGGATTGGTATATTTGTTTGTTTGTTACTACGTGCTTCTTACAGTGATCACTGTCTAAATGTATAACATATGTTTACAATGTCTAGGTCTTTGTATTACAAGGAGTGTATTTTTGTAGAAACCTTTGAATACATTCTAAAAAGCGAAAATGTAGTCTATTGCGATATCGATTGAAGTTACGAACTTTGTCCAAAATAGCTTGTTATTTGAATACTGGTATCTTTACTCAAAACAAATCTTACATTATATCTAGTCATAGCTCTATAATCGACCATTCCATGTTTTAATCCCAGTCCCAAAAGCAAAAACTGAGTAAAATCGGTAAAACATTGAACTACCACCGTGAAATTGAGGCTAGGCTCCCGGCGGAAAGGTAAGCAACTCATCTTTCATTATTCCTAGCCATAGTTAAGGTCTATGGCTAATATATCAATTGCCTTTCATTTAGTTTACCATAAGAAGTGTGAAGGCTTCAATTTCCTGGAAGTTCACATGTTTAACTTGCTTTGTCAGTTTTCAATTTTTTGCGTTGTTATTGGGATTCCTATTTGAGCATAGACTGGTATGTTTGTGTTTGACATTTGAAATTGTGATTTGACCATGGACCGGTATGCATATGTTTGTGGTTGGCTTTTGGGATTGTGGTTTGACCATGGACCGGCATGTTTGTGGTTGGTTTTGGGGATTGTGATTTGACCATGGACCGGCATGCTTGTGGTTGACTTTTGGGATTGTGATTTGACCATGGACCGGCATGCTTGTGGTTGACTTTTGGGATTGTGATTTGACCATAGACCGGCATGCTTGTGGTTGACTTTTGGGATTGTGATTTGACCATGGATCGATATGTTTATTTTTGACTTTTTGGATTGAGATTTTGACATGGACCTGTGTGTTGTGGTTGACATCTGGGATTGTGATTTGAACATAGACGGTATGTTTGTGTTTGATTAAGTTATTTTTCGAATTTAGCCTTATTTCAAAGGAGATAAATCTTCAAGCTTCAGTTGTAACATAAGCTTGTTTGTCACAATAGTGTGTGTGTGTGTACGTGTGTGTGTGTATTATAGAAATGACTACAAAATCATTGTCAAGTTGAGATACCGACTTGCCTGCTATTGGGCTTCACAGACAAGTATATTTTAATAAATGAAAATATATGCATAGGAATAAATATATAACATTGTTTCTTCCATGTTATAAGCCAAAATATTTTCCACAGTTAGATTGCATAATGCATGACCCGAAGGTTGTGACTCCGCCCACATTTCATCAAGTGACAGTAGGAAATGCTCCCATTGATTTCAACACAAAAATATGTCAAAAATAGTATTATGTAATTAATAATAAAGAAATTTACATGAATAGTAATATTGACACATAACTTGCTTTTACCTGAATTAATTAAACTGTTTATGCATTAACAATTATACCGTTTTTTTATGCACTAATAATTATCGTTTTTATATCAGTGTGCACATTTCCTATTTTGACGGACATTAAAATTTTAATCAAAATGCTGTTTTTGTAATCGTGACATTCTTTAATAAAACACTTCCAGTGATGCACCAATGACTCATCAGTCTAAGTTTACGTTAATTTATGAATGGTAATTCTACGTTAAAACAATTTTATCAGCTTATTTTCACTGTTGGCGCGTTATTTTACATCAACTACTGTATTTTCATAAATTGAGTGCACATGGTTTATTTCTTTTAATTGAAAATGTTTCCATTAAACTATCAATAAAATGCACTGACCTAACCAAATTATATTTTTAATTAAAAACATTATTGTTCAGTTCTCCTGTACATAAAGAAATTTTGAGAAAATTTTGGAAATTTGATCAAGTTTATACACCAGTTGGGCCTCATTCAAAGTTACATCAGGGCATTTAGGGTCAGATAGGTCATTGTTGTTCGGGTTTTTTTCAGGTGTGATCATCATGAATATTTCAATTATGACATAACGTTTATAGTTGTTCCAAGTAAGAAGGTACAGAAGGGATAATTTTGACATAGTCATATTCAGTGTTGTTTTGTTAAAAAGTTCAATAATGGCTCTATG
Organism: Anadara kagoshimensis; assembly: GCA_021292105.1. NCBI lineage: Eukaryota > Metazoa > Mollusca > Bivalvia > Arcoida > Arcidae > Anadara > Anadara kagoshimensis. The sequence continues at coordinate 53,375,671 of CM037860.1, read as the reverse complement.
TACAGAATAAAATTCATTTTTTATGAATGAAAAATATTTTTTCTATTAGGTCAGTATTTTTTGTATTAAGTTTTGACAATTTTTTTGTGAGTGTGTTGGAAAATACGACTTTATTCTTGCCTTTTACATGTGCACTGACTTTGTGGAAATACAGTAGTGCCTGGTTGCTTATTTAGATAAGCTTTTTTCACTCTTGTTAATTCTACCCATTTGATTTAACATATTTTGAGTTTATTTATTAGCCTTCACGGGGAGTGCTTGAATTGTGTGTATAAAACACAACAGTTTGATATGATGGTTCAACAACGGATCTCTTATATTTTAGTTTTGTATTGGGGAAAGTAATAAGCCAATAACAATTCATATTTCTGACAAATTTAATCTTGGTAATCACTTCAGTGTCATTGAACTGTAATTTGAGCATTATAAGTTAGCATTCTTCTGGCATTGTGAAGGTCCCGAAAGCCCCGATTATAGTACCGATTTAGCCGTTGCATTCCATGATATATTTTTAGCCTTTTTAATGCTGTTGGTCTCTTTAAATTTGACATGGCATTATAATTTCAGCATTATTAATTATAGTAACATTCTAGTATTACTTTTGGGAAGGTCCCGATGATAATGGCGCCAGGTCAAGTTAGAGTACCGGTTTCAGGGGCGCTGTATTTTCCTTTCCCTGGTAACCATTTTTACTAGGCGTAGAGGGGGTTTTAATATGGGGGGGGCGAACTGAAGCTATGTCTATGTCGTGCCGCAGGTACGACCTCGTGCCTCAGGCGTGCCAGGCAGTGAGAGTATGAGAGGGGTGCTAAACCCCTCGCATAGCCGGTTGGGGTCCGGGTGCCTCCCCCGGAAAATTTTCAGAACTAAGTCCTGTCTAGACGCATTTTCAATGTATTTTGCAGCGTTTTGATAGGTTAAAATACTGTGATATGGTATCCGGCAATGCAAGATTATATAAAATAACCGTATGACAAGTTCCATAATCAACCCTCTCATTGGAGATGAATATGGGTGTACCTCGGAAAATTTTTCAGCGTTCTGAGTGAGACTGAAAAGCAGTGAAATATTAAGACAAAATTGTACAAATAACTGCATGACATAATTATCGTCGCTCGCACCTACCATTGATATAATTCTCAACCCCTCTTTCAAACAATCCTCGATCCGCCCCTGCCATTGGAGACGTTGTGAGCCGTTTCTAATGGTCAATTCAAGACGCCCTTTTACAAGTATAATAATGAAATTGATAATTGATTGGTTACCAGATGGAAGTTTCCTGTTAAAGCTCTTGGTTTTTTTTTTTCTTTTTTAGCACTTACACTATAAACATAAACTATGAAACAAAAATGCCCCCCCCCCCTGCTCCTACGCCTATGATTTTAATGCTGTTGAGTTCTTAACTGATGTGACATTATTATTTTAGCTTTCAATGATTGATTAGCATTCTCCTATCTGGTTGATCGATCGTGGCCTGGTTTTTGTAATCAGTTTTGTTGTTGTGTTTTGACAATGTGTCTTACTGCAAATAAAATTTAATGCACATCACATTGTTTATTTAAAATTTAAGATGATGTTGCGATTTGGTCAAAAAATGTTGATTGGATTTTTTCAGTAATGTCCATATATATTCACTGAGTTGTGGTTTCCGAGTATGAAATCTTTGGGGAACTAAAATGTACCTGAAAAACTATAATCTTTTTCTGACTTTGTTTTGTTTGTAACTTCTTTAATTAAAGTAAACGATTGATGAAAATCTTTCTGAAACACGTCACGTTTAAATTTTGTATAGATCTACCATTGGTGCAGGATCAAGATGGAAAGGTTAGCGCTCACAATGGCAGAAGTTTCAACCAACAACACGTAATAAATCGAGTTCTCCCATACGCCGCTAAATCGAGTAGGACCTAAACTCATGGCTTGTAAACATGGCGGGTAATAATGAAAGTCAATCGAAGATGTTTGACACAGTAGAATTGAAATCCCTGCCACCAGAACTAAAGACGAAACTAGAAAGTCACATCAACAGTTTAGAAACAGAATTAGACGAACTAAAGTCTAAATATGAACTGTTGAAAGTTGACGCAGGTTTGTAGACGTGCAAGAAAAAAATGGGGGGGGGGGGGGGGGGATTTGAATTTTGCAATAGCATTATCATTATCCACATTGTAGTCTCATAATAATTTTGTCATTCAATATATCTCCTCTCTTTATCTTCTACTTAACATTCGCTTATAATGAAAAGTTGTTGGTCAAATTGTATAAGATTCTAAAAGATGCTGAAGCTTGAATGAAGAAGTAGATAATTTTAGAGAGTAAAAAGTGGAGAATGAAACACTTGACACTTTTACATCATTAAATTACAGCTACATGTGACATGTATAAGGGACAAATCAGTTTCATGCCTTGTCAGTCATAGTCATGTAACGTCGCTTTCAAAGTCAACAGTTGTGGGTTTGAACTTGGTCCAGGACTAAAAAAATTGTCCAACTCGGAGACATTTTTCATCATGTCCATATCACAGGCTGCAGCTGAAAACAGCTTGTTACTCATTAGGCTTGCAAAAGACTCAAAACAGTGCAGACTAAAACATCTCTGTAAAACAAGAAAAAACGGTTTGTCACCTCTGGCTGCTTCATCTTGGATGCTTATAACTAGAAATGATTGAAACACAGAGCCCTAGATAAAAGGCCTATCTGTGTAAATACACAATGACTTTTTAAAAATATGCTTTAAAATTTAATTAAAAGCGTACCAAAATACATTGAAATTGCTCACTACACTTCATATTTCCAGTACAACGTGTAACCATGATTTTGTAAACAGGCATGCTTTCATACTAGCTTACATTTGTTAAATGTTGTAATGATTAAGATCGATGAAAAAATTGAAAATGTAATAGAGACAAATTCAGACAATTCCGGTATGGCATTGTACTTTAAAATGACAATCCAGATCAGTTCAGGTCTCGTATCTTACTCCATATCATTTTCTTTTCGCTTTTAATGTTGATTGTCATTTCACAAAATGTTGTCTGCTGTGAAAAAAAATGCTTTTATGTGCGCGATAGTGGTAGCAACAGTATCAATACACTTTAGATTTTACAGTGTACACTTTAGTAAAAAAAAAAAAAAAAAAAAAAAAAAAAAAGTAGGGGGTAATGACCCTTTATGCCCAAATCTTATCTGGAGAAACAGCAAAAAACCTGAACTTGACAATTTTGTCTTTAATATTGCAGAACAGAAATATGTTTCCATCGAAAGTCAATTTATGTCTACAAAGAGTAGGCTTGAAACTGAGGAGAATCGCAACTCAGATCTCTTACAAAGATTGACCAGTGTTGGTAAGTGTTAAACTAAAATATAAATTTCCTATTAATACAGATGTATGTATTCTTCCTACTTCCCAGTATTATCTGGGTTGAGATTTTCTTTCATGGATGTTTCATGCTCATACAGTTTCTCTTTATACTGTTAATTTTGTATTATGTTTTTGGTTGGTCTACAACATAACAATAGTATCTTTCAGTTAATAAAAACAAACATCAAAGAATGAATTTTAAGCTTCTTATGTTAAGTTTTAAATTCTTTTACTGTGTAATGGAAAGTAGAAAAATGTAGGGTCGAACCAGGGATCAACCTTGGGACTTCCCACGCTATAGGTGGGTGCTCTATCAACTGAGCTAACAAAACTTTTACAAATGTAATACTAGCAAGTGTTTTGTAACTTTTGGGAAACCAAAATATAATTACGATTTCAGATCCCCATACTTGCAGTTTAGCAAGTCAAATGAGTTAAAATTAAATGTTAGATTGAATGTTGTAACAAGTTAAAACTGTTTTTTGTATAAAGATGAATTATCTATTGTTTCAGAGGAAAAGTATACAACATCATCTAAAAGACTTAAAGAAGTAGAAGAAGCTCAAGATAATTCCCTATCTACACAAGTAAGTTTCATTCCACAGGTAAATCACTATCCACACACTGGCACACAGGTAAGTTCCAATCCACAGTGGTTAGTCTATATCCCCACAGGTTAATTGACTATCCACACAGGTAAATTAGAAATGAAGCATCAGTGTCGCTCTATTGATTGTCAGAAGTTAAATGTTTAATGCAATCATTTTGCTTCTCAGCGTTGACTACTGATCTGATTAAAATTGATAATTTACAATCCTACACCATTCTCATCATTATAAAGCAATGGATACATGCCTGTTGTCAGTGATATGTGTTTCAGTACTAAGTGTTTTAAGATGAAGTCCAGGGTTTATTCTGGAGGGGCCATGGGACCACTGACATCATATTATACTTAATTACTTCTTTATTAAGGCCTTAGTGGGCCATTGATAACATTACACAAATACAAATATATGGAGTTTTGGAGGAAATTCTTTGAAAATGACTTCTTCTGAAAAATTCTAGATTAAACACTTTCAGATTGTTTACACCAACTACATGTATGCTTAATATTTGCAGCCAATGCTAAAGTAAAAATGGTAAAATACCATAGGCTTAAACTTAAACTTACAAGTCTGAAATACATGTAGGTATTAATGAATCATATGTGCATTTTATATGAGTATGATACCTGTATTGTATTTTAAATCTTAATATTTACAATATGACTTTATAGCTCTTCGATGAAACATACAGAAGCAAGTTGTATTGCAATTCATGTTGAAAGACAATAGGGGTCATGACCCTTGATGTGTGTCAATTTTCCCGCAATATTAAGTCATGTCTCACACAAGGGGTCACATGATCATGTGAGATTGGCCGATCTCGCATAGCTAAAACCCTATCTCACACATGAGATATGGAAAAATAGCGCCAAGGTACAATATATTTACTAAAAGAAAGAATTGTAAATGTAAGAAATGACCTTTCTTCTCATGGTATTTCAAGGGGTAATGCAAGAAAGTGTGGCACATGCCAAATTTAAAATGAAGGGCTTCACCCTTCATAGAATTTGGCACGTGCCACACTATCTTGCATTATCCCTTGAAAAACCATGATCAGAATGTCATTTTTAAATACTGGTATAAAGGCAGTGCTCCAAGCAGGTGTTGAAAACTAGTAGCCACATGGCTAATAATTCAAAAATTTCAGTAGCCATTTCAAGATTTTTGTCGCCAGGTAAAATTTTTGGTGGCCAAACCTTATGAATATTCTGATCACACCACCCGTCGCTACTACCGATTGAATAGTTTAGTGAGATCCTCTGATTGGTCCCGCCACAGGAGACAACTTTCGAGGCAGAGCGATGAGTAGACAACAAACTTGACCATTTAGAGGAAGTAAAAGTCGTAACAAAACCCAAATCAAAAAGTGATTTTTGCCGTTTGGCTGCCATTATGCAAATTAGATCACAGTCAGTTATGCGCTTTAAACTGTAAAGTCACCAGTCCTGCTTTTATTCAAGCGCTTTTAAGATATTATTGATGGCGAGACTATTTGTCAAGTTGTGTGACGGGTCATGAACAAAATTTCAGGATTTCCCAATTTTTAGTGGCCAAAACTTAGTTAACTCAAAAAAATTATTTGACATAATGGCGATCGTCTGACAATTTGTAGTCGCAATATCTAATTTTTGGTCGCAAATTATGAGTATTTACTAGGCTACTTGAAGCACTGAAAGGTTAAACATGATCTGCATTATCATCCTTTCCTATGATAATAAGAGACCATTGAATAAAAAATATAATTTAGATTTATATGTTGTTTTATTTTGTAGCTTCATCTGTCCAGAGAAAATGAGAGATTAGAGAATGAAAAAAGAGATTTAACAGTTGTCTTAGACAAGAAAACTAAAGAGATTGATAGATTGAATGGTAAACTTATACATTATTATCATTTTCGCATTGCATATGATATTTTCATTTTTCCATTGGAAAGCCAGTTTTCTCACCATCTTGTAACTGATTTCCTTTAATATAAATCATTAAATGTGAAATACTCTTGACTGGGACATTGTCACTTCACTGTACTTAATTCATTTCAAAATGCTCTATTGTAAATGGTAGTTTTGGAAAAGTTGAATTTAAAAGTTTGTCCAATCACTTGGAACCAAGGCCCCACAAATTCAGCAGAAATCTGATAAAATCACTGAATTGGCAAGGACCCTAGGTAAACCCTGTTAGAATGGTCACTTACAAGGATTTTGGGGAATCATTTAAAATATTTTAAATACCAGAATTTTTATATGGTTAGTTTTGATGGTCAGAAATTTTAAGACAAACAATATGTTTCATGCAATAAAATGGAGTGTATTTTATTTTTTCTCTAATTTTAGATGAATGGAAAGAATTGACATCAAAATTATCAAAGTCTAACACAGAAAAATGTGAAGTCCAAGCTAAGTTACTAGACCTAGAGAGTCAGAGTGTGACATCCGAGGTAAATAGTGTTGTGTTATTGTAGCATTTTTGGGGAGACATAGTGATTTTATTTGCAAAAAATAAAGGAAGTTTCCTGGGGAAAATGAAAATTTCAATAATAACAGGGATGCACTAGCAAATTACATGTACATCTAGTTTACTTTACCAACAAAATTTCAGACAGTGTCGCATTATAACATCATTGCAGCAAGGATCCTAACTATTTCTCTGATGTTGTATTGCAGTTTGCTTTACTTCATAACTTCAGTTAGTCCAATCATAAAGACAGAAGGTAGCTAATAAAAATGTAACAAGATTCATGATTTTACTACTTTTATGTCATATTCTGCTGTAAATATAGATTTTTTATAGCATGCCTCGCAACACTGCCCATACACATAGATTTTTCCTTTTCAGTCGTACATGTAGATTGTGTTGAATGATTGACAATATATTTGAAAATATAAGTTTTAGAATTCAATTGTAAAAATATTTTCAGATAAACATTTTATACTTGTATGTGTATATACCAATGTTAAAGTGTTCTACATACATGTACTTGTAAAGCTATGTCATGTACAAAGTACTTGTAAATTGTATCCTTTTATTTGTACAGTATCGACAGAAGAGACTTGAACAAGAAAAAGAACAGTTAAACCAACAGGTGGAATGGTTAAATAAAGAAGTCAACACTAAATCTAAAGAATTAATGAATATCAGAACAGAACAGGTGATTATGATATAACATTATTAAAATCCTTTATTTCAGAACATAAATCGAGGGGTCTCAAAAACCAGTTCAATCAAATCAATACCTCTCGTCACCTAGGGTCAAATCGCACTTGACACATCTTAGTGCGAGAATTTGTGTTAGCTTATGTGCTACTTACATTTTTTGGGGGTACTCTGGTTTCCTCCACCATCCGAGAACTTATTTCAACAATTTAAGTAATAGAATCTTGACTTTGGTGTTAAACATTAAAACTCCACTCCATTAGCTACTCATATTTAGTACCACAGAGGTGGCTCGGTTGGTAGTGCTTGTTCTCTATGTGGGAGGTCAGGATTTGAACAGTCCTGAGCACATTGTAAAGGTAAAGTTTTCTACCACTTCAAATATAGCTAGTGACGTTTCAATATAAGTTAAATATTCTTGACTGAGACTTAATGTAGGATGTATAACCCAATTGAATCATTTGATCAATTTTTCATGTTCAGGCAAATCTAAGCTGCGAACAGATGCCTTAATGCAAATGCAGCTTGAGACATTCGCGTTTGTTGCTAGTGTCTTGTATAGTATTTAATTAATCAATCGACCAATTTTATCTTTTTTGGGTGAATCAAACTCAGTTACACCTGATGTATCTATACTGTTGCTAAATTTTCCATTTTAAAACTTTTTATGAAAAATGTATTTTCAAAATTGACAAATGGAGAGAACAGGTAACCCTGTAATACCCTAAAGTTGATGTCAAACAATTATTACCTTGAATAGAGTGACATTTTCAAGTAAACATTTTTGGACATTTGAAATGTAAACTTTTCCAAAACATTCTGCACAAACATTTAGGGGGACCGCATGCTACACTGGCAACTCCCATTAAAACTCAACTATTATGAATTGCATTTGTAATTTTGACTTGTTTTTGATGTAATTGTTGTGAATTTTATACTTTTATCAGTCAGCTAAGTTGTTAGATGCAGAAGCAGCATTAGAAGTCAAGGTAGAAGACTTGAAACACTTGACAGAAACTGTGGAGAGATTGAAAAAAACAAACAGCGAGCAAGCAACTAGAATAGACAGCTTTATAGAGAAACTACGAGAGGTACGACTTCAAAAAACTGTTGAAGAAAACTTTTAATTTTCTAGAAACAGGACATAGTATGGTAAGGCATTGTCTGTCCTTCCATAATAGTTTGTGCAGTCTACTCCTCTAACACTATTGGAGATATTTTTACTAAACTTGGTATTCATAAATATCAAGATATGACATTGTGTGCACCAGAAGAGGAGTTGTAAATTTCACAGATTTGTACCCTTTTGAAATTTTAATCATAATTATTTGCAAACAACATTTTAAGGGCAAAAATATAAATGGGCATATCATGCTGTGCCTAACCACACTTTTGTTTTGTTTGTAAATTTATATTATATTGTCTTCCAACAGAGATAGATGTACCATAGAAATGATTTATAATTTTATATGTTATTATTTCGTGATAGGAACGAGATTCACAAACACAAGCTGAAGAGCAATTCCAACAAGAACTGAGGGCAACATCAAGACTTGCCGACTTATACAAGGTAATCTTCTGTACAACAGAAATATGATTGACAGCTGAAGTTCTGTCCATCAAGACCCTTCTTGTCTGCAGTTCTTTTCCAAAATTATAACGCACTATTATACAAAACTTGGTGAAAAATATCATCATTGAGTGTAGATACACATTTTCCTGGAAGTTATGGCCCTTTTAACATAAGTGCAAATTACAAAAAGCACCTGCTGGCAGGGGATCCTGTTTCATTGAATGTACTTGTATTTATAATTGTGCGCTTAAGTGGGGTTTTTTTTAATAATTTTAAATCTACTAACAGACCAATTGTCTTCTCTTCGGATTTTAACATTAAAAAATAAGGTTAGTTAGTTATTATGTTGCATCAGCAGTATTTCAGCGACAAGAACAAGTTTATTAATTTTTCGGGATTAATCTTATAACATGATTGTGTATGCTTGAGGTGTTTATGTTATGACTTGTACTAACACACATCTAGGGGTGGAAGCAGTATCTGAAATTTGAAAGTCTTATGTATGACCTGTCTGGGGTTCAAACCAGTGATCTTTACTCTTGAGACAGATGCTCTACCACTGAGCCACCAAGACAGTCTGAAAAATAACTATGATACACAGCCAATTTTTGGGCATATGAAAAATGTATTTCATACATAATCTACAAATAAATACAAGTTTATTGTTTATTTGATTTGTCTGCTTTAAATAAAATAGTTGATTCACTAAAAAGATTACTAGCAAATACATGGAAGAAGTGTTTTAAAAAAATGGAAAATATTTCACAAACTGTTTTTTGCCATGTTTTTGTGGTTGTGTTAAAACTGTTGTCCATAAATATTGTTTCATTAACTTATGAAGATGTTTTTAATTTGTAGAAGTCAACAGAAGAAGCAGATAGTAAAGTGAACGAGTTAACCAGTGCTGCAGAAGAATTACAGAGACTGTTTAAAGAAGCTACTAATGGTATTATTTTATTAGAATACAGTAGAACATGTATATATAGAACACTAATAGAACCTAGAAAAAATTAAACATGTAGACTTTATAGACAAATGGTTCTTTATAGCAGATTTTACTCTTATGTTTCCATTCCTGGTAGCCAGCCAAAATCACAATTTTTTAATTAATCTACGTTAGCAAATTTGTGTAAAAAATACATTAAAAGAATGATACTAAAAGAAAAAAAATTGTATTTTACAATCTCCTTATCATTTTAGCTTTTTTCCAGCCACTTTTAAAGAAAGAGGGGGATATTAAATTTGAGTTTCTTTCCGTCCTTCCTTCCTTCCATCCTTTAATTCATCCTATATTATTGTCTGCACATATTCTTTAAATCTATGGGGCACTATTTCATGAAACTTGGTGCAAAGCATCAACATTAATAGGAGATGTGCATATTGTTAACCCGAGTTGGTTTGCTTATTTTACTGGGAGTCGTTGTCCTTTGAATAAAGTGCAAATCACAAAAAAAAAGAACCTGCTGGCAGGGGATCCTAATTCACTGAATTTACTTGTATTAACATAAAGTTTATCTTTTGTCCTTCTAGCTTATTCAGAATTGGAGGAAGTGAAAAACAAACAAGAAAGAGAATTTGAAGCAGAATTACAAGTAAAAGGTATGTTATTGTTTTAGATTTTAGATGTTCATTCAAATTTTTGATGAAAATATGTTTTTTTAATTTTGCTGTAAAATTACCTTTTTCGTGTGGTGATTCATAAAAAAAAAAAAATCAATACTTTAAGATCAAATCAGCAATATCGCTACTTTACTACATTCAGTACTCTCAGGTGGACCTATTTTGCTTCCTTGTTTCATTTCAGGAAAACTTTAAAGCAAAATATTTAGTGGGGATTTAGTATCCTTTTTTTCATGTATTCATACAACAGAAATTTTAACTTACCAGTAACATGGAAATCAATGGGATTTATTTTCCCAAAACACAAACCTATGAAATTTTCTCCCAGCAAATTTTATTTTTAATTACAAAAACAGAAATTTTAACTTCACAGATGGCAGTTTTCAGCCAATTCATTATTTTTTAATATGTTAATTTATAATTTCTAAATGTTTCAATAAATGCACAAGTCCCATTTGCTTCAAATAAATGTTTTTCTTGATAATGTTATATTTCAGATACAAGCATTAAGGATCTGAAACAAGAATTAGAAAATGCAAACGAGTTACTTAAAGCAGCCAAGTCAAAAGGTTTGTGTTTGTTTTAGTAACGTCCTTGATTAGAATTGTATTATTATAGACAGTAACTCAATATTTAAAGGTATTGGTAAGGTTATACATGCATTTTAAAGAGGAGTAAATAATTGGGTATTTTTGTTATTATGCAATTATGTAGCTCGTGCAAAATGTCCAATTCTTTCTTTTTTCCATGACAAAAAGAAAAATTATTTTATGTCTTATAATTCAATTTTTAAACAGTTTAAACGATTCTTCCATAGCAAGTTAAAAAATAAACATCACTATGGTGTAGGAATTTAAATGTCTTGTGTCATTTATAATAGCATGATATCACTGAGACTAAACTTAAATCGTTCATGCAAAAATAACAAAAACGGTAGGACCTATCATAACGCTTGAAACAAAGAAAAATTGAATTATTACACATTGAAAATGTGGTACATGTATTTAATTATTAGCAGATTGATACTATTCTATGTTTTTATATTTTATTTAGAGCTCAGTGAAGAACAGGTACAGAAATGGTTCCCCACAGCAGCAGCAACCAGTAAATTAATACCAGCTGGTATGACATTGACACAGGTAATACTGTCAACTCTTGTCTGTTTTAATAGAGTTTGTATAAGGCCACTTTCCTGTAGTTGTACATTATATTGCCAATAAGAATTCACTTTAAAATAGTGTTTTTGAAAAGTTGCACCTCTTTAACAGCACTTCAGAGAAATCAGCATACCACATGGTACCCTATAAAGTTTCTGCAGAAACTTATTTACATTTGATATGGAATCACATATTGTAAACCAACTTTTATTCACAGATATTAACTTTTGTGATTCTCTTACCAAAAACTAATTTCGCGACTATTAACTTCCACGATAAGGACTTTAGCTGAACATTTCGTATAGATATAACCATTTTGGAAAACAAGTTCGTGACATTAAATTTTGCAATTATTTTCTCATTGCAAAACACACAAAAGTTAATCACATGCGAATAAAAGTTGGTTCACAGTAAGTTGAAGTTTTCTCATAAACACAAAGTTATTGTATATACTTTGTGACATAAATGTTTTCCAACATGTTCTGCACAAAGTTTAAGTTTTTAATCACATGATATGCTGGTAAACTCCATTAAAAGGTGATTTTTATTCTGTGAACAGAAATGAAATTCTTAATGTAAAAATTGTCATTTTACCGTCTGTTACCTACATGTATGTACATGTATACATCAATATCTATTTCAGATCTACAATGAATACATCAAGGCTTCGGATAATTTAATTGTGGAGAAGGAAGAAAATAAAAGATTGAATTCTTACTTGGATCAGATTCTACAGGTGAGCTTCTGATTCATAAATCTGATAAGTCATTTATTAACATAAATAATCAGAATAAAAATTAACATTTTATACATTGTACATGTATATTCCATATCCACATGGTACAGTGGAATACTCCATTGTATTCTAACAATATGTTTTTCTTTATATGAAACATGAAGAAAGCCAACCATAGTAAAACAACAATTTACAAATGGCTTTTCTGTTGTATACCCTCTTACTTACTATCTGGAATCATGCTGTGTTATGGTGAAATTTTCATGGATAAAGTCAATGGAAGTATTTTCAACAGCCCATTTGTATTGGTGAATCTTTTTGCAATGAACCTCTGAGGAAAGCATTGGCAATGTTTATTTTAATGCTTTTGATTTATGTGTTGTTAAAGTAGAATGCAATGTAACCCACATCTATCTGCAGTATATCATCAAATGACACACACATTACATGTATTTCTTAAGTAAATTTAACTGTTATCTTCTATCTTCTTTCTTATACAAAATTACCTGCAAAAATTACTAATACACCACTCAATGCTTTAACAAATTATAAAATGTATTTGTTCAGCTTAACCAAATCTTTAAAGTTTCTGTGATAAACCTGTCTTTTATCTGTAGTTTTACTTAATTAGGATCTTGCTGATGGTTTATATTTCTTTTAAAGGAGATAGAAGAGAAGGCACCAATAATAGCTAGACAGACAGAAGATTATAACAACTTACTCCAGACTAATGATAGATTGTCCAGGCAGATGGATACTGCTATGTTGGTGAGTATCATACTCCTAGAAATGAGACAAAACCAAAACCAGGGATGTCAATCTGCTTAATTTGGAGTCAAAAATGTTCAAATAGTATACTTTTCCCAAATGTTTTTATGAATTTTCCTGATTTGAAAAAATTTAAGTACAAACTTAATTTCATTTCAACCAAATATTTTCCATTCCCCATTAGATTTCCCCCAAATTGTATGGAATCATGCTCATTTTCTTAATATCTATGTTCCCAGCCTTGTTACCAAACAAGAGTATGACAGCTCAGAGAACTTATTTTTTAATTCATAAAATATATGTCAGTATATGCTTTATATGGGATATAATAATAGCAGGTGACTCGTCTTTATTTACTTGTATTGTGGGAAACTTGTAAAAATAGCTTAGAAGAAAAGCATGTAGATTTTTAGACTTCAATAGAATATGTCGATAAGTGAGATGGCAAAGCTAATGAAGAGGCATTATATTCGGGTTTCACTGTACAGCCAAACCTGTATATAAAGGTCAACCAAGGGAACCAGTAAAAGTGTCCTTTATGGACAGGTGGTCTTTATATACAGGTTCAAGTAACATAAATAAAGAGCAATTGGAATAAACTTTTACTGGCCTTTAAAAGCAGGTGGCCCTTATAAAGAGGTGGCCTTGAAGGCAGCTTTCACTGTATATGAAAATTCAATTTGGTATAAGTTAATAGTTGTATGTTTTCTGTGTTGTTTTTTAGGAATGCCAGACTCTACGATCGGAAGCCAGTGACTACAATAGGTTGTATAACCACATGCAACGTGAGAATCAGAAGTTACAATCGCAGTCTAACGATCTCACTAAACAGGTAATGTCATCGCTAGAATTAATTTTTATGATCTCCAGAGTGAAATTATCAAGTTAAACTGCAAACAATGTAATGTTTTGTTTATATATTGATGATGACGACAGAGAGATTTGAAAAGTTAAAAATAAACTTGACAACCACTTAATATCCAATAATTCATCTATCACCATGACCATTCTGAAATTAACCCTGATTTATCTTTTATCATTTTGAGTGGAATGGAGTTATGGTGTTTTATGCCCCAGTCAAGATTCTGTCACTTATATCGAGATGGTCAGTTCTGGGATAGTCGAGGAAACCAGATTGTCCAGAGAAAACCGTCGACCTTCGGCAAGCGAACTGACAAACTTTCTCACACTAAGATCTGCCCCAGCAGAGTTTGAACCCAGGTAGTGAAAGGATCTGTAAGTGTGCTTTAAACCACTTGACCATTTAGAATTAAACATCTTGTCAACCAGTCTTTATAATTTGAAGGTCTGTTAGTTTCATTTAAATTTTAAATTTGTATCCAATATCCAAGTGTTTTTCGCAATTTGTCATCAGAAAACAGATATTGCCTTGTCAGTGATTTTGTTTGCCTAGAATTACTACCAAATAAAGTTAGTTTGAAAATTGACTAAAATTTCCCAATTTGACCACTAAAATTCCCAAAACAACAGTGATATACTAGCAAATAAAATCTAGTTGTCCTTACCCACTAATGATGCTGTAACAATTTAACATCTTTGCAATGAGGATCCTAAACTATTGCAAGCATGTCATAATATGATTTGCTATATTTCAGGACTTCAAGTTTTCCCAATTTCAGCAGCAGAAGGTAGTTTTTGAAAAATGTAACAAAATCACTACATTGTTTGTTTCAAATGAATAATTATATAGTGTCTGGCATATTTTAACAATTTTAATTGGTATTTTATTTTTTTTATCAGGTTCAGTTTTTGATCAAGGAGATCCATGAAGTAAAAGGTGGTAGAGTGGTTCAAGAAGATGTCTCCTTCCCAGAAGTCTCCAGTTCGTCGCAGGTCTCATCATCATCACAAGTTATCACGGAGAAACTTGTGACATTTAGGTAATACAATGAAACATTGATTTATTGCCACTATTCTGTTTCCTCAGATTTTGGCATTATAAAAAAATTTTAACGATAATCATGAATTAATTATTTAGGGATACTACATGCATAAAGGAAATAGTCTGGTTTTAATCAAGGTATTAAATTTATCGAGAGGCATTATAATGTTGGTTTACTGTACTGTATATAACAAATATGGATTTTTAGCTCACCTGAGCCGAAAGGCTCAGATGAGCTATTGCTATCTATCACCGTCCGTCGTCCGTCGTGCGTCGTGCGTAAACTTTACATTTTAATCTTCTCCTCCAAAACTACTGAGCCAAATTTGATGGAACTTGGTGATTATTATGCCTGGGTAACAGGCTCTCAAAATTGTGTTCGGGGTTTGACCACGCCCAACAATATGGCTGCCGTTACTATAAATAGCCAAAAGACAAAAAAATCTTCTTCTCTGAAACCAAAAGGTGCAGGCAAATTTTGATTAGATTTTTGGATTCAGGATACCTAGATACATTAAAATTGTGTTTTTCATGAAAATTGGACGAAAAATAGGTTACGCGTTTTCTGCGTAAAGTTATGTAATTTTTAAAATGAGACATTTATTGTTATAACTTCATAATGGCTGAAGATAAATGTATGGAGTTTTCACTGTTGATCTTGTCTTGCGATTTTCTTCCGATTGATGTCAAGGTCAAAGGTCAAGGTCATGTCCCAGTTTTTGACCTGTGATAAAAAATGCTATTTTTTAAACATTTCTGGTGATAATGACGTAGGATTTTTGGTTAATTGTAGGTATTGACATGACGATCATTTTGATATATCGATTAAGGTCATGGGTTCAAAGGTCAAGGTCACAGATGTACAAGTTTACCAAAATAGTTAATTATCTGCAAAACTATGAATTTTTTGTATAGGCATTTATATTAAAATATTGTAGGTAATGGCCCAATGGTCATTTTGATATAAAAATAAAGGTCATGAGTTCAAAGGTCAGGTCACAGATGTAAACAAGTACTGAAATGATTATTTATCTCAAAAACTATAGACTTTTTGTATAGGCATGTATATTAGAATATTTTAGGTATTATCCTAACGATCATTTTGATATATGAATGAAGGTCATGGGTTCAAAGGTCAAGGTCACAGATGTGAATGAATACCTGAATGGTTAATTATCTTGAAAACTGTTAACTTTTTATATATGCATGTATATTAGAATATTGTAGGTATTAGCCTAACAACCATTTTGATATATGAATGAAGGTCATGGGTTCAAAGGTCAAGATCACAGACGCGAATGAATACCTAAATGGTTAATTATGTTGAAAACTATTAACTTTTTGTATAGGCATGTATATTAGAATATTGTTGGTACTGGCACAGTGGTCATTTTGATATCTGAATGAAGGGCATGGGTTCAAATGTCAAGATCACAGATACAAACAAGTGCTGAGATGATTATTTATCTCAAAAACTATAAACTTTTTGTATAGGGATGTATATTAGAATATTGGCCTAATTATCATTTTGATATTTGAATGAAGCTCATGGGTTCAAAGGTCAAGGTCACAGGTGAGCGTTAAGGCCCATGGGCCTCTTGTTAATAAATATTAGAGCTGAAAAGTGTCTATTAAGATATAACTTACCTGTATTATAGGGTTATTAAACTGATATTGTGAAATATTGTCCCGAGTTGACTCCACATTTGCACGAGCGGGTATACTGCAAAAATAAATTCCATTTACTTCTGTCAAGTATGTTTCATCTAAAATACCATTTTGTCATACAATACATAGATATTACACTTGTTCTTGTAAATGGAAATAAGAACTAGTGCGATATAACAACAACATAGCGATGATGTCTTCAGCTATGTAACAACAGTCGTGTGACGTCATAAACGACAGCATCATATGACAAAGCATGCAATATGAAAAATTGATTCGGGAAAACTCGAACTGGGACCTCGGTATTTATTGTTTAATTTCTATGCAAAGCATATATTGAAAACAGAAAACATTGCTGTCAAGTAAACCGCATTGTTCAATTCTGATAAAAATCCATCACATCTTTTATACCAGGCTATGCTATAATACACTACTTAAAATTTCATAATACCAAATTCTGTACATAAGTATCATGTATAAAGTTTTTTATCATTTCTTTACAGAGATATACAACATTTACAGGCTCAGAACCAGCAACTACTAACAGCTATAAGAGAACTTAGTGAATCCAAGGAAGAAGAAGAGAAAAACGCTGTTACATCAAAGTATTATAGTTTTGTAATTTTTGTGTTAAGAACCTTGTGTACTACATTTTTCTGGCTGTTGTTTCACAATATTATTCTTATGAACACAAATGAATTTTTCATGCATCATAGAAAAGAAACATGTTTGAAGTAGGAAGTTAATGAAGTGGGGGTTTTTTTTTGGTTTGATGGGGTGGGGTCTGACTTGTCTATTTTTTTTACTGTATGTTCTGAAATGAACCATACTTTTGTTTCATTATATACATACATGTGTAAGAAAATCTCTTTATTTAAACATGGTTTTAGGAGCATGTACATGTTTATTGAGACTAATATATTTTGTTGTTTAAGGACCAAAGAAATTGAATCCCAGCTTGAGCAAGCATTGAATGAGTTACAGGAAGTCAGAAGTGCCAGGGAAAAACAAGCTGCAATGGTAAATAGATTATATAAGGGTACAAAATGTATAACGATGACATGTATATACAAATATCTGCATATTGCTTGTAATAAATATCAGTTGATAACAATTTTTAGCAGAACAAAATCCAGGAAACGGAAGATCTGTTGGATGAAGTAGACAGATTTGGTTGTTATAGTGTCAGCAATATTTTGGCAGAATGTTTATTAACATGGAAAATCTATATAATGTTATTATGGATCATATATAAAGACTGATGGTTTCAACAAATGAATGCATTAAGGCGTGAATATACACATACAATATCATGATATTAATACCTATTGGTGTAATTTAGACTTGCCCGTTTTTATAAACTCTGCCAAAATACTGCTGACGGACTATGTCAAACAGTTAAAAAATATGAATTTTTTCCTCCAGTCATTAAAAGTCAGCTATGCTAACCATGATGTACACCCTGAAACTTCGAAATACCAAAATTATCTTAATTCATAAGTTTTAAAACGTATAATTAAATTTTTATTTTTCTATTCAGGTTGAAGGTATTGTAAGACAGAGAGATCTATACAGATTATTGTTACAGGAAGGGAAACAGGTTGTAAGTACACTGGATATGGCAATTATTACATCTTTTATAAAAGTAGTAAGTCTTCATGACATTATGATCTGTCCATATACAAAATTGATGAATATATGTGAATGTGTTATAAATAGCATAAATGTGTTTTAAATGGAGAAAGGAAAGGAAGGTGGTTAGAGCAATGGTCAAAACATCTCCAAGCTTTCTTTTAGAATCTTTCAGTGGTAGTAGTTTTGTAACAAAATCATTCTATCTGTATACATTTGTAACTTATGTTTTTTAATTTTTACATTGACACTGTATGCAGATGGTATATACAAGTTGTATGTACATTTTCTGTGTTTTAATCATTTTAGCCGGGATCGCCTTTACTTACACCTGACCAGCTAAACACTTCACAAAGTCCGAGAGATAAACATTCAATGTCTGTCACCAATGTAGACCAGTCTCAGCTACAGGAGGCAAAGTTAGCACTCAAGAATCTACAAGAAGAATATAGCACATATAAGAAAGAAAAGTCAGAAAATGATAGGTAATGTAACTTTTTTTTGGCCCCAATTTAGAGTACATGTGTATGTATTTCATTTTCATTATATCAAAGAAGTCAGTTCTCATATGTAGAGGAATGCTACTGTCTAACTTCTTATGCCTGCCACATGTGTAATAAGTGTATTGAGAAAAATTTATATTTTTATACTATTGATATAGCTAAGTAAACTGTAAAACACAACTGATGTTAGAATCATGGGTTTTTTTCTGTTTTATACAGGATGCTGAATGACCAGATTGACAAGTCAAGGACAGATGTATCAAATATGAGACTACAGAATACCAGATTATCATCACAGGTAAGTAAATGGATTAGGTTTTAAATTTCTCGTATCTGATTTTAACAGTGAAAGATATACATGTAGTATTTTCTGAATAATGTACAAGAAGAAACAAGTCATGAGGAAAAAGCATTCACAATTTTCACGATAATACTTGTACTGTGAATATTTCTTCTCAGCGGAAATTTCTTATTTTCCTTGGTACACTTTCTGTACAGTCCGAACCGTGAAAAATTCTTACAACAAAATATTTTAGAAGATCAAAACCCTGAAAGTTTCCTACCACTAATGTTTCTTCTTATAGAGTATATAAGGCCAATTCTTGAAAAATTTGATTTTGTAACTACTCACTCACTAAACATGTATATTGGACATCATTAGTCAGCCTTAGACTTGTACTGGTGTGTCTAAATATTTTATGCTATGGTGCTAGTGTCAGCAAGATCACACTAGGCTATCCGATGTGACCATAAATGGCAATGTGTATTATGCAAATGTCTGCTTAGTACTAGTGCAAACTCAGACCATTTTTAGGTGCTAGCTCACTGAGACAGCAGTTGCAGAGGTTGCTGTCCTACTGGTTCCAATCCATTATCCAGACACCTGATAAGTCAGCACAAATGTGAAATGAAGTTACTTGCTTAAGGTACAAAAATATGCCCCTGTCATGATTTGAACCCACGACCTTTGAATCTGGAGTCTAGTTCTCCTCTTGACGGATCGCCGGCCACACCCACAATGTCGGAACATAAAAGGCACAGCTGGTGATACGCCAATTGAGCTACTTGTTCAATACAAATATTTATTTTAATATTTCAGCTTGATTTTGCGAGCGAGAGATATAAAGTATTACAGAATAATGCAGAAGGCTACAAGAAGGAGATAGCATCTTTACAAGATAAAGTACACAGATATTCTACATCTGTGGCTAAACATGAACAGACCATTAACACACTGAGACAGGTATACAAAAAATTATTGATGTACATGTATGCTAGAGGAACTTGCCTTTATTAAAGAGTTACTAAAAGGCAAATTGAATCCATTAAATTTATTGTATTTTCCAGGTTAAATCAAGTTTAATTTAATATATACTTTTCACAAATGAACTTTGTTGAGTGGAGAAACACATGTAATGTTTTATACGCATGTAAAGAGGCTTTCACATTTATGAAGCTGGTCATTTCTTTAAGGTCTTTGTTTCAAACCCCAGGGTCTGACCAAGACTTGAAAATACATGTAGGTAGTGAATGTCTTTTTGCCAAACACTCATCATTTAGAAATGAGAGTCACTGGATCTTTCGGAAGATATCTTAAAAACAGATGCCCTGTGTCATGGCAGGCATGGCACATTAAAGAACCCTCCCTGCCCAGTGCTCTGAGTGCATTACAAAGGTTGGATTTTCTGCCACGTCACCTATAGCTGGTGACATCTTAATATAAGTGAAATATTCTTGACTGGGATGTAAAACCCCATTAAATTAATTAGTCAATCTTGGATAGAGTCGACCAGAGTACTCAACACTATCTTTGCCAAACAAACTTGACTAATTTTCTCGCACTAGGATCTGGAGTAGTGGGATTGGAGCGTTGAGCGTTGTAATAACTTGTATTTGATTGTAAATAACATTGATTAATATTTTGTATAGCAAGCAATCAATTCACAAGAAAGACTAGCATGAGTTAGCACAAGCTGAAGCACAATGTCGGAGTCTGAAAACTGAAATATAAAAATTGTAAATGGTGTCTTTAATTTCATATTTTATATAGGAATCAATGAATTCACAAGAACGACTAGCACGAGCTGAAGCACAATGTCAGAGTCTAAAAACGGAAATAGAATTAAGGAAGTCGTCAGAACAGCACCTCCTACAGGAGATTGAGAGAAATAAAAGAGAAAGACACTCCCAATCAATGTTTATGGCTAATTTACAGGCTATACAGGTAATGGAGCTGACCTTAACAGATGAACATAAACTTTGGTTTTCTGTTATTATGGTTCTTTTGCTAATTTTATTTTTAGACCATTCATGCTTTTGTATTTTAAGAAATAATCAACATTTACCCGTGGTATATCGTCAAAAAATACATAGGCCGGAGTTCACATGCAAAAGAATATATCATGAGGTGGCTTTGCCACCCAGTGATATATTCACTGCATGTTAATAACGACCCGTGTATTATTCGACAATATACCATGGGTAAATGTTGATCAATTCAATTCTAACGTGACTTAGAAAAAATGATTGAAATAAGCTCTTTCTTTAGAAGTACATTTTACTACCTATTTGCAAAAAGGTCTGTTGAAACAATTTGGCTGCTGATATTTCCTCCATTGAAATAAATGATCTTATGAATGAAAATTACGTCACAACCATTCTGTGCAACACATAGATGACGTCATAAAATAAGCAAGGGAGTACATTATTAAACTGGAACAGTGATGGGTATATCGTTTGTTATACCACAGCTGGCTCTCTTCATGTTTCATATGAAGGAAAATGTAGTTATGTTAGAATATGAATGTTTTTTCAAAGGAGAAAATCCAGAATGTATGATTATGAGCCGAATTCAAATAAACCAACTGTTTTTATACATATGTTTAATTTCTCTGATTTGGATGTTCAAGTTTTATGTACAAGTTACAACTTAAAATTATCCTAAAGCAATGTCATTATTAATTGAAAGCAAAGATAAGTAAATTCATGCAAATTGGCAGTTTTGCAAAAAATTTATACAAACTTCTTTCAAAAAACATATTTATATCACTTGTAAAGGCAGTTAACTCTGGTATGGGCAGAAATCGAATCATTGTCAACCTGTAGACATTTGAAGATTTTAACCAACACTGGCAAACTGGATTTATTGATATGACTTAAAACTTTAAAC
Organism: Anadara kagoshimensis; assembly: GCA_021292105.1. NCBI lineage: Eukaryota > Metazoa > Mollusca > Bivalvia > Arcoida > Arcidae > Anadara > Anadara kagoshimensis. Next base: position 53,353,827 of record CM037860.1, on the reverse strand, counting down.
TATGACATGTTACAGTTGAAAATTTTTTCTCTTTTTTGTTGTAAAATAAATGTACAGTGTATGTATATTTTTTTGTTCTTTATGTTAAAGAATAATCTAGAAAGATCAGAATTTGAAGCTAAACACAGAACAAAGACACAGGTGGAGGCATTAGAAAGAGAAGTAAACAAGTTGAAGAGAAATTTGAAATCTACGTCTGATGAACTGGAAGGTGTCAGGAATTCTTATCAGGTAACTATATTGTATAATGTATTGTGTACATTACTATAAATGTACATACCATGAAGCATTACATATGGATCCAAGTGTTCATTCATATATACATGTACATGTATATTTGTCAGCCTTCATAGTATTTTCTCGCATAGCGATTGGTTAACTTGCCGGGGTACATAGAACTATGTTCGGAAATCTGCCGGGTACATAAATGCATGCGACGTTTAGCAGTAAAAGGGAAGTAACTTATACATCGCGAACGTCTAGTTACGGTAAACAAACATGAAAACAACGTACATAAGTCACACAAAAAACAAAATGGAAGTTAAAAAGATCCAATTGGTAATGCTTTGAAGGGTGACAAAAACGTTATACAAACATCTTATACATAAATGTACCCTTCGGCTACATCTCAGGGTACATAAATCTTTGACGGGGTACATGTGGTCGTGTAGCCTGCCAAACCCCTGTATAACTTATAATGTAGTGTTACATCTCAAAACTGAAGCCTGAGTAAAAAAAAACCCAGAAAACTTGTAAAACTAAATTGCCTTATTGATATTGTTGTTTAAAGGAAATAAACCAGCTAGTCTTAATGAATGAAAAAATGATAGGATGTTTGATAGTCAAAGTTACACTGTATGATCCTTATTTTTACTTACATGTATGTTCTTATTTCCTGGAATGGACAGATGTCACTCTGGATTAAGAAGAAATCGTTTGATTTTTTTATTGATGATTTCTATTTTTATTACAGTCACAAGTTAAAGGATTAAGAACTCAGCTAGAAGATGAAATGAAATCTCATCAAGATACCAAAAACAGATTACAGGAGGCTAACAAAAATGTGGATGAACTCAGAAAAGAGGTTATATTTTTATATGTTACAATTTTTAATTTGAAATTTTTAAATTTCTTTTGATTGTGAAAATTCTACTAAATGTCAGATTTAAAAAATGAAACTCTAAATTTTTTAAGAGCAGGAAGTTTTTTTCTATATTTAACATCACAAATTATTTAATAAATTCATAGCAAACACATTTTGTTGAGGAGAATGATCTACACAAGAGTTATTCATATAGGATGTCATTACTTAAATGTAAGCTCTGTTCTACACAGCTATAGTTTGTTTATCTGAATTCCATGTGAATGAACTATCACGATAGTTAGTTCAAAATCTTGTTTATTTTCAGAATTCTTCTTTTGCCTCAAAGTTATCAGCTGAACAGAAGAGGTCTAGTACTGAATCTACAGTTACAGATAAAGGTAATTTGTAAAACGTTTATTGCAGGTGTATACAGTGTGTACCTTAGTTGCCATGGTAAATTAGTAGAGCGTTTAGTGCAGGTATACATGCACATAAATAATATAAGTATGCAAGTTTCCATGGTAGTTTGCAAAATGTTAAGCACAGATGTATAGTGTTTGTATCTAAGTTGCCATGGTAATTTGTAAACGTTAAGTGCAGGTGTATACTGTTTGTACCTAAGTTGCCATGGTAATTTGCAAAATGTTAAGCGCAGTTGTATACTGTTTGTACCTAAGTTGCCATGGTAATTTGTAAACGTTAATGCAGTTGTATACTGTTTGTACCTAAGTTGCCATGGTAATTTGTAAAATGTTAAGTACAGGTTATACAGGTTGTGCCTAAGTTGCTATGCTAATTTGTAAAATGTTATGCAGGTGTATACAGGGTGTACCTAAGTTGCCATGGTAATTTGTAAACATTAAAGGCAGGTGTATACTGTTTGTACCTAAGTTGCCATGGTAATTTGTAAAACTTAAAATGCAGTTATACATGTGTGTACCTAAGTTGCCATGGTAATTTAATTTGTAAAATGTTTAGTACAGGTATACATGCACATGTAGGTTACAAAATATTGTATATCTGCAGTAGGAATACTATAGGGTCATTGAACTGATATTGTGAAATATTGTCCTGAGTTGACTCGACATTTGCACGAGCTTGCAAATGCAAATTTCGAGTCAACAAGGGAAAATATTTTTACAATATCAGTTCAATAACCCTTTTATTATATAGCAAAATAAATTCTGTTTACTCCCGTCAAGTATTTCATCAAAAATACCATTTTGTTGTACAAAACATAAATATTACACTAGTTCTTGTAAATGGATATAAGAACTAGTGCAATATGACAACAACACAGCGATGACATCGACAACAATAGTATGACGTCATAAACGACAGCGCCATGTGATAAAGCGTGCAGTATGAAAAAATTGATTCTGGAAACCTCGGACTGGAACAAAGTTAGCGTGCAAATATCGATATTTATTGCATGCTTTGGGTTTATGATATACTTTCTATGGGAAGCATATATTGCTATATAATAAATTATGATATTAACTGTTGTTACTAGTAAATAATTCATTATGATAAATAATATAAGTATATAAGTGAAATATTCTTTACTGGGATGTAAAACGCCATTTAATCAATTATTCCTGTGTATATAGACCACTTAAGGGAAGTAGGAAACATAGATTTCGTAGACAGATGGTCTTTACATAGAGGGTATTTAAGTCGTCCCTAACATAAGTTAGGGTGACTAATGTATAACAGAAGCATGGAAACACCTTCCTTAATTACAGATAGAGGTAGTGGCTTAAACAGGTTTGAAATATAGCTTCATTTGATTTGTATATTATAGTTGAGGCATCAGTGGCAGCTGAACAAATAGAAGATCTAAAGGCAGAACTTGAAGTATCAGAGAGAGAAAAGAAATGTAAGTTAATGGTTTTATGTAACTTCATAGCTAAATCCATAGTATCTTGGAGCTTGGACTTGATACTTTATCAAACATTGCAAACTGACTTACTTGACTTATGCCTCTATGTTCCCTGAGGAACATAGGGCCACAACCACAACTTTCCAGTGGACAAGATTCTAGAAGATCTTCTGTTTGGCCCATGTCTTTCCAACTGCTCTTACTTCTATGTCAATACTTCTGCACCAAATTGGTTATGCCGGCCAAACATTGCAAATCCTCGTTTGAGGAAAAATTCCTCATTTGCTTGTCGAAGATGGGTGGTTTTCTCTGTGTACCCCAGTTTCTCCACCATCCGTGAATTGACTGTCTGGATATACTTGTAAGTGAAAAAAGCTTGACTTGAGCATAAACACAACCCTTACTTAACTCCACCCCAGTGAAGATGGACTCTGTATTGACATGTAATGAGTATCTACTAATCTATTATGGACCTCTCTCGAGGGAACTGTTCTCCTAAAGTGTTGTCTGGAGAGGTATAGTGACCGAGCCGACAGGCGAGAATAGAATTCATGTAGTTATCCAATGATTATCCAACAAATTAACATGTGATGTACTAAATGTATTTATATGAATAATTATTATTTTTTTAGCATTATCTGAACAACTGGCGAACTCTAAACAACATCTAGAACAATACAAAGTGATGGTAGAGGGATTACAGAAAGTTGTTAATGAATCATCACAGGTCTGTATAACATTATAAACCAAATTTTAACAAATTGTCTGTTTATTTTACATAGTTGATGGATCGCTGGCCACGGCCACAATGTTCCGGCAAAAGCTGACATGCTTGAATTACACACAAAAAGAATGAAAACTCGGCCTGAATTGTGCTATTTAATGACTTCACTGACAATAGTACATCATTAGTTGCCATGACGCAGTGTCGGAACATAAATGGCATGGCCGACCATACGTCAATTATGCTATTTTGTTGACTTACACATTTACATTTAGCTGGATGAAGATGATAATATTACAAATCAAAACTGTAGTTAGATTCAACATCATTGTATTTTCCTTAAGTCCAGTATGTGCAGACCTTACCTCAATTTATTCATAAAATTATAATTTGCGTCCTTATAAAATTTCTTATTGTATGTTTTAAAACGGATTTATTTAAAAAGCAATAGGAGAATATTGTTGTTACATTGCATCAGCTTTTCAGGAAGAGCACTACTTTATTAATCTCTATGGATTAATCTATGAACCAGTTTGTGTATACATGTCCAGTGCAAGTGTGTTTTATGGTCTGCCTTGTACCGGCGCACACTCAGGGTGACTTTAGATGCTAGCTCACCGAGTAGGTGCCCGCAGACAAGCATACCACTCCCCCAGTTACATTATACTGACACTGGGCAAACCAGTTAAGGTCAACGGCAAGGAAAAATCACTTTCCTACATGTGGTCTGAGCAGGACTCAAACTCACAGCAGTAAGAGGCCCTGGATTTGTAGACTGAAGTTTTATCCATTAGGCCACCGCGGCCTCCAAAATGAGAATATGGCACAAAACCTAATGATTAAATTTTTATGTTTAATCAAAAATTGAAGAATGAAAGTACATGAGTTCTAAATACATTCTTTATTAATTAAAATAAATGATTGAAGTTATGTATTTATTAAAAAAGATTCTGCTCACTAACTTTTACGTACCAGGACATAATGTTATTACAAATACTCTTACTTTTTGTAGGTGTCAGAACAGTTTGAAAATAGATTCAAGGACCTGAACCTAGGTAATTTTACATAATATAAATTATTTGAAATGGTAATAAATCAATGTTCCCAAATGCACTTAACCTTGCTGAAAACTTGGTACCATATTGCCTGTTGGAGGTTCCTGTGACAGGCCCTAGCAAAATGACTTTATTCTACACTTTCCTATTACATCTTGTTCAAGACTTTGCAACAATTTATTTCCCTACTTCGAAGAAGAGGGGGATATACTGGTTTACCTCTGTCCTTCTGTCCGTCTAAAACAAACATTTTCACAACAGTGTTCTCAGCAACTACTAAAAACAGCCACTTGAAATTTTGTATGTGGCTTCAGTATAAGGTCCCATACGTCAAGTACTAATTTCAAGTTTGCCAGTCGTCTACCTCCCGTTTCCTGACTATGAAGTCCCAAACTGCAAATACCAATTTCAAGTCTGCAGGACATCTACTTTACATTTTCTTTCTATTCTAACATTTGTTAAAAACCGGGGTATACTGAGTAAGCAGTCACTCACAGATTCCTATTGGTTAATGTGTAAATTACAGTTATAAAGATAATATATTGTACATTATTAAGTTAAATGATGTAATATTTGAATTTTCAGAAAAAGAAAGATATGTGAAAAAGATCGAAACTTTTGAGAAAGAAAGAGAAGAGTTAGTCAATGAAAACATCCGTGTGTCAGAAGAAAGTCATAATTTGGTAGGTACAAATACATGTATATAAATGTACGGGCAAGTTGTATGGTTGTTTTGTTTGCTTTTGGTTTTATCAACTTCTTAGATATTGGGTGGAGTGGAGTAATGAAGTTTTACACCCAAGTCAAGATTCTTTCACTTATGTTGAGGTGGTCAGTTCATGGATAGTGGAGAAAACTGGAGTACCCGAAAAAACCCCACCAACCTTCTGCAATAAAACTGACTACTTTCTCAGACTAGGAGGACATGTCCAGGGTGGGATTTGAACTTAGACATGAGAGGCACTGACATCCAAAAGCATATAATCAAAAACAAACATACTAATCTATGTCCAAATCACAATCCAGAAGCAAAGTAAAAATTTTGGAACTGACAAGTCAGGTTAGACACGTGAACACCAGTTAGACACCAGGGAAGTGAGGCCGGGTGCTCCGGAAGGGTAAGCACCTCCTGTTTAGCTAGCTACACCGGCCACGTGTGTAATCAAAATTGTGTGAAAGGAACATGGAACTATGAGACGTCAAATATATCCAGGGCAATCCTGGACACAGAGACATCAAACTTATCAACAATACGGTGATGACGGCCATAAAACTTTTTGAGGGCCTTGATAAGCCTAGGCTTGCAATATCCCTGAGTCAACAATTTATTTGCAAGCAGCCTACTTCGTTGTACAAAGTCCTCGTAGTGGGAACAAGCTCTTCCATAGCGTATTAATTGGGAAACAAATACACCATAAGCAGGAGAAGCAGGTATGTTGCTGCATAAAAAGGAAAGTTGACAATAGAAAAATTGAAGTCATCACGTTTGTCATAAAGTTTCAAATGTAGCCTTTCGTGTGCGTCATAATTCAGGTATAAGTCTAAATACAAGGCAGAACTTGAGGAATCAGTCGTGTCTTTTATTTCAAGCTCACTAGGATAGATGACATTTACATAGTCTCCAAATTTAGGATTGTTAAGAGACAGAACGTCATCTATATATCTGTATGTTGAGTTGAATGATTTTGCGAAAGTTTTCTCTCCAGATTTAACAAGGTTCTGCATAAATTCTGCTTCGCAATTTAGACCACTCGGCGACTGAGGCCCCTGTTTAAGATTTTTAAAGCACATATTAATGATGAATTTATTGAACTGAAGTTATGTCCAAGTTTTGCAATAGTATTTTGATTGCTTTTGAGTATTTTTGAGAGGGTAAAATATCCATGACAGTTTCATTTCTCATGATCTCTTGGTACAACAGTAGTTTTCTATGTTAAACATTTATCATTCAGAATGCAGAATTAAGAAAACAACTTAGCAGCTTACAGAATGAGTTACAAGAAGCTGTAGAACGTCGAGAGGCTGCCATAGCAACAGAAGTAATAGCTAAAGAAGAATGTCAACAGCAGATAAAACTAGCATCTGAGGTAGGAAAAGGGTTGTATATACAGTAAAACCTTGTTATAATGCCCCTCAATAAATTTTCCACCTCACTTATTGTCTCTTTATTCTTAAGTCTCAGAATCCATTTCTCCTATGTTTTTCTTTATACAGTTCCCTCGATTTATTGCTAAACCCCTTAATAATGCCAAAATTTTACTTGAAAAATGGTGGTAATTAATTGAGGTTTTACTGTAAAATGTTTACCATCTTCAATCAACACAGAGTTGGAAAGCATTTTGGTTAACATTATTAGCTGTTCTGAACATTTATTTATAATTTTTTTTTCAAATTATGTAGGTAAAGATTTTGAAATTCTTGAATTTTTTGTTACATTCTCCGCATGCATAAACTCTACTATTCCTACAAATTACTGTAAAGCAGGCTTTCATGACTAGTAACTTGTTAATTTTTCTTACTTAAACCATTAACTATTAACTTTCAAAATACGGACTAGAACTGAATATTTGATATAAATAATACCATTTTCATAAACAAGATTATGGCAAATAACTTTTTCCATTATATGTACTGGGTATACTAAACAAAAAAGGTTTAGGACCACACCAAAAACATTTCATTTTGTAGAATTTAAATCATATTATTTCATCTTCACACTTTTTGTAAATCTGTTATTGAGATTTAATTTTATGCAATGTAAATAAATTGATAGAATGTATGGTGGCACATAACACACCAAGAACAAAATACTAATGGATTTTATATTTTCAGTTTTGTATTTTTATTTCAATTTTACATTGGTCTCTAACTTTTTTTGTTGAGTACTGTATTATATAATATATTTTGTTATTACGAAACACACAAAAATTAATCACATACAAACACAAGTTTGTTTACAGTATTCTTTAGTGACTCAACTTGAAGGTGAAAAAACACTGAGTTTTGTGAAGGAATAAATAGTTTACTTTACTGAATGTCTTGTATGAATATAAACTGAAGTTTTTTGTATGTTTATTTCAGGCTCAGGATAAATACCAGAGAGAGTTGATATTACATGCTGCTGATATGGAGGCCCTGACAGCCTTAAAGAAACAGGTATGTTGTTGAAGTGAGGGACTGAGGTGGAGTTTAATGATGTCGTTTAATGCTCTTGTCATGATTCTTTCACTTATAAATATCAAGGTGGTCAGTTCTGAGATGATAAACAAACCAGAGTGCTTGGAGAAAACTACCAACGTTTGGCAAGTGAACTGAAACTTTCTCACACTAGAACCTACCCTGAATGGGAATCGAACCTAGGTGATATGAAGCACTGAGTGGGAATCGCACCTAGGTGATATGAAGCACTAAGTGGGAATCACACTTAGGTGATATGAAGCACTGAGTGGGAATCGCACCTAGGTGATATGAAGCCCTGAGTGGGAATGAACCTATGTGATATGAAGCACTGAGTGGGAATCGCACCTAGGTGATATGAAGCACTAAGTGGGAATCACACTTAGGTGGTATGAAGCACTGAGTGGGAATCGCACCTAGGTAATATGAAGCCCTGAGTGGGAATTGAACCTATGTGATATGAAGCCCTGAGTGGGAATTGAACCTAGGTGATATGACGCCCTGAGTGGGAATTGAACCTAGGTGATATGATGCCCTGAGTGGGAATTGAACCTAGGTGATATGAAGGCCTGAGTGGGAATTGAACCTATGTGATATGAAGCCCTGAGTGGGAATTGAACCTAGGTGATATGAAGCCCTGAGTGGGAATCACACCTAGGTGATATGAAGCACTAAGTGGGAATCACACTTAGGTGATATGAAGCACTAAGTGGGAATCACACTTAGGTGATATGAAGCACTGAGTGGGAATCACACCCAGGTGATATGAAACACTGTAGCACTGTGATCCATTAGTGAGTGCTTTAAACCACTCGGGTCACGGAGCCTTAGTTTTGTTATGTTCCCAAAGATGGTGGGGGACATATAGTGTTTACTCCATTTCTTCGGCCAACATTTTTTTCTGCCACGTTTCTCATATACCATCTTACAGATCTTTATAAACTTCACAGGAAAATTTTTTTTGGTGCAGTAGAACTGCCATTGGTTATGTTATTTGATCATGCACATGGTTGGGAAAAACATGGTGGATTTCCCAGTTGGGTTTGGTTTGGCAGTTCATTTTGAAATAGAATCCCATTTCAGTTATTATTTGATATTTATGTTTGTGCATTTTTGAAGTATTTTTTTTGTGTATTATTTAACTAGATGGAATCATTTAATGAGTAGAACTGCCATTGGTTATGTTATTTGATCATGCACATGGTTGGGGAAAACATGGATTTCCCAGTTGGGGTTGGTTTGGCAGTTCATTTTGAAATGGAATCCTGTTTCAGTTACAACTTGTTCAGATTTGATATTTGTGTTTGTACATTTTTTGTAGTAATATTTTGTGTATTATAACTAGATGGAATCATTTAATGAGAAGATAGCATCAGAACAGGAAATCAGACAAAGGGCAGAACAACAATTACAGGAAAACAAAGTAAGTCATCTACATGTACATTGTAATCAAACACAACCATGCCTGTCCATGTCCAAATCATGATCTCAAAAGAACAAAAAAAACCTTTAAATACTGTCAAAATAAGTTAAACTTCCAACAGGGAAGTAAAGCTGAGTGATCTAGCAGGGTAAGCACTCTCCAGTCTAGGCAGCTACACCTGCCAAAAAAAAAAAATTCAAAATTGAGAATGATAGGAACATGGAACATGTCCAAATCACTATCTCAAAAGAGCAAAAAATAAAAAAACAACTTTGAAAACTGGCAAACTATATGTAAGTGAAATATGTGAACTTACACCAGGGAAGTGAGACCAGGTGCTCTGGAAGGGTAAGCACCTCCTGTCTAGCTAGCTACACCTGTAAATAAATAAAAATTGAGAATGATATGAGCATAGAACTACATGTACGTGATGTCAAATACATCTAGGATAATTTTGGAGACAGTAATGAAAGATAAATAGTTGAAGTGATGATTCAGAACAATAAAATGTGAAACAAATATTGGAAAATATTTGATACTTATTTCTTGGGACAGGGGTACATTTTGTATCGAATGCATTCTTTGTACATGTATTTGTCATTTTTATGGAATGTCTCCTGATTTTAGTTTGCATGGTCTAAACAAGAGGATATCTTGAAAAAAGAATGTGACAGATTGGAGAAAATGTCTAAAGAGTACACACACCAAAATACACTACTTCACCAACAAGTTGAGAAGGTAATCAAAATTAATTATTATATATCTTAATTAAGTATGTTATTATGCACATGTATGTGATGGTTTACATGTTGATTTATAAAACGAATGTCATCTACTTATGAATCTGAAGAAGTGCTTTTACAAATTCAAGTGACCTTGTATTGGGCATATTCAGGCATATGCCTTATACCAAATCTTGTATCAGACAACCTTTTATTAATTCAAAAATGCAAAGATTAACAAAATATATATTAATTGTATATTATGTAGATAAATATGATAAGCATTAAGCATGATCTTGTGCATCAAATGTTGTTGTTAGACTAGCAGGCATGTTATATATAGCATTGGTATACCGGTATATCACAATACAATTTCATAATACATACGTATCGCAATATGACAGATCCCATCCGGTAATACCGTTATTTTTTAAAAGTCAAGTAACCTATCTTTTTATAGCTTAAATGAATGCACAGACTGCCGTAGAGGCGTCCGATTTGTTTATAAACTCAACTGACTGGAATTTATATAAATATTAGGTCATACTATAGGTAAAGCTATCAACCAGATACGAAACAGCCAAATACGAAACTTGTTCCATAACAACATGTTATTAACAACATGGCCGACAGCGGCGAATTCAACATTAGTTTAAAAGTCCTTGGCTCTTTGCCTTCCTCCGTTTTGAAATAATATATTACGATACGTATCGCAATACAGCATCTGTGTATCATAATATATCGTGATACAAAAATATTGATAATACCCATCCCTACTTCTAGACCTCTCTTATCTCTCTGAAATTTAGAACACAAGTTGACACAGAAGTAAATACATGTATCATATGTTTGTAGCTCAGTAAAGATGTAGCCTCGGTACATGCCTTCTCCAGGAGAGAGGGAACAACAGCAGCAGACAGTGCTAAAAGAGAAGATGACAGCGCTAAGTCGTCACAACAATTACTGGAAATTGTCAGGTAAAGTTTAATCAAACTTATTGTCGGAAAATTCTGAAGGACTAGGTCATTGTCCAAAATTTTCCAAAATTTTTTACCAGATAGAGTATAAAAATTTTAATATTCTGTGCAAACATATATTAGAAATACCTAAAAAATAATACAGGTTCAACTAAAACTAAAATGTTATGGGTCCTGTGTCCGTGGATTGATCAAAACTGTAAATTCTGAAAGCTCAGCAGACAAGGTATTATACATGTGCATTATGCTTTAAAAAAGAGAAAAATTGAATAGTACAATAGCTAAATGTATGCATGTACATTCATGTTGAACGTAAAACAATGGATTTCTTTTATAAATGGCAGGAAGCAGCTCCTTATTAGAAAGAGTGATTAATTAATTGAATAGGGTTTTCCGTCTCCCAGTCAAGGATATTTCACTTGTACTGAGACGTCACCAGCTAAAGGAGGAGTGGCAGAAGTTTTTACCTTTGCATTGTGCTTAGGGCAATGTGCAGGGAGGGTTCTTTTAGGTGCTGCGCCTGTTGTGACATGGCATCAGTATTTTATGACTCTTCTGGAGGACCACATGACATTGATTTCTAAATGCAGAGTGCTTTACCAAAGGACAGTCATCTCCTATTTTCGAGTGTTGGTCAGACCCGGCCAGGGTTGGAACCCACGACCTCCCACATACGAATTGAGCACTCTACCACTGAGCTATATTAGTGGTCTTAATTAGATAAAGAGTTGAAATAATATAATCTATCTTGAGTATCCATGTAGGATAGGGAAATCTCACCCGAGGGGTTGAATATTTCAGTCGGAGACGAGGCTTGCTGAGATTTCCCTTTCCTACATGGATAAACTCATGATTGATTCTTTTTCTTTCATTTTGATGACAATTTTTGGCTTGAAGTATCAGTTACATCGACATTGACGCCATCTTTGTAAATCTAACTTTGTTATTTAACGTTTTACATAAAAATAAATTTGAATATCGGACAGAATGTAGTCAATGTACCTGATTTTGGTTTATACAAAATGTATATACTAGAAAACAAAGCCAATTATTCTAATCTCCCAAAATAAACATTTGAAACGCAGTGAAAATATCTAAATTTTGGAGACTCGGGTGTCATTTTCCCGCAAGTCAACGTCATGTCGCTACGATATGATGTCATTCAATTGTCCTTTGATAGTGACGTCACTGAAAGCCACACGTGGGGGTGGATATAAGCACGTGGAGGTGAAGATAGAAATTTATTTTATCGTTTCTGCAAGCGGAAATCTCTATCTCAAACATAGGAAGATGGAAGAATAATTTTTCTTTCGTTTAGACTAACTTGTGTTCTCACTAGAATGATGTTAAGGCAACATGTACATGAATCAGAGCTGCAAAAGTCATACAGTAATAACTAACATTAAAATAAAAACCTTTTGACAACAAAGTCAAAACTTTCAGTGGGACTCTGGGAGGTATTACTCATCAATATAAATCTCAATTTACTATTACTGTAGCTAAATCGGTTGTGTGCTTGATGGGGTCTAACCAAGGAATGGACTACTTTCGCCAATCACTTAGCATTTAAATATGGAACCTTTTGAAGATACCTCCTATGTCATGGTAGGCACTGCATAGTGAAAAAAAATTCCCCTGAGTACTCTTCAAAGATAAACTTGTGCCACTTCACCTATAAATGGTGACATCTTGATATAAGTGAAATATTCTGGACTGGGACATAAAACCCCATTCAATCAATCAATCAATCAATCAGTAAATGATAATTTGGATTGTATCTTTCAGATATTTAAGAAAAGAAAAGGAAATTGCTGAAACAAGATTAGAAGTTGTACAAGCAGAATGTTCACATGCCAAACAGAAATCTGGTCACTTACAGAATGAGCTAGATGAAACTATGAAGACACTGACTGAGGAAAGAGAAAGGTCACAGGTATGTCTGTCATTTATTAAAGTAGAGTGGAAAGGCCTGGAAAAGTCCTTAAATTTTGAGGTCTGCCCTAAAAAGACCCTAAAAACAAGTCTTACCCTAAAAAGCCCTTGAAATTGGCCACTTGGGTGTCTGTATTTTGATATTTAGTGGCAGCAAATCCAAAAAATCAATTAATTAATTAATAAGTTATGTTGAAATGAGCGATGTAAAGGTTCCTGGCCCTCCTGAACGCCCAACTTGGACCTCCACTTCAAGTGTTGTTACTATGGACATGTAAGTAATTGTTTTATTGATTTAATTGTCTTGGCACAAATTTTTTTTTTTTTTTTTTTTTTGCTAAAATCGTCCCTCTGATTAGGCCTTATATTTGCAAATAAAACCCTGAAAAGACCCTAAAAAATCCTTAAATTTCAAGTGCAAATATCTGTACGAACCCTGGTTTAATAAGCCTGCACTTTAGACCACTTGGCCACTGAGGCCCCTTATTTAGATACATGAATATTTGTATGTTAAATAATAGGATTTTGGTGCTTTTGATTTGCATTTTGAAAAAATCAAAAGTGATTACTGAATGTTAATATCTCCACCAACATAAATACATGTATGCATGAGTTTGAAATCTGAAAACTTTCACTTTGAAGTAAAGATTGTTGATAATTTTGTATATTTGATATGACCTGGACTTATGGCCCCAGAATCATCCACCATGACAACTAGCTCTCATTTAAATAAATAACGATCAAAATAAATAAAAACTTAAGGAAATAAGCTTTTTATTTTCTTAATGGATAATCTTTAAGATGGGGAATATAACAGCTGGCAATTTTTCAATTGAATTTGCATTTAACCGAAAAAATCTGCTATTTCTGACACCCAATATAATTACTATGATTTTGTTTAATGTCTTTATTTGATACAAATTTCAGACAACTTTGCAAACAGCGGCTCAACATGCAGAGTTGATGAAGAAAGTTGAAAACTTGAATTTATTGACCGACAGTAACAAACTGTTACGTGAAGAAAACACAACATTACATCAACGGGTTACAGAGTTAGATGCAAAGGTATATTTATAAACATTTCAAACATGTCTAGATTTCAGATATAAATTATACCCACCCACACCCCCCCTGCTTCTAAGAAAAGGGAAGTAAGTATATGGTTTACCTTTGTACTTCCGTCCAAACTAAAATTTTTGTAACAGTTTTTCTCAGCAACTACTAAACACAGCCACATGAAATGTTGTATGCAAGTTCAGTATGGAGTCCCATGCCACAAGTACCCGTTTCAAGTCTGACAGACATCTACTTCCTGTTTACTGACTTTATTTTTCCACATTTGCGTTCAATGGTTGAAATTAAAAGTATACTAAGTGAGCAGTAGCTCATAGATATTATATTATGAACAGGTTACTAAGGAAATTGAACTTTGACCTTTCATAAAGAAGGTGTTTTTAAATCTTCATTAAGCTTCTTAGCTGAAATAATGGCAACTTCAGATAGGCCAATTTTCGCTTTACTATTTGCTTAATAAAAATTTAGTACTTAACACTAGAACTATAAAATCTTTGATTTCTATTAGGATCTGTACAAACAGATGGTGAAGTATTAGTACCTGTTCTAGGTTTCCACAATTTTGACATTATCAGTGTCCAGATTTTTTGAAAATTTTCAAAAATTTAATGCTATGTGAAGTACAGTATATTTTTTTCTTCACAAATTGGCATAAATAGGTTATATTTTGAAAGAGCTTCTAAAAAAATAGTAGCCAATGGTGATTTTGGCCACGAAAAATGGAATCGAACCTCATTAGCAGATAATGTTATTGCATTTAGTTGATTGAATGAAGTCTTTATGCTGTCAGATATAATAACATTTATAAGATTATCAAAGCCTTTTCCTTTTTCTGTGTTACCATGATTACAGGTGAAAAAGTTAGAGAATGACATAAATCCTCTACAAGCTAACATCCGAGAACTTCAGGTCCAGAGAGATGATCTAGGAGCAGAGAAGACGGCTTTATTAGGGGAGGTTAACAGATGGAAGAATAGGACTAATCATCTAATAGAACAGAGTAACAAGTCTGATCCAGAGGAACACAGAAAATTAGTGTAAGTCATGATTTTATATAGCAAATATACATGCTAATTAAAACATCTCATTCTTTTAAATCTAACCCAGAGGAACATAGTCATGATTTTATATAGTAAACATACAAAATAATTAAACTTCTCATTCTTCTAGAATGACAGAAAATTGAAGAAATTGATATTCAAGACAGATCACAAAACACAATGGCACATCTTATATGTATACAAACTTGTTCTTGAATTAATCATTAGAGATTGATAAACTTGTTCTTGTCATGAATAGATGAAAAAGTTGTACATTCTGTTGTGAAAATAGAAAAAATATACATATTAAACCCAATTTTGATGTATAACTAGAGACCTGTTTGTGTATTTTTAACCTTTTTCTATTTCTACAGACAAGAAAGAGAAGCATTAAAGAAGGATTTGTTGTCTACTAAAGAAGAAGTACATAAAATGAGGTATTTATAGCGTCAGAAATTCTTCTTTAACTGCCCGCTCTGTATATGGGAGTTGGGGGTTCAAATCCTGGCCAGGTCTGACCAAAACCTTAATATAAGAAGTGACTTATCTTTCACAAAGCAATAAACATTAGGAAAGGCATAGGTTATTCTGGAAGATATTAAAAACCGATGCAGGGTCACTGTGGGCATGGCATGCTTAAGAACCCTGGGGTATTTATACTGTCAGGAATTCTTTTTAACTGGACATTCTAGCACTTGATAAGGACTTATGACTTGAAATACTGACAGTTTGATGACCACTTGACCTTAAGGGTTTCTCCTGAGTGAGATTGGAATGTACCTATGGCTATTAAAAGGTGGTATAATCTGTAAGTGGTCACTTTAGACAACTCTTCCACCAAGGCCCCATAACATACATGTAGAGGTTGGGCTGGTGTGATCAATTTTTACCTGTAATTCTTGATTGTTCATATGTATCTTGGAAATGTCAAATAAATATAAATGTATATAAATGTTTATTTTTGTTTCAGAGCTGAGGTTTCTAGAGTAAATAACAATTTAGTACAGTCACAGTGAGTATCAACAATAAGATCATTGAGTGGATCGAGTGGAGTAATGATGCTTTACAGTCAAGTCAAGATTCTTTCACTTATATCAAGGTGGTCATTCAGGAATGGTGAAGTGGAGTAATGATGCTTTACGGCCAAGTCAAGATTCTTTCACTTATATCAAGGTGGTCATTCAGGAATGGTGTATCAACAAGAAGAAAAATTAGTTCATATTAGTTCATATAATTATCATCACTTACAAGTGACTTACATGTAACTTACAATGTTGACATACAAGAGGCACAATGTATAGTCTGTCATCGACATTGTGGCAGAGTGTTAATAAACATGGAAAAGTCTATATAATGTAGATAGCCTAAGATAGGGATATATAAAGGTGGAGTTGACAAATAAATGAATGAAGGCATGAATTTATGTATACAATAACATGGTATTAATACCTATTGGTGTATGATTAACTTGCCTGTATTTATAAACACTCTGCCACGATATTGTTGACAGACTATACCGGTATTCAGAGGATCCATCAAATATTTACTAACAAACTGGTTAAACTAACAGAACTTTGAACATCTGGGACCAAGAATGTATAAAATTAATTTATATAAATTTTGTCTTTGATTTTTATCTCGCCAGACGAAAAGTTTTCAGTACTTGTTGTCCCTCTGGCATCCTGTCTTGTCTTCTGGTCCTGTCTGTCTTCCTATCTTGTCTGTCTTTTTCATCTGTACAATGTTAAAGTTTTTCTTTCATTCATTTTCTGCTTATGTGTACCCACTAGAAAACTACATTAGGGCAAATATAGCATGTGTACATGCAATATTAAAGTTTTTGGTACATGTATTTGAAGAGGTATTATTGTCAAATTGGAAGTTGGGTAAGCTACATTGTCCTCTAATACTGTAAACATTTTATTTATTTTCTTGGTGTGTACCAATTTTTGCTTATTTCCCAGTTGTTTGTTTTGCACGAAAATTAATACTGAGCAAAAATTATGTAATGCTTATTGTGTTATAGTGCATATTTCAAAAACGTGAAACTTCATAGATCCATCAAACCTGTCTATAAAGGGTACCCAAGGGAACCAGTAAAAGTGGCCTTTATGGGCAAGTGGCCTTTATATACAGGTTCAAATAATATGAATAAAGAAGAACTATTATACAATTCTACTGGCCTTTATAAGCAGGTGACCCTTATATAGAGGTGGCCTTTAAGGAGGGTTGGACTGTCTGTCCAAATTTCCTACATCATGAAAATAAATACACACATACTTTTACACTAAAACATTATGTTGTATTCATTACCTTCTATATTTTAGGTTGGAAGTTTCCAGATTAAACAACAATTTAGGAAATGTACAGTAAGTAACGATTATCATGCAAAATGCATTTCAAAATAAATACATATTATATACACAGTGTGTAGGTACAACCCTCAGTATCAGGTCAAGTCCTTTTTTCGTAGCCATATCACTACGAGTCACGCTTGCGCGACGAGTAGTGATACAGCTACGAAAAAAGGATGAGACCTGATACGAAGGGTTGTACCTACACACTGTGTATATAATATTTTTATCTAACATTTCCAATTATGTTATTTAAAATAATAAAAAAAACAAAACTTAATGTGAAAAATTACATTTTACCACAGAAAACCACAACTATGTTATGATATTTGTTCTACATTCTCCCTAATGACATCACAATGAGAACGTGCACGTGCACTTTACCGCCAATGTTGTATCACCACAGTGTGGTGATACAAGATTCTGTATCATGCGTGTTTGATAAAACTTGTATTTCGTAGAAAAACTAGACTAAAGTTAGATAAAATCTTTTATCGGGAAACTTTGATAACAAAAATGCATCATACCTTGATAAAGACATTGGAGCATATACGGTATAAAAAGGAACATTCACAGTGGAGAAATATTAGCGATTTACATGATGGTTCATGTACAACAAACATATCTTTCCGGTGAAATTTGCTTCCTCCTTGGTACACTTTCCCTACAGGCAGAATCGTGAAAATTTCTTGCCGCAAAATAGTTAGATCAAAACCGGGAAAGTTTTCTACCACTAATGTTTCTTCTTATACAGTATATGTGTTATTGAATAAGAAATGTTGATGAATAGAAATCATTAAGATCAATTACCTGGTCATAGCTTAGAAACATTAAAAACATAACAGATGATTTTAGAGGTTTGAAGGTCTGTGGATAATTTGTCATAAAATGAAGCTATCTTTTTTTCATTGTAGGTCAGAAAATATCAAGCTGAATGGAAGTCTAGGAGAGCTATCGTAAGAAATTTTGTAATATGTCTATCTTTAAATACATGTACAGTAACTTTTAAGCTTGCCTGTACAAATTAATTTTTTTCAGAAATCCTCATGTCTATTGTGTGGGTATTAGTGTTTGTTGTTAAGGTTTTTGGACTAAATATGATGATGCCATCTATGCTGATTGTATGGACTAAATATTAGTGTTTGTTGTTAAGGTTTTTGGACTAAATGTGATGAGGCCGTCTATGCTGATCGTATGGACTAAATATTAGTGTTTGTTGTTAAGGTTTTTGTTACATTTTTGGATTAAAAATTTAAATACATGTATGTCATTTACAGTTTTACCGTTTGGAAGAATTATGAATAGTTTCATGATAAATTATTTCAAGAAAAAGAAACAATCTTATTTATAAGTTATGTTACATGCAGTTACATAACTATTGACTGTAATTAAAATAATGCAAATAAACTTAATATGATTGTTTGTTACTTAAATTTCAGGTCTGAGAAAATGAGATTGACTTCAAGTTTAACAAGTGTTCAGTAAGTACTGTATATCCTATTGTCATCATCAATGTTAACCTCTCTCTCTCTCTGTCTCTCTGTCTGTCTCTCTCTCTCTCTCTGTATATATATATATATATATATATATATATCAGGGCCTCGGAAACTTCGGTCTAGCCCGTCGGACCACGATTGCCAATTTTAATCCATATCCATGTGCGTTATTAGACCACGATTTTTATTTCATGTGTATTAGGTGAAATCTAATTAAGACGTTTACCGCGATATGCTGTTATTATCAGTATGCGTTACTGTCCACGATGCTTCATATTGCACGTCCGCCATATTGTTTACTAACAATCGTGAATTTCCGTATTCCGAAGATACACGAATTGTAATTAGAATAATGGCGAGAGGTTCTAAATAGGAATTCAGGTATCACGATATAACGAGAACGGCTTGACGAGGTTCCAATATATTTAGGTGAATGAAAGATATTAATGGCTAAAATAAAATTTAATCTCGTTTATTAATAAAGAAACAGTTACGAAGCGCGTAATAGGTAATTTTCAACACCCCGCGTGGAACCTCTTTGATAACAAACCGTCACCCTTGACCGACACTCGTTATGGCTTCCGTAATCAACACAGTTACAACCATGCACTTATTATTAAACAAACACAAGTTTAATACACTTACTGTAGTGAAGTCGGGTGGAGTTTAAAAGACCGACAGACAGACTAGCGGTAGTTTACTTTTGTCGGACCGAAAACCGATTTGTCCGTTTAATATTCTTGTGTAAAATTGAAAATGTCCGAAAACAAAAAATGTCCGACTGGCGATTTTTCACGTCGGTCAAAATAAATTTTTGTCGGACATGTCCGGCAAATATGACCGTTTCCAGACCTCTGATATATATATATATACATGTATTTTGCAACATTGTATAGTATAACTTTTAATTACATTTGTATATATTTATTTACGCTAATAATTAAGAATTGAAATTAAGATTTTTCTTTTTTAAATATTTCAGAAATGAGCTGGACTCTGTAAAACAAGAACTTAAAAAGCTTCAGTAAGTATGATATACAAAGGACTACAATAACTACTCATTGTTTCATTTGTAAGTGTGGACAAATGACATGCTATATAAACTTTAATTGATTTGAAAATCAGTTACATTTCATGGTAAAAATATTCTTGCTTGGGGTATTTTGATGTAAATCGTGCACATAACATCATTTTGAAGATTTGAACACTGTAGCAGTCAACAGTTACATATGTTCAAAAGAAGAAGTGGCACCAAATCTTTCTCCATTGTACAGTACGAATGGACGTTTCACTGGCCATGCCCACTATGCTCCGAGAAAGGGTCGACATGCTTGAATTACACGCAAAAAGAATATAAACTCGGCTTGAATGGTGCGGTTTAATAATGTCACTGACACTAGAATGTTATTAGTTGCCGTGACGCTGCTTTGGTACCGTAATGGTAGCCAGTGTCGGAACATTGTGTGTGTTGCTGGCGATACATCAATTAGTCCCGAATCGGCAACTCATCTCAGTCTCTTGTTAGCTATTTATATCTACAACTTTTCTGCAGCTTTTGGGCCACTAACTATCCATATCTTTGCAACTTGGCAGCCAACCTTTGACACTTTTTTGTATGCTCTCTGTTAAATTTTTGACAGATCTGTACTGTATTCAATGAGTTTTTGGTATCAAATTTTAACTATTGACATTGTATTGTAGGGAGGAAAATACTACAAATAATCAACAATTAGAAGAAAAAGTTAAAGAAACTGAAGATAAACAAAGAACTATATTACAGGTAAACAGTGAAATGGAAAGTTTTGGTTAGATAATTTATAATATGTTTCAAATTTCGTAGTTCAGTTGATAGAGTGCTTGCTACATATGTTGGAGTTCAGGGTTTGAATCCTGTCCTGATCTGACCATGATTTGAAAATAGGAAGTGACCGTTTTACACCCAGACCTTAAAAATCTAATGCCCCATGTCAGGGTAGGCATGGAAGGTTAAGTAACCATATCTCTCAGATCCTGTGGATGGTCTTTATATACAGTACCAGTGTGGAAACAGCAGCCAGTCCCAGTTACGTTTTCAACACTCTCCTATATGCCATAATAGAACATGTTTAAATAATTAGACAAGGACTGGTTAAAAATTTTGACTTGTTTTGAACACTTAGATGCCCAGTCCTCTTGACCTTTCATTAAGAATATTCATTTATGATGGTCCATGCAATATATGGGTAGTGTTAGGGATTTTGTTAATTCATAGACAATACATGTTTTCCATGATGTAGACAAAATAAACATCTGTGTCCCCTATACATAAATGTACTGGTCCATAATAAATGTGAAATTAAAGGTCAAGTGGCAAGGTCAATGTTGTTTGCCTATACATGTTTTACTATATACAAAACACCAAATAGTGAATTGTTTGTTAATGCTTCACAGTTGAAGAAAATAGGAAGAAGATACAAAGAACAAACAGAAAACTTGAGTAAAGAGCTAGATGAACTGAAAGTAGCGACCCAGAACCAACAAGAGCAGCAGCAACAACAACCACCATCAGAGGAAGTAATAGAAAAAGCTACAGCACCACTGAGAGAACAACTAGCAGGGGTTGAAAAAGAAAGAGATGAAATGAAAGCTAAAATAACACAGAATGAAACAGATTTAAATAACAAACAACAACAGCTAGATAAAGTCAACCAGGTATACTTTACCTTCTATCAATTTTGACTTTTTTTTGGACTGGGGTACATTTGGTCCATATTTAAATTTTGACAATTATTTTTTTTTTGTCTTCTAACTTTCATAATTCTTTATTCATGTCTTTTCTGCTCTTGCAAATATACTTAAAAATAAACGATCCTGAAAATTTCCTAATTTACCGTATATTAATTTGCAGATAACTTCTATGTGAACTATCTGACATATTCTTGCACCCCAGATAGAAAAATCCATATAAAGAGAGGTGCAAGATATCTCCATCTTGTACCCCCCTGTACTAGATAGCCTACATGCTGTTTTCCCCGCAAAATTGTATCGAGTATAGATAAGTTGAAATTGATTTTAAATTAATAAATTGTACTTTCTGATGCAAGAAATAGAATCAATTACAACTTGTAGTGCCAGATAAGGAAATCTTAATCCTTGTTCCAATATATTTGGTCCAGAACTCTGCAAGCCTCGTTCTGGGTCAAATATATTAGAACTTGGGTTAAGATTTCCCTATCTGGCACCAGGCATGGGGCGAATTACATTGCAATGTAATGCATTACATTACAATTACTTTGACAAAAGTGGCATTATATTACAATTACAATTACATGTATTTTGGAAAGTAATGCATTACATTACAATTACTTTACCAAAGTAATGCATTATATTACACATTACATTTCATAAAGAATCCAAACATATAAATACGATATGTTTCGGATTCAGAATTTGAAATTGAAATTTTGGGTTCTTTTTCTATAAAGTTCTTATGTTTTGATTTTCAACTGTTGAAAACAGGAGTATATATAGTCAATAAGTGCATGTATAGATTCTTTTTGCTTTGGGTCATTCAACTGATATTTCTGCTGTTTACCAGTAGGTTTTACAAAATTTGTCAAAGTTGATTGTTCATCTATGTCAGGTTTTTTATTATCCAAATATACATTTCTGTTTTACTCTAAAAATTAAGAAGAAAAAAACCAGAGATGCTGTAAGGATATTTTTATATTATATGTTTTTATTTTTTATTTATTTTATTCACTGAATGTTTCTTAATTACCATTAAATCAAAACAGTAAAAGGAGTTGATAGGTATACAAACTAATTAGTGGTATTGTCAGGTGTAATTTATAAACCATACTTAACAAATAACTTCTTTAATCATTAAAGATAGGTTACCTTCATAGCATATAAAAAGGATTACAAAAAAAAAAAAAAAAACAATTTCTGGTAAAAATAAAATTGTTTTCATCACAGGTAATCAGCTAAAGCAAAATTACAAATTATTGTAGTTACTGAAACTTATATTTAGATATGTTGCAAATTTTTATGTGATCTTTAGACTTCCCGATAGTACTAAAAACAGCATTTGCATTTTGCTTTATGTATTTTTATCCTTTAAATTTGTTGGAAATTCAAAAAATCTAAAGTATACTAAGTTTTTAGCTTTTTATATAGTTTTAGTATTAAGGTTGAATGAAATAAATTATTAGTTTGACAACAGTTCAAAGTTACAATTTTTCTAGACATCGATTTTCATATTTTATATTAGGGAAAAAAGTAGCATGTAGGTACTTACTAGCCCTGAATTGTAATAGTAATAATATCTAACATTTAATACAGAGAAGTAATGCTATGTAATGCCATGTAATGCTTAAATTACTTGCATTTTTGTCTATGTAATGCATTACATTACAATTACATGTAATGCAAAAATTATGGCATTACACATTACATGCATTACTTTGAGAAAATGTAATGCATTACAGGGCATTACAATTACAAATTAGCATTACCCCATGCCTGTCTGGCACCACAAGTTGTTATAGATTCTATTAGTATAGTAATTCTGCATGTTTTATTATACCCCACAAACCAAGATTAAGGGAATATATAGGGATCACCCTGTCCATCTTTCTAGTCATCAATACCAATATTTTGTCTGTTCCATATCTTCCATGTCTATGAATGGATTTTGATCAAACTTGAAAAATACAAAATCACCCTGTCCATCTTTCTAGTCATCAATACCAATATTTCGTCTGCTCCATATCTTTCATGTCGATCAAACTTGAAATATACAAAATCGCCATCTGTCTAGTCATCAATACCAATATTTTGTCTGCTCCATATCTTCCATGTCTATGAATGGATTTTGATTAAACTTGAAAAATACAAAATCACCCTGTCCATCTTTCTAGTCATCAATACCAATATTTCGTCTGCTCCATATCTTTCATGTCTATGAATGGATTTTGATTAAACTTGAAAAATACAAAATCACCCTGTCCATCTTTCTAGTCATCAATACCAATATTTCGTCTGCTCCATATCTTTCATGTCGATCAAACTTGAAATATACAAAATCGCCCTGTCCATCTATCTAGTCATCAATACTGTAGATCACTTATTTTTCGCGAGTAGAAAATTTTGCGTCCAGACCATCTTGGGCTTGTTTGTGAATATTAGATTTCGCGTTTGGAATCTTATTGAATACAACATATGTATGTCAACATACAAATACCTTTGTGCTGGAAATATTCGCGTGATATATGAATTCGCGAATGGGATGAGTCGCGAAATTACGCGAAAATAACTCTCTCGTGAAATAAAAGTGATCTACAGTACCAATATTTTGTCTGTTCCATATCTTCCATGTCTATGAATGGATTTTGATCAAACTTGAAAAATAAATCAGCTTGAGATCATGTGTTTCATACCAAATTTAGGTGCATGGGTCAAGATCACAAGGTCAAATCATAGAAATAACAACTCGATAACGTTGGGAGATGTGGATTTTTGTCTCTCGGGGAAGCTGCTCTTGTTCATACATCTGTCAATAAATCTTTTATTAGCTCACCTGAGCCAAAGGCTCAGATGAGCTATTGCAATCTATCACCGTCCGTCATGCGTCATCCATCGTGCGTAAACTTTACATTTTAATCTTCTCCTCCAAGACTACTGGGCCAAATTTGATGAAACTTGGTGATTATCATGCCTGGGTAACAGCCTTTCAAAATCGTGTTCGGGGTTTGGCCACGCCCAACAAGTTGGCCGCTGTTACTAAAAATAGCAAAAAGACAAAAAAATCTTCTTCTCTGAAACCAAAAGGTGCAGGCAAATTTTGATTGGATATTTGGATTCAGCATACCTGGGAACATTAAAATTGTGTTTTTCATGAAAATTAGACGAAAAATAGGTTACACGTTTTTTGCGTAAAATTACATAATTTTTAAAATGAGACATTTATTGTTATAACTTCATAACGGCTGAAGATAATTGTATGGAAATTTTCACTGTTGATCTTGTGTTGCAATTTTCTTCCAATTGATGTCAAGGTCGAAGGTCAAGGTCATGTCCCAGTTTTTGACCTTTGATAAAAAATGCTATTTTTTCAACATTTCTTGTGATAATGGCGTAGGATTTTCAGTTATTTGTAGGTATTGACATGACGATCATTTTGATACATAGATCAGGGTCATGGTTTCAAAGGTCAAGGTCACAGATGTCCAAGAATACCAAAATAGTTAATTATCTGCAAAACTATGAATTTTTTGTATAGGCATGTATATCAGAATATTGTAAGTAATGGCACAATGGTCATTTTGATATATGAATAAAGGTCATGGGTTCAAAGGTCAAGGTCACAGATGTAAACAAGTACTGAAATGGTTAATTATCTCAAAAACTATAAACTTTTTGTATAGGCATGTATATTGGAATATTATAGGTATTGGCCTAACGATCATTTTGATATATGAATGAAGGTCATAGGTTCAAAGGTCAAGGTCATAGACGCGAACGAATACGTAAATGGTTAATTATCTCAAAAACTATAAACTTTTTGTATAGGCATGTATTTTGGAATAAGGTACGTATTGGCCTAACGATCATTTTGATAAATGAATGAAGGTCATAGGTTCAAAGGTCAAGGTCATAGAATTGAATGAATACCTAAATGGTTAATTATCTCAAAAACTATAAACTTTTTGTATAGGCATGTATATTGGAATATTGTAGGTATTGGCCTAATGATCATTTTGATATATGAATGAAGGTCATAGGTTCAAAGGTCAAGGTCATAGCTGCGAACGAATATTTAAATGGTTAATTATCTCAAAAACTATAAACTTTTTGTATAGGCATGTATATTAGAATATTGTAGGCATTTGCACAACGATCATTTTGATATATGAATGAAGTTCATAGGTTCAAAGGTCAAGGTCATAGATGCAAACTAATACTTAAATGGTTAATTATCTCAGAAACTATAAACTTTTGGTATAGGCATGTATATTAGAATATTGTAGGTATTGGCCTAACGATCATTTTGAGATATGAATGAAGGTCATAGGTTCAAAGGTCAAGGTCATAGATGCAAATGAATACTTAAATGGTTAATTATCTCAAAAACTATAAACTTTTTGTATAGTCATGTATATTGGAATAAGGTACGTATTGGCCTAACTATCATTTTGATAAATGAATGAAGGTCATAGGTTCAAAGGTCAAGGTCATAAACGCGAACGAATACTTAAATGGTTAATTATCTCAAAAACTATAAACTTTTTGTATAGGCATGTATATTGGAATATTGTAGGCATTTGCACAACAATCATTTTGATATATGAATGAAGGTCATAGGTTCAAAGGTCAAGGTCATAGATGCAAACGAATACTTAAATGGTTAATTATCTCAAAAACTATAAACTTTTTGTATAGGCATGTATATTGGAATAAGGTACGTATTGGCCTAACGATCATTTTGATAAATGAATGAAGGTCATAGGTTCAAAGGTCAAGGTCATAAACGCGAACGAATACTTAAATGGTTAATTATCTCAAAAACTATAAACTTTTTGTATAGGCATGTATATTGGAATATTGTAGGCATTTGCACAACAATCATTTTGATATATGAATGAAGGTCATAGGTTCAAAGGTCTAGGTCATAGATGCAAATGAATACTTAAATGGTTAATTATCTCAAAAACTATAAACTCTTTGTATAGGCATGTATATTGGAATATTGTAGGTATTGGCCTAATGCACATTTTAATATACAGATGTTTTAGCTGTTTATAAATAATATATTGTAGCTAGACTTTAGATATGTTATATATAGCATACTTATATAATAATTATTATAATTAATTTGCAAAAATACTTGCATATTATTGGCCCTTACTGCTGAAAATTTTGATATTCTCTTTTATTAATGTCATTGACCATTGAACCTCTGCATTAGATATGTACTCTTCCTCAGGTGAGCGTTAAGGCCCATGGGCCTCTTGTTGTATTTTAGGATTTACAACAACAACAAGAAGTAGTAAATAAATTAAAAGAAGAAAACACAGAGTACGAAAGAAAGCAGAACCAATCAAAAAATGTCTTACAAGCAGCCAAGAAAAAGATTGGATCACAGGGAGAACAGATAGAGAAACTAGAGAACGAACTGAAAGAATTGAGACAAAAAGCAGCCAGTACAGATAAACCTTCTACTGGTATGATAGAGATGGGACCGCAGAAAAAAATTACCATGGTATACCACGGTATTTTACCAAATACCTCGGTATATACCACGGTATACCACACATCTATTAAGATTCGAAATGCATGTAGTATATCTATTCCTATCTAAAATAACAGCTAAGGAATTTGGGCATTGGATATTTTGACAATATCAAGGATGCTTAAACACAATAAAATTCACAGAATTGTCTGTATTTCAACCAAGTTGATTCAAAACTTGAAATCGAAATCTCATAAGATTATTGTCAAACAAAGATTTTAACAAAATTCAAATGAACACATCAAAATTCAAACTGTTATTTCAACAATTATCAACATAATATTGTTTGTTAAAATACCTGTATTCAAAGACTTTACTTCGGTATTACCGGTACTAGGTCAGTACCCCAGTAAACCGGTATACCGGTAATACCACACACCACTATATGATAGTACAGTAAAACCTCATTTTAATGCCCCTCAGTAACTTTGCCACATCACTTATTGCCACACTATTTTGAAGTCCAAAAATCTATTTCTATTTTGTTTTTCTTAGTAAGCCTTTCGCTTTATCACCAAAATGGATTAAAAAACCAAGTACCAACTTTGTTTCATCTTTAGCCCTTTAACTGTTTTCTAATAAATTTTAACATCAGTAACTGGAAACATGTTGTACTTGTAACATTATTTTTGATTTTGACTTACCAAAATGTTTCAAGTTTTTGCATTTAAAAAGGCAAAAAATACCTTTAGTTATCCATGGTGAAAATGACATTTGAATTAAAGTTTCTACTTTATATTATTCTTTCATTTGTTCTACGTCATTTTAAATAATGTATACATGGTTTGTTTTTGAACTTTTTCAGAAGAAGTGGATGCTAGATTTGCAGCATTAAAATCACAATTTGAAGATAAAATCAAGAACATAGAAAAAGATTTATCAGAAGCCAGGCAACAAGCATCTGCATCAAGTAATGTCCCGGAATTAAAAGATACGATAGAAAAACTCAAGGCTGAAAATGCTGATCTACAAACAAAGGTAAATCAATTATTTTATAAGTGTCCTATTTTTTTTATATCAATTATTGCCTCTGTACTTGGTTTTTTATCAAGTGATCTTATGTCTTTGTTTTGGCTTCCATTCTTGTGAGAGGTAGTCTTGGTTGTCAAGTACTACTGCGGTACAAGTAGCTCTGTTGGTAGAGTTCTCGCTCCATAAGTGGAAGGTCGTGGGTTCGAACCCCGACTGGGTCTGACCCAAGACTTGAAAGTGGGTAGTGACTGTTCTTTTGCCAAGCACTTGGCATTACGAAGTGAAAGTCATGGTTTTTTTGGGATGGGAACTTAAAATAAATGAGTTTCCGTGTCACGGTGGGCTTGGCACCATAAAGAACCCTGCTGTATAATGCCATAAGCGCAACACACAGGCAAAATTTCTGCACCTTTGCCTATAGCTAGCGACGTCTTGATATAAGTGAAATATTATTGACTGGGACCTTAAACACCATTACTCAACTCAACTCTTGGTGGTCAAGTGGTCTAAAGTGCCATCCTAAAGGTCGCAGTGTCCATCACCACCTAGTTCAATCAGGACATATCCTAGTGTAAGAAAGTTTGTCAGGTTCGCTTGCAAAGAGTCAGTGGTGTTCTCTGAACACACAAATTTCCTCAACCATTCATGAACTGACTACCTTGATACAATACTGGCTCATAGTCGATACTTTAAAAAAAATCTGAAATGGAGATGGAAGTGGATAGAAAAATGTAATACAATTTAAATAATCTAGTGTCTTGATAAAGGCTGTAAAGCCGAAATATCGACTATGAACCAGTTATATATTACTAGTATCGTTTTTAAAAAGGATTTTCCCCTCAGGGAATAACATTAAGAAAGTTATACCTTGATACAGGTAAAAATCTTTGTATTGGCGTGTAAAACACCATAGGCTTAATCCTTGTGAGTCCATCCATCTGTCTTTTTTGTGTTTCTTCAGACACTTGTCTAGAGTAATTCTTCAAAGCTATGAAACCCTATTTTACGAAACTTGTGCAAAGCATCAACATTGATAGATGATGTGCATGTAATTAATCCAAGTTGGTTTGGTCATTCTCCTGGGAGTTATTGCCCTTTGAACATAAGTACCTACTGATATGGGGTCCTAAACCACTGAATTTGCTTGTTTTGAGTTATTGTTATGTTTGTTACAGATACAGCAGTTACAGAAGCAGATAGAATCTCAGCCTAAACCGGTCCCTCCACAACCACAGGTAGCACGGCCATCAGCAGCTACAGAGAGATCCAGGTAAACTACTCTCAAGTTTACAGAAAAATATAATGAAGTTAATGGTTATTCCCTTTACATTGTTATTGATTATGATAATGGTTACTCTTAATGTCTACCTCAGTTGAAGAAAGTCAAGTAGAGGATCCATATCAGAGGCCAAATTTCAACTTTTTGTTTTTTGGTGAACAGATGTTTTTGTTTATTTCAGTATCAAAAGTTTTGAATGGTTATTTATAAAGAAGTTTTTACTAGTAGTTATATGTATACCAAACTTGTGCAAGCACTTTCACATTCTTGTTTCTAGTATTTACATCTTTCATCTATTCAAACTTTTGGTTGGCAAGTTGTGCAACATTTCTTTTTATTTACATGTATAACTTCTGCTTATTTATATAACAGTGTATCAGCAGCAGAAGCTCCAAAAACAGCCAACATAAAACCGATGGCTTCACCAGCGGCAGGTAGACAACAGGTGGCTCAGATAGCTCAAACGTCAGCTGCTACCAAGGTTACAGCCAGTATCCGACCAATGGCTATTGCTCCTACTTCAGTACCTCCATTGTCTGTTTCTGTGCCGACACCAACAGCAACAGTGATGCCTACAACTGTCTCACAACAAGATTCACAGGAAGCTGGTAAAACATTATATTTAGAAAAGGGTAGCAGAATAAATCAGTTTGTATATCTAAGTAACACAGTTTGTCTAATTCTCTTGAGACAAAAACCAATTTCCAAAGATCATAGAACATACATAAAATATTAAATTATCCGAGCATTATACAGCATATCCATGTTTAAGTTAAGTCAAATACAGGAATCCTTACAACTGATTTAGTAAAACTTATGATCAAAATTTATCCAAACTTACTCCAAGTCTCAAGAAAGGGTAAGCAAGTTTGCATACAAGGTTGGTGATTTTCTTTGGGAACTCCATTTTCCTCACCCATCCATGAACAATATAAGTTAAAGAATCATGACTTGGATGTAAAACTTCAGTGTGCTACACTACACACATGGACTGACCATCTCAATATAAGTAAAGAATTTTGATGGAATGACAAACTCCATTACCCCATTCCACGTTCTGCTCTTATTGGCAACTTTCACTGTCTCTTAAAGGTTTCATTCATTCATTTCATTTATGTACATTGTAATTTTGTAACAAGGGATACGTACATGTAGTTTTACTGTACTTGTTGATTCATCAGTACAATGTCAACAGTGATTACTAAATGTAAATATTAATAAGAAATCGTTTATTAATCTGTTATTAGAGAAAATTATTCATTTGTATAAAGTTCCTGTAGTGGGAACAAGCTATATTATAGTATACTAGTCTATCTATAACACAGTTTAAAGATGGATTCTTTTAATTTCAGATTCTGGAGCAGCTCAGTTATCCCCAGTAACAGGGACAGCAAGACCCACACAGCAAGTCCAGAGGGTCAACCCTCAAGTTGATTTACCAGCAGGTACAGTTATTATCCTTCACTCCATTGAAGTTGGCAGGCAATATAGAAATAGGTCTTGTTTGACTTGTCTTGTGTTCTGTGCATTCAAACCTATAAAAACATCAAAATCCTCGAGAACTTACTGAAGTGGCTTACAATTACAGTTACATTTGACTTGTGTCTCTCAGTAAAAAGGGACTATAGAGGAGAACATGTGCTTATGTTGGGGTTAAGAATAAAAAAGAATTTTAAGTCCCATCCAAACCTTGTCATCAAGATGAAAACAGCAATCCTTGTCTTATCTTTTCAGGAATTTATATATTGATCTTTAGAAAATAATATTGTGACAAAATATTTTCTTCAATTTTGCATTGTAACTGAATTTTATTATGTTAATTAAAAATAAAATGAACTACAACAATATTTAAATCACAACAAATTTTGGTGTTTTATGCTCTTGTAAGTCAGGACTGTCAATCTGCTTAATAAAGTTCAAAACCTCAATTTTACTCGAATATTTTTGGTGATTTTCCCAATTTCAACATTTATACGTTATTCATCAATATATATTTTCCCAATTCCCCTTAAATTGTATTAAATGATGCTTATTTTCACAATTCCAAGGACTCTATACCCAGTCTCAGTCCCAGTCCCAAAAAGCAAAGTCATAGTCCTGTAGTGTTTCCATGATTTCTTGTAGATCAATCCAGTTCATCAGAGACGTTAGTACAACCTATAACTCAAGCTGAGGTAGAGCCTCAACCTTCAACATCAACAGTACGAGATGATTCAGGTACACAACAACAGTTGGGAAAACGTGGCAGAGAAGAGGAAACTGAAAGGTACTAATTCTTAACAAAATCTAGGTCATGTTCATATAGAGGTCATGTTGGGTCACTACATAAAGCCACGAACACTCTTGAGGAGCAAATGGTACAAACACCTTGTTAACATTTGAAGCAAAATTTGTTGGTTAATCTTCTATAAACTTGTACAAAATTATCTTCTTCAAATAAGCTCGGTCAATAAGTACGTCATTGTTTTAAACTAATTATTAAAGAACCCTGTTGACCTTCTGTAGTTACATTTTCAAAAATGGAGCTTAATGAGCATCCAAGACTTCATAGCAATTTTTTTCTTCAAATTCTTTTATTTATTTTTAAGCAATATCAAACTAAACTTTAAAATCATCACTTGGATATGTTAAAGGTTTACTTTGTTGATATCTGATGTAAATTGTATAGATAAACACCAATTTTGATTATACATTGTACCTTCATTGCCTGTCTTTCTGTAGCATTAACGCACATCTGTTTTGTTTTTTCTAGCCAAGAAGATGAATCTGATGCTAAGAGATCCAGAATGGTATCACAGGTACACAAAATTATATTGAATCAAATGCTCACAGTATAACATTAAATTAGATTAATTGAATCAGTTACCACCCAATCAAAAATATTTCACTTATATCAAGACATATTTAATTTAGAGGAAAGTCTGTTTATATACATATGTATTCAATGAATAACCAAATTAGATATTTTGTTTCTACTTTCTGGAAAATACAATCTTAATATAATGAATAGCATTTGAGGCTTTGTCCACAGCATGTCAAAATATCAAAATTTATATACAGAAATTAATATGTTTGGGTCACTGAAATTTATGTTATCCCCCACTCCATAGTTGGCAGGGGATATAGAAATTGGTTCTGTCTGTTGTTTATTAATTCATCTGAAGTGCAGTGTTAAGTTTTTAAAACAGTGAAAATTTATAATTTTCACTCATAATTTAAAAATTAAAAATTATCCAACCATATTTAATTATACCAACAATCTATCTAGAACAGAATGTTAACCTTTTGCATTAAAGTTTAATATTATAGAAATGTTGTTTATAATAATAAGTTCATTCCAAAAAGAAATGTTATCACATATTTTCCTGCAACATTGTATTCTGATACCTTATATTATAAGAGGTACATTTTGAGAAATTATCTTTCTCATTTTCTGTTAAAATTCTAGATATTATAATTATTAAAAGAAGTTTTTCTAGTGTTTTTCGCCTATTCATTTTGTACATACATACAGGAATTTTTGTTTTGCTATTGTTTTTCTTTTTTTTGTACAACAATGATTATCTGTTAAATATTATTTACTTAGTACAAAAATTAATATCACAATTTACTTTATATTTGTTCTTACATTTCTGTTGTGATATTTATATTTAGGAGCAGGCTCTGATACCATCTATAACAGTCACAGATGAACATGCCAATACCACACCTCTCGACCAACCTAGTGAGTTAAATGTACAGGACAGTGAAAGTACACTAACATTTCAACAATCACAGGTAAGTTGTATATATTGGTTGGTTGGTTGAATGTTGCTTAACATCGTATCAGCAATTTTTCAGCTATTCACAATGAGAACTATTTTATTTATCTCTATGGATTGATCTATGAACAAGTTTGTGTATGCATGTGATGTGCAAGTGTGTTTTATGGTCTTCCTTGTACTAGCATGCACACGGGGTGAATTTAACATACTAGCTCACAGAGTCAGTACGTCACAGACGATCGTACCACTTCCCCAGTCACATTATACTGACACCAGATGAACCAGAAATGGCCAACAGCAAGGAAAATTCACTTTCTCACATGTGGTCTGAGCGTTAGTTGTAGATAAATACATATTATATACACAGTGTGTAGGTACAACCCTCAGTATCAGGTCGAGTCCTTTTTTCGTGGCCGTATCACTACGAGTCGCGCTTGCGCGACGAGTAGTGATGCAGCTACGAAAAAAGGACGAGACCTGATACGAAGGGTTGTACCTACACACTGTGTATATGATATTTTTATCTAACATTTCCTATTAGGTCATTAAAATAATAAAAACCAATACTTTATGTGAAAAAATACATTTTATCACAGAAAATCACTGAACTTTGTTATGATATGTTTTGTAGTAATGACGTCATTGTTTACATTTGACAAATCGGAGATTCCCTAATGACGTCACAATGAGAAGTGCACGTGTACTTTACCGCCAATGTTGTATCACCACACTGTGGTGATACAAGATTCTGTATCACGCGTGTTCGATAAAACTTGTATTTCATCAAATACAGACAGAAAAACTAGTCTAATGTTAGATAAACTTTATTATTAGTAGAAGTAGTATATATACATGTACATCTCAATAGTATCCAGATTAATTATTTCAGTCAAGTTTCACCACCGTGTAACCCAATATTCTAGCAATAAATCAAGGAAGAAATATAAAGATAAAAATAGAAGATATGGATTTCGGACTTCAAATACAAGTGATGAAAAAGGTGGCAGAGTTTTGTAACCATGGTAACATGGTGTTACTGTGGTGATAAACGGGGTGACAGGGTTTTAAAGTGGCATTACAATATGGTTATATTTTACCATGTCGATAAACGAAATGGCAAAGTTATTGAGATGCATCATAACATGCTTTTACTGTACCATTGTGATAAACAAGGTGGCAGTATTATCGAGGGGCATTGTAACTATGGATGTGATGGAGTTACTGATGATAACAAGGGTTTAAATTTATCCTTACATGTATTTACGTTATACATTTCAGACTAGTGTTGCATCAGAGCAGACTCTTACATGTCTGCCTTCTGCCTCAGAATCAGAAAGTCAAGCTACGTTAACTGGTGTAGAAAGTCAGGTAAATCAAACTCCATTATACAATGTTGCAGGTATATAGGAATCACCCTGTCTCTCCAATCTGTGGATGGATTTTGATCAGATAGTGTGTCGCATACAAATTTATTTGCATAAGTCAAAGGTCAAGATCAGGAGGTCAGTATTGGGGGGGGGGGAGGTATTTGGCTCTCAAGTTTTATCAGGGTTAAGAGGGTGTATGTAGTGTGATTTCAAAAGAGGTAGAATATCCACTAACAAAAGGCATAGCAATTAACTTATATACCTAGTTACGTGAAGAGTTTAAAGTGCTTCCAACAAAATAAAAAATTTCCACTTACAATAGGTCTAACAATTATGTTATGGTTCTGGTATACAAAAGACCAAAAAATTTCCAGTTACATTAAGAGGTGATTACTTTTAATGTTTCGTTAAAACAAAAGATTACAAAAAAAAAAGGAGAATAACGGACAAATATAACAAAAAACAAAAATAAAATTAAGGTAAATAATTAACAAATATATTACAGTTATCACAAGATCAGATACAGAGATCATCAGGACCCGACCTGACAGAAGATGATAACTCTATTATTATACTAGAGAGTGATGAAGAGGATGAACAGGTGAGTCGTGTGATCAACACCAAAATATTATGAAGTATCTACAGCCACAATGCCTCTACATTTCTTAGTGGTCAAGTGGTCTAAGTACTGATCACAGCGCTATTTACTGCTTATAAGTATGAATTCCACGCAAGGCAATTCTCTGTGTGAGAAAGTTTGTCAGTTTGCTTGTCGAAGTTTATGTTTATGCCACTTCACATATAGCTTGTGTTGTCTCAATTTAAGGGAAATATTCTTAACTGGATCATAAAACACCATTCAATTAATTAATCCCTATGGTTCCTTGCACTTTATTTTCTCTTGATAATGATATCTAAAATCAGTTTCAACAGGGAGTAACTAAATACACGTGTAGTAATGATGATTTTAATGTTTCACCAGGGTGAAGAGGAGAATTATGATGATGAGGCTGATGACGATGATGATGATGAAGAGGATGAGGATGACGATGAAGATGATGATGACGAAGATGGTGGAGAAAACATGGAGGGTTATGATGATGAAGACAGTCAAGATGAACCTATACCAGAGGACTATGCGGTACAGTATTTATTTCTGTTTATGCAAACACAACAAACTTAAAAGTCAATAGATTGCATCCTTGGTGGTCACACTTTGTTGCCAAATTTCGGCCTTATTCCCAATACAATAAAGTATGTTTTTTCCCAATGGATAATGGGAATATTCCAAAGTTAATTGTAGGTGGTGTGTTTATTTAAAAATGGTATGTTTTTCAAATCGATTTTCTAAACCATCATCTCTCACAGACACAGCTAGAAAATACTGTTAATAAATTCAGAGGCTTGAAAGATAGATAATAGAATTCTAATTTGCATTAAATTAAATTTATGACCAGTAAAAGTCTGAAAGTAATATTTTTGCTTCTTGTTGAATTTTCCCAAAATGAGTCAAAATGCCACTTATTTTCCCAATTTCAAGCTTAAGCGTGTCTAAGAATGATAGCACCTTTTACTGCCTAGGTTTAAATCCTACTCGGGACAGATCCAAGTGTGATCAGATCAGTTGGCTTAAAGGCCAGTTTTTCACTACTGTTCATGGACAACCACAATATAAGTTATCTTGACTGGGTCACAATACTCCATTTATCCTTTCCAATCTTTTATTCTACTTGTATACTTCAGGTTGAAGCTGATATGGAGGAAGAAGACAGTTACCCAGCTGATAGCGATAATGTCATGCAGGACACTGCTGGTTACCAAGGTGACGACCAACAGGACAATGTGATGCAGCAGGAAGGTGGAGATCAGTATGAAGATGATGTTGTTATTGTTGGTAAGTACTTGTACAGCTAAACTACAGGTTGACCTTGACCTTTATTGACGGTCACAGTGACCTAAAGTGGTACAAACTTAAAACATCTTTTTGTCAGGAACCAAAAAGGCTAAAAAATCTTTTTGCCAGGAACCAAAAGGCTTAGATGCTTGAAACTTTCTATATTACATCAGGACATGAAGCTCTACCAAATTTGCAAGGCTGGTTGACCTTGACCTCAAGTGACCTTTAAAGCTCTTCACAGCGGTTGTAAAATGAAGAAAATGAATAAAGCAGTCATAGAATACTAAACATAATACTTTTGTATGTAGATTTTAATACTTATTCCATGTTTAACCCATTATCAAAATATTTACACCTACTCTCACTTAGGTTATTTTTCTTAGTTTTAGAACAATACATAATTGGGTAATTATCGGAAGTAAATAAATGTCTTGACTGTAGAAATAACTGAAATGTACACAGAAAATCTTTAATGATGGTCCATGCAAATTCAATGGAATTATTTAAAAATAAAATATTCACAAAAGTTTTTATTTTCGTGTGCGTTTTACCTCTTGGTAACATTTTATTTTATTTCCTAATTTACAGTATTTTAATTAGAACATTTGAATGTATTTTCAGATGATGACAATGGAGATGCTCAGATGGAGGAAGCTCAGGAGGAAGGACAACAATCTACAGTGACCTCAGTATCATCAACCCAGGGTCAGGTCATAGGTCAAAGGCCGTTACCACCTCTACAGCATATAGAGAGACAGACTTCAGTGACAAGGGCACAACTGACTCCATTTGTGTTAGGAGTAAGTCTTGTTCTGTTTATTAAAACTACTCAAGTGTTTGTTCTACATGTAGAAAGGAACCTACCACCATAGGCTTCAAATTAATAATATTGCCTTGTGAAAACAGTCTGCAGGCCAACTTGGGTCCATCTTTTCAGTCCTAGATTCCTTTTAAATAAGCCAAGTTCTATCCCTTCCTCATTTATATTATTTTTGTGAATTAAATCCTGATCATTTTAAATAAGATGCATCAAGTTATGTTATAATGATGACCCATTTTTTGGTGAATAGATATCCACTCAGTGCTGTTACATCCAAAGATAAAACTTTAAATAATCAACCACAAACATGCCTATCCATGTTCAAATCACAATCCCAAAAGCAAAGTAAAAACTTTGGAAACCAGCAAATAAGTTAAACATTGAAGTGAGACCAGGTGGGTGCTCTGGAAGGGAAATTGCCTCTTGTCTGGCTAGAGACACCTGTCACAGGTGCTCTGGAAGGGAAATTGCCTCCTGTCTGGACAGCAACACCTGTCACGTGTGAAATCAAAATTGAGAATGAAAGGAACACGTAACTATAAGACGTCAAATTTATCCAAAGACAAAAAATGAATGGTTGAATATGACAGTAAAAGGCACACATAATGATGTTGTCGTCACATATTATGACGTTGCCTGCCCGTAAACAGGCTAGAAATTAAAAGTGAGCTCTTACTTATTATGATATTATTCTTGTAGGGACAGTCTAACGCATTTGAGGATGGAGAGGATGGTATAGTACCCAGTACTCCAACATTGTTTGTACCCCACAGAGGGGACGGGTTTGCTGAAGCTGTGAGGTAATAATAAACATGTGAAGTGTACCAGTCAGATTCTTCAAGTGGATTCAAGTTGGAAATATATCTATTTAATCAGGGTTCATACAGGCCTGGAAAAGTCCTTAAATTTTTAGGTTTGACCTAAAAAGACCCTAAAAACAAGTCTGATCCTAAAAAGCCCTTGAATTTAGTCAGTTGGGTGTCTGTATTTTGATATTAAGTGGTTGCGAATAGACTGATATATGTAAATAAATAAATTAATAAGTTGCATTGAAATGGGCAATTTAAAGGTACTTGGCCCTCCTGAAGCCTAACTTCAACCTCCACTTCAAGTGTCTGTACTATGGACTTGTAGGTAATTGTTTTATTGATGTAATTGCCTTTGCACCAAAATTTTTTTGCTAAAATTGTCCCACTGATTAGGCCTTAAATTTGCAAATAAGACCCTGAAAAGACCCTAAAAAGTTCTTAAATTTAGAGTCTAAATGTCTGTACGAACCCTGGTAGATAACATTTGATAGAATTTGGCTCAGATCCTCATCATCAAAGTAAAAAATATGCAAATTGTGTTGTTCAGTGTAATTGGTAGTTTTAGCTAGTCAGCACAAAGTGCAAAAGATATTTTTAAAGTCGCGCCTAGAGTTAAATTTATGTATCAACCTCTATGAAATGATATATCCAAACATGTGAGCTCACTTGTGGCATTGCAGCACTCTGGTCTGAAAGGCAGATAAATTGATAAAGAACATAGAACATATCTAAATATTTTATTTCAGTTCACCACAAATACCCAATCAGCGATTTTTATTTGGAGCCAGTTCAGAATCAGGAATCAGTCAATCGGAATTAGCTCAGTTAGAATCACATGGTGGTGAGTAATAAGATAGTTTTGAAGAAATGTGGATATGTTTTGAACAAATATGGATAAAACATTTAGATGAATATGTTTCAGATGTTTCAAAGACATTAGTTCATTCATTGATTCAGTCAGTCATTGGTTGATTCATTGATTGATGATTTAATCATTCATTTTTTAGGGTTTTAAATTTTCGTCAAGAATATTTTATTGAGATGTCATAAACTAAAGGTGAAATGAACAAAAATTTTAACCTTTGTTGTGAGCTCAGGGGGTTCTTTAATGTGCTATGCATTCCCTGACACGGGCAACCGGTTTTTAAAGTATCGTAAATAAATGTATGCAAATATCTTAAAATGATGATTTTAAAAAAAAAATATTCAATCTGAAAATTCCTAATTTACAGTATACAAGCATGAATTTTGATAATAAAATTGTACATGTAAAATCTATCAGACAGTCTAGTAACCTTTATGTTCATTCAGTTTTCTTTTTAAATCCTTTAACAATCATTAATACAATACAATTTGTTTTGTACATTAAGCTTTAAGATTAGACGACACAAGAATGGATCTGTCACAGTTAGATGAAGGGACTGGTCGCAGTGTGCCTACAACTCCACTACGGACTACTGCTCCAGGTAAACTTTCTACTGTATAGTTGCTTTTATTCACTGGGAATTTAATTTCGCTATATTCACAGTTTAACTTAATAGCGCGAAATTAAATACAATTAAATATTTTTCATGTAGCATTCATTAAACTTAAATTTGTATAATCTGTACAGAAAGGCGGAATTTCATACCCGTGAATAAGTCCCATTGACTTAACTGCAAAATTTTATCCTCTCAGAATTACACGACTATACAGTTATTTAAGTAGAGTAACCAGGTTCAGTGTAAAATTATATGTTCTACTTTACTCAATTTTCACATAGTCAAACCTGCCTTAAAGGCTCTCTATATCGGGGCCACCTGCTTTTAAAAGTCCAATACAAGTTTATCACAATTGTTCTTTATTCGTGTTATTTTAACCTGTATATAAAAGCCACCTACTCATTAAGGCTACTTTTACTGGTTCCCATGGCTGGTCTTTATAGACAGGTTTGATGCATGTTCCCTGTGTAGATTTTGTTAAAAATTTGCATTTACCTCTTATTTCTATGATTTAGATATTGCTTACAAATCCAAAGCCAGTTTAGGCAAGTTCAAGGTAAAAGATATTTTGTATAGAAAACCTAAGTTGTTGCTAGAAGTATTTAGTGGCTAATTCAGGTTTTTGTGATATTTTCAGCTTTGTTTACCAGTGAAGTTCGAGATTCTACGCCAATACTAAGTCAGGCAACATCAGCAGTCATATCATCTCAACTGTCCACACTACAGCAGACGACAGAAGCAGAGACAGGAGAGGTGCAGACGACAGAACAATCGCCAACAGAGGGGTATGTTATTTTGATCTAAATATGTAAAATGGAATTCAAATGACCAAATAAGACAAAGTACCTGTGATTGGTTGTACATCAAAAAACAATTCTTTATGTAGAACCCAAAACAAAAAGTAGAAGATTTCCAAATATGATAGGGCAAGCTGATGACCATTACTGCAGTTATGGACATCTCAAAATGGCGACAGTAGATTCAAGTCATATTGATTTTCCTTAAATTCTTTTATATCGATTTTCCTTAAATTCTTTTAGTTAAGCCACTGCACTGTAAGTTCAACAAACTAAGAGTTAAGAGAATGTTAAGAAAATTTAAGGAAAATCGAAAGACTTTAATCAACTGTTACCATCTCTAGGTTTCCACAAATTTGAAATAATTAGTAGCCAAATTTCCAAAATTTGTGAAAATATAGTGCTTTTTAGCTCACCTGAGCCAAAAGGCTCAGATGAGCTATTGCTATCTATCATCGTCCGTCGTCCGTCGTTCGTCATTCGTCGTCCGTCGTGCGTAAACTTTACATTTTAATCTTCTCCTCCAAAACTACTGAGCCAAATTTGATGAAACTTGGTGATTATTATGCCTGGGTAACAGGCTTTCAAAATTGTGTTCGGGGTTTGACCACGCCCAACAATATGGTTGCCGTTACTATAAATAGCCAAAAGACAAAAAAATCTTCTTCTCTGAAACCAAAAGGTGCAGGCAAATTTTGATTGGATATTTGGATTCAGGATACCTAGATACACTTATATTGTGTTTTTCATGAAAATTGGACGAAAAATAGGTTACGCGTTTTTTGCGTAAAATTATGTAATTTTTAAAATGAGACATTTATTGTTATAACTTCATAATGGCTGAAGATAATTGTATGGAGTTTTCACTGTTGATCTTGTCTTGCGATTTTCTTCCGATTGATGTCAAGGTCAAAGGTCAAGGTCATGTCCCAGTTTTTGACCTTTGATGAAAAATGCTATTTTTTAAACATTTCTGGTGATAATGACTTAGGATTTTTGGTTAATTGTAGGTATTGACATGACGATCATTTTGATATATCGATTAAGTTCATGGGTTCAAAGATCAAGGTCACAGATGTACAAGTTTACCAAAATAGTTAATTATCTGCAAAACTATGAACTTTTTGTATAGGCATATATATTAGAATATTGTAGGTAATGGCCCGATGGTCATTTTGATATATAAATAAAGGTCATGAGCTCAAAGGTCAAGGTCACAGATGTAAACAAGTACTGAAATGATTATTTATCTAAAAAACTATGAACTTTTTGTATAGGCATGTATATTAGAATATTTTAGGTATTATCCTAACGATCATTTTGATATATGAATGAAGATCATAGGTTCAAAGGTCAAGGTCACAGATGTGAATGAATACCTGAATGGTTATTTATCTTGAAAACTGTTAAATTTTTGGATATGCATGTATATTAGAATATTGTAGGCATTAGCCTAACAACCATTTTGATATATGAATGAAGGTTATGGGTTCAAAGGTCAAGGTCACAGATGGGAACAAGATCTGAAATGATTATTTATCTCAAAAACTATGAACTTTTTGTATAGGCATGTATATTAGACTTATTTAGGTATTATCCTAATGATTATTTTGATATATGAATGAAGGTCATGGGTTCAAAGGT
Organism: Anadara kagoshimensis; assembly: GCA_021292105.1. Taxonomy (NCBI): domain Eukaryota; kingdom Metazoa; phylum Mollusca; class Bivalvia; order Arcoida; family Arcidae; genus Anadara; species Anadara kagoshimensis. Next base: position 53,311,785 of record CM037860.1, on the reverse strand, counting down.
CAAGGTCACAGATGCGAATGAATACCTAAATGGTTAATTATCTTAAAAACTATTAACTTTTTGTACAGGCATGTATATTAGAATATTGTTGGTACTGGCACAGTGGTCATTTTGATACATGAATGAAGAGCATGGGTTCAAATGTCAAGATCACAGATACAAACAAGTACTGAGATGATTATTTATCTCAAAAACTATAAACTTTTTGTATAGGGATGTATATTAGAATATTGGCCGAATTATCATTTTGATATTTGAATGAAGCTCATGGGTTCAAAGGTCACAGGTGAGCGTTAAGGCCCATGGGCCTCTTGTTAAAGAATTTTTCCACAAATTTGCTAAAATAGGTTTCTTTTTGAAAGAATTCCTCAGAAATTAGTAGCCAATGGCGATTTTGGCTACTAGGAATGGAAACATAGCCATCTTAAGATGTCTGTAACTGCAGTTCCGGTCATGGGCTTATCCCTTGTGAAATATATGAGTAGGTTTTTTTTACCTCTGTCACTACAAATTTCTCAAGAGTTGTGTCCCCTTGAAATTTGAATTCCTTTTTTTTTGCAGATTTTACCAGTTTAATAGCAAAAATGTAAACAGGCATATCTTGTTTTGTCTACAGGCAACATTGTTCTTTGAATGAATAATTTGATTTGTTAATTATATTATAGTGAGATACTGGAAGGTGATCTTGGTGAAGAGGACACAGCAGAAACCGAGACTGGAGAAGCATCAGGTCAGTTCAGTATAGTTGAGTACCCTGCTGTACCGCGTGATCAATACCCTTTAATGTTTGTGCGACACTTTTTGGAAAATGTCAATGTTGCGAATTCCAGGAAAATTGTAAAACTGATATGATTTATATCCATTCTGTACAAACAATATAGGGTATCACATAGTAGAATGGCCAACCCCTTTATAAAAGACTTGGTAAACCCAATAATCAAGCCGAGTACAAGACATCGGTGTAACTTCTCTTGTGTCATTGATTTAAGAATCTTTTAAATGTCGAATTTTACATTTCAATATCAAATTTTGAAATTACATGTAGTTTTAAAATCCCTGAATCTTTTTAAGTTCAAAATTTAAATTTAAATATATATAGTTTTAAAATTCCAGAACCTTTTTAATATGTTTAAATGTTTAAAGGAGCATTTGTAAATTGTATTTCAAATTTGTTATAGGTGAAGGAGCACCAGAAACTACAGAAGTAACAGAAGGTGAAGGTGATCCTACATCTAAGGAGGAAGAAGATAAAGCAGCAGCACAAGACAAAACTGATTCTTCTGGTAGGGTGTACATCTTTGTTTCACAGAAGACAATTGTTTTAGAATTTCTAAACTACTCTATTTGCTGTAAGGTCATGATCACAAGGTCAACTCTTAAGAATTGGTCCAAGTTGGTGATGTTTGGGACAGGGGTATTTGTTTTTATCCCCTACCTTTCGAAGAAAGAGGGGATATTAAATTGTCTGTCCAAAAGTCTTATCTGCGCAAATTCTCCAAAACTATGAAGCACTCATTCACGAAACTTAGTGCAAAGCATCAACATTGGTAAAAAATGTGCATATCTTTAACTCTAGTTGGTTTGCTCATTTTCCTAGAAGTTATTGCCCTTTGAACATTAGTGCTAATCACAAAAAAGACCTGCTGGCAGGGGATCCTAATTCACTGAATTTGCTTGATCAAGGGACTGCTTTAGTCAACTTAATCGGCTAGATTTCTACATGTATAATCCAACGTATACAATACCAGGAGACTACTTAAGATTAACATCCATATTTAATGGTGACTTAGATACAATTGAATGTAATTACATGTATGTCCCACCTTTCAAAGAATAGTGGATATTATATTCAAAGTTCTGTCCTTCCATACACTTCTTATTCTCAGTAATTCTTCAAAACTATGAAGCACTTTCTTATGAAACTTGGTGCAAAGTATCATCATACATATCATTAACCTGAGTAGGTAAACTCATTTTCCTTGGAGTTACAGCCCTTTGAACATAAGTGAAAAAGCAAACACAAAAACAATTCCTACTGGCAGGGGATCCTAATTGACTGAATTTGCTTGTTAGCTCACCTGACCGAAGGTCATGTGAGCTTATGGCATAGCGCAGCGTGTGTGTGTGCGTGAGTGCGTGTGTGCGTGCGTGTGTGCGTCGTTAACACCTATTTTCGACTTCTCCTCTGAAACTACTGGGCAGTTTTTAATGAAACTTTGTCAGAAGTATATATGAGCCGGTGCAATTCAGATTTGTTCGTGGCATTGCTATGGCTACCATAACTAGGTCAAGGTGACCTAGGGGTGCAAAAATCTTAAAAAATCTTCTTCTCCGAAAGTACTGATTGGAGAAAAAATCTGATGTGATATTTGGCTTCTCTAGGGTCTTAAGCCTATAGTTTGTTCATTTTGTGAAATTCGGACAAAAAATAGGTTACGCGTTTTTGCGTTTAATTTTGAAAAAATCGTAAAATAGCTTCAAATTGTTATAACTTGACTATTTGACCAGATAATGACATGGGGTTTTCAGTTTTGACATCTTCTTGTTAGTATCTTCAAAATGAGGTCAAGGTCAATTGTGAAGGTCGTGACCTAATTTTTTTTACCTCTGATTATAATTATTATCTCGAAAACTATAAACTTTTTGTATAGGCATGTATATTAGAATGTTGTAGGTATCGAAACAACAATCATTTTGATGTATAGAAAAAGGTCATGGGTTCAAAGGTCAAGGTCACAGATACGAAACAATACCAAAATGGTTAATTATCTCGAAAACTATAAACATTTTGTATAAGCATGTATATTAGAATGTTGTAGGTATTGATACAACGATCATTTTGATGTATAGAAAAAGGTCATGGGTTTAAAGGTCAAGGTCACAGATGCAAAACAATACTGAAACGGTTAATTATCTCGAAAACTATAAACTTTTTGTATAGGCATGTATATTAGAATGTTGTAGGTATTGATACAACGATCATTTTGATGTATAGAAAAAGGTCATGCGTTCAAAGGTCAAGGTCACAGATGCGTAACAATACGGAAATGGTTAATTATCTCGAAAATTATAAACTTTTTGTATAGGCTTGTATATTAGAATGTTGTAGGTATTGATACAATGGTCATTTTGATGTATAGAAAAAGGTCATGGGTTCAAAGGTCAAGGTCACAGATGCAAAACAATACAGAAATGGCTAATTATCTCAAAAACTATAAACATTTTGTATAGGCTACTATATTAGAATGTCGTAGGTATTGAATCAACGATTATTTTGATGTATAGAAAAAGGTCATGGGTTCAAAGGTCAAGGTCACAGATGCAAAACAATACCGAAATGATTAGTTATCTCGAAAACTATAAACTTTTTGTATAGGCTTGTATATTAGAATGTTGTAGGTATTGATACAATGATCATTTTGATGTATAGAAAAAGGTCATTGGTTGAAAGGTCAAGGTCACAGATGTGAAACAATACCGAAATGGTTAATTATCTCGAAAACTATAAACTTTTTGTATAGGCATGTATATTAGAATGTTGTAGGTATTGATACAATGGTCATTTTGATGTATAGAAAAAGGTCATGGGTTCAAAGGTCAAGGTCACAGATGCAAAACAATACCAAAATGGTAAATTATCTCGAAAACTATAAACTTTTTGTATAGGCTTGTATATTAGAATGTTGTAGGTATTGATACAACGATCATTTTGATGTATAGAAAAAGGTCATGGGTTCAAAGGTCAAGGTCACAGATGTGAAACAATACAGAAATGGTTAATTATCTCGAAAACTATAAACTTTTTGTATAGGCTTGTATATTAGAATGTTGTAGGTATTGATACAACGATCATTTTGATGTATAGAAAAAGGTCATGGGTTCAAAGGTCAAGGTCACAGATGTGAAACAATACTGAAATGGTTAATTATCTTGAAAACTATTAACTTTTTATATAGGCATGTCTATTAGAATGTTGTAGGTATTGATACAATGGTTATCATGATGTAAAGAAAAAAGTCATTGGGGTTTAGAATTTATGTTTTTAAATCTATCAGCTAGCCATTAGTTATCAGGTGAGCGTATCAGGCCCATGGGCCTCTTGTTTTGATAAATATACTATTTGTGTTATTTTGACAGATAAGCCTAAAATTCAGAAGATAGTGTGGGGTGAAGGCTCTGGTCCTGGTGCCTCTTCATCACAGCTAACTTACCCTCCCCAACAAGAGAGAACTATGGCACCTAGACGACCTTATCAACACCGAGGAAATCCACAGAGGGGAGGGATGCAGCAAGTCAGACCGCGAGGCAATTTTATGAGGGGAAGGAGTCCTGTACCCAGGGGCAGAAATATGAGGGGCAACAGAGGAATGAGATATGATCATCCATTCTGAATATAGAAAATAAAGACAATTAAGTGAAAAAGTATAATTTTTCTATGAGTATGAAGAAACATGCCAAAAAAACTTATTGTAAATGCAAAAACAGTAATTGTGAATGAACCTATCAGGTACATGTATCATCCATTCTGAATATGGAACATATAAAGAATCAAGTGGAAGTTCTAAATTCAATGATTTTGATGAAAATAGCAGAAAAAACATGGAAAACACTGTATACATGTAATTATGAATGAACCAGCATGTACTATTATATTTCAAAAGTGAAATATATGAAAAGACAGTAAATATTTGATTGTGTTAGTTTTAGTGAAAAGTCCTTTTGAAAGTTGAAATGTAAAAGAAAGTCTACAAAGTGGAAGCAGAATTACATGTATGAATTAGAATGTTCACTTGTTACCCATGCCTCAAAGTCTTGAATAAGGTTGTTGCCTCTGTGACATCTTTCACAACTTGCGAAACAAATCAAGAATTGTTATTTTTGTCAGATATAACTGATAATTTAGTGCTAATGTGCTGTTGAACAATTTATCTACATTTAAACAAGTAGTATTTGTTTTAAGCATTATGGCCATCCTTACTTACATTACAATTATACATGTACTTGGAGTATGACATATATTTAGTGCTATATCATGTTTTGAACGATTACATAATTTTTATAAACATGTTTTGTTTTTTGACAAAGCTATTTACACATTGTAAATACTGATCCATTGTTTTTCATAGTCATACTTTTCACTGCATTATTTTGACAAAGAATTTGGTGCATTTTGGTTCATTGCAAAATAGCTCATCATTCCCTTGAAGTGTTCATTTTGAAAGTCTTGTTGAAAGCATAAAATCAAGATAATAATTAGGAAATCACCCATTTCTTTATTGTTAAATGCATAAAAGTCATGTATGATAATAACTAAAAGGAAATTGTCCATTTCATCATTGATTTCATAAATTTTGTGTGTTTTATGTTAAACATCATGTTATCATTGATTTCAATCTAATTTAATAGAATGGATTTTTGAACTGTAAATGGTTGAGAAGATGTGTTTTATATGTATGGAAGGCAGGCTTGTTATGAATGGATTATGTTGTAAACACCAAATGATGTTAAATTTGTTTTGGTGGAATAAACTGTTATTCTCTTGTTTTAGTTCATACACTTGAAGCAACAGTAAATACTAATAGTCTTTGCATACAGCTATGGTGTTTTGCTGTCTCATTGTCTGCATCCTCCTTCATTGGGTTTTAACTTCTTGCTCATACTTTATGGATGGGAGGGGGTTCCTTAGTGGTTAAAAAAAATATTACTATTGATTTTTAACCGATTTGATAGAATGGATTTTTGAATTGTTAATGAATGAGAAAATGCATGTTTCATGTATGGCAGGCTTGTTATGGATGGATTATGTTGTACACCAAAAGATATCAAAAATTGATGTTAAATTGTTTTGGTGGAATAAAGTTATTGGTCTGTTCTTCACTTATTTCAAACAACAATACCATTATAATAGCTTAGTTGGTAAAGTGCTTACCATACTCCATATGTGGGGAGTTGTGGATTTGAACTCATGCTGGAAGAGACCTTAATAACTGATGTCCGGTTCACAGAAGGTCTGTATCAGTAAATTGCTGGATTCAAGCTTACAGGATTCACATGGGTCAAGTAACATAGATCAAATAAACGGCAATCAGTTCCGAAAAGTGTACCAGACACATTGTATAAAACTTGGAACTTATTCCATAATTTTATTGACTTAGAAAAATTTTACACATAAAAATTGTGATGCACAGTTTTGTTTGGTCCTTTGACAAATTCTTTGTTGCATCTAGTTGGGAGTAGAGTAAGCCTTGAATTGGTTGAAGATGGTAGCAATTGTTTATTAGGTTTCGCCTTTATGGTACTGAATAAACACTCAACATCATATGTCCCTTGGCAACATCAAATAAACAATCAGTGACACAAGAATTGGTTTGTTACAGACATAAGTATTATATATTGCAACTATATACACATATACATACATTATGTAATACACCTAGGTCAAATTTAGTTGTACCTGGGTATAATTCAATTGCACCTATCTTCAATAAAATTATTCCTAGGTTCAATTATTTGAAGATAGGTATAAATTATCGAGTATATGTAGAAACGGCGTTCCAAAGAAGTAATCTTATTAAGACAGTTTGACTCGCATGACCAAAGAACTCTTTTAAGTATCCAATATAATGTAAATTAGAAGTTTTATAACGTTGCTTTGGCAAAAAAGGACGCTAAATATTCAATTTACACGTTACTGTGGAAACACGGGAAGCAAAAAATCCAATCAATTGCAGATTAGAAGCGCTACTATGGCAACACAAGACGCTTTATATCTACAATAATGTAAATCAGCCGTGGTCTTGCGTTACTTTGGCTACACAAGACGCTAATTATCAGATAATCGCGTTGCTATGGAAGCACAAGACGTTTGATATCCGCTATACACCCTTCCAGAAATAGCCGGAAACTGGTTATCGCTCTTGATATGACGTCACACCGGGAAGGCTATCTATCGATCCCATCATCATGTACAGCATATTCACTCAGTTCGAGTATATGTTAGGTGTCATATGTAAGCTACAGGTGAGATGATGAACCGACAAAGCGAATATTACTTTAAAGGGTGTATATTCACTCAGTTCGAGTATATGTTAGGTGTCATATGTAAGCTACAGGTGAGATGATAAACCGACAAAGCGAATATTACTTTAAATAAATTATGAATGGGCTAATTAAACAAATTTTAAACACATAGATGATCATCCGAAAAGACACTTAACATTGTAAAGGATTGTGTAGAATTTGTTGTAATTTCTTCAACAAAATAACAAGTTTTATTTTTACTAGAAAATTGCAATTTGTAAATGTTCAAATTTGAAAAATATAAAATACATGTACGTATATTTATTAATATCTTGGACCATTTAATTACCCTCAAGGACATTTGAATATTTGAATTTTCATATTTTTATCCGACTGGAAATATTTTAATTTTTTAATCAAATTACTACAAACGTTCACCTTCCACTTTTTTCTTATTTATCTTTATTTATTTTATAAAATCGGATTTTTCATAAAACTTATTTACAAAATATTGATATAAATTAAACAATTCAGATACATAGTTGATAGTCAAAATAATTTGAAAACTTAAATTTTCCTGTGATTGCAAATTAGCGACATCTTAAAGTTGTATTTAAAAATCATTGTTCAACGGATTAAACTTTCATTAAAGAAACATCCGTTATTGCTAAAAATGTTAAAGGTTCTGAAAATTTATTTTCAAAATTATTAATAAAAAAAAAAAAAAAAAAAAAACATTGAAATTTCGGTTGTATGGTTAAAATTTCGGTCAAATTTATATAAATAACAACTGATTCTAAGTAGAAATGTTGGCATCCTTACCTAAGTTGACTTAAAAAATAGGACTTTTAATTGGTTTCATTAATCCAATTTGCAATTAACAAGTCTCTAGATTATCTGATTACGAGATGAACAAGGCAACACCTGATTATAATACACAGTGATAAATATCTGATTTATTCTCATGTAGTGTCGTATCACTGCTTTGGCTATATTATACTTATTTGTCAAAAAATCAAAAAGTATAAAAATGAAAATAAATAAATAACTTTTAATACTAATTACGCGGTGTTTATTTTTATTTAACATCTTTAAACTGTAACACAAATATGTTAAGTTTCAAAATGTCGGATAAATAATTATCCCATGACTCGTTATAAATTTTTCGGATAGATAATTTGTTCGTTTATATAATTATTCACTGAGTTACAGAATACTTAAAATGCAATGTTTGTAGCTCTCTCTCTCTCTCTCTCGTTTAAATAATTCTACCGACTGAGAATCTTCCGAGATTAACGAAAAGCTTAGACTACTTCTGACACACCTGGATTCATTCATGCATAAGCAAATTGTCCTTAGGTTGGACCGAAGCATTTTCTCTCCTGTAAATCAGGTAATCAAAATCAGTGCCCTAATTAGTTCCGAATGACTGCCCATGACTTGGTATTACAATAACAAATATGTCATGGAACAGTTATTATTATGTAACAAATAAAATGAATTTTTAAAATTTTTAATGAAAAATATATTAATTTCAAATTATTTTTTAAAGTCATGGAATAAAATACCAGCGATATGTAATTAAAATTGAAATTTAATATTTAATGTTATAACAATATTATACTGAGGGAAAATACAAAATGCTAGTATTTCCTTTTCATAACTCCCTGTATGACGTCACATTCTACTATCAATCATGGCACTCCCGCCAGGTGTCGCGATTTATCGGAAGGGTGTATACGCTTTACTATAGCAACACAAGACGCCAAATATCCAATTTACAGTTTAGTTTTGAATTGTTCGAGCGTTACTATAGCAAAACAAGACGCTATAAGTATCCAATATGCTGTAGATTAGAAGTGTTCAAACGTTCGACCAAATATGTCAGCACAAGACGTTAAATATCCAATATCCTGTAAATTAAAGTATTTTAACGTTACTTTGGCAACACAAGACGCCAAATGCCTTACATATACGCGTTACTATGGCAACACAAGACGCTAAATCTCCAATTTGTAAATCTGAGGGCCCTAAACTTTGATTGGCATCACAGACCAAAAGTCCAAGATTTGAAGGTTCTTTTCTTACTTTGACGGCACAATACGCAATATAGCAAAGAAACACGTTGCTATATCAATGCAAGACGCTCAATAACCAATATAATATAAATCTGAAATGCTCTGACGTTACTTCAGGAACACAAGACGCTAAATATCCTATATATACGTGTTGCTATGGCAGCACACGACGCTTTTAAAATATCTAGTATAATGTACATATCAGCAACACTGTATCCGATACTTAGATCCGCTATGGCTTAACTAATAATTAGCATCACAGGGTGGATTAATTAGAAAACCACTAAACGAAGTTAATCCATTCCCGACGAGTTCGCCCGTATATTTGTTCGACTTCACCCATATCTTATCGTCTGCCTTCATGTTTCTGATAACGGCTGTAGATGTTGTCACCCAGTTGTCTCCTTGTCCAGCCAAGAACACGCGCTTTAATCTTTTACCATTTCTGACAATCCAGAAATCTATTTGTTCCCTGGTCCTCGCCGCTAAGGACACATCTAACATGTAAAGTCCTCCGACTGGTACTGTAAAGATACTGGTTGGCTGGTTAAATCCATCTCCGATATTCGTCGTAACCTCGTCAAATCGAATGGTCTCATTGGGCTTTAGAATGTTTTGGTTGTACTTGACTGACACTGAAAATGCCACCGTGGATCCACTCTTGCAAAGTTTTGCTTCTGAAATAGATGATGAAGTTTTAAATCATTACTTACGTATAGTTATATAGCAACATTGCATCTATCAACATATCATTTTTTTACCCTTCGCTTTTCAAAGAAAGAATGATATATTAAATTTGAAGTTCTGTCTACTTCTTATCCGGAGTAATTTTCCAAAACTATGAAGCACTATTTTACGTACTTGGTGCAAAGCATCGACATTGATAGGCGATGCGCATATCATTAACCGGAGTTGGTTGCTCATTTTCCTGGGAGTTATGGCCCTTTTATTGAAAATTACTTATTGACGAGGATAATTCATTGAATTAGCTTGTTTAAAGTATGATTAAAATGTTGTATTACTAAACTGTTCATTAAAGTTACATCGCATTTATATATTCGTTTGATTCAACATATTAAGAAAACTAATAAAAATAAGAAATTTCAACTGAAAAACATGTGCTATGCAACTATTAAGACCATCAAAAATATGAAACAATACAAGGTAATGATAGACAAGGAAAGTATATTAGGACCACCCATCGTAAGTTTTCCCGACTTTGGATGGACACTGAAGTGAATCTCTACTTAAATTTAAATTCAAAATGCAAAGTACATGTATTGACAAAACAAGAATACATGTATAATGTTTTAAGATTGAAGTTACAAGTATATTTAAAATAACACCTTAAATTCCCCGAATATCTTCATTCAATTTTGCTAGATAAAGTTTAGAAAAAGTCTTAGTTATGATCGTGAAATTAAGGTTTGGTTATTACATCTTACCCGCAAAGTATACAATTAAGCACAATGCAATCCCGATGAACAGTAAAAGGAGTAAAACCATCGTTATCAGTACCATCCGCCATGTTGTCCAGATCACCTTCCCAGAGGAGTCTGAAATAAAATCAAATCTTATGTACTGTTTTATTGTGAAATGTAATACTGTAAGTATCTTTGATGGTCTTCAGGTATTATTATTATTATTATTATTACGGGGAATTTAGCTCAAATTTAGCTAACTAAAATGATTAAAATACAACATACAGATTCTCTCTATTTTCACTAACTTTTAATTGGAATGGCGACCCGGACTATCCAGTGGTCACCTCCAGACTGACGTTAAAATCAAATTCAAAAATAAACAACAACCGCATTATATCTGGATTACTTAACACAATAAGTTAAGACATAGCTATTAGTGTCACATTGCCGGGAAATCCGGAACAAAGAAATAAAGGTGTTAAATTAAATATTGAGTAATTAATATGTGAGAAACCATATCAACTAGTCAAGGAAACGTTGATTAGTCAATTATCCAAACATGTTCATATCTCTGAATTTTACACTGTCACAGTATTGGTTAACAATACTTTATAGAATTTCTAATGTAACAAATAACACGGAATGACAAACTGATATATAAAACATCGGGCAACATGATTTTGAGCCATTTTTATTATGGCATTAATATCTGAAAAAGACCCCATTAACATGTGCCAAAACGATAGAATGAATGACAAATGGAACAAGAAGACAAGATGAGCACATTGAGGTTACTGCTGGCCACAACACACCCCCGACGAGGCACTCGATATAACGACGTGGTTCAGGAAATTATGCAAGACCCTAACCATCTTATTGGGGTTTCTTCAGTGTACTGCTTGATAAATATCCTGTAACGTTTGTTGAGCTTCCGAAAAAAAGTCGGAAACGGGTGATACTGATTGTTATTCATGCTTTTATGAAGTATCATTTCTTACATTTACACATGCGTGCTTCAAAACAACTAAAGTAATGCGAGATATTTTGCACGATTATTTTTACAAATTTTATTGATAGTCCTGTGGGTCAATGGCATATTTTCTTATGAAGTCACATTATTATTTCCCTTATCCATTAACCATTAATTGTATATTACATTACATTACATTACATTATATTATATTATATTATATTATATTATATTATATATATAACACTGTTCAAAATGTGCTACATAAAGGAAACAATGACATTTTGTAAATATAAGCATATTATAAACATGCATGGACTACAGTCGGATCTCATCATTACAGTTTTAATATAAAGAAGCAAAAACAAATATCAAACTTCTACATTTTTTGTATTTTAGTACTTTTATAATGCACATTATTTTTATATGGTTGTGACAATAACGAGGATAAGTCGTACTTTTTGTGCAGTTATATTTATCATGTATATAAATTATACTATTACACACTGTATTAGTCAGATGACAGGTATGATTCAAATTTCAAATTTTTATGCACATTTCAATATTAATTTCATTGCATGTAGAATTTCACCGAGTTTCATTCGAATATAAGTTAAATAAAGATTCGACGGATTTTTTCATTAAAATTAAAAGTTAAAAAATGAGATTACCAGAGCGTGCCATAAAATATTGAACAAAACATTTCCAGTTTGAATGGAAATATTCTCTGGTCAAGAATGATGAAATCTTCAATATGGCACATATCCTTTACCATAAGTGACTAGACGCCCCTAGTATTTCAAACTCTTTGAAGCTAAATAATTTTGGCCACAAGTCTATTTTGGATTACAAGGACAACTTTAAATTTCAATATTTTAAACCTCTGCAATTTGCGAAAACACCAATTATGACAATACGCATTTAACAAAAATCATCACGCTAGTTTACGTTGCCGCCAGTTACATAAAAAATCATTTTTTTGTGATGAGGTTTCTGTTTTTGTTCTTAGAAATCACTACTTCACACTGACCACATGGCGAGACTTGCATATCGTATAACAAGGAGTTGACGATTTTGCAATGTCTTGTTTTTGAAACTGAATTTTACATCAGTTGTCTTGACTATTTAAGAATTGTTACATTCATATTGAATTAGTTAATATTATCATGTGTATTTTGTTAGATTTTACAAAGAAAGATATTCAAAATCTCTAACATGACAATATTCATAAATACATGCATATTTTTCATCTTAAAGACTTCAATAATTCTGTGAAAGACAGTATACTCACGCCCTTTGTTTTCAGCCACATCAGTTTGTTTAATTGGTCTCGCCTTGTCATCCTTTGTCTTGGTGAAAACAGCTATAGTAGCTGATAAATAATAAAACAAAGCTTAAGTATGCGAAGTTAAGAAAAAAAAGTTTTATTCAAACATGTTTCACGAAGAAAATTACAAAACTACTGAAGACTACAAATTTAAATAGTATGCAAGAAAGTTTACTAAAGCCATAGTTAAGCATTTTACATACTAAGAGATTGTAAAAATGCAAAACGGGCAATTCAAAAATAAATGACAGGAAACATGTTTACTTTGATAAAAGATGTGATGCTGAATTAAACTTACAAAGACCTTGTATTTGACAAGATTTAACAACATCATGACGTGAAACAAATGTGCTGCGGTAAAAAAGTGTTATCAAAGAGGCTAAACAACAAAATAAGTGTTTTAATGCAAAATCCTAAAACAAACAGAATTCTAAAGAACTTATTGACATAATGATAGTTTTTATCTGGATAGTGAATATTGCGCTTTTATTTATGTATTTTGTGTTGTTCTTGTTGTATACTTTCAATGACGAAAAGATCATAAGTTTCATTTGGTCTTTTAACAGAGTTGTTAGTTCTATTGCAAGGACATATGTAACCCTGTGGCTGGCTGCCGATAGAATACACATTTCTCCGTGAGCATGCTGTGTATAAGTCTATCAGTGGAAGACACATGTGTCGTTTGGTAGCAAGATGGTTTATAAAAACAACAACAACATGCATTCGACAACAACACACAATCAGATGGAAGTTCTAACAACAAGAATAAGAGAGAACTGTGAGAAACTATCAGTTTTATTTATATCCACTTACCTGATTCCGTCATTTTAGACTTCATTAATCCAGAATTAAGGTAACATCCACAATTGAACATACTAAGTGGCATTACTAAGAAAAAACTGAACTGCCACTATATGTATGTAGGACTGTTAACGGTTAATGAATTAATTATCATATAATTAATTACTAATTAGTGCGTGATGTATGTGGATAAATGTCAGAATATTAGATAAAGTAAACACCTCGTTATGTACAACCCGTGATAATATCAAAATTTGTATATTAATAAATATCAACCGTGGGATGATGAGTTAGAACTTACATTTTGTATGTCATTTTCACACATTACGGGCAGTGTTGGCTGTAGATTGTGATTTTTCCGCAAAATATACAATAATATTTTTTAAAAGTTTACTTACGATTCGTTAAGACCTATTATACCCCCGCTAACAAAGTTTAAGGAATAAAGTAATCACCTTGCCACGTGTGTCAATCTGGTACACGGCACTATACAAGCAAATGATAACAAGAGACAATAAGACAAGAAACGCCAAACGCTTATAAAATACAGATTATTATAAAACTATCGATACTAGAGTTGAGTTGAGTAATGGTGTTTAACGTCCCAGTCAAGAATATTTCACTTATATCGAGACGTCGCCAGATATAGGCGAATGTGCAGAATGTTTTCCTGTGCATTGCGCTGATGGCATTATACAGCAGGGTTCTTTATCGTGCCAAGCCCACCGTGTCACGGGACCTCGTTTATTTTAAGTTCCCATCCGAAAGAACCGTGGCTTTCATTTCGTAATGCCGAGTGCTTGGCGAAAGAAGAGTCACTACCCGCTTTCAAGTCTTGGGTCAGACCCGGTTGGGACTCAACCCCACGACCTCCCCTTTACGGAGCGAGCACTCTACCACAGTGGTTATCGATAGTAGAGTAAACGACCAGTGGTGTGGTCATAGTACTGTTTGAGGCTTCCGATAAAACACAATTAAATTGAGAACACTGATTAAAAACTTACTATTTTATTTATATATTTTCTTTTTAATCGTTAAATGCTAACTGATAATAGTCTAACATAAAATGTATCCTGTACATTTTTCTGACGTACATATATTTTTTTATTGTCATTAGAGCTTATCAACTTCAGTTTATCTATCACCATCATTACTATAAAATGTCACTCACTAGATATATTAGAAGCTTGCTGTTTGTGTGATATTTGCTTATGTCAATAATGAATAATTGTCTGTATGTGCCAATGCACGTGTGACCTAGTTAGTTTTATGAAAACTATATATTTATTACAGATATCGATAAAAAGTCAGACACAAGATACATGTTTGTTTATAACCCTGGATATATTTGTCGTCCAAATGTTACATGTTCCTAATGATCCCACATGTTGCGAGTGTAGCTAGCTAGACAGGTGCTGCTTATCCTTCCGGAGCACCTGGCCTCACTTCCCAGAAGGTAATTCACGTGTTAAAGTTTTTACTTTGCTTTGGGATTGTGATTTGCGTACACGTAATTGGTGTGTTTGTGTTTAATGGTTAAAAAAATTGCTGTAGATTCCACATTTAGAAATGAATTCTGCATCTCTATAGGGTAATATAAATACTTCATTTGAAACTTTATGACAAACGTGATGACTTCAATTTTTCTTTTTTATGCAGCAATATACCTGCTTCTCCTGCTTATGGTGAGTTTGTTTCCCAATTAATACGCTATGGTAGAACTTGTTCCCACTACGGGGACTTTGTACAACGAAGTAGGCTGCTTGCAAATAAATTGTTGACTTGGGGATATTGCAAGCCTAGGCTTATCAAGGCCCTCAAAAAGTTTTATGGTCGTCATCACAGTATTGTTGATAAGTTTGATGTCTCTGTGTCCAGGATTACCCTGGATATATTTGACGTCTCATAGTTCCACGTTCCTTTCACACAATTTTGATTACACACGTGGCGGGTGTAGCTAGCTAAACAGGAGGTGCTTACCCTTCCGGAGCACCCGGCCTCACTTCCTGGTGGAAGTTCACGTGTCTAACCTAACTTGTCAGTTCCAAAGTTTTTACTTTGCATATGGATTGTGATTCGGACATGGATTAGTATGTTTGTTTTGATCACTTTGGTATCAGATCATGTTACACCATTGGGTCAAAAAATTATTTGTATCGAGGTTCATGAAATTCTTGCACACAACGAGCAACCAAGTCCTATATACCACAACCAAAATCAATGGGTTATAATTATCTTTATTTAAAAATTCAAATCTGTTATGTGCTGGTTTTGAATTTTTATTAAAATAATGCATTCATGTGCTGATTTTGAATGCATTATTTTAATAAAAAATCAAAATCAGCACATGACACATCTAAAAGAAAATCCAGTGGTTTTATTTTCTCGTTCTCGGTTTTTCGGTTACTTCAATTACATGGGTTGTGTTGATTTTTTTCGTTCCTTTGTCGTGTTATTTGTTGCTTTAGTTTTTGCCAAATATATGTGTTTCATTAAAGCGATGTGGCATCGCGATCCGTAGTTTTTCCGTCCAAGGAGTAAATCGTGACTGTTTTCCTAACTTGCATAGATTTCATTTGTCACCGAGATCATTGGATTTTTATATAAAAATTAAAATTAAAACGTCACCAACTGATTCAAATTTAATAAAAGATATGAATAAATATTTTCGCTCAAAAATAATTTACATTATTGGTTAAGTCAATACCAAATGCTTAACAAAACAAACAAACATCCACTTTTTTAAAATATCTTATTAATTTTAAATTCCTCAAAAACTAAGGTATACTCCCTCATGCAAAAAAATTTCAAAGCTAAATTTGGTAAAACATAATTTGGTCCTTTGTGTATCTTTCCAACATCTTAATAACAATTTGGGTTTCATAATTTTGATCCAAGCACTACTGGTGAGGAATTGTATTATGTTTTAAAGATAATTGTTTTTCTTAATTGTACATACAGTGTCTCATAAGTCTTTTAGGCTGGATATCATTATATGTTTTAGAATGTTTATATATAGATATGTTTTATGATATATGGCACTTAAATAAACTATTTATAATTATCTTATGTATTCCGAAAAGCTGTATAGTGCTGTAAAATTAAAACTGGTATAATATGTAATTATTTAAATGTTGAGTAATTGAGAACGAATCAATGTGCAACGCGGTATAAATGAAAATTATATTGATATCGTAAATAAATTTCTGATCGTAATTGTCAAAATACACCTGTCATTAATTGTTTATTTTTATTTTAAAATTTTAATTTTCGTGTTTATGGATTGTTTATTAACTTATCAATTTTTATTGTTTACCTATTTTTGTTTTTTTTGGTACAGTTTTAGTCCAATGAGTAATAACGACGGACTTTTTGTTTTTGATCTATATCCGCATGTTTCTATGTTTTCACATAATTTATGGTTGTAGGTGTATGTGCATACTGGTAATTAAATTCCAGATTAACACCAAAATGTCACATTAGTTTGACAGTGATTATAAAACTTTTGAGAAGATTCGGCTGATAAGAAGCATATAAAACACATGTACATGCAGGTCCTACGCAGTTCAACCCGTGAAGAAAGACGAAGTAAGTATAAAGTCCCGGTTTTACAATTGTTTTCAAAACTAACTTATTTTAGTAACTTAAATTCTTTTTTAATATATTTATTTGATCGTACTTTAAACGAAATATCTATGAAATAAATTTCACAAAATCAATATATTAGAACGTATTACAAGCAAATTCTCTGTTTTTGATAATAATTTTTTATTTTTGTAAAGGTATTAATATTATATCAGTTTTAATTATACAGCACTAGACGGCCGTTTCGGAATACAATTCCGTTCCTCATCAGTAGTGCTTGGACCAAAATATATTTTATCAAATTTAGCTTAGGAAATACTTTGCATGAGGGAGTATACATTAGTTTTTGAGAAATTTCAAAATTTAACTAGCAGCAAGTTTAGACAATAGTATATTTCTGACAATAACACACAACTATTGCCTACCGAGTTTGTGTATATAATTATTATTTTGCTTACAATATGTAACTAAATATGGTTAGTGACTATGGCTGTCCAGTAGCTAACTATTGAATGCACATTTAAACGTTGGCCATTCCACACTTTGAAGAGCGTTTTTGTTGGACTGATATGTCCTAATTCGACTATCCAGCCCACTAACCCCTATTTTGATTTTTGAATTGCATACCCCCAACAAGTCAAAATTTAAAATGGAGGTTTAGTGGGCTGATTAGTCGGACGAGTTATGCCCGTTGCACAGAAATGGTTAATTTTTTTGTTTTCTTTTTTCAGGCAAGATGCATTCTGTGGCGTTTGTATTTTGTTTTGGATTAGCTCTGACGTGTTTGTCTACAGGTAAGTCAGATGAAGTCAGATGACATATACAGAACAGGAATGTCGAAAGTTTAGCACTATGCTAACAGTTAAGACCGAATCGGTAGCTCATCTTGGCCCCTTTGTTAGCTATATCATGACAGCTTTTTGGCAACTGTTATCTTTTTTTCTCTGCAGACTTCTGTCAACTAACTATCCATATCTCGATCACACGGAATAAGAGTTTTTACTCTTTTTCATTAGCGAAGTGTTTAACTTTCGACGAGTATCTGTTATAAATAAAACGAAATAAATGTGATATACAGAATTACACATAATATACCCCTAGGAACCGTGAAATGGCCAATTTTGTACCGATCAAATATTTAAGTACTATCAGTTATCTAAAATGTATGCAACTGTGGCTTTCCCTGGTTTGCCACAGCCACAGGAACACATTATGTCCTTGTATTGGAACTGACAACTTTACGTAAAGTAAACTAATACAAACCTATTGAGAATAAGAACTACCATTATAATAGTATCTCTCTTCGATGAAACATATTGCAATAGCCTTTTTGTGTATCAATTTCCCCGCAAGATGACGTCATGTCACCCTACAGGGGGTCACGTGGTTATGTGAGATACTCCGATCTCGCATGGCAAAAAAACCTCTCACATAAACAGGCATGCCAAGGGTTGAAACAAATATGGGAACAAAATATTTATTAAAAGAAAGAATTGTAAATATAAGAAATGACATTTCTGCTCATGGTATTTTTAAATGATGTCATACATGACTTCAAAACATTAATAATTCGCTTGTGAACTTCAACTTTGCACTGTCAATGTTGCGTTAAAATTCAGTAATTCGATTTGGCAGCAAGAGGGTTAAAACATTTTGTTATAACTTTGGTTTTTATCGATCACATGCTTTTGGTTTCAATGCTGAGTAATTCATTTGATACATAAAAGAACATCATCGGAAACCCATGGTGATATTTATTGAATAATGGCGTTTTACGACGCAGTAAAAATTCTGAGATGTTACAGGAAATTAAAAAAAAACAGCACATACCTTGAGCAAGCCAACTGTCAACATTCACAGTTTCATTTGGATCTGCCTGGTGGAATTTGAACCTTGGCAACTAGAGGCACTGTATTCCTAAGCGTGCGCGCTTTAGCTTTGGAACAACCGATAAACTATATACCAAGGAAAAAAACCACATACCTTGGGCAAGCGAACTGACTAACATTCTCGCTCGGATATGTCTGGCGAGATTCGAGCATTGGTGACGAGAGGCCCTGTACATAATCCGTCTGGCAACAATAATGTAATACTGTGCCTGGTTCGTTTAATAACAACATACAAATGACAAAACTATCAATTGTAAATCTATAAGTTTGTATTTTATAAATTTTTGGGAATTCATAAATATAAAATTAATACTTCATTTTTGTTACGATATCGAATTATCATTTTAAATACATTTCACTACAAAATGAAGACTATATTAGATTTATGTTTCACATTGTTTTATTTATGTTATAGATGTAGACGGATATAGCTGGAAGAGGCCTCACTGGTTCTACGGAAACCATCATGGAGGAGGCTCAATCTGGAGGGGAAGTGGCGGATCAAGCTGGGATAATGACGATGACAGTAGACCTTGGACAGCTGGTGGTATCGCTGGATTCAGTGTATCGGCTTTTAGAGGACCAAGCTGGGCTGGATCATCACAAAATTGGGGATCGTCACCAAGCTGGGGCGGATCATCACCAAGCTGGGGCGGTTCATCACCGAGCTGGGGCGGTTCATCACCAAGCTGGGGCGGATCATCGCCAAGCTGGGGTGGTTCATCACCAAGCTGGGGCGGATCATCACCAAGCTGGGACGGTTCATCACCAAGCTGGGGCGGATCACCGAGCTGGGGTGGATCATCACCAATATGGGGTGGATCAAGTTGGAGAGGAGGCTCATCACCAAGTTGGGGCGGTTCATCACCAAGCTGGGGTGGTTCATCACCAAGCTGGGGCGGTTCATCACCAAGCTGGGGCGGATCATCACCAAGCTGGGGTGGTTCATCACCGAGCTGGGGCGGATCATCACCAAGCTGGGGAGGTTCATCACCAAGCTGGGGCGGTTCATCACCAAGCTGGGGCGGTTCATCACCAAGTTGGGGCGGTTCATCACCAAGCTGGGGTGGATCAAGTTGGAGAGGAGGTTCATCACCAAGCTGGGCGTCATCATCAACCTGGGGAAGTGGCGGTAGCAGTGGATCATCTTGGATTCCTGGTATAAATTCTGGTATTTCAAGTAGTCGACACAGTTGGCAGTCACCACAATGGCACAGCGGTACGTTTAACTTTTATATCCATTATATGTCCCATGCTTTACATTTAAGAAATAAGCACCATCTACCCGTGGTATATCGTTGAATATCACACGAGTATATTATTCTATTCTATTCTATTATGATTTTAATCAAACAACGCGAACTCTCGAAAGTGACTTTTACTATTTAATTTTCGAAAAGATTAATTTATACATCCCGGCTTTTGAAACTACCTCCATTGAAATAAATAATGTTTTAAATGAAAATTACGTCGTTCGCGACACATAGCATGACGTCACAAAATGAATAAGGGAGGATGTAATTAAATAGAACAGCCATGCCATGTTTGTTTTACTGCGATTGTATTTGTTCAGGTTTCATATTGAAGGAACGCGCATGCATTTCAGAGTAGTAGTGTTTCACGCCAAGATTCTTTTACTTGTATCATGGCGATCGTTTCTTAAAGCTTAATACTTCCTTGTTTTGTTTCGAAATATGGACGTAATTGCCTTGTGTGTTAGAAGACGACGCAATTTAATGGATAAGGGATATTGCAAGTCTAGGCTTATCAAGGCCCTCAAAGCGTTTTATGGCCGTCATCACAGTATTGTTGATAAGTTTGATGTCTCTGTGTCCAGCATTGCCTTGGATATATTTGACGTCTCATAGTTCCATGTTCCTTCCACACAATTTTGATTTCACACATGGCGGGTGTAGCTAGCTAGGCAGGAGGTGCTTACCCTTCCGGAGCACCCGGCCTCACTTCCCTGGTGGAAGTTTACTTGCCAGTTACAAAGTTTTTTACTTGCTTCTGGATTGTGATTCGGACATGGATTAGTATACCAACTCAAACAAAAAATTGATTTAAATGTCAGGTGAATACAGTACAGACCTGTCGAAAGTTTAACACTGAACTATGGAAAAGGAGTCGAAGCTCGTCTGTCAAATGTCCCAGATGTGGATAGCTAGCGACAGAAAGGGAAAGCACCTGTCAAAACTAGTTATTAACAACGAGGTCCTGAGATGAGTCGTGCCCATTCGGCATGATTTGTTTGGCATGATTGCACTGTATAGTTATTTTAAAAAGTATAGTATATAATACTTATAAATGTTACATTCTTTTGTAGGTGGAAGAAAGAAGAAGTCAGGTAAGTGTTTATATTATTACATACTATAGGACAATGTGGAAAGTTGTATTTGGAAATCTTAACCTAATGAAATGAGAAAAATACATCTCTCTCTCTCTCTCTCTCTCTCTCTCTCTCGTTTAAAAATGTAAAGAGAGGTCAATTGAAATAAATATTGGCGGTAATGTGAGATTGATAGAATCCACTCTTGCTTTGCAGTGAAGACTACCGGTATTCGAATCCATTTTGCGTAATTTATGCAGAATTGGAGAATTTCACCGTCGGGGTTGACAATTACAATCAAATAACAGCCAACGTATTTATCGCAAAAAACTTCGCTATAGCCTAATGTCCCACGATTACTTTACTTCCTTCCTACAATTTTTGTCCAAGCACTACTGATAAGGAATTTCATTCCGAAACGGCAATCTAATGCTGTTAAATTAAAACTGGTATAAAATATGTTATTATCACCACAGGTCCCAATGTCTATTTCTTTAGTGTTTTTCTTTGTTGGTCTAAGTCAAAATCACTAAACCCCTTTATGCCAAAATCTGTCTGACTAAATGACGTTGTGATTTTAATCGAGGTTTTACTGTAAATAGAGAGTTAGAGACATAACGCATTTTGTATATTTCTAGAATAGGCAATAGGAAGTATCACAAGTCATAAAACAGCATTACTTACAGTGGAGTAATTGTGTTTTACGTCCCAGTCAAGATTCTTTTACTTATATCGAGACGGTCTGTTCCTGAATGGTGTAGGAAACCAGAATGCCCGGAGGAAAGCATCAACCTCTAGCAAGCAAACCGACAAACTTTCTCTCACTAGGATCTGTCCCGAGTGGGATTTTACCTAGGTGGTGAGCACAGACATAAAAAAATAACACTCTATACTTAAACTTAACACAAGGTATCTATTTCACGCTATCCAAAACGTTGACCCCCTTGGTTTTTCTTTGTTTTTGAAATAATGCTGAGGAATTCAAAAACACAACATATACCATTCTTTTCTACATATATTCCGCTAAAGAATGATGTATAAAATGTCCGTCATTGTCGTCTCTAAACCGTGTAACTGGACATAAACTTTATTTGACCATTGTACTTTCTGAAATGGCCACAGTCAACTGTGTATGCTAATCCCGTACTGAATTTTGGTAATGTTCTGATTGGCTAAATCAATCTTCTTTTGATTGTTTGAATCTTTTATCCCTATGTACTTTAACTTTTAGCCAATCAGTAAACGCGTGTTTGGACCACTCGGCCACTGAGGTCCCCAGAAAACATCAAGGAAACTGTACTTCTAATTATTATCTTGTAATTATTGCTAAAACTGTGTTTGTTCAATTTCAGGTGTATACTAGATAACTGTGATCACGTGACGTTTACGACTTTATACGACCTTTTATATCCCGTTATTATTTTATTATGTAAAGTAACTTTAGAAATAAATATTAGTTTTTGCACCACCATATAACAACTTTGTTATTTGTTCAACCAAAATGTAAAACAGAATAAACTAAATATCCTCCTTAAGCAACTTACATAGCAATCAGTTTCATCAGTCTAGTATTGCGACCAGCTTTTTTAAATTCGGAGGGTCCGATGGGATTTGAACAACCGCCATGGTAATTAGCAAACGCTTCAAGTTCTAAGGGACGGATTTTGGAAACCTGATATACAATCAAAAACAAACATACTAATCCATGTCCAAATCACAATCAAGAAGCAAAGTTGACAAGTTAGGTTAAACACGTGAACTTCCAGAAGGATGTGGTCCGGAAGGGTAAGCACCTCCTGTTTTGCTAGCTACACCCTCTACCTGTGTAATAACAATTGAGAATGAGAGAATTATGGAGCTTTGGAGCATCAAATCCTGAACACAGAGACATCAAACTTATCAACAATACTGTGATGACGGCCATACAACTTTTAAGGCCTTGATAAGCCTAGGTTTGAGATATTCCTGGGTCAACAATTTATTTGTTGCTTCGTTGTATAAAGGGTCCAAACCGGATTTGACTTTAAGTTTTTTGGGTCCAACAGACTTTGAACAACCGGCATAGAAAGTAGTTTGCGCTTAAAGTTTGGGGGGTTCGACACATCATTACAACTAGCAACACGGATGTGTTTTGGAAACCAACTTTTGGTTAAAGTCCGGAAAGTACGAGGACTTTCTGCATCGACATAGCAAGCAGTTTCTGTTTTATATTTAATATATTCATCTATTGTCTTATTTCGTGATTTTTGCTGTGGTACGTTTTTGGTTGCTAAGTTCATATTATCCGGCATATGTTACCGCATATACTATTACATACTAAAACGTGTTTTCTAACCACTTAGGTGATGGTTAGTTTTTGGAACAGAGAAACAACATAAAATGCCATGATGCAAACCAAAATAAAAACAAAACAACAATTTTATTATAAAGAATTTTATTTCATTAAAATATACATGCACTTGCATCTGTATGTCATTATAATGCATATGGAACCTTACAAAAGTTAACTGAATGATAACATAATGTTTAAAAGAAATAAATGTGAAAGGGGATTTAAATGAAGCATATATTTCGATACAAAATGACAAGTCCTGATGTCCGATTGAATTTCACAAAATAATACAATCATACAAATGACATTTACCATAATATACGTTTGGAAAACGTACACTAAAATTAACATGTAAACGTATCCGACGAACAGAGGATACAATAGGTGATAGCAATAGATTTCAACTGTTAAGCCCCGTCAGAAAAGTAAATAACATATTTACACGAGTTTTTATAATCAAAATTAGAAAACATATGATAAAACTACTTGTATACTAAAAATAGTATTTGTTAAAAAATAAAAATAATTTAAAAAAAACTACGGAATTCCTCAAATATATTGCAACACTTATACTAATAATATCTAAGGTTTGTTAGATCATAAATTAAAAAAAAAAATGCCACAATTCATATACCATGCTGTAAGCGTATTACATTTCAAGACATTATGAAATTGCATTGTTTCGCATTATTTAATTTTCGCGGGTTTTATCACCCTTTTGTATATTAACATGCATTAAATTTCGCGTTAAATAAATGATCGAAAATAGGTACATCTCGGAAAAAATATCGCGTTCTTTAATTTTCGTGATTTTTCTCTATCTATTTGTATTTGCGTTTAAACGAGCGATAAAAAAGAGAAAATAAATACGTTTACAGTATTTTGGTGAAATCTAGTCAAAAATGACTAAACAGGCAAGAATGGCATCCATAATAATATATTATAGTTCCGTTGAAGTATTATTATAGTATAGTTGAAAAATAGTTCCGTATATACCATTTATTGTCATACTTTTAATTTTAAATGAGGACGGCAGTTGTCATGAATATCAAAAGCAAGGCAAGGGGTTAATGTAGATAAACTATATTGAGTATTCCTCAAAGAATAACAGTAAAACCTGCAATAGCAACCGCCTCTATATTAAGTCCAATTCTCCATTAAGACCGATGTTTTATGCTCCCTTTTGTTTTATATTTCAAGCACAAATACTCTCCATACAAAGACTATGTGTCTATAAAGTCCATATTTCTTAGGCTCTATAGGTGGTCTTTATATACATGTTTTATTGTATATCACTACATAATTTACATATAAGATGATAGATGTGACTCAAAATAAACAGCCATATATTGTTCGCCCTGGTCATAAAATGACAATATCTAATATGTGAGCAATATACTGTAATATAAGAAACAAAAAATATTGATTTGTTCATCCACTGATGCTCAACTAATTATGAAATTGTTCATCCACTTTTGTTTAACTATTAATAAATACCACAAACCTAAGTGTAAAAAGGAATTTAGACTGTTGCTTTTCTATTTACAGATATTTTTTATATAAATCTGTATATAATAATATATATAAACTGAAGTCATTCACTAAAGTCTTTATTTACACTGAGAAAAAGTCTAAAGATAACTAAAATAAGCCATTTTGAACATTTCTGTGAAAAAAATCAACTATTTGACATAATATTCAATGGATGGATGTACAAAACTAAGTCTAATTTCTTATGTTAACCGCACAATATATTTACATATTCATATGCAAATGTTATTCTTTCTTCCTCTCCCTTCATTATAGCACAATGTGTTTGGAGTCTTGTTTTCGTCCCTCCATATCTCCATATGTTCTAATTCAAATGGTTTTCCTCCTCTCATTTCTACCTAAACGTCAAGTTTGGAGTCGTTTGTCCGCCCCACCATATTATAAATCAAATGATTTCCCCTCTGCATTTATTAAAACACCAAAAAACAATTAGATTTTTTTGTTCCCCCACATATCCTTTTTCAAATGGTATTCTCTCCTCTCCATTTATCATAAAACAACGAGTTCGGTCTTTTGTCCCCCACAGTTCCTAATTCGAATCCACTTTTTAATTATCATAAAACACTGAGTTTAGAGTCTTTGGCTGCCCCCTCCATATATGCAGGATTTTCATACATAGCAGGATCACTGAAGTGTTCAGCGTCAAACTTGTTCTGATTGTAGACTCGTTCTTCTCTTTTTAATAAATCTTCCTTCCTACTTCTTCTAAAATATACAAAATACATTTAACAAATGCATGTAGCTGGTTTGAAAAATAATGTTAAGATGATTTAATTTGAAAAACATAAATAGTTGAAAACATGTACTGCCAATAACAAGATAGCACCCCCACCACCACAAACAACAACAACAAAATCAACAACAAAATTCATATAAAACAGGTTAAATATTCTTATTTATAATATGGCTAGGAATGCAGATAACACCGTTTACGTTTTGAGCATAATTTCAAGCATGTTGCTATTTGGTGTATGTTGGGAAAGGGGACTGAAAGAGTAAACGCCTCCCTTCTACCTAGCTACACTCGCCACGTGAAATTAAATTTTTGAGGATGAAAAATCACGGAACTTTTGGACATCAGATATTGAAGAAAGTCTTAGTTACCCACCTTGTCATGTATACTGCATAACCAATAATAACACAGATAATTATAAAACCAACAATGGCACAAGCTACGGCTACTGGTATCTTCCAATTTTCCTGAAATAGATAAAAAATTACGCTAATAAAGGAAAAATTAACGGTATGATGTAGAAAGAAAGGGAACTTTTGGTTGCATTTTGTTACCTCACTACCGGATGGATCTGGATGTGTTCCATCTCACATCAAAAGTGTACTTTATCTCATTGCTTAAATTTATATGGAAGAATGTTTTTGTGGTTAATCAAATATGTCAAATGTATTAACAGAACATTTTTCTCTTAGACTTGAATGTTTAACTTTATTTCCAAGAAGTAATTGTTTTGCTGAAAAATATGTAAGCGTAAATTCCAATTTTATGATTTTCAGTAAACGAAAACACTAGTGCAATTTTTCTGTTGAAATCTTTTAACTAACATGTATATTCCGTTAGAAAAATTACTGCTGTATTCATACAAGGGAGACATTAGGAGATTTATTCCTTTTGTAAAGAACTCATTGGTGGAAAGATATCGCTGTTACAAATGTTAGTTGGACAGCAATAAACAATGTTTCTACTAAAAGTCGTTAATATGAAAACTTCCACGACGTTTTTTCTTGAAATTAATTGATACTTATGCCGATTTAATCAAATGATAAACAAACCTCTTCAGAAGCAGTTGGCTCGGCTCGGGAATGCAGCGTTTTGCCAGCAGTAGCCAATGATGACTCTAAATGTGCCCGTGTTGGTGGTACGAGGTGTTCTACATCCCCGCCATCTTTCCGCTGAACTCGATAGGCCACATCTGAGACTGGTTTTCTAAAGAGTGGAAACGATCGGTAAAATAATTTGACATAGAAGAAAATGAATTTGAAATGTACCAATTTAAACGCAGATTATAATTTGGGTAAAATCACATGATTTTGAAAAAGAATAAATTTCACTATAATTGTATTTAATTTTGGGGCGATTTAAATTAGCCTTCACGTTTCAAAGTTTTTACTTTGTATCTGGATTCTGATTCAGACATAGATTAATATGTTTGTTGCTGTTGGATTCATTACTATATTACCATGAACACTAAATAACATCTCAAGAAATCAAGACAAGGTAAAAGTTACAATTAATAAAGTGTCATCTAAACACTTCCAGCCCCAATCTCATTCGAGATGTTTATATTGTAAGTAATATTGTAGTCGATTTTTACTTGTTTAACCTAACTTGTCAGTTTTTACTTTTCTTCTGGATTTTATTTTGGACATGGATTAATATGTTAATAGCTCCTCATACTATGTATTTCCTTAGCTAAATTTGGTAAATATATTTTGGTCCTTTTGGGTATCTTTTCAACATCATGAAAACAATTTTGGTTTTAAAATTTTTGTCAAAGCACTACTGATGAGAAATTGTATTCTGAATCGGCCGTCTAGTACTGTAAAATTAAAACTAGTGCAATATGTAATTTTAATTGACATGGTGACCAATAACTCCAATATTACTGTACATATAGCTTACCCATTGGAATCTTTTACATCATTGTTTACATCAGTTAACTCCACGTCAAAATCATTCTTTTTCATACCTTCAAAATTATAAAATCAGAAAAATCATTCATGTCGTCAATACATACAGCTGTTAAAACTATTAATTGAAAAATGTTTTTAAAAATAAAATAATGATAATTTTTGGCTTTAAAAGTTAATGACAATACTAATAAATTAGCGTAATTTTTTAAAATACGAGTCCATCCTTAGTATCTTTAAAGGTGTTCCATATGTTCAACCAAACTAATATAATGATTCCCTTGTTGGATTTATTATTCCAGTTTTTATTGTTTCTACTTTGCTTCTTGGATTGTGAATTAACCATGGAGCGGTATGTATGCGTTGGATTACCACGATAGCGCCTTCTGTTGTATGTGCTTTGTCATTTGTTGACGTCACGTTGAGTCGATTATTTTGATTAAATGAAGATTGAAGACTAGTTTCAACAAGAAAGAGTACAAAATTGCATTGAGACACTGTTTGACAACCCTGGTTCAATTAGTATGTTATAGGAAATATTGCAGATACCTGGATTAGACTTTGCGAAGGCATCTTTAATTGCATCTTTAATTTTATCTTTTTCCCCGTCTTTTGTTTTGCCATCAAGTTTTATATTTCCCGCCAATTTAGGTTTACATCCACATGGTTCGGCCTGTACGTCTGTCAAAGCTTTGTGTAAATCTGTATCATTGGGTTGTGTAACAAACATTGGATTCGGTTCTTGATCCAAAACAGATGCTGCATATTCCAACGGGGCTATATCTTCACTAGATAAAATATATTCATTGAAAGAAAGGTAAAAATATATTCAAATTCAAATAAATAAGTATAAACTAAACAAGAAACAGATTTACGACAAATAAACGTCTCTAGATTTTTTTTTCTGCATCTCGATTTTTTAAGTGAAGCTGAAGTGTTATTGCCGATGATACAAATTATGCACATTTCGACAAAGAAGGTAAGATTTTAATGTTACACTGTTTTCGTAATTGTGGCAATGAGTAAAATAAACGATTTAAGTATTATTTACACAGCATAATTATAAAAAATGAAATGGTTCTGGATAACGACTGATGGACTGGAACATCTAGAAAACATGTGATCAGTCAGAATCTCTATAACATGTTTTGCTGGGGAACCAGAATCATTGGTTGGTTTAGATTGAGTAAAACTTAACACAGAATTAAAGTTTCTTTTAACAGTTAAAGATTGCTAGCGTTATATCACTATACTTCAAATACAGATGTCACAAACATAAACAATAAAGTATAAAGTATTTTACCCATTATTTCCAACAAGTTTGTAGGCAGGCGTAGAGATATCTCTCCTGTTTCGTTTTGACAGATTACGCACTCGGATCTGTACCTCAGTTGCACCTTAAAAATAATAAGATATATTGCACTGGATATATTTGACGTCTCATAGTTCCATGTTTCTTTCACACAATTTTGATTACACACTTAGCGAGTGTAGCTAGCTAAACAGGAGGTGCTTACCCTTCCAGAGCACCCGGTCTCGCTTCCCCGGTGGAAGTTCACGTGTTTAACCTAACTTGTCAGTTTTTTACTTTGCTTCTGGATTGTGAATCGGACATGGATTAGTATGTTTGTTTTTGATATATAAACCAAATTTTGCTTATATGTCGGAAAAGAATAGCATGCTTTTGTTTCATACGTTGCAGTAACAAGAATCTACGTGCGAACTCAATTTATTTTTCAGTTAAAATTTATTTGCTAGTAATTAGCCGAATTCACATACAAGGAGATAATGACTGAGAATAAAAAATAAAAGGACTCGAACCCATGGGACGTCAAATATAACCAATATTATTTTGGTATAAAGATATATAACATTTGTCATCAATATTGTAATGAAAGCCATAAAACTTTTTCAAGCCCTTGATAAGCCCAAGATAGCAATACACATAGATACAAGTATATATATGTATTCGCAGAGCATTGATGTTTTGCGACATTTAGTACATCAGATTTGACTTATATAACACATTGTTTGTGATAAATATTTAACGAACTCTCTGTAGAAAGTAAATTATTATCTGACATTTATATATATATATTTATAGTTTTTTGTTGTGTTTTTTTGTATTTGTAAATAGTAGTATTAATCCAATTATAAATTGTAACACAAGACAAAGATATTAAGTTCAAACAAAACATTCTGGTCCATGTCCTATCAATATCCCCAAAGGAGACTTAAAACTGAAAAATATATGGATTTATATAAATTTTTCAGACAACATCAACTTATCAATGATCGTGTTAACCTCTATTAAAAATTGGAGTTCATGTCCTTATACGTAGCATGTACCAGAACCAAAAATGCATTATGAGGAATGTCCAACCGTTCTATGTTCAAACAGAATTCAATTGTACAACTCCATATGCATTTTAGTATCTAACTTCGAAAAAAGATGTTTGCTTATCTGTAATTGTGAAGCAAATAGGTTCACCAACGTAACAAGCGACCAATACACCATAACGTTTTGTGGAACATTTTGAAAACATTTGCGTCAACATATTCAATAACATTGTTTTTACAGGGAAACGTCAACTAATATGATTCTATATCAAAGGAAATAGTTGCTCATCATAAATTTTTGGGGTACTACGTGGCACGATGACAAACTAGTTAACTGTTTGTTGTCTAATAGAAACAATTGTTTTGCACAAATGTAATAGGGTACTGTAAATCACTTTATTTTCGCGATATTAGCGATCTGTTCAAGAATCGCAAAGATAAAGTGCGCGGAAATAAAAGTTCACGAATTGGGTAAAGGCCAAGTAATTAGATGAACATCATATTAACATTTAAATCGATTGCATTAAGAAAAACCTTCTTTAATATTAAGGTTCCACATGGGATATCACAAAAATTTCATGTCTCGAAATTGTTTTCATCACAGGATCGCGAAAAAAGGTGCCGCAAAATTAAAGTGATTAAAAGTACCAGGTAGTACGATGGGGAGCCATACGTCTGCCTAATTCATCCAAAACGGTTGGCATACATTACATTGATTAAGTTAACTTAGTTAAAGTCTGTCCCGAGCCATTACGCCCATCAGGCCGGAGCTTATCCCGGTTTCGGTGGCGTTAAGCAACTGAGAGTGCAAGACTCTCCCCTGAATGGGACGCCGGTCCATCGCAGGGTTAACCCCCAGCATTTTGCTGGTACTCATTTATTTTTTAGCTGAGTGAACTGGAACAACGTGAAATTAAGTGTCTTGCTCAAGGACACAACACATCGGCCGGTCTAGGGATCGAACCCACGACCTTCGAATCATGAGTCCGATGCCTTAACCACTAGGCCACGCTCTTCCACATTGATTACATTTACATTATGATTTGGACAGGAGTTTGATTTTTTTTTTCTTTCTTGTCACTATTATAATCAAGATAATGTTTACCTGCATTTCTTTTTCTCCACAGCGTCTCCAGACCTTGTTTTATTTTTGTGTATTTAAGAGAAGCTGATGTTCCAAAGACGTAAATCTTTCTTAGTTTACTAGATTTACATCCACACAGAGACATGCTTGCTGCCTTCAGATCAGTATCTATTTCTTCATATGACGGAATAGAACTATCACCAGTTAGGTTTACTCCAGATACATTAACTGTGTAACGTATCTTGTTAACTGTTTCCCTGTAAAATATAATCAAAATCAATCAACAAAACAAAAACGAACTTGAATTGTTGTAAAATGTTCTTAAAAATAAATGTGTTTGTTTAAGCTGTTTTGATTAAGAAAACGACTAAGTGTCATAAGTTTTGACTTAATAATTCTTTGAAAACAAAAACAGATTACATGAGATAGCTTTGAGAAGACTTTTAAACATTTTATTATT
Organism: Anadara kagoshimensis; assembly: GCA_021292105.1. Taxonomy (NCBI): domain Eukaryota; kingdom Metazoa; phylum Mollusca; class Bivalvia; order Arcoida; family Arcidae; genus Anadara; species Anadara kagoshimensis. The sequence goes on along the minus strand of CM037860.1, from coordinate 53,279,952 downwards.
CCTAAAATGGTTTTAATTTCGCTAGACGAATGTTTCGAAATAAAACTCCTCATGAGTATTGTTTGACCAAATTTGTGAAAATCGTATTATAGTTTTTAGATGTTTAAATGAAAAAATAGGACCAAAATTGATTTTACTAAATACAAACAAGGCAATAATAAATATTATCGTTATAATAATAATATTATGTAATTTATGTAAATTAATCTTATCTCGATGGTAATGAAAACGAATAAAATAAAATAAAAAAGGCCAACTATTACTGTAGATCACTTATTTCGAGAGAGATTTATTTTCGCGTAAATTCGCGACCTGTCCTATTCGCGAATTAAAATATCACGCGAATATTTTCATCACACAGATATTGCTATGTTGATAAACATATAATGTATTCAATAAGATTCCAAACGCGAATTCAAATATTCGCAAAAACGCCAAGATGGTCTTGACGCAAAATTTTCTACTTGCGAAAAATTAGTGATATACAGTATAATTACAATAATTGTTAACTTACCACACAGTACTTGAATACTTTTCACTAGATAAAATAGTCACTTCTACATCATTACCTGTAAAGTAATGAAATGATCTTATATTGTTAGATACAGTAAATTTGAGCAACAACAGGGGTTTTGTTATTTAATGTTATAGCAGCGCAAATTGTAACAGTGCTGAACAATGACCCATACAGGTTAAACAGTAAACAAATTATGAGATAATTAAGATTTTGCATTGATTCTTACTTATCTAATTTACAAATAAAAATAAAGAAGTGATCAGACTAGATGATCATCTCTTATAAAACAAGATATGGTAAATGTTGGAATACGTAGGTATTGTGAAGTCAATCCTCTACATCATTCATCGAACATCAAATCCATACTAAACACATTTGAAGTGGCAAAATTTACAAAATTATTATTTGAAAAGCACTAAAAGAACTTCTATTTTCGAATAATATTGAATAAAAATATTTGATGAACAAAAACCATAGCAGAGACTAAAATGTAAACCCAATCTGCTTAATTCTCATTTGGGATGATTGATTTAATATTAAACAGCTTCTCAATTAACACACCAAGGTAGATGACAATGATTGCAAAAATTGTTGAACAGAATGAAATATAGATTTTATCATGTAGGTACTTTCTGTCATGGAAGAAATTTAACTTACTGACATATTTATTCTTCCATGAAGCTGTCAATCGATTCTTTAATTTAACTGCATCGAACGCCTTCTTTACATAGAGAACTCGAACCCGTAAGCCATTGTTCAATGTTACTTTGTATTTGTCTTTGATAGATGAAATCTGGTTCAAGTTGTTCTGGATTCTTGTTTGGATGTTTGGATGAGTTTTCTGCCAGGATTCTATTCTTGTTGCATTTACTTCCATCTTATAGAACAATTTATTTACTGTCACACTACAAAATAATTAAATATTTATCTAGTGTTTGGAATACTGTTTCGCTAATATTAAACGTCAAAAAGATTCGCATCAAGTAATTCATGATCACCAATAAGATGATTATATCATTATGTACAAAGCAAACGACATCCTACCTACTACAAATTTGTTTTCATGTTCCATTGTATGATCTTTAGCAAATGACAAAAATGTTAAATATTACACAAACTGTGCAATAATAATTTTGCATTTTCTTGCTCATGATGGCTTTTTCTATACTAAAAAAATTCGAATGTTATCATTAATTTTGTATCTTGTCTTGTTTTTGCCAAATAAGCTCTGAAGCTCTGATCGATTTTATGTTATCATTAATTTTGTATTGTGTCTTGTTATTGCCAAATAAGCTCTGATCTATTTTATGACATATTATGCTAAGTTCGTTCAATTTATTTTGTGTAATGCAACTATAAACGAAATAACTAAATATATATTTGTTTTGTTTTGTTTGGGCGTTACTTTCATGCTATGTCATGTTCTCGGTTGCATTGGTTGTTTTTACAGTTTCAAATGATAAATTTCAGCTACAAACACTTTCTTTATTTTAAATACATTTTAGACCAGGTCTTTAGTGGTTAACTGATAAATATGTCTTCTACTTACTTATTTGATACCACAAACTGTTGATTATAAACTATCTCAGTTTTTACTGCTGAATTTTGAAAGTCTGAAAAATACCATATAAAATAATATGCATGATTTTGTCAGACGGGAATGTTAAATTTCTGTTTAAGGCATTTATGCATTAAAATTCTAATTTTAATAACTTAAAAAATCCGTGTGTAATAGTATACATTTCAGATACAATTAATTTAAGACAAAATGAGCAATCTATAAAAATGAAAAAGGGCTTGTAAAGACTATTATAGAACTAAATCTTAATAATGATGACAATGGCGTTAATTAAAGTTTATCTACATGAAACCGACCCTAGATGCAAATAGGTAACCTTTTGTCTATTCATTAATCATTTTATCTCTATTTTATGAGGAGTGCAGAATTTATTTGGCTCATTTTTTAAACCAACTACAAAATTAATCATGTTGCGACCGCCATGTCGATAAACCTAATATGAAATTCCTCAAACAAGGTCAATCCCACATGCAGTGTTTTTGTAACTAAATCTGGTAAAATACATTTTGGTCTATGGACTTTTTTCAAAATCTCAAAAAAATTTGGTTTCATAATTTTGGTCTAAGCAATACTTATGAGGAATTGTATTCCGGAACGGAAGTCTAGTGCTGTAAAATTAAAACTGGTATAATATTCGACTGATTCCTCAAGTTCTGCTTCATATTAAGACTTATACCTGAATTATGACGCACACAGAAGGCTACATTTGAAACTTTATGACAAACGTGATGACTTCAATTTTTCTATTGTAAACTTTCCTTTTTCAAGCAGCAATATACCTGCTTCTCCTGCTTATGGTGTATTTGTTTCCCAATAAATACGCTATGGTAGAGCTTGTTCCCACTACGGGGACTTTGTACAACGAAGTAGGCTGCTTGTAAATAAATTGTTGACTCAGGGAATAGTTGCCTAGGCTTATCAAGGCCATGAAAAAGGTTTATGGCCGTCATCACAGCATTGTTGACAAGTTTGATGTCTCTGTGTCCAGGATTGCCCTGGATATTTTTGATGTCTCATAGTTCCATGTTCCTTTCACACAATTTTGATTACAGATGTGGCGGGTGTAGCTAGCTAAACAGGAGTTGCTTACCCTTCCGGGGCACCCGGCCTCACTTCCCTGGTGGAAGTTCACGTGTATAACCTAACTTGTCAGTTCCAAAGTTTTTACTTTGCTTCTGGATTGTGATTCGGATATAGATTAGTATGTTTGTTTTTGATTAATAAGATACCTAGTACATTACTGACCTTGATGTGATTTCCATGCCTTCTGAACGGCACCTTCAAGTGCAACTTTGTCCCCCATTGTGATGCCATCGCCCGATTCTTGTTTTAGACTAAATTCGTACAGTACTGATGGTCTGTAGGCATTAGTTGTAGATGCCTTGTATACAGACGCTTCAACTTTTGTAACAAAAAGAGCTGTTTCCATAACCCTATAACTTGGCTCCACATAATAATTTGGCGAAAAGTGTTCTGTATCTTCCTTAACTGTGTACAACATTGTGGCCAGTTCAATTCTGTTGGTGAAAAAACGTGAATAAAAATTTACAATAACTATAATAACGTATAATAAATATAAAGAAACACAAATTGTGATTCCAATTTTTAAAAAAACAAATAAGAGACAGCTTATGAAACTCAACTGAAAGAATAATAGTTTGAAAATTATTTACATTGTTTTATGATTATTTCATAAAAACATACTAAGGTTTGAATGACGTACAAGTGTGATCATTCTCATAATATTAGTATAAGCTCATAAATATTTAAGTGCTTTTCTGATAGTTAAGCATTTTTAATAGTACATAGAATACATACCCAAAAGTTCCAACATAACGTTCTTTCTTTATTAACTGAACTGTCAGTGATGTGTTATCTGGACAAAAAAGAAAATAAACTTTAAAACAGAATTGTTTATAAGAAACATGTTTTTACTCTGTACTATAGTCCGTCATCGATATTGTGGCAGAGTGTTTATAAACACGGGGATCTTAGGATATCTACATTATATGGACTCGTCCATGTTTATAAACAACCTGCCACAACATCGCTGACGGACTATAACGGTGTATTATATGGTTATAATAATACTACTCCAAATATTAAACGAAATAACGCAAGAAATGTACTTTGTAATTGCCTAAATCAACAAACAAAAGAATCAATTAAACAGGACAAAATTAAAGAATATTGAGATAAATGACCATTGTTTGGTTTTAGTACTTTCAATAAATCCCTAGCCACCACGATATAGTCAAGTTGCAGTATCTCCGTTTTATTGTTCATCGTATCTAAATTATGATTGCGTTAACTACTTTAATATATCATATAATTTAAAATTTTTTCTTATATATTATTAGCTATAAGTCAAATAAGACTCCGATATTCTAAAATAAAGTTGTTTTGTTTTTATCACAACCACATCCACATTGAATTAATTGACGTTTTAATGTACTTAAATAAGACCGTTATTTTGTCATACTTGTAGTCATTGATTTTGTCATTTTTTTCTATTTCCATACCTCTAACGTGTGCTTTCCAAGCCTTTTCAACAGCTATCATCAGAGCAGTTTGGTTGAAGGATTTCTCTTGTTGTATCAAATAAAACCTATAGCAATCCTCATATCGCTGTAATTCTTCATTTCCATTATATAACTCTTCGCTCACATTAGTTGCTAACAACGTCATATTGGCACTTCGTGTTAGTGACGGATAATGGTAGCCAACCGCATCTTTTAAAAAGTACGAGTATTTTGTGATGGTTTCTTTCTTATACCTTTAATAAGGATAGGGCAAACAATGACATTTATAAACCACAAATTTAGCATAAATAATATAGTAATTGAGTAGGGTTGTGGAGGTTGACGCCCCAGTGAAGAGTCTTAAACTTATATCCAGGCGGTCAGTTCATACATGATGGAGGAAACTGGAATGGCCTAAGAAAACCACCAGCCTTCAGCAAACGAACTGACAATCTTTCAACAGTATTGTAAGCATAATATTGTAACAAAAATTGCTTTTTAAACAACAAATAAAAAAAGAAAAACACCATTATTTATCTAGTGAATATATTAATTATAAAAAGGAAAATACGGCTTCTTAAAAATATCTTTGATGAACGTAGCAAGATAAATAAAGGGATAAACCCTAATGATTTTTATATAACTTGAAGGAAATTTGTAGACATATTGTTGCCTTAGAAACGTTACAATTAAACATAAACATACCGGTCAATGACCAAAAGCAATTGACAACACGTGTTAATTTTCGATCTTCAAATACAACCCTACAATTGCATCCAATGATGAACCGCGATTTTAGAACTCAACATTGCATTAGTGGTTCAAATAAATAACTATCCAATATTAAGCTAAAAAAAGGCACGAAGAAATTGATTGAATAAAGTTTTACTAAACCGGCAATTTTATTTAATATCTGCATAAAACTTACGTTGACATTTTAATATATTCTTCCCTCTCCATTGAAACAATATCAACTGTACCTGGAATATAAAGAGAAACTATCATGAAAAGGTTTGAGTATATAAATATACAGTGTCTGGTAATAAAAGGCAAATTATTATAAATATAGTTACATACCGGATATTTTTCTAAAGAAATTTATATTGACAATTGGGTTTAAGCTCTATCATGTTAAAACATCGTTGTGCAGACATTTTGGAAAACTATAAGGTCGCTTATTAAAGGTTTACGTCGTTTTTACGAGAAAAGGTGGCATGATTTGATTACATATCCAGTGGCAAAAATTGTTCCGCACAAACTTTAGGGGTATCCAATGGTAAAGCGACGAAATCCATTATCAATAAATTTGTTGTTTTTAACAATATTTTTTTGGATTTTGCAAATACAACACTGTCTTACCACTATTCAGTTGCTTCATCCAGACCATTTTAAGTGCATTTTTGATTTCCTGATGTTTTGACTCCTTTACCCTTCCTCTCAGATTTAACTGGAATCGGTCGCTGAACATCTGAACAGAGCCTGAGCGTTTTAGTTCATAAATCTCCTTCCTTGGTGACATGAAGGTAATTTTATCTTGTAATGTCTTTATATCAACATGTTGTTGCATGGACGCATCAACTATTTTACCAGAGACATTGACGACAAAACTATACTGCCATTGGTTTTCTCTGGAAAGAGAAGTTTATAGTTGGTTTAAGTGCAATTATGTAAAATTGATGGCGGAGAATATTTGTTTAAGATTTGCCAATTCTTTTATATCTTTTATATATAATATCTTCTAGTTTAATCCTAATTTGTCCTTGATAAAACAGCCAAACAATCTGATATCATAATAACTTTTGATGATAAAACAAATAACACATTTAAACAATTCTTTATATAGTTTTCATCGTGAATATGTGACCCATAAGCCTGAGGCTCTTTTACTAGCTTAAATGCCATTGTTTTCGTTTATTTCAATTATTCTGAATATTTAACCTGTCCACATCTTGTACTCCCTTCCCAGTAAATTTTAAAATATAGGTTTACATTTTCCAAATTAACATACCCTGAGCCTGTGTTTATAACATGGTCTTCTTTTGTTATTGCAAAGTTAGATTCTTCTGTCCAGGTTAAACCTTAATAAATATAAAATTTGTAAATGTTATATATAATGTATTAAAAGTAGAACTGTGAATTACAGATACAGTGAAACTGTGAAAAAGGACTGCCGTAATGAATGCACTTTAAGAATGATGATTTACTTATCAAAATGTTTCCCTCAATTTTAGTCATTGATCATATAAAAAAATATGTTCTTTTCAAGGCGTTTATTGATAATAATCAAGCTTTGTGATTTTGATTGTTTGACATCACAAATGGACGATTTACATAATAACTTACAATGTACTTCAATGTGCAAAGAAAACAATAACTCCAGAATTTGAACTATTTTTGTATGAATTAATAAAATCAAGTTTGAAACGTACGTTATCATTTAGCACCTCCTATTTAGCTAGCTACATCCGCTATGTGTGTAATCAAAATGTGTGAGAGGAACATGGAACTATGGGACGTCAAATGCATCCAGGGCAATATAAAATTAAGCTAAGAAGATATGAAAACATGAGAAAATATTCACCTTTTGTAATATTTCGCAAGAATGATTTAAAGACACCACTGAATTTCTCCATGTCTTTCTTATATATTCGTCTATTAATAGTGACTTGGAACATCTGTGATAGACGATAATATTTTTGTACATCAACCAGTTCATAATGTTTTCCCAAAGGACTTAGTATTTGTATTGTTCTTCTGATGTGGTCAAAACTTGGTTTGCTAACTAAAACGTTGTCAATCTGTTGTGTGTTGCTTGTTTCTAGGCTATACAGCAAACTCAAAACTGCGTTTCTACAATTAAAAAGATATTTGTCAATCCATAATTTTATATTTACTTAGATACCAGTAAAACGTTCATACGATTCTTTTAAAATATCAAGAAATATATCGTATTACTTACTTGTCAACTATTGATTACGTTGTTCCGAGAATTTAACATTTTAAACGTATCAAAACAAAAGGGGTTTTTATTATATATCATTTCGATAGTGTCTTGCAGAAAATTTGCATTTTCAATATATTAATTTTACCAAATACAGGTTTCTCCTTCCCCTTGTTTCCAAGAGAATAAATACAAATGCATGTATAATATTTATAAACAAAATCGCAAAAAGGTGTACATATACTTTGATTACGTGATTCAATTCATCTGATAAACGTTTAGAGTGCAGTTAAAATGTGCATTCAACATTTTAAATATATGTTATTAATAATGGTTTATATATTGATCTAGTACCTATTCTTATCTACGACTTTTTCCTGCTTCAATATTTTTGCACCTGTGACAAGTGTAACGCCTGTTAAAAAGAAGATAAAACAAATATTAGTCTCAAATATAGGAAAACAGAAAACTGAATAATATCTAAATTCAAAATTATAAATAAAATTGAAAAAAAATAATATCATTTATTTCTATTGTATTTGAATATTTAAGCATTCATAAGTCCATATATATTGCCTGGAGTAGACTAAAAGGGTCCGTTCTGAGTATCAATGAAGGCGAGGAAAAAGAAAATCTGACCCAAGGGGTTTAACATTTCAGTCAGCAACGAGGTTTGCCGAGAACTTCTAACACAAAAAGTTCCACTATTCTATATAAGCTGAGAGGTTCATAATATCAATTCATTTAAACACAATAATCAACTATAGGACAAAATCACTCATTAAAGTTTTTTTTATAGGACATGGTCCAATTTGAAATATATCCTTAGACAGAATTAAAAAAAGTCGAGTACATTTTTGAATGTAATTTATTTTTATATCTTCAGTCGTATATAATTAGCACTTACCATTGGTGTTATTCCATAGTACTTTAATTTTTGTCGACAACCGTGCATAGTCCTTTACCTCCACACGTTGTGAAAAGTATAATACAAAAAGTTCTTGGTATCTTTTCAGTGACGTTAAAGGGGTCCAATCTAGGTAACTGGTATATTTAGTGTTTGTTCCCGTTTCTGTCAAGTTTATGTGTTGATTAAGAGCCAGCGCCGATAGTTCACCTTCTTGAGTTGATTTGAAGGTGGTATTGTCTGCTGTCACTGTATATAATACCTTATATAGGCTTTTGCTGTAAATGTAGATTTACAGTTTTTTTTCATTTTGACAAACAATAATATCTTTTAAGTCTAAAGATGTCTGTTTAACTTTAATAATAATTGACCAAATATTAGCATTTTAAACGAAATTGTAACAAGCTTGAAACTACAGCTGAGAATATAAACAGTATGAATAAAAGATATATTTCTTATCAAAACATACAATAAATATAAAATATAAAAATGACGAATTCTTCTTCTTAGTAGTAGTTATTATAGTTAAATATTATTAATGTTTCTAATTAGTCTTACCCGGTTGTTTGAATTAACTCATCCTGGAGAAGAATCTGTACTTTTACATTGGTGGATGTTATTCCTAAAATACCAAATTGTTGCTAATTATTTAATAATTTACCTGATCGTTGCGTTTATGTAGTATACAGGGGTATCTTTGGGTAAATCCGAAAGAAATGATTGTGTGATCAAGATTTTTATATGTTTTCAAAATATTTTACTCTCTAAACGTACAGTATTTAAAGAAAACTTAGAAACCAGGTATGGCCCAAAATCAATTTTAACAACTTATGTACGTTTATAAATTGACATATGTCTGGGTTACTAGTATATACACTGACACATTAACATGTGACATCAAAATTAAATTATTATAAAGTAGCCTTCAATGTGGATAAACAAAGAAGGTATCAGGCATATATAAACATATTCACAATAAATCGTAATGACAACATGTATTTGTATTTTACTGTCAAATATTAACAATTTGACTGTACCTGTTTTCGATAAAACATACAGAATCAATTGTATTGCAATTCCCAGTGAAAGACAATGGGGTCATGACCCTTGATGTGTATCAATTTTCCCGCAATATTACGTCATGTCCTACACAGGGGGTCGCGTGGTCATGTAAGACACGCCGATCTCGCATTGCTAAAAACCCTATATCACACGAACAAATATGGAAAAAATAGCGCGAAGGTACAAACTATTTATTAAAAGAAAGAATTGTAAATATAAGAAATGACATTTCTGCTCATGGTATTTCAAAGGGTATGTCATTTCTTAAAGAATGAATAGATTTGGTATTTACCAAACTTCTTTGCAATCCAAGCTTTTTGCAACAGCTTTTCCATTTCTTTTTTATCTGTCAGTAATACTGGTTTGGTAAGCAGGAAAGAAAACTGTTCTTCGTAGCGGAAAACTTTTGTTTTCTCAACCAGATTGTAAATTTCTGTTGTTGAGCTTAGACTTTGTAATATATCTTTCAGTTTGGTACTGTTTGTCTTTTGGAACTGGTTTGAATCTAATGTTGCTTCATTAACAGCAAGATAATATATAACCTTGTATGAAAGTCCTCTGCAAAAGGAAAAAACAAAGATAAATAGATTCATTAATAAATAAAAAAATAAAGGAAATTAAACCGAGATTTGTAAAATAATATGAATAATATAATACTTCCAATGTTTACAGTGATATTTAATAAGAAAATGTGTCAAAATGCATTACATTGCATCAATTGTAGATTAGAGGTTTGAACAGAAAAAACTGTTTAATAGACAAAATATTCAAATTAAAGTTAAGTAACTACATTTCCGTTTTATTTGGAGATCTTTATCTAGTTTCAAAATATGGAATTCTTAATATACCAAGATTAAGTAGAAAGAATAATCACAATATCAAATATAAATTTCCTTATTTTGGTTTTGATAACTACACTTTTTACAGGTAAAGTTTGATCATTCAAATATCAACCTCATACTTCATATTGTGCACTTTCAACATAGATTTGATTTCAAAATGGATTGCCTGATTTGTTGATTTGACTGTTTTGTTTAAAATACCACTCATTAATTTACTTACTCATTGGTTAAATACTTCTCCTGTTTTCTTATGTCTATTTTTACATTGTCCTTTGCGTTCCATATACCTAAAGTAAAAGAAAGACATTTTCAATTAAAAACATGTACTTGGCAACAGGCAACGCAAGTAGTAAGTTTTGTAATTACAGTACTATTGGACATTCTTAAACCATCCCGTTTATGAATGAAGTATTAAAATTAAAATAGAAAAAATAAAACCGTAAGGAAAGCAAAGCTTAATAATTGTTTAATAAGGATACTGAAAATCACACAAATGTTAGGTTTCCTACCAATATAAAAACATTAGACTAATAAATAATATATTTAATGAAGATGTAGAAATGTTTTAAATTTGGTACCTGTATTTTTCCATAACTCTTTGATTTTCCCGGATAAAATATTTAGTTTTTGTGATTTTATGGCAGAGGATACAAAGAACGAGAAGCTAATATCATATCTCTTCAATGTCTCCGGGACATTGGTTTCTAATTTGTAACTGCTGCCGTCTGTGCCTGTGAAGTTAGTTAAACGTTGCAGTTTTGCTATATCCAAATCTGCTGTTACTTGAGAATCAATATAATCCACTTCCTTGACAAAGGTCACAAGCTTCCAGAAAGATCGTCTACAAAAGAAAGGCGTTGTCCTTCATTAAAAAATACTGTACGACACACTGTTGTTTTAAATATTTACTATAAATGATGCATTGTCGTGTTAATCTTTCTAAAAATTTTCTCAAATATAATTTAAGAAAGAACGTTTTTGACGATATTTGATGTAACAATAACCATAGCTGATACAGTGATCTTAATAGCACAACATCTCCATTTTAATTTGGAATGTTTATTAGAATCCATGTTTTCTTTTTATTTAACTTGATCGAGAGCAAAAACGATCATGATTAATTAAAAGACTATAAATGTAAGCCATGTGACCAAACTAAAATAATTCTAAGATCAGCTTCAATGCTAATAAATTATCATTCTTTAAATTCCACATTTAAGTGGATGAGCCGGGTGTAGATAGCTAGAAGTGCTTACCCTTCCAAAGCACTGGGCTTCACTTCCCTGGTGGAAGTTTGCGTGTGGATCTTCATATGCCAATTTCAACGATTTTATTATGATTTGGATATGAGTTGGTAGACATGGTTTTGAATATTTTTAAAAAACATTTCCCCGATGTATACGTATACAATTTATTATTGTTAATAAAAACTCATAGTGATACTCTTAAATGATAACACAAAATAAATTACCCGAAAGAATCTATATGTTCCTCCTGATGTACAATGGTAACACTGGCTGTTTTATCTGAAAAAACATAGATATTTCAATAATATGCATAAGTGTGCAAAATGCTTTTAGACAAAACTCAATCATGGTTATAGACGGGTTTGATGTTTCTGTCCCTACGAGATATGATTTCAAATAAGTATATAATCAAACGATCCGAATAGTATAATAGCTAAACAGGAGGTGCCTACCCTTCCGGAGTACCCGGCCCCACTTCCCTGGTGAAAGTTCACGTGTCTAACCTAACTTGTCATTTCCTATGTTTTAACTTTGCTTCTGGATTGTGATTCGGACATGGATTATTATGTTTGTTTTTGATTAATATATAAAACAAAGCAATGCGTTGGTGAAATTGCCTATTTACTCTAAAAGCAAAAAATCAAACAGACCAAAAAATAAAGACAAGAAACGATATATAGGGACCATTGATTATGACAGTCTTCACTTTGGATGGACAATGGATACGTGGTCAAACTCCCTCAACCACTTAAACTGCGTTTGCGTGGATATGGATATTTATAATTACGTAGACAAATGTTTTACAAAAGAGCCTAGCAAGACGTACTAAAAATATCAATCAAATCTTCATCAACCATGGTTAGTCAGTAAATCATCATTATAACAGAAAAATATCCTACACCACATGTGACTAGACGCTACCTAGAACATCAGTTAAAACTAAATGTGACGAACGACTAATTTGTGAACAAGTTAATGTGACAAATTTGTAAAACGGTTCCAGTTAACATCAATCACACATAACAAAATACTCACTATATTCTTTTCTCCATAACAATGATACAGCACTCTGGAATTTTCTGAAGTCGGTCTCTCTTACTTCTTTTTTAAGATACACCGCAAAGTGCCATCTGTAGTCCACAATTTCAGAGGTTGTGATTACTTGATATTCCATCTCTCTGGGATTTTTGAAGGATAGTTTATCTTTGAGATACTTCATATTCATTTTGGGTAGAACCAATGGGTCAATAATTTGTTCACTTTGCGTCAAGAAATATTTAATTTGCCAAAATGTTTTCCTGAAAAAAGTATGGTAAACACTTAATAAACTTTCGACTCCTGATAAAAAATTTATACTGTACAGATATATTTCTACAATAAGTGAAGTAATGGATTTAGTAATAATGTATCACATTTGCAATTAGTGTTTTAATAAGCTGACTTCTATTCGATAAACATTTTTCTACATGTTCAACACAGAAGGTATATTTTTGTATTTATAATTTATTAGTTAGTTGAAAATGTAAGGTTGAGATGGAATTCTGCGTATTTGAAATATAATGTGATATAAAAATCATACTGTTGAATAAAAACAAACATACTAATCCATGATAATTGTTTTTATTATTTTCGCAAAACTTCTTTTCTATCACAAGCTAAATTTAGGTAAACAAAATAAGCATTCAACCCAAATAATGCAGCTTTACTAAGTAAAATATGGCCTTAGTAGACTTATATTTCATGATTAATTCAAAGATAGACATATGCATGACAAAAATATGACCACCTGTTCATCGATTATAAAACTTTAGAATAATTCGGTAAAATGGTTGGTTCAGAACCGTGTTTAAGGATCCAATTTATTAAGCTAATTTTACTATAAATTATTCATATAAGGCTCATTTGGAAAATATAAAATAATCATTAAGTATTTTACTTTGTTTTTAAATCCACGTATCGCATACTTCTCTTTATAGATACCTCGGTGGAATTTGAATGAAAAATATCTGAAAAATACAAAATACACTAAAGAGTTCTTATCTATCCATGAAGAATAAGTTTATGTTTCATGTTTAAACTGTACATGGTAAAACCATGTCCCTAAATGTTGACTTCGATGATATCGATTTCCTATTTATATTTGGTTAATGTTTGAAATGCAATAAGAAACAGGACAAACATGCAGTATTTATAAAACAATGCTCGTAATTTAAATACCAAATAATGATGTCAAAAATACAAAGACATATTAATACAGAAATGAGAAAAAAGCATACTTTTGACTTTAAAAAAATATGCCAAGTCATGTTCTGCAATTTTTGAAGCAAAAACAAGTTCTTTATCATTTGTTCAAATGTTCCTAATATTGACAGTTTAAGTTAGACAAATAACTTAAAAAAATCAAATGACATTTGTTTCAGTATCAATAACATATCAACTAATGACATAAAATGACAAAGTAACGTTCTAAATAATTAATATATACCGATTCAGTGTATACAACATACACGCATTTTACTTAAATTGACAGTTTTGAAAGCAGTTTACTTTGTTTGAGAATGCTATTTGAACATATATCCATTTGTTTGTGGTTTATATAGTAAAAAGACAATATACTGCAATGATATTGTATATACCTGGCTTCATTTTTATCCATGTCTCTTTAATAATTTGCTGGAATTTAGTTTTATCCTTGTATCCCATATTTAAATTCAAATTTAACTTAAAAGCCAGTCTTGTTCTGAGAATACTTTGTTGCTGACATCTATAGTTTTGTATTGTTTGTTCTTAGCATTAACATTCTTCAGCTGTTCATTCATGTGGATATGTTAATGGATATGTGTCATAGATTCAACGATACTACTGTTACGTTTCATGAAGTATGCAAGCCTCCAATAATATTTCCTGAAAGAAAAGGTTTATGTATTAATTAATATTTTTAATCATATTTTATATTTAACTAATATCATTTTTAGAATGATAATCATAAAAATTAATTAATTAAAAATTAAAATAAAATAAATAAGGCGCTTAAATCTTATGTTTAGATTCACGATACTGTTGTTACGCTTCATGAAGTATACAAACCTTCAATAATATCCTGAAAGAGATTCTTAAAGAGCTTAAAGCTTATGTTTAATACATCCACACAACTGGCCAATGTAGCATGTGCCCGTCAAAAGTTGGGCATTTTGTAACCAATGGCCCTAATTTTCGCCTTTTCTTGTTTGGCTCTTTTGCTAGTATAATTGTATGCTAGAATTGTGTCCATTTTAATTTAGAGAAGTACTTTGAAAACTCTTATAATTTAAAACTTTGTTTTGATATTTAGCATATTTATCAAAACAAACATACTAATCCTTGTCCGAATCACAATCCTGAAGCATAGTAAAAACTTTGTAACTGACAAGCCAGGTGAGACACGTGAACTTCCACCAGGGAAGTGAGACCGGGTGCTCCGGAAGGGTAAGGACCTCCTGTTTAGCTACCTATACCCGCCAAGTGTTGAATATCATAGAAGCGTGATAATTCTATTTCAAAGAAAAGTGGCATCACCATTTCAATTATCATTGCAAATCGCCATTAATGGTAAGGTAACATTGAATATTTATACAAACGTTGTTTTAAATACTTTTAATCGCATTCAACTAAAGCAGTGCAGTTTTTAAACAAATGCTTTTATTAAACATACCCGTCTTTGTCCAAAACCTCTTCCAAATTCCCAAGGTCTACGGGTTCTATACTCAAACAGTTACAGGTTTTATAATCTGATAAAAAAATTGTAAAAATATATAAAAAGTGACAAGCTTCATTTTATATATATACTGGTATGTAACAAAAATATCATGACACACATATAGTGCAATTTATTTAAGAAATAAAATTCTATTTGAGTGTATTCATTCGATATTATGAATAAGAGTCAGGAATAGCATATTGAATGGACATATATGATTGATGAAACAGCCTTTTCCAAATAAAAAATGAATGCTGACCGATCAAACACATGGCGTAATAGGACATGTACTCCGTGAAGTCATTGATAGTTAAAGTTACGTCATCAGGTCATAACCCATACCTTATTCATGAGCAATTGAATGCAAAAACAAAAAGCTTCATCTAGAGAAGGTCAATTCGAATTGTTAATATATAACAATGAAGGATTAAGCAATTTGAAATTGATTTTAGTTATTCCAATATTTAAACGATAAATTTATATTTAAGAGCTTATTTATATACAGTGAATAAGCTGTGACTAAAAAGACCAAAAAAGGTTTTGTTTTTAGAACATCCTAATCGTCATCCATAATATTTTACATAAACATGTCCCTAAGAACAAATTATGAGGCAATGCGCTTTCCAGTTACCTGTCTTTGATGTTTTCCAGGCTTCAATTATTTTGTGTCTTATGATGCTTAATGACTTTGTGGCAACTTTGGTGTCAAAGTGGAGAAAGAAAGCGTGTCGGTATCTGTACAAAGATCTATTTTTCACGATTGTGTAGTTTTGACTTTGTGGTCCGGTGAAATTCAAGAATGAGTCTAGACTTGACTGGTCTACTTCTTTGAGGGAAGTAGCTGGTATGTAATCACCACCGACTTTGACGAAGTACACAATACGCCATGCTCTTTTTCTGTAAACATAAACATATAATAAATAACTAAATATTTCATAAATATCACGTTCTTATATTTTATGTAGCGTGATGCAGGTAAAACTACTTAGTGTGCGTAAGATACACTCATTATATGAGATGTTTAACATTATAACATGATTTTGATTCATGATAATAGGTAGTTTCAAACCTTTTGACCCTCAGAATATTTATATAATTACATATTATACCAGTTTTAATTTTATAGCACTAGACGGCCGTTTCGTTCGGAATACAATTCCTCATCAGTAGTGCTTGGACCAAAATTATGAAACCCAAAATTATTTTGAAGATATTGAAAAGCTACCAAAAGGACCAAAATAAATTTTACCAAATAACTGTTATTTTCTGATTATCTTACAGATAAATTATTTCATAAATCTCTCGTCTATCTTAGTTTTTTTAATTTGGTGAGATTTCATTAAATAGAAAACATAGAAAGACAGCATTATTATCAATCACAAACATACTGGTTCATGTTTACATCTAAATTCCGAAAATACAGTTAAAAATTTTTAAACAGGAAAATAAGGTTTAAAATGTAAATTTCGATATTTTCCATATGTGAAGAGAGACTGGGTGATCCGAAATCATATACACAGTATAAACTAAAGTATAGTCTTAAAGTATAGATAAATAGATTTATAGTTTACCCTGTCTCGAGTACATATTCCTCCTGCTGTCTTATATCAACTTGTATGTTACCATGTAAATCTAAATATTAAAAAATATTTAAAGTGAAAAATATTATCTGCAATTGAAATAGAACTTGTATTAACCTATACCATTTAGGAAATACTACTTCTACTTTTCCATCAACTGATGTCAAATTTGTTACCATGAGTGAATTTTGTGTAACTGCATTTTTATATAGAAAAAATAACCCAAACAATTAAGGAAATACTGGTTTTACTATCTAAATGTCTTATTATTGTCGTTTAATATTAAATTTTATTTTGTTCATGTTACCATTAACGGTTCAATTGTTGGATCGCCGGCCACGCCCACAATGTTCCGACAAAGACTGGCATTATTGAATTACACACAAAAAGAATGAAAACTCGGCTGAATTGTCATTTTATGATGTCACCGACACAAGTACGACATTAGTTGCCGTGACGCTGCTTTGGTACCGTGGTGACAGCCAGTGTCGGAACATAAAGGCCATGACCGGCGATACGTCAATTACTGGAATGAATAAGGATTCCTTTCGAAAGCGCTGGATCCACAACGTTTTGTCTGATGCATGTTAGAATTTAGCAACCGAGAATATATTTTCTCGTTATATTAGTTTCATTTGATTGCATAATGTTCCTTATTTTTGTATAAATTATTTATAGGCAAACTTTATTATAATTAACTTTCTGAGACATGAAATAATCAACCATTATTACTTGAAATGTTATAATATCGACATACCTTTATTCTCCTTTTTGATGGAGTTTATAAGAATTGTTTGCAATTTCTTCTTTCCTACAGTGTCTAATTTACTGCTCAGGTATACTGACTTGGAGTAACTTTGTTGTAAAAGGTTTGTCAATTTTTGTCCCCTCAACATTAAATATTGTCCTCTAGGTCCTGTGACTGCGTGTAGTTTTGATATATTTAAATGCTGTGTAATTCTGGCATCAACGACTTTTGAGTTATTCTTCAAGAAATACACAAGTTTCCATACAGATTCTCTGAAACACGAGAAGGATTAAAAATTAAACTACATTAACATATAGCAAACATTTTTTTCAGGGAAAATACATTGCATGTAATAGTAATAAAACACAAATATGTCCAGTCCATGTCAAATTCAAAAACAAACATACGAATGAATCCGTGTCTAAATCACAACCTAGAAGCAAAGTAAAAACGTTGAAACTGACAAGTTAAGTTAAACACGTGAACTTCAAACAGGGACGTGAAACCTGGTGTTCCGGAAGGGTAAGCACCTTCTCTTTAGCTAGCTTCACCCACCACATGTAAAAAATAAAAATTCAAAATGAAAAAAACATGGAATAAAATGCATGGCAATTAGATTAATCTAAAAGAATCATTCCTTCCAGATGAGAATTTTACCCTATGTTATCAGCGTACAGGCATTGCAAATGTTATTCAATTACATTCACAGCTCATTCACGAAAAAGCTTTTGAGGAAAAAAATAAGAACTTTACATCAACACTTAATTAGTAAAATAGGTATTGTCAATGTATGATATTTACTTTGTCCACAATGAGCTTCAATGCATTATAAAAATATAAACTCACCCATTTCCCTTAACCAATTCTTCCTGTGATGTTATATCAATGTCGAATGATTTCAATCCTTTAAAAAAAATATTTTACTTATAATTAATAATTTAATAAACATTTTCTTATAGTATAATACATTTACATAATTAACACCATTGAACAGGTTCAGTTGTGTGGTTATAAAGCCCGAACCACCCACTATACAAAGTATTGACAAAATTATTAATCATCTCCTGAATGATTGGTGATATTCATCTAAGCAGTCGTAATCTAGCACTCATTCCAACAAAAAGTCAATATGAAAGGTAAAACCAGTTACTGAAGTCTGTAAAACATATAATATAAGTAAGGGGTTATTGAGATTTAGTTTGTTATTCCATATTTGCAATCAAAAACAAGCATACTAATCCACGTCCGAATCACAACCCAGAAGCAAAGTAAAAACTTTGGAACTGACAAGTTAGGTTTGACACGTGAACTTCTACCAGGGAAGTGAGGCAGGGTACATCCGCCACGTGTGTAATCAAAATTGTGTGAAAGGAACTATGAGACGTCAAATATATCTAAGGCAATCCTGGACACAGAGACATCAAACTTATCAACAATATTGCGATGACGGCCATAAAACTTTTTGAGGGCCTAACTTCGATATTTTCGATGTTGAGTGTATTTAGAATTAATAATTATTACTAACCTGTATGAGATGTATTCCATGCCAGGATAAGTTGCTTCTTAAATTCCTTAAAATAAGCTTTAGATACTTTTGTAGAGACGAAGACAGGGAAGTGCATATTGTATTGTTTGTAAGACGATGATGATGTCAACACAACGAACCTATTACCGCTGTTTGAGGTCAAGTTTTCTATAGCGGTTTTTACTGAATTTATATTCAGAGTCGGAACAGCCTCTCTGTACTGTCTTGTTTTGTTAATTGCTAAAGAATAGTCCCATTTCCATACGGCTTTACTGTAAGAAAAAAAAAAACAAATAAAAACGCGGTTAACTTTCATAAATAAGATTATATAACAGAAAAAATGTAACTGAAAACTTGTACTTCGCAACAACCAATAAAACAACATTGCCACAAAATACAAAATCAATACAAAAAAAGTAAAATATAACCAGATAGAAAGATTTTGAGACCGCTGATTGTAAAACTCCTGATAAAAGACTGTTACAGGAGTAAATTCCAATGGCGTGGTTAAAGCACCAACAACAATCATCAACCATCCGAAGTATTTTGATAAAAGTATCAGTTAGATAATACAGATCTTAAAAAGAAAGATAATACCAATACATAATACAATGTTGTATTTCTCTTCAAGGAAGTTTGTAAGGAGCAATGTTTGGAAGGCTTAGTTTTAAGTAATAGTGCCCTTAACATTGCGTAAACATTGATAGAGACGTTTTTTATAGCAAATTGTTGAGGTTCTTCCTCAGAATTAATGTTGAGTACATCAGTCAACAGGTAAAAGTATCTCTGATCTCGTGGGTAATTATCAGATTAAAATACAGAAGTATGTCGGCACCTGAAAGCAGACAATAGCTTAGGAACACTACCCGTGACACTTTCACTGCGGTAGCTCAGTTGGTAGAGTGCTCGCTCCGTAAGTGGAAGGTCGTGGGTTCGAACCCTGACCGGGTCTGACCCAAGACTTGAAAGTGGGTAGTGACTGTTCTTTCGCCAAGCACTCGGCATTACGAAATGAAAGTCATGGTTCTTTCGGATGGGAACTTAAAATAAACGAGGTCCCGTGTCACGGTGGGCTTGGCACGCTAAAGAACCCTGCTGTATAATGCCATAAGCGCAACGCACAGGCAAAAAAAAAAAAAAAAATTTCTGCACCTTCGCCTATAGCTGGCGACGTCTCGATATAAGTGAAATATTCTTGACTGGGACGTTAAACAACATTACTCACTCACACTTTCATATGTCCACACGTCAGTACACTTGTTTTTTCGGTAACCAGTGAAGTTTTCACACCTGGTACATTGCTTGGGGCACTTATGGTTAATTAAGGGATTATCTGTAGGTTACTGAAGTTGTTTTAGTTAACACACTTGCCGATTTTCACATGGCATAAAATCAAATTTTTATCGCCAAAAATTTTCGCCAATTTATAATTTTTTCGCCACTTTAATAAAATTTTCGCATTTTGCGAAAATGGCTACCTACAGCGGATACATAGCCTTACTACTACTGCCCGCCACATCTAATCTCGAGACAAAACCTAACTAATAATTTTATCTTGTCTCTT
The DNA here is from genome assembly GCA_021292105.1 of Anadara kagoshimensis. Classification (NCBI taxonomy): domain Eukaryota; kingdom Metazoa; phylum Mollusca; class Bivalvia; order Arcoida; family Arcidae; genus Anadara; species Anadara kagoshimensis. The sequence goes on along the minus strand of CM037860.1, from coordinate 53,259,182 downwards.
ATATTTCAGTATTAAAATATGCTTATTCATCTCAAACGCTGCTACATATTATTTCAAAGCAACAGAAATAGGCATGTCACTGTTCAAAATTGTAGCTTAACATTTAGTAAAATATAAACCCTTAGAAGTTGCCAATGAAAACATATTACAACACCCTCAAAGATAATTGTAATTGTATCTCGAAATCAACCCGTGATATATTTTACTTTTCTTAAAAACATTATGAGATATTTCGAGCAACTGAAGTTTACGTACCCATTAGTATCAATATATTTCTTTTGTTGTACAAAGGATATATCAATGCTAGTATTATCTGCAATAGAAGAACAAAATTTGATGCTGAAAATATTAACGGACACAAAAGTCAATCATGGATGGCACATTTTGGGACCATAAATAAACAAAAAATTTTACAGGACATGAATCAAAAACAAGATAAACCCCAGCATAATGGTTAGAGTACCGTTATATACATACCACATATTTCAGATTGATCAACACAAAACAATGAGAAAGAATATTCTGAAAGGTGATGGATCTATAGTTTAAGATAGTCACTGATAGTGCAAGGCATGTTGTATTATTTTAAAGACCTATCATGCCTGACAAGATTATCATCTTGAATCAAATGGAGGATGATAAAAGTTTTTATGAATGTGTTTTTTGGTGTAGCATAATCTAAGAAACTCGTTTTAAAAATCTATACTTTCATGTAAAAGAAAACAGCTAACCCATACATATATGTATAGAATCCATAAAACTTATCATTATATGTACTACTAATGGAAGTTCTTTGCAATAACAAAATGAGAATCAATAAACACATAATAACAAAATAAGGAAAACACGTTATAATCAGTTCGTCGATTATGATTATTCCAAATAACAGATAAAATTAAATATACCAGTTGACAGGTACTGTCTAGCAAATTGAAATCAAAAAAATATGACATTTATTATAATGACTTACCGTGAAGTTTTAATTCCCATAGTTGTTTTATTTTTTGTCGTATTTTGTTAATATCATTCGTTGTTGTGTATGTGTTTAGATAAATAGAAAACATCTTTTTACTGGAAAATATTTTTGATGAAGAATTGTATTCTACTATTGAATATCCCACGCCATTGGGTCCTTTGAATGTTGTTTCTTTTCCCAGCATTGACATATTCAATTCTTTGATGTCACTCCAGAAGAATTTTTTGCCGTCAACAGTAAGAGAATAATAAAGTTTCCAAGCAGTTTTCCTGAAAAGATGAAATATTTATTGAAATTATACGCGTTACCGTTTACCACATCATTTCGAAACGGAGATTAATGTTAATTAAAAGTGGAATTGCCTAATATTTGGAAGAAATGTACAAAATGACTGATTGAATATGTTCGAAACCCGTTAACCCTGCTTTCCATGTATTTAAACAGAAAGAAGTAAGAATTTAAAAAAAAATAAAAATTGATAATGATTATATCTCGAAGTCTATTTTTTCAAGAACGTTTACTTACCCGTTGACAACAACCTCTTCTTGGTTTCCTATCGATATATCTAATGTTTTATTCTTCCACTCTAAAATGAAAGGAAAATATTAAATGTAACAGATACATATATGAAAAATGCATAAGATTTAAGAAAGCATTTTATGGACGTTATATTGTGGTTTATCTGTCGAGATTTAAATCTATAAAGGTAATAAATCCTATTTTTATATTCTGCCTCGTTGAAAACTTAAACAAAAGATCTTAAGTACATCTTTTACATGGGTTTGGGATTTTTATAATTCTGTCAATTTACATATGAGTGATACTATTATATATGGTCAGGTTTAATAACATTTTGCGAATATGCAATTGTCTAGATAGGAATAACACATAGAATAATTTCTTTTTTTTTTGTACACACAGAATATGAATGTTGGATTCCTTTGTAACTACAGGATACTTACCCGGGAATTTCTTCAGCCAAGTAGCCTTTATTGCATTTTTAAACATTGGATATACTGATGGCGATACTTTGTGACTGACTTTGAAGGAGAAATAATATCTACTGTCTATCATTTGTTTTGGTTCCTCCAGTTTATAGTTGCCACCATTAGGTGTAGTTATGTTTATCAAGGATTCAAACTCCGATGTATTCAATTTAGATGGATATGTTATTTTCCCATTCACTTTTAACTGGAATGGCAAATGCCATGTCAATGATCTAGAAATATTATGAAAAACAATAAATACATATTTAGTTAAGTAATTCAAAATGCAAGATGTAAATAAAATGGTGGGAAAAAAGCAATAATTAGATTTTGGACTAACAATATATATGGTTTATAGGGTAATTTAATCAGTAACATTTGATTTGTTATTTTTTAATACCTCAAACCGATTAAAAATACATAGAGTTTTTTTTCAGCGTAAATACATTAAGAAAATGCAGACTCATTATCTATAAAAATACGAAAAATGTTTTGGTATGGTCCCAATTAAAACATTAACAGAAGAATATTAATGTACCCTAAAAGCAATGGTCTAAGAACTACAATACATGGGGTTCGTCAATTTTAGTATACAAGTGAGGGAATAGCTGTACGTACCCATCTGGAGAAAAGAATTGTTTTGTCGAGCTGTTCACGTCAATTGTAACGTTTTTACCTGAAAGAAAAACAAACACTTTGTTACAAATCACATGAACAATAGAATTATTACATTTAATAAAGGTAATATTTTATACAAATAGCTAAATACATTTTAAGCAAATTGATCAACAATCACAATCCAGAAAGAAGCAAAGTAAAAACTTTGAAACTGACAAGTCAGGTTAGACACGTGAACTTCAACCAGGGAAGTAAGGCCGGGTTATCCGGAAGGGTACGCACTTCCTGTTTAGCTAGCTTCGCGCGTCACGTGTGTAATCAAAATTATGTGAAAGGAACATGCAACTATGGGGCGGTTGAAATCAGTTTTACCTTTACTGTATTGCGCTTTTTTATTTGTACACAAAACATTGTCCTTGTCAAACCATATATTTATGTTTTGACACGTTTTAATATATAATTCAAACTGAATGTTCTACACTTATTTTTTTGCATTATATATATATATATATATATACAAAGCTAAGTGTTGGCTTCATGTATTTATGTTCTATTTTCCTTTTAACTCAAGTTTGATTTCGTCCTTGGCGGGTGTGGATAGGGAGTGCTTACCATTTCAGAACACATGGTGGAAGTTCAGGTGTTCAACTTATTTTGTAACTTTTCAAAGATTTTTACTTGCATTTGGCATTTGATAAAAACATGTATCGATAAGTGCAGTGTTTAAATACTATTATACCAGTTTTAATTGTTTACTAAATTATATGTTTACTACCTTTATAATGTTTCCTGTAATAAGCAAGAAGATATTGCTTAAACTGTCCATATTGACTTGGAGGTATCCAGTTTTTGATGAACAATCCTCCCATAAAATTATATCGTGTATAAGATGAAAATTTGGATTTAAAATTATAATATAGCCCATGGACATCGGTCAGATTATGTATTGCGTTGAATGACGTCCAGCTGAATGGTCGGATTTTTGATGGACTTAGCGGTTTGTTGTTCTTTTTTATAAGATAATGGATCAACCAATGAGATTTCCTGTAAATTTAAATAAAATTATACAATTAGGGTAATCTCCTATAAAATTATTTCTATTTGATATCCATGTCATGTAAGAATAGTTAACTTTTGTTATAGATGCAACTAGTAAACAGATTGTGAATTTTACATTTTCGCAAAATTGAGTGTTTGTCAATTAAGAACCATGTCATTTGATATATCTAATACCAGTTCATAACCACGTTTTACATAACGAATTATGGTGTGTAAAACAAGTAATATTATTTTGTATTATCATACTATCATTTTTTCAGCTAAAATTATTGATATTGTTACTTAACATTGAAGTTTAGCAGTCCTAATGTTTCCTCACTACCTGCGTATTCTAATGAGATTGTAATAGACTAATTTCCAAAATAAGTAATTGAATGATATGAAAAAGATGAGCTTCACTTCGCTAAATATAGAAATTCAAATTAGTAAATTATCTTACCCGGAGTGATCTATAATCTCTTCCTGAGATTGGATCTTTATTGAGATACAACCGCATGTCTTATACTCTACAAAACACAATACAATGTATAATAATAAATAACTAAATAAAGAGACGTTAAAACAACTTTGCTTGTTATTAAAAAAGTTGAGATAAAACACAATCATACCGATCCATGTTCAAATAAAAATCACTAAAGCAAAGTAAAAAAATGAAAACTAGCAAATCTTTTGCAAAGTTTTGAAAACTTGCAAATCAGTAAAATACTTGAATATCTTAGAAAATGAGGTCGGGTGTTTCGGAAGGATAAGCATTTCCCGTCTAACTAGTAGACCCGTCATGTTTAAATTTAGATGTTTAATGAAAAGAAACATTGAACTGTGAGACATATAACAAAGTTTCAATCATGTTGTTTTTCAGAAATAGTTTGATTGAAACCCATCAAGTTGTAACACAATTAGATATCTACTTATAAGACAATGTACATGAAATAAAAAACTTTGATACTTGAAAATTTAACATCTGAAACGTCTGACACTAATATGGTTTCATGTAATTTCTATGATATTCATTTATTTCATTTTCAAAACCATAGTGAACTTATACATACCTGTGTTGTTTGTGTGGTTCAACCAATTCTCAAGCATTGATGTTTCAATCTTTTTGTAATCTTGAGTTGAAACTTTGACTGAAGAATAAAACTTAAACCTTCTTTCATAGTAGTAAAAGTCAATGTTGGATATAAAATGCATCTTTATCAAAGACATATTAAGCGATGGCCAAACGGAAGAATCTACTGTAGATGACTTGAATGTAAGGAAATACGTCAGCTGCCATATTCTTTCCCTACAGAAATTGAGTAATGATAAAAATAAGATATTAAGCATTATATAAAGATCTAAGACTAAGTAAGACGCAACAAAGAATTCTTAGAATTTATTCCATTTAACTGAAATAAAATCAAGCAGGAAAACATTATAAAAACAGTAACGGAATGGTGTATAAAATTGTTTACGACTTTTCAACTTACATCAAGGCTGTCAGTTTGGGGTGGTAAAGGAAACCGGAGTTTCCTTGAATAAACAACAAACCTTCGACAAGCGAACGACAAACTCACATGAGAACTTGTCGAAGTGGGAGTCGAACCCAGATGGTAAATTACGTTTGGCAAGAAGATTTAATCCTCTAACAATATTAATACCTATAGATGCATAATTCATAAAACAAATTGTGAGCTATGTTTGTCAAGGGGTCTTTCCATCGCAAGTTTTTACCACAAGTATTTATGAGGATGAACAATTTATCACACTGTGTTTGTTCATCAAATAATCTGCTTCTTAGATTTTAAAATCTAAAAAACAACCTATGCTTAATAGTTCAAAGTTTTCCTTTTGGTAGATGTGGTAACATATATTTTGGTCCTATATTTCCCATTTCATCTTAAAAACTGGCGAATTTTGCTCCGAAATAGCCATCAACTGCTACAATGTTAAAACATATTTAGTCATTATCAACACTAATACAGTGTTCAAATTTACATTTGGTAGACACATAGTCTTTATTGTTTTAATTTGATGTTCTGGAACATTATGTATCAACAAGTTGAAATTGATGGGACGACCTTAAACCTATATGCTAAACTTTCTGCTAGAGTCAAAACCCAACGAATTCATTCAGGATGCAAGGCTCTTATTACATACCCATTTTCAGTGATAAGAAGGCGTGGTCTGTTGATTGTAACGTCTAGACAATTACACGAACTTGACACTGAAATAAAAATATAAAAGATAAGAAAACTCACGATTTTATCTATTTTAAGCTTGTTTGCTCAACAAAGAAGATCTTCCTTGATAACAAAATTAACTATTTTATCTATTTGGAGTTCTTCTGCCCAACAAAGAAATTTTTCCAATCTTTATATATATCATGCTCACATCGATGGGATTTGCTTCTACTAATTTCGGTATAGAAGACATACATTCAATTTCTTCTATTCCCTACCAATAAATGCTCTTTTGCAACTAATTTGAAAAGTCATACACTTTTTCTTAACGTTTTCAGTAGTTAGCGTGTGCATGTCTGAGTATGATTTTGTATCTCTGGCTATAATTTTTATTTGCTTACTTGCACTTCATTGTACTTTCTTAGAACCCTTGATTTATTCATAATATGAAAATAATCATTAACCAATATATTTTGGTCTTAGTATTTTTTCCTTTCAAAATTTTGATTTCTACAATTTTAGACAAAGTACTACTGATAAGGATTTTTTTTTCCGAAACGATCGCCTTCTGCTGCAACATTTAAACAGGTTTATCGATACAATTATTTTGGGATTTTGTAATGTTTGCTCTTGGCAATACATATTCTCAAAGAACAACACCCCCCACCCGACCCCCCCCCCCCCAAAAAAAGTAATGAATTATTTGTACATGCATTGAACAGAATGACAAAACGTACAATACATTTAAAAGTTATTCTAAAAAGAAACGATATATCCATCTTATGAAAAATACATACCTAAAGACATGTTATACCAGGCGTGGAGTAGTGATGTTTCAAGGTCCTGTAATTGTTTGGTAGTTAATGTGTTACTGGTGTATAAGTGGAATCCGTAGTAATAACGCCATAACTGTGAGGTACTACTGGTAAGTGAGACACTATATCTTGTGTGATACACGTTATCCCAGGTCAAGTCCAGTCTGCTTGAATTAATAGCTAAGTACTGTCTTGAATCGTATAGTTTCTTCTCCAAGGCAACAAAATATATAAGCTTCCAATAGAATTTTCTGAAATAAAAAGAGTAGTTATACTTATCCAATCTTATCTGAAGTATTTCCTTTTTTATTATTCTGAAGCGTTGAAGTCGGATTATAAACATTGTTATAATTATTAATGCAATAAATAATTTATTAAAAGAAATATTTTCATTTGGTATCTGGTTGTAGAAGAATAATACATATATAAAAAAATCGCTGTTATGATTACTATGCATCTTACTTTAATGGGGTTAGTTTTCCGTCGCCTGCTAAGAATTTAATTGATTGCGATCAATTCAACCATGCATGTAAGCAAACATATGGAACATTTCAAAAGAACATTTTACTGTCTTCAGGAAAAATATCAAACTATTGTATCATTTTACGCACGTAATATACAGTCATTTATCTTATAAATAACATGTCGCAAACAGCATTCATACTAGCAACTGTTACCGTCAATTTTGTTTCATAGTCGTTGCTTAAAGTTAAAAAATCATTAAGTTACCCTGTTGCGTCAATATATTTCTCCTGTTCCTTTATTGTGACTACAACTTTATTCTTACAATCCGAAACTGAAAGTACAATTTAGCAATATAAATATCAAAAATAAAACTTTGATATAAATATCAAAAATAAAACTCCATTTCATTCTTAAAACTGGACTTGTTTAAGTTTTTTTATTCTTCCAAACACAAACGTTTTAAATTTTTTAAGTCTCTGATGAGGCGAATGGAAATTAAATACACTGTAACCAAAAATAAAAGTGTTGAATACCAACTTACTGACTTTGTTTAATTAAGAAACAATTTCCAAACTAAAGCATATAAAAGTGAGATGTTTGACATGGATTGGTTACTTTTGTCTTTGACTGAAAGATAATTCCTATCTGTTAAAAAATTATTTATGCATTTACATTTTCAATATTGAAGGTTGTTTAAATAGCATAATGAATCACAACCATACATAATCAAGTCAACCAATTTCCATCTCCGGTTTGATTCTATATTGTATGACAAGTCGGTCATTTTGAATAGTTCTTTTAACAGGAAGCGACTAGATGTCATCCAGCCTTACATGTCGATGTGTATTGTAAGCCAAAATATGAAAAATACTTGTGCGTGATACCTTTTTGTTGTTATTGCATTGAGGTGCTTACCCTGCCGGAGCACCTGGCATCAATTGTCTAGTGGAAGTTCGCGTATTTAACATAATTGGTCAGTTTTAAAGTTTTACTTTGCTTCTGGATTGTGATTCGAACATGGATTAGTATGTTTGTTTTTGGTTGTTTTGATTTTACCTTTTGAGCTTTGAAAAGAAGAAAAACGATGGTAAAGCTATAATTGTTCTTACCTTTGTTGTGTTGCTGGCACCAAACGTTTTTAATTGTGTTCTGTATGCGAACCCAATCTAACACTGATACTTCTTGATTAAACAGTAAACTATAACTCCATCTGTAGGCAAATCCAGCAGTTTTATTCGTGTACAATTGATACTTTACTCCTTTAAGGCTTGTTAAGTTAAAACTGTTCTGTAACGCAGTCTCGCTTATCTTGGACACAAAAGGTTTAAATAGCGGTTTAGTGTTGTAAGTCAAGAAGTAACTAACTCTCCATACTTCCCTGCAATAAAAATTCAATTCATCTTGAAAATGTTCTAAATTTAATAAAACACTGGGAAAGATTGGTTTGCTGTTAAACGTTTTAAGATAGACGTGTATACACCACTATAAATATTTATCAGTCGGCTAGACAGATTGGTTGTTTGGAATATTGTGTTCTAAACCGAGGTGATTAGATCTACCGTAGTAAATTCAGTAAAAGAGACCCCTAGAATGGTAAAAAATTATCATTGTTAAGTATAGCTAGCTACACATCACAATGGAAAGCAAGATTTAGAAAGAATGAAACATAGAACAATCAGACATCTAATATATCCAAGATATTTTAGATACAGAGGTGTCATACTTATTGATAATATCGTAATGGCGACCGTAACACTTGAGAGCCTTGAATTTTTTTTTAGTAAATAATGTATCGTCTACTAAATCTTTTTTTATGAAATTAAATTATATCAATTTTTGCACTCACTTGCTGTTAATGTAAATCTTCTCTTGGAAAGCCACAAGAACTTTTAATGATGCGTTGTATTTCTTGTAATCTGTTGAAAGAAAAAAAAGAAAAATTAAAACATTGTCAACATAAATTAAAAAACACACTAGCAAGCTTGTAGACATTAAATAAATAAAACGTCTGAAACACAAATCCTTTGATAAATTGAGCGAATTAAATGAAATGAAGTATTTTGTTGTTAAGAGAATTTGATTGTTTAATTAGTTTTGTAGTTCGTTCTACTCAAACGATATTATCTCATTACCTATTTATTTTAACCATTTCTCTTATTTATGTAATAGTTAAGTTATTTGTTAATATAAATCTTATTATATCAACAAAAAAGGTGTCCAAAACATAAACCGACATTAAAAAATCACTTGTCACTATTAGCATGACGCTTTACTATTTTCTTTCCGATCTAGCTGAACCGTCAAGAGCATATCTCTACAATCTTGCGTCTAATAACACACGCGTGTCTCTATGTATCAAACACAAACTCTTGCCAATAAAACTATATTGACATCTAAATTGTCTAAATTATCTATAGCCTGTGCCTCGATGTCTTCTGAGAATTGTACAGCATTTTCATTTCTTATCGTTTGTATCAAGATATATTTTTAAACATTCAAAGACATGCATATGAAGATACGTTACGAATGAAAAGCAGTTCAACCTCACTTCATTGTCACAATTTGTTTAACCAGATTATGGCTTTATACAAGGGTTTGGTGATCAATCGAGAGAGTGAGAGATAAAAAAGAAGACAACTTCGAAAATACCGTGGCGATAGGAAACAAAAATATCAAGCGAGTTTTTAAGTACAAAATTTACCAATTATCAGAATTTAAAACTTATCAAACGTCTCAGAAGTTTTCGAAAGACACAAAAGAACTAGCTTTACTTATCAATTTCTAATAAAATATTTACCCCAGAAGGCGATACGTTATCTCAGACTGTTTATCCAAAGTACATATTGCAATCTCGGACGATTGATCATAGTTTTATCAGAAAAACATATTCGCGATGCATTAGACGTATTATCAATATGATTTGATTTATAATGCGAATTAAAGAACGATGATGTTGATTCTATCAGTGGTACATATTAAAACATGAAATTAAACCATTTTAATGATACATTTCACTACCACCTCACATACATACATTCACCTTTATATACACAATATTAAAGAATTACATAATATTATTGCAAGAATATATTGCCTTGTTATATGGCAATAATCTGTTCATCATAGTAATTGGTATAAATTTATGAACATAAATATATGTTAATTATTTTAACATATCATACAATAAGATTTTACTGTTCTGACATACAGCTCACAGAAAAAAGTATTTGTACCATATCAAGATTAAAACTCTTAACTAGTGCATTAATTATAATATCTGTTTCTTTCGCATTCACAGTTGACCCTTTTTTTTTATCTCGGACATTTAGAACTTAAGATGTTTGTAAAATTTCTTCTTTTTATGTATTATGAAATAGTGTTTATAATCACACAATTGGTGATTCCCGTCCATGAACCGAGGTTTAATAATCAGTTGTCCCAAAAGAAAAGAACATTCTATCCAATCTTGTTCAACCAGATGTATAGAGTTTGGTATTCAAAGTTGAATGGTTTAGGGTCTCCGACAGTACTAAACATTTACTGCGGTGTCTGTCCAAATAGAGAGAGTTATTATTTGTATAAACAGCACTTGTCTTGGATTTGATGTTTCTACCATACCATTGTTGAGTATTTTGGTTAAGTTGGTTGTTGACAAGTATATGTTTTTATTTACAATGCTTCCTTGTATAATGTCATGCTTAGTACAACAAAATGATGATGACGATAAAGCTTTTTGACGTGTTTTCCCATTCACATCTTTATGCAGCTGATTCGGGTTTGGTTTAGTATGTTGGTTTTTTATTGTCTTCTTTAACTTTTATATCAATTCAATGCAACGATAACAAACTATTCAATATCTATAGAGGGTTAATATATGTAATTGTTTAATTACTTACCTTTCCAGCTGGTCTTTAAGGAAGATAATAATCCCTGACTAAAGGTAGTTTGTAACTGGAAGTTGGATATCTTGGTTGTAAAATGAAGATGAAATACATCTAAGTAGTTGAGAAGTAGAGAAAGGTTTCCATTGTAAAGTTGATATTTCCTTGATATTCCAGATAAACTAGCCAAAGCTGTAGTAAATTTCGTTGAGATGTTGCGTGTTATTTCATTCCTAACAGTAGTCGCCTTTAATAATTTACCATTGACATATACAGCATATGCCAACTTTGTAACAGTATCCCTGTAAATACGAAAAATTGTATCTTCTAAACAAGCAAAAGGAAAATAATTCAATTTACACGGAATAGTTTTCGATCACAAGGCACTTCTCTGAGATCCTTATAGCATATCATTCAATTACACAAGTGGTGGATGTACCTAGCTAAACAGGATATGCTTCTCCTTCCGGAGCACTGCCTGATTTTCTAGATGAAAGTCCACGTGTTTAACTTAATTTTTGAGTTTTAAACTTTTAGTGACGATTTTGTGATTGGACATGGATTGGTATGTTTATTGTTGTTAAGCAACATTATTGAGAAGACCACAACAAAAAAGAGATACATTAAATATGAATTTACATAAACGTTAAGATTTTTTACCAGAGTGATATCCAAACTACCGTACAAGAGAGATTAGTGTCGTTTGGCACATTTGAAGAACTTAAAGATAAGCATGTTAGTTTATTAGCATGGCTTATGTTAATTATTAATATACTAATTTTAATTTTGCGACATTATATGGCCGTTTCGGAATAACATTTCTCATCAGTACTGCTCAGACAAAAACTGTTGATATCCAAATATTTTTAAGATGTTGAAATGAGAAAAATGGAAGAATAAAAAATCTGTATGTGCATCCGCGTTTGTTTCTGTTATTTCTGAAGAAAGGAAAATGTTTGGCTCTATTGGGATTTTACACGTCGAAAATGACTATGTTTATACCAGAAGTGATGTCCTTGGTGAAATTTTACGTTATATGCGCAACAGGATCCGTCATTTGCCTAGTTTTTTAATATGGTTAATCCCCATAGCGCCAATTTATTTTACTTTGTGTAGAAACATTCAACGCTTATTACGGGTGCACACATATTTCCTGTTGGAAGAAGGTACAAGTAAGTGAAAAATATTCATCTTTACTCAGGTTTATTTTGAGCATAATTAACTATTACATTCACAGTGAATTGAACAGTAATGACAAATTAATGTACCTAGTATTCTGTTCCATATAGGTTTCTTCCTCTTTGAAGTTAACTGTTACATTCGTTTCACCTGAAATAATTAGTAGGTTAGTAAATTATGTGTTCATTTTAAATTAAATTCAATATTTCATGAACATCATGCAAACAAAGATAAAAGGACACAAATAGATATACATCGAGAACACTGCTTATACAGCGACATTTGATGCAATTAAAAATGTAATTCAATCAGTATACAGATATTGGTGTCATTGTGTAAAAAATACTATAAACATATAACAAATAGATGACGAAACAATGGTGTTATTTAAAAGTGACAGTTGCAACAAAGCAAGCTACATACAATTAAATTGTTGTCGTAATGGAAGTGCAAGTCGAGACTTGTCAAGACTAGGTTTATCAAGACACTCAAAACGTTTTATGGTCGTTATCGCAATATGTTGATAAATCAGACAGCACTGTATCCAAAATTACTCTTAGTATAATTGGGTTCCATGTTCCTTTTATTCTCAATTTCGATTACACACGTGGCGTATATAGCTTCCGGAGCGTTGGACCTTACTTCCCTGGTGGGAGTTCATATGTTTAACTTAACTTGCAAGTTTCAAAGATTTTGCTCTACTTTGGAATTGTGATTTTGATATGGATATATTTCACATTTTAGTTTCACAATTCAGTTCAAAGCACTACGGCACTACGGCACTACGGCTGAGAAATTTATTTCCGAAACGGCCATCCAGTACTGTAAATTTAACACTGGTATATTATGTAATTAGAATGTTTTGGTTATAACTTTAATTTTCACAATGTGTCGTTTGCTTACCCAAAACCTTTTGCCATAACGTCTTGATATTGTTCTGGATATGGATTTTATCTTCTTCTACCAAATATCCAGTAAAATAGAATTTGAAAAGCCAGTCTGTTCTCACAATATTACTTGTTAATCCAGTATACAGGACGTACTGTTGTCCACTTAGTCTGCTCACGACTTTTGAGTGATTGTGTAACCAATTTGAAATTTTTGTGGCGGGAACATTCAATGTTCGAACATCTAAAATCTTGTTACCATGCAATACAAAACATACCAATTCTGTAAGAAATTCTCTGAAAGGTAAACGGAGATGTAAAATATTTAATTTAATGTGCTTGTTATATCGTTTTAATTATTCTTTTTATTGAATGACTCTTAAAATTATACCAACTAACGTTTGATTAATTTGTAAACTACGTGACTATCTGCACATTTTGCAAATATTCCTTTGAACCAAATTACACATACTGGTGAACATGTATTTTTCATCAAACAAACGAACCAGGACCTAAAATCATATCATGCAGTTCAGAATTCGATATGTTTATTTTTTCATTTCAATTTTATTGATTTTAAAATGATTTGAAAATGTAATTGCGAAGTATGTTTGTTTTCAACTTTCAATTTCTTTTTTAATAAATATGATACCTACTGTGATGCAGTTATATAATGTTTTTCTCTTGTATACTTCAAAGTAACTTTTCCAGCTGAAAGAAAACAATGTACGATATATTAAAATTATCAGTTTTATTAATAAAAATATATATCAATACTCAAAAAACGAAATGTAATATTATATGTTATATGTATTATTGTTCTGTCAGTTAAACGTTGTTAATCAAGATTATCTGCATTATAAAGTTCAAATTCCTTAACAAAACTAAACTATACTTAACAGTGATTTAGTAAAATAAATTTTAGTGCATCTTTTTTCCATAAAATATTTGGATTTCTTAAATTGTGGTCAGAACACTAATGATATGAGGAATATAATTCCGATACAGCCATCTAATGCCGCAAAATAAAAACAGGTTAAGTAACAATATACTAGAATCTAAACTTATAATTTAAATGACTATCAATTCCGTTTTCTGTAAATTGACTAGTTGTAGACAAGGTGTTCTAAAAAATTAGCCCGGGTGCCTAGGATATTACTAAAATCCTTTATTTAATAATGGATCGGTATGTTTGTGTTTGATGATTTCCTTACTGAGGTTAACACAGCGACAAAATCAGATAAAATATACTTTTTTTTTTTAGAACGGTTCTTGACATATTTTAAGACTTGTATTTAGTATTATGAGCATTTGATGCTCAAAATAAAAAAACAAATATTGTTTATCGGGATTTAACTATGTTCGTTGATAATTGCCTTAGAGTATCAACCCAAAGAGAAAAAACATGTAGTTGAACTTGCAATCTTATCCCATTTGTACTGAATTAGTAATAATATTTATGCATGTTTCATTATCTCTTCAACGTTTGTCCAAGAGACTTTACCTATTGAGATATTGTTCCAAGCTTCCTGAATGTTTGATACGAGCTTCTGGATATCATTCTTATCAGTCATATCCTTTATGAGTAAGCTATAACGATGTCGATATCTGTAATATGTCTTCCCAGTGTACAGTTCATATAGCTTGCCGTTTGTATTAGATATATTTAAAGAACTGTTGAAAACTGCTGTAGATGGTGCAGGAAAATAAACTGGCAATGTGACAGTTTGTCGGAGGTTGAAGAAATAAATGACTGATGTAAGCAATTCTCTGAAATAAAAGATCAGTTACAGTTATTTATTAGTTAATTTCACGAGTGTTGTTAGATACAAACTACTCTTTGTTGTTGCAGTTTGACAATGGTTTTCCGTATGGCGATGGATATTGCACTACAAATGGTGTGTGTGTGTGTGTGTGTGTGTGTGGCTGTTGGTACATGACAAAAAGAACGACATGATGATATATTATGCGGAACATAGACTATTATTATCATTCAGAAGAGACTAAAGAAATATATATTTTTATTATTTTTTCAACATTTTAATAATAAAAAAGTTGTCTTATATACTACAAGACAAGTACTATAGACCAAGATTATGATATATAAATATAAAGAAAATAATAAAATACAATTCAAAATTATACATTATCATTCGTTCATTGTTATAGAGACAATACATACCCAGTGCTACCTATATACTCCTCCGTTCTGACGACAGATACATTACAAAGCCGACATACCAGATCTGTAAAAAAAACAAAATCATCAGTAACAATAAAGCAACCAAACACACGGACTTCCTTGGAATGGAGTTCAACATTAGTAGCAGAAAACATATGCTAGGGTTTGCAAAACAAAAATAGTAAATAAAAAAACTAAAAATTGATAGTGAACAAGTAAGACATATACATACTGCTCACTTAATATCAAATGCATATGAATATGAAAATATACAATATTTGACATTTGAGAATAATAACTGAAAAGAAAAGGTAAAAAATACAATGCTTAGTATAAAGTTGAAAAAGTCAGTTCATTTCGTCTTCAAAAGGTATTTGTTCCACAGTAAATGTGCTCTGGCAGAATTTTGTTCGAAAAGTTCCTCAAACTACCAAAAAGCTGCATACAAATAAATCGTCGAGTCGGGGATATACAGCTCGGTTCAGGCAGAAACATCACTCCTTACCGTTGATAAAAAGTTATCCTGGATATATTTGACATCACATATTTAAGTTCCAGTTCAATTTTCGTTTTCAAAGCTTTGACTTTGCGTTTGGAAATGTGATTTAAACATAGATCAGTATATTTGTACTTGATTTATGTTATATAGTATAGTTAATATTAAGAGTAAGGATTGGAGGGGCAAAGATTGTGGCAAATATATTGTAGGCTTCTTTTTAATTACGCCTGCACAATAGTGTGCTGATGAATAACTTTTTCTCGAACTTCAAGTGTTTAACTTATGCCAGTCGAAAGTTTTTATTTTATTTTCGGATTATGACTTGGACATAGAAAAGTAGGTTGAGTTTTAATTTTGATAAGCAATTTAGTGGTTGAGTACGAAGTCGTTTCATTTTGAATACCTACTGTTATATTGTTTATACCACACTTGCTGAATTTGGGTTTCAAATTGCTCAATATCTTCCGAGTATACATGTCCTTTAACCAAAAGCTGGTAATGAAATCTGTATCGTAGTTTTTGTGTCCCTCTGTAAACACTTAATTGCAAGAAGTTGTTCTTAAAATAAAGGTCAATCACTTCACTTGTTGGATTAGGAAGAGAACTTTTATCAACAACCACTCCATTCTTTCAACAAAGAGATACAGCTTAGTAACCTCCAACCTGAAATTTAAATTATTAATTAAAAAACACATTGAAAGTATTATAGAGTAATATGTTAACACAAAGACAAAAACACTATTAACTCTATTATACATGTATGTTATGTATATAAATTTTTCTGCGTAGTTGAACTTTTATTATAACTGTAAAACGTATACAACTTTACAAAAATATAAAATGAGGTAAATAATATATCAAGGTATATAAGTTGAATAAAAATATCCCACACCAGTCCATGTCCAAATCTCAACCTCAGATGCAATGTAGAAACTTTAAAAACTGGAAAATTAAACACGTGACTTTACACTATTTTGCCAGGAGAGTGAGGCTGGATATTCCGGAGGGGTATGCACCTCCTGTCCAGCTAGCTACATCTGCTACGTTTGACATCTTAACCGTATTGTTAATATGAATCTATTTATTTATACTGACACTGTAAATAGCGTTATAAGAAAGATCTGAATGTATAAAGATTAATTAATTTTGTCTTGACGTCTTTGTATTGTTGTCTTGTTTCTTTCCTTTGTCGTTTTGTGGTCTCGGTTGCAAATTGCTTTTTCCTATGCTTAAGTACAAAATTCTTTAATCTAGCACATGTATCTGAAACAGAATCTTTATATGTGTGCCTAAGTTTTATTCAGATATTATTATAAAATTAAACCGCATCATAAACT
Organism: Anadara kagoshimensis; assembly: GCA_021292105.1. Taxonomy (NCBI): domain Eukaryota; kingdom Metazoa; phylum Mollusca; class Bivalvia; order Arcoida; family Arcidae; genus Anadara; species Anadara kagoshimensis. Next base: position 53,242,136 of record CM037860.1, on the reverse strand, counting down.
TTACCCGTTATCACCGACAAATTCTTCAGTTTTCTTCAAACTTATGGAACTGCTTGTCAAATTAGCACAATTGGTCTGATCTAAAATAAAAAACAATAAAAAACATGTAAAAGGAAAGAGAGATTGTAAATTAAGATAACTAATTTTTTTTAACAACAGAATTATGAATAAAATTCTCCATGTACAGTTATACATTACGCGAAACAAGTTATATGCTCAAAAATAATCATCAAAAAATATCAATAATATATCTGAATTGTGTGCGAACCAACAAAATTTATGTCTCGTTATGCTTAAATTAAACCAAAACAAAAACATGATAATAACTACGCACTGAGAACAACGACTATAAAACTACATAACCATGAATATATTGACAACAAATTGGTACCAATACTTTTTCATTTAGTCAACATGAAAATAACTTCATACAAATTATACCTGAATTAATGTTGAAAGAGGTGTTGTTCGCAGAAGTCAAAACATATTGTATTAAAAACAAACATACTAATCCAAGTTCTTTGAAACAGACAAATGGGGTTAATTACGTGAACTTTCACCAGGGAAGTGAGGCCGGGTACCACTTATCGGCATATAATTTCTCTGAAAACGATAAAATCAATTTGACCAAGTAAAACAAAAAATGTAGAAAATTACTTACTGCATTTGGATCTCAAAAGTTTCATGAACATCATTTCTAGATCTCTTGTTTTAATATTCGTTGGCGGGGGTCCATTGATATAAATCTGGTATCCTTGTTTTACTCGGTAGACAGAATTTCCTTTATATAATTTAACTTCCCCTCGATATAACAAATTAAGTTCCCTTTCTATTCTGTCTGCAGAAGGTACATATTTATGACCTTGTACAGCTGATGTTAACGACATTTTATAGCTTATATATATAAACAATATCCTACAATGTAAAAACACATAAAAAGTGTATGTACGAAGATTATACTATGAATGATCCAATCATAAACCAACTGACATTACTGTAAACATAATAAATTCGCTTACATTTATTTTTTTATATAAAATTCAGAAATTTCCGTGTTTAAATTTTCTTGTATTTTAAAATGTGTACTATAACACAATAAGCATAAGTTAATTTTCGCGCTAAACAAACGACCAGGATATAAACAAAAATTAGTATACTGTGAAAATACGTTTACAATTCTGTTGCCTGTCCATTGACAATGTTTTGATGATAAATGATATTAACATAAATTTTGATGTTTCGGTACATCTATATCACTGTGCTATGTTAGTAATATGCACATATTTGAGATTGAAAAAAAAACTCTACTGTTTGGATCGGTGCACGTAACACTGGATGACAAACGCAGCTCTCTGTGTAAAAAGTGCCAATACAATGAAAGTGTAGTGCCCTGTGGTAAAGAGCAATTGGAACCATTTGTAAAATTTTGATGATTATTTTGTTATTTAGGAGTCCAATTTAGTAAGGTAATTAGAAACTGGTAAATATAACCATATATATTAACTTACCCTTCATCTCCTATAGCCTCGTACCAATTGAAAGCATTTATACTAAGTAGTGAAGTATTCAATTGTGCACCTCCTTGCTCTAAAAGTATAGCAATGACCACGGTTATATCATTTTGCAAAATATACTTTAATTAATCAGAACAATCAGTTTCTGTGGTGAGTATATGCTACCTCAAAGAACTTAACAATACAAGTTAAGCGGAGTTAACAAAGTGTTGTTTTACACCAATTATATCAAAGCAGCAGTCAAAATATAGGATGGTGGAGAAAATAGGAATTCCCAGATAAAACCGTCCAAATTTTGCAAGCAAACTGACACACTTTCTCAGATCTGTCAAATTTGGATTCGAACCAAGGCGATAAGACATTATCCGTAAGCAACCGTTGTCGAGTTACCAGAAACTAGGTGGATGCCTGTAGACCATTCAATTTTTCATTTTCCTAGTCCAGTATCGAACTAAGCCTATTCTTAATTTACTACTATTCATAACAGGCAATAATGTCAATTCATTTAGTACAAGTTATAACCAATAAAAACGATCTGTCGGGTGAGTAAAACGATGGATTCAATAGTCATTAATATTAAATCAAATGGAATTTATAATTTCCAATTTGACTACTTCACATTATTACAGTAGTTTTCATAAACGCGTTACCCAATATTTGATTTAAATATCATATTTAACTTAGTAATATTCCTATTATGAAAATTGTTACCATAGGCATTTATCAAAACTTATAAAAAAGAATATATTTATAAAGATTTTTGAACAAAGTATTCCTGCATTTAACATTAAAAACCAATTAATATCCATTCCAAAATAATCTTTGCAAAATGTAAGAAAACGTGGCACATCGTATGCAATATAATACAATAAATTCACAAAAAATGGACCAATGTGAGATAAACTTGGCGGGACATCTGGAAAAACTGGGGTAATACGAGCGATGAAAGATCAACTTTAAACTGGTAATTAAGTAATTATTACCTTTATTTATATTGATCCAAGAATTTTTTATCGCTGCTAAAATATACGATTCATTAAGCTCTTCCTGAACCAGTTGTATCATAAAACTGTAAGTGTCGTTTCCTGTGAATTGTGGTGGAATTCCAGTTGTAGTTGTGGCTTGTGTTGCTGTTGTCGGTCGTGGTGTTGTTGGTGTTATCGTTGTTGATGTGGAAGATAATGTCGATGTCGATTTTGTAGTTGTTGGGCTAGTTGTTGAAGGTATTGTTGGGGTAGTAGATCTGGTTGTCGAGTTAATAGTAGTTGTCGGAATCGTTGATGTTGAAACCGTTGTTGGTGATGTTGTTGTAACTGTCGGTACTGGTGTTGTTTTAGAAGTAGTTGCCGATGGTGTCGATGGCGTAATTGTCGTCGATTGTGTTGTTTTGGAGGACGTGGTTTGTGTAACAGATGTTGTAGACGGTTTAGCCGAAGATGTTATTGTTGTTGGAGTGGTTGATGACGATGTTGGTTGAGCTGTAGATGAAGATGTTGAAGAACTAGTTGATGTGGTCGACGTGCTGGTTGTCGGTGTCGTTACTGCCAATGTTGTTGGTTCGGTTGAGGTGGTAGCTGGTGTAACAGTTGTTGTTGGTTTTGAAGTCGAGCTAACAGTTGATGATGTCGACATCATTGTCGTTTTCATTGGTGTAGTTGTGACTGTTGGTTGGGTAGTACTTGTTGTTGTAGGCGAAGTAGTTAAACTAGATGTACTTTGTTGTGTTGTTTTTGTTGTGGTAGAAGGTGTAGTGGTTCTTGTCCAGGTTGTAGTTGATGTTGGGGTACTTCTAAATGTCGATTGTTTTGTTGACGCAGGCGTCGATGGTCTAGTTACTGTTGTTGGTCCCGTAGTCGTGACTGGTCCGCAATATGGCCCGAGAGTACCTTAACCAACAAAATAAGTACATTTATTATTCATGAAATCATACATTCATAGTAAAACTGAAAAAACAAAACATAAAAGTTTTAATCAGGAATGTCTAGCACTCAATTTAGCAGTAATAACTTCAGTTAAATAAAAAACTACCAGTAAATATATATAGTGATGGCCTAAGAGGCAAATATTTTCAGTATTTTAAACCTTTTCTGAATAGTTGCGTTAAATACATTAAACATTTACCTTCGTGTTCATCACTCAATTACGACCGTATGTTCAATATAAGTCTAAAAATTATAAATGAACTTCAGCTAGTTTATTTTTTACCCTACAAACTGGTGAAACATATTTTACTAGTGATGGCCTAAAGTGCATCTATTTACACATTTTCTTAACAGCTGTTTATTCCAAATATCTAAAACTAAAATGCTATAGCCTTCAAATCAATATTATTCAATATTAAAGTCCAAAATAAAACCAGCTGGATCACAGTTAAACACAAATCTTCCATAAGCAAATGATTGCCTGCAGATCCCAAAGATCTGTTCTTCGAAAAGGAAAATAAGAAATCAAAATATTACTTTTCTTTTGAAAATTTGAGAAATATTTCGAATGCATAGTTTTGATGAAAATTTGGCAATTCGCAAAATCATCAGCCGGTTTTGCCATCACTACGTTGTAGTCAGTTTTGCCAATTTGGATGGTAAAATGGGAAAGTATAGAGCAGAGCACTAAAAGTAAAGTAATTTTGATGATTGATAAATAATATTTTAAACATTATAAAATGATACATCGAAAGAAATTAGAGAAATAACAAGATTGAAACAACAAAACTTGTTTAAATAGTACGACATTCCGCAACAACATAATACTAATACACGATACCTTGACGGCAACAGCAGTAAAATTCATTCTTCATTGTACCATATCTAATACAGACTCCAGCGAAGTTACATCCAGAAAAGTAAGCTGCAATCAAAATAATACTGATATTGAAGAATCAGAAGGAAAATTTTAAGAAAATGCAAACATTCAAATTTGTCAATGTTCTTGCCACATCTATCCAAAATATTCACAAATTAATGCAATTATTTATTATTTATTGATTCTGACATGGATTAGTATGTTTGGTTTTTATCATACCGAATTATAGGTCAGATAGATATTTTTCGAAACATAAGAACCAAAATATGTTTATTTACTGGAAAAAAATCAACAAAGATAGTAACAAAAGACAGCTATCATATTTATTTCTACGCCGTCATACGGTGAACAATTAATTCAAAATTAATACTTAGTAGTATGAATAAAAGATGTTTTTGTTCAAATCTGAAATCTGAAATAACCAATGAGCTTTAGGTAGGGTTCTACATATGTTCATCGTTATGGTATCGATCAAAATGAACGCTACAATAAGCTTAAGATAGAAAAGCACTGAGAAAATCTTACTTTCTTGCAAAAACTAACACCTAACGAAATAAACAATTATGACAGGAAAGACAAAAACCTTCATTCTTTAGAAGGATCTGCAATTTAGATTTACCATTTTAAGAAATAAAGAGTCAATACCTTTCTTTCTGTTCAACGTAGTAACATCACAAATGACCCCACTAGCGTCGTTATACTTAAGTTTCCCGTCCATAAACGTTTCGTTTCTTTGGAAAATATTAAGTTCTATATTAGAAACATTGTGTGATCCGACAATTTGTGAACCGTTCAAAGAATTCGCCTGAAGCGTCAATCCTCTTGACAAACTTCCGTATGTTCCAGCCACTGATAATAACACAGAATTAATTTTTAGTTGTCCATTTACGTTGATTTTCCCAGATGTCCGAGTTATATTTAGCTGAAACAACTGTGGCTGGTTGTTGTCAGGACATACATAAAATCCTTCCCATAAACTAGGTACAAATTCATCACCACCTGATGGCAAAATAAGCATTTTAAAACGATTCAGTTGTTGAAATAGAACCAAAAAAACAATAAATGTGTTGAAACAAATGTTGTGAAGGAATAATTCAGGTAAAACTATGTTTTTATAAGAAAATGTCTAAAAATTGGAACAAATGGACAAAACACAGAAACGGTATCAAAAATTCTTATTATTGTATTATGATCCAAGCAAAAATGTGGGTTAATTTACCTAATAAATCATTGTTATGCAGTCATATCTTTTTAAATGTAGGTGAAGAAAAGTTTAACGTAAGACATTTTGACTCCTCAGAAGAGCACATGCTTAAACGTTATTTGAAGTGAGGTTTTTTGTAAATATTATTCCAGTTTAGTTTGAATTTCTTCTACTTACCTCCATAAACACTACAGTCTGCTACACCTCCTGGTATCTGTTCAGTACAATTTACACCTGTCCATCCAGGTAAGCACACTTTATTGCCTTTATCATCACAGTTATAGTGCCCACTACAGCTATTGTCCGCAACACAGTTAATTGAGCAATCAGTTCCGTAGTAATGAGGGTCGCAGTACACCTTTACTTTGATAACCAATCTAAAACAATTTAGATACACTTTCAAAACTGCGCCATACCGAAATATTACATTCGATTTACAGAGAACATGCAGCATATCTTAATCAGTATTGAATTGAGGACTAAATTTGAAAACAGATATTTTCGTACATTAGTTACCTTTAATATTTACATATACAATCTCACACATTTTTCTTGATTATGAATTTTCTAGAAAATAGTTTATTGTATTATTATGATTATTTATAATTACTACATAACTGATGTAGAAATATTGTTAGCATCTTATACCGGCATTTGTATAGGCAAACAACTTTGACCTGTCCGCTTGACCTTTCATTTAAATATTTATCACAGAATAAGTGCATGTGTGTATAGGAAACACAGTTGTTTCTTCTGTGTACATCATGAGAAATACTCGCCTCATAAAATACACCTGCGTATTGTGTATGTATTAACGTGGATCTTAACACTACCAATTTATTGGGTGGACATTCCTATATGAATAGTCCTAATGAAAGGTCAAACGGACAGGTCAATGCTGTTTACCTATAGATCTATAGATATGTAGATGTGTTGTTTATTGTCTGTATGTTATTTGTATAATCAATTTGGTGTTATCCAAAATAAAATTTAAAAAAGTCCATATATGATGTTTTTATTTTGTTAATATATCATGTATGAATGTATGTCCGAAGACTGAAGTTTCATGATAAGTTTTTTAAAAATGTATCCATTTTGTCTTCCTTAACTTGTGATTTGGAAATAAAGAAATTGGTCGATAATTTTGTTCTGATTTTCAGAACTTTTTAAATTTTATTTTTTTTATTCACATATAATTAATACATATGTTATTGTAATTAAATTGTAAGAAATTAGCAAATACAATAATAATAATAAACAAAACTGGGATGTCAGGTTTAACATCCTGGTCTGTAGAATCCCGATTAGTAGCCTTAACTTAATCTTTGTATTTTATTTCGTGTTCAAAGTAACATTATTTGTCATATAGGCTGTAGTTTGTGGTGTATACACCAACAGAATTTCATTCTTAACGTTTATTATACATCTTAGTTACGGATATGTAAAAAACCGTGTGTCTTCCTTTATACTTTTAAATTATTACTCTCAATCTCCCTTTCTGAAAAACAAATCTACGAGACTTGGATTTGAAACATTAATGGATAGTATGCATTATCTATTATCAGGCTAAGGGTGTCAATATATAGTAAAGTTAAAGGAACCTATGGCGTAATAATGAAACGTGATTTATGATAAAAATTGGGCAAGATTCTTCTCCTGTCAACGATGAGTTTTCTATTTCAAATCATCAAATATTTTCAACATTCTCTGATCATAACCAAATGATGAGAGTAATAGCAGCACCGGCTTAAGGTGGCCCCAAATTTTAAATCTAGAGATTTTTTTAAAATGTACATTACAAATATATGATGATATAGACAGATTCTATGTCACAAAACGAAATACGAACCAAAGTAGGCATGTAAAATTTTACTGAAAATTTGGGAAGAGCAAAAAACAATTTGAAACGAAATTTATGTTTTTTTTCTGAATTCTAAATCCTAGACAGACTAGTCCAACGACCAACGAACTCTTATCCTTTTTAATTATACAAAACCATTATAAATTTAAATACATACTCTGTTGCGGACGCATCCCTGACACCATTTAGAGTAAATGCATCATATGATACAGAACTACTGTTATAACCAGCCGCTGTAGTATAATGGTCAAATGTAAAGTAATCAACGGGAACGTTGACGTCACCACTATCTGTATCTGTAACGTTTATAAATATCTCAATACCTCCCTGTAATATATCAAAAACAATCATACTAATCACAATCCAGAAGCCAAGTTAAAACTTTGAAATTGACAACTTAAGTTAAACACGTGAACTTCCACCAGGAAAGTCAAACCGGGTGCTCCGGAAGGATAATCACCTCTTGTTTAGCTAGCTACACCACTCACATGTGTAATCAAAATGGAGTGAAAAGAACAGGTAACTATGGGTCGTCAATATACCCAGGGTAGTTCAGAGACATTATACTTATTAACAATATTGTGATGACGACCATAAAACTTTTAAGGCCTTAAAAAGCCTAGTGTTGAAATACCCTTGGTCCAACAATGTATTTGTAAGCAGCTTGCTTCGTTGTATAAAGTTCCCAATGCGCATTTTATGATGCATTCAAATCTTAACTATCTATCGACTTACCTTCCAAACGTCAAAATCAAACAATGATTTTCCATCCGGAAAAGTAACGACGTTTTTATTCTCTTCCGCATTTATTTCTGCGCTACCATATACACATCTGGCTGTTCTGTTTATGCTAAAACACAAAATTTTCTAAATGTATTGTAAACCATTCATCTTTTTTATATAAATACTTAAGATACCAAGCCAATTACACCTGTCACTGCTCCAAAAGCAAATAAAAAACTCCGAAATTAACAAGTCAACTTAAACACGTGAACTAACACCAAAGGGGTGAGACCGGGTGCTCCCGATGAGCAAGCGCCATCGGTCTAGCTAGCTATACCCGGCACATTTGTAATCAAAATTAAGAATTAAAGGAACATGGAATTATCGGACTCGAATATATCCATGATAATTTTGGATTTAGAAACATCATACACATTAAGGAAAGGTGTCAGATAACAAGATAAATACGCATACTTTGACCACTGAAATGGTATTAAAATGTGTAAACTTATTTTAGCATTTCCCTACTCTTCTTGACCATTGTTAGTCTAGAAATTCAGCCACTCGAGGTTAAAAACACACATTTAATAAACAAATAATGTGAAATCAAACGGGGCTTTTTCTCTTTATTTTCTGCACCACATCCACTATATATTTACAACATCTATAGTATCATGTACTGGTCCGTCTAAAAAGTTTGGAACAACCCATAAAAGTGGTTCTCAGCTAGGCACGAGTTTGTTTTCTATAACACATTTTGACATGTTTTAGCAATGATGTTAAATAGTTGCTTACAAGTGGCATACTAATAGATCTAACCGATGTAAATTTGATGCAATAAAATTGCAAAAGACACGGTTATCTCCCTTTGTATATTTCAGACACAAACACTCCTGTCCTTTAGCAAAAAAAGATTTCAGACACTAAGAACAATGCATACGTTAAAAAACATAAAATAATTTTTAATCTGTTTGCAGTAGGAAATGGACGTCATACAAAAAATAAATACTCGTTAAATACACTCATAAAAATCTAATTTTACCAAATTTCTAAACAGGCTAGTATTTTAAATACAGAATAGATTGTAACTGATAAAAGTGCATGTTTTCCCTTGATAATCACATGAAATAAAGTATTATAGCCCTTTTCGGTGTTTTCTATTAGTTTAGTCTATATTTAAAGAAATCGTACTTTTCTCCAAATCTTTACATTTGTTTTATCACTAGCAGTTCACGAAAAACTAAAATTGATCCTTTTATCAGTTATGCCATTTGAAAAACATTCTAAATGGTCAAATAGTCCTTTGACAAATATAAGTTAACAAAACATCAAGTACTAAAACCGTCAAGACTGCTTTTTTATAAAGGTTATTTAAGGGGGCGCAAAACTTTCTGGACGGACCTGTATAATATATAAATTAAAATATACATATATATTGTAAAATTGGTGAAAACAAACAGTTATGGCTGCGCTTTGTAAGGTATATAATTTCTTGTTATATCTACCTAAAATAAAATCTAGTGTAAAACGTTAAACTATCTTTGATCAACAATGTTGTAAGTCTCGCTGATATTGTATTATTCTACCAGAAAACGGTTCCAATTTTTTCATGCATATATTACATTGCTGTGAAAAAAATTGTATTGAAAAAAAGGTATTGAATTATTGTTAGGGTAGATGTATCGCAATTACGATTGGCCGTCATCACAATATCGTTGATAAGTATGATGTCTCAATATCTATCGAAAGGTATTCTTGATATTCTTGAAGTCCATGTTCCATGTTCCTTTCATGCCAAATCTTGGTTACACATATGGCGGGTGTGACTAGCGAGAGAGGCGGCACTTGCCCTTCCGGAGCACCATGCCTCACTTTTATGGTGGATATTCACATGTTTAATTCAAAGTTTTTAAAGCATTTACTTTTTTCCGGGTTGTGATTTGGACCTGGATTGGCATGTTTTATGGGGTTTTTTGGGGGTTTTTGGGGGGGGGTGTGATTCAATATGGATTGTTGTTTTTTGATTGTCACTTTTTGCAAAATTAAAAACATTTTTTAGGGTACGTTCAACTTTATTCATTGTTCAACAATGCTTATTGACAAATAAATGCATTAATACTTGTCTAGTCGGCCAATAAAACACCGCGTATTTAAGATGATAAGACAATATGAACAATGTTGTATAAGGCTTAAAGGTTGTCGGGGATTGCAGAAAAACAGAATTGTTTGTCCATTATAACAAGACTTTACTAAACAACAGACAGGGCAGTTTGATATTTCTATACCACTGTGAGCTAATAAAGTGTCGTGTACAGCGGAAATACGGTCATGATAAGCCACGACAAGCCATATTTAAATTGTTTAGATAAGGACTTGTTATAAGACAGATAAAAATTACGTTGAAGTTCATTTTACATTATTATTTAATATTGATGTTGCCATGGAAATATATCTTTAAATTGCTTTTATGATATTATATTTTTATCCCATACTTAAATCTGGACATTGAATTAAAGTGATATTGATGTTAGTGACATTAAAACAACCCTTGCCTTTAAGATTGTTTCATGTTGTCGTATCGTTAAAACAATCTCTTCTTTCGGCTTGTGTCTTCATGTCGCCAATGAAATAGTGTCAGTAGGTACAACCAGAACCAGTATCAATTCTAGAATGGGCCAAGGGGTCATTGATCCCTTATATTACCAAATGATTCTATTGTTAAGACCTAAAATGGTGCATGTTTAACATTACACAAGAGCAATTATTTATGTTATGGTGTTTTAAAGAAAAGGTTTGTTTTTTTTTAAAACGAACCCACCTCTGAAAAACTCTAGATTAAACATTTTTTTTCATTTTACTCGGTAAATTACTCCCATTCACTCAAAAAGTGAAACGTGGGTATATAATATACTTGAAGATGGCAAATGTCACCAGATAGTTCGCCTGTGTGGATGAATCATTTTATTATAGAAGTTGGTATTGGAGGCTTACAAAGACTCGCAGTATAACAATAGGTCTTTTACATGTTGCACAGACGAGCTAAAAAGATTTATTTATTTATTATTTTTTTTAAAAAAACCCTACAAATTCATAATGTTAACTTTTAATTATTTAAAATTTTCAAAGTTTTTACTTTGCAGCTGTCAAAAAGCTGTAGAGATATATAGCTACTGGTAACGAGAGATGGAGATAAGCTATTGATTTTGCACTAATTCGTTAGCTTAGTGTTAAACTTTCGACAGGTCTGTACTGTAAACTACATTTATCTAAGCTACATTCTTTAGACAGTTAATGTTTTAAGTTACTCTTAAACAGGTGCGTACTAGTTCAGATATAAGGAGACGAAATCTTAAGTGACACTGAAAATTAATGTATCATGGGGTGAATAGAAGGTTTTCAATCACGTCCTGCTCCATTATCACGCCTGACAACAGAGGAATCCCGTTCATGTTCTGTGTTTATCAAAATGTTCGAAAGAATTGCCTAAGTGGGTTTAAAATGACACATTTATCGGTGATATTTATCTGTTAGGTTCCTGTATACTAGCAATATGGTTATACATATAACATTTTTACATAGAGTTTGAAACACCCAGAACATATTGATACGTTTACGAGATTAATTTCAAAATAGTTCTGTGGTACCGATATCACCATTTTTATATTTTATTCAAGTGGTAGGAGAGTATGTTTGAAATGTTTATAAAAAGGGCGTTTCATACACCGGTAATTTCATTAAACTATGATTTTTATTGTCATTCATGATTTATTTCTAATATATGATCACTTCATATTGACATCGTGCACGTTCCACATATATATATATATATATATATAATATGAATGGTATTAAACTGACGCGCATGTCAAAATTGAAAATATGTCATTTTCTGCTTCAATGTTTCAATTGATCACAACCTCTTGATCTTGAGAATCTGAATTTATGAAATATGACATTACATGCGCATGATTATTTTTTGTTTTTGGCGTTTTACGTCCCAGTCAAGAATATTTCACTTATACGAAGACGTCACCAGCTACAGGTGAAGGGGCAGAAATGTTTACCTTTGCAGTGCGCCCATGCCAATTTGCAAAGAGCGTTCTTTAACGTGCTATGCCTGCCTTAACACGACCATCGGTTTTAAGGTCTCTTAATAAGGACCCTGTGAATTTCATTTCTAAATGCTTAGTGCTTGGTGAAAGAACAGTCACTACCTTTTTCCAAGTCTTGGTCAGAAAATTTGAAAATCAATTACAAACCTAACCTAATCATTCACATTAAGTAGACATTTGTTGTTCGTGTTTTGGTTGAATTGGCTATTGAAAATGTCAAGTTCAAGTACACGTTTTTTCAATCATTTGTCAAAATTTATATTAAAGCACTGTTTTTCGTTTTTGCTAAAAGCCAATTTAATAAAGTAGAGAAGATAAAACAGTGATTGAAATCTGTGATGACAGAATAAAAATCCAGAGACGTAATTAATTAACATTGGTAACACAAGTCTAACAAATTATTAATGATCTTAAACTAACAGCTATTTCTAAATTAAAAAGCATATTTTAATGAAAAGATTTTGTAAATAGACTTTTGATTGGACTCAGACAGCAGTAAAACGGGTTTACGTCGGTGTCGCACTTAAATTTTAGATTAGAATTTAAATATTTTTTCTTTAAAAAGATATAAATTTTGTTTCGTGTTTACTATCGGACTAACCTATGGCTGTCGTATCACGATCGCTTCCGATATATATGTGCGTTTTATACAGGTTTAAAGGCTCATAAAAATACGGTTTTTATATATTTGCCCTCAAAGATAAAAGTCCAGACATCTCAAAGTAAATACTGTATCTTAATAGTTCTGTTTGTTTTATATTACGTCAATGCACAGGATATAACGCATTTAGAATTGGACATAAACACCATTATTATCCCATTTCTACTTAATGTTTTATTTATTTGTATAGTAAAGATGTAGAACTCAAAGTGACAACATTGATATTACTTCAGCTTACTCCCAAGTAATTCACTTTTCTTATATAACCGAATTAATCCTAAGTATAAACCACTGCGGTAGCTCAGTTGGTAGAGTGCTCGCTCCGTAAGTGGGAGGTCGTGGATTCGATCCCCGGCCGGGTCTGACCCAAGACTTGAAAGTGGGTAGTGACTGTTCTTTCGTCAAGCACTCGGCATTACGAAAAAAAAAACCGCGGTTGTTTCGGATGGGAGCTTAAAATGAACGAGGTCCCGTGTCACGGTGGGCTTGGCACGATAAAGAACCCTGCTGTATAATGCCATCAATGCAACGCACAGGCTAAATTTCTGCACTTTCGCCTATAGCTGGCGACGTCTCGATATAAATGAAATATTCTTGACTGGGACGTTAAACACCATTACTGAACTCAACTCAACTCTACATGGTGTTTTATTTATTTGTATAGTAAAGATGTAGAACTCAAAGTGACAACATTGATATTACTTCAGCTTACTCCCAAATAATTCACTTTTTTATTATATAACCGAAACCATTATTTAAGTACGGCAGCTGCTTTGGGACATTCCGTCATTCAGCTTGTGCTAGTATTTACACTGCAAAAAAATCTAAAAGGGGACGAAATAACGAAATACTACTTACAAACAATTACATTTTAAAGGCGAAGAAAAATCTAATACCTCCACACAAGAAGACCAGCTTCATCATTTTGAATAACTTCTATATATTTGTCTTTTTTCAAGATTTTATTTCGAGATTTCGCCTTTCTTTCCGTCGATTTTACTATTGTTTTCGCTTATTTTATTTAGGATTCTCGGTTTTTCAGGTTTCACATCAGGATTCAAGACCCTTTTAATGCAGTTGACATATATAAGCTTAATCAAAGATGTTGCTTTTGGGCTAATGTTCGCTATTTTTTTTTAAAAAATAGGTCATTAAGATCTTTCTAAGTTAATAAAATACCGGATACAATTTTATTTACACTTCTAAAATACTAGTAGCAGAGCTCCAGAAAATATAAACTATATAACCGTGATGGAAGCGTAAACCTGGGAAAACATGGGCGACAGATACCCCTTAACCTAAAGTACAATGCATGGTGTTCCGGTTTTATTGGAGGTATTCATCAAGTCAGTCATGATAAAAACTCCAAAAAAAGTATTTAAAAGTGTCTGACAAGACTTAATGTGCTTAGCCCGGAGGTTCTCTCAAATATGTTTTCAACCTGAGATCCCCCCCCCCCCCCCCCGATTTCAAAACGTACTTACCCCGGAGGTTCTCTTATACAGATATCAAACACGTGGTCACATTTCCCAACTGGACAACCAGGTATATTTACTCCGTCACAACATTGACCATTGATGTCCAGTCCTCTAGAGTTATTATAACTGACCAGCTGGACGGCTATCCTACCCTTAGCTGACACTTGACCAATCTAAAAATAGACATCGAAAAATAAATCAACGAGTTTTGGTTTGGTTTGTTGGGTTCTCCTTCTGTTGGAGATACGTTAGTAATGGCTACAAAAGTAGTCTTTGATAGATCAATTAAGTGTCAAGTTTTCATAGATATTTATTTTGAAGTTCGCATCGAGTTGGGGGGTCAGAAGAGGATTTTAGACCTTGGTGGCCGAGTGGTTCAAAGCATCGGCTTACTGATCAGAGCGCGTCTCAAGTCTAGGTTCGAATCCCACTATTGACAGATGCTTGCTTGAGAACGCTTGTCAGTTCGCTTGCAGAAAGGTGGAATTTTTCTCCATGCACTCTGGTTTCATCCACCATGACCTGACCACCTCGATAAGAATGGAAGAATCTTGTCTGGGGCGTTAACACTGCTACTCCACTGCACTCGTATCGAAATGACGCCATGAAAGCCACAACCAAAAATGGTAACATTTCACGTGGAAGATTTGTATATATGGGTTATACACTGACATCCATCTTGTGGAAAGTGATAGATTTCGCTTATTTATTTTTATAATCAAAAACAAACATGTCCGAATCACAATCCAGAAGCAAAGTTAAAACTTTGAAACTGTCAAATTAGGTTAGACACGTGAACTTCCACCAGGGAAGCGAGTCCGGGTGCTTCGGATGGGTAAGCACCTCCTGTTTAGCTATCTACATCCGCCACGTGTGTAATCAAAATTGTGTGAAAGTAACATGGAACTATGGGACGTCAAATATATCAAGAGCAATCCTGGACACAGAGACATCAAATGTATCAACAATACTGTGGTGACGGCCATAAAACTTTGTGAGGGCCTTGATAAGCCTAGGCTGTCAACAATTTATTTGCAAGCAGCAAACAAACTCACTTAGTGGGTAGTAACACATGTTTTTGTAACCTTCAAAATGGGCTAATGGCTGGTTTTACCTGCGATTGACCACGCAACATTTGAAGACTAGAAGCAGTATTGAATGTCACACTCAATAACATACGTCTGAATGTCTGCTACAAAAACTATTGTCCATAACCTATTTGCAATACTGAAGAAAAACATGTACTTGGCAACATCCATTGCAACTAAGTTAAGACACAAACGAGAACACGAAAAGAGAAGAAGCAAAAACGTATCGGGACCAATGATTATAAAATTCCGGACGGGTGCCTGATAGTGTAATGTGTATACTAACTGTAAATATTACAGTGAATTACAATAGTGAAACAAACTCTTTAAATTACATGATAAAGTATTTTAACATTCATCAATAGGTGTTTTTGATATCGGAACTGCTAAATACCAGAGTGAACTATATATTGTAGGAGAGTTGAGAATTGATTTTTGAGGATATTCAAATACAAGGGTTTTATAAGAGCTAAACAAGGAATAAAGTGACGAGTTTAAAAATAATATAAATCCATCTAAATTCAATAAAGGCAGATTTAAGGCAACTGGGTTATTAACTAGAATACAGTCAGCAACAACAGTAAGAAAATAAGAGAATATCTTGGTATTCCGTGTAGAGAAATTTGTGACTTTTGTTTTTAAATGTTTCACGTTTTAGTATGCATGTAATGATTTGGTCATGATCTTCCCACCATGCCAAGATGATGCCCAACAAATGACAATATGTGTGTTAAATCACACATAACCGTGTGTGTGTGGGGGGGTGGTAGATGGTTTTATTAAATTTATTTCGGATAAGCGCGTTCCCAGAAGATCTACTTCTCGTTGCATAATCCGCTTGCTCGTTCACTTCACTCCCACCCCAACACAAAATACAATATTATTGTGTTGAAACCTAGCGATTTACGTAATGGCTAAGTAATAAAAATGCATTTTATAACGTGGGCGTGTTTCGTCACTGCATTTCGGACTTGCACATTCGAATAGAAACTTATTTTCGTTGACCTTGTCATAATTCGTGTACTTGTGGCTTGTTCACTTTTTTCCTATCCTAACCAAATATGTGGTGTTGACACCTAACAATTTACGTAATGGGTATGTTATAAAAATACACTTCACAACGTGGGTGTATTTCGTCATTGCATTTCGGATATGCACATTCCAATCATAATCCTATTCTCACAAATTTTCTTGTTATCACAAATGCACTAGCTGACATAGCGAAGCTAGCAACGGGATAGATAGAACTGTTTTAATGAACTTTAATATACAATGTGTGAAATAAAGGGATCGTATTCCGATATATCGATATATTGATTTCTATGGTAGATCAGTGAATTATCAAACACGCCCATCAATTGGTCTTACGTCAAGTATTTGGGCCATGGTTTTGATGGTCTAAGACATTGCATAAAACTTTACTCAACTATAGCTACTTGAATTACAATTCAGCAAATATGAAACCCGACTGGTACTACTGATCACAAACCTTTGACGTGAATCATACAGTAAAGGACCAAGAAGAGAGGGGATTCCGTTGGTTGGAACCATCCCCTTTTATTTCTGCCCCATAGTGTGTTGTGTGTATGTGTGCGTGTGTGTGTGTCACTTGCTCTAGTTTTACAGACGCCTCTAACTTGACGCGACTTCAACGTAATCTTCCGCATCAACCAAAATAGAAACCTTCTTCCCAAAATTTATAGTTTCACCACTGTTGTAATGAAAATATTCACAATCCACTTTTAAATTATACTTTATCCCGTAACTGACAATCATTGGTTCATGTGCATAACGCAAAAACATAGTTTACAACATCAAATTCTTATCCATATAATTAATTTTCAGTTATTTTGTTCTATAAATCTCTGGTAGAGACAAAATGTATTTACACGAGCTACAATAACCATTGCGATTCTTTGCTAATGCATATTCATGTGACGTCACGTATTGGCTGTTCCAACGACGGGACATGCATGTCGTGTGACGCCACTTATTGGCTGTTCCAACGACGGTGCATGCATGTCGTGTGACGCCACTTATTGGCTGTTCCAACGACGGGACATGCATGTCGTGTGACGCCACTTATTGGCTGTTCCAACGACGGTGCATGCATGTCGTGTGACGCCACTTATTGGCTGTTCCTACGACGGGGCATGCATGTCGTGTGACGCCACTTATTGGCTGTTCCAACGACGGGGCATGCATGTCGTGTGACGCCACTTATTGGCTGTTCCAACGATGGGGCATGCATGTCGTAAACAGCATTGTTTTAAATTTCTTTCAGGATTGAAAAACAACAGAAGATTTTAAAGTGTAAAATCTAGATTTAACCATTGAACTTCTAAAAATGGTGTTAATAGTGCTATAGTTCAATTCTTATTTTTATCTCTAACATTTTGATTGGTCAGATCTTCTCCGTTATTTTTGCATGAATGGATTGGCTCTCAGTAACGTCATCTCATTATGGTTTGAGCTCCTACACTACTATAACGATGCTACTTCAGTGCTACGACTATATTGTAGTTTAAATTGTCGATTTGTTGTTGGAAAAAATTCTACATATTGAATTATAAGAAATGAAATCAATTTTATTTTTCATTTTGTAATGGAAGCTTAAAAGAATAACACAATTTGCCCACGTAACATATTTCGCTACGCAAATGATTCAGTGCGCAAAATGTCATACTTCCATAACAAAATGACAAAATGCGCCTTTATTCTGTAATATAACTTCAATTGACAAGTTTAACGGTTATTTAAAAAAATATTATGTAATACAATTTATCGCTGAAAAGCGCGCATTTTACAACAGAAGAAAAAATCAGAACATGGATCAAAACAGTCATAGTGCAATACAAAAATCGCGTTAATAAACAATGGAGTGGAATTGAGTAATGTTGTTTTACGCCCAGTCAAAATTTTTTCACTTATATCAAGTCGGTCAGTTCTGTGATTGTGATGGAGACAGAAAAGCCCAGAGAATACTGCCAAAATTCGGCAAACGGAGAGAAAGTAGAATTGGAGAGAAGCGATGTGGTCCGTCTTTTTTCCATTGTTCAAGAGTATGCCGGTAAATTATCACTTATAAATAAATAAAATAAATAAATAAATAATCGAATAGAATTATCACCTGAAACATATCGATAAACACGTATTCAACTTTCCCCGGTTAATTTTTTTTTCATGTACCGTCTTAGGTTTTGAATAAAATTAAATAAATTGAATCTGGAGACGAGCTCTGTAAACATTAAGATTAAAAAAACTGAAAAATGAGCAACATATGGTTCTCGCCAAATTCTGAAACCTGTCCATTTTTTTTTATTAACATACATAAAAATAGGAATAGGAATAGGAATTTTTGATGAACAATAGATATTGCCACCCGTTTGGTGCTGCTTGGATTCCAATAATTAAGAAGTACAAAAATAGAAAATTGGGCGCTCTTGAATTACTAAAGATCGAGTCATGTTTTCATATTTGGCTATAAAGCGAACATGTATTAAGATTTTGCAATCCAAACAAAAAAGTTACTCTTTTGTAATTTCATAATTACAGTAGAATAGATCTACCGTTGTAAACGGATCTCTCAATAATATTTATATAAAATTAAGCATCGCTTGTCGTTGACAAAAAAAAATAAATGAACATCTCCAATAAAGTCAGAGATAGTGGAAGTTCCTGTATATATTAATTTAAGCATCCACGCTCCATTTAAGCGGACATAACGGCTGGAGAGTTTTATAAAGTGGGCCGGAATAGTGGTTTTTAAACTCAGACAAGATTCTTTCGCTTATATCGTTGCGATCAGTTCTGATATGGTGGAGGAAACCGGAGTGCCTAAACAAAGTTCCTGATCATCGGTAAACGAACTGACGGAATTTCTGACTAAGTTCTGCCCCTAGTGTGATTCGACCCTTGGCTATGAGAGGAAGTGTAATTCATAAACAGGTGCTTTGAACCATTTGACCATCGAGGCCCTAAACCCTAAAAGTTAAAAATCTGGCTAGAATGATTTAAAAAGAAAACTGATTTTAACAACTTACCAAAAATAATAAGTAGATAATTTGATGTAATGTATACATCTTAAAATCCAAAGTTACACAGTTTTACTACTATAGTGTTGTTATGTGTATTACTCCATTGATAACGGATGATAAAAAACTATTAAATGACACAACACATCTATCCTAGGACGCACCAGCTCCAAAAGTGATCTTAAATATTAAAAGTAAGGCATTATCACGCTGACTACCTGTGGAACTATTTCGTATTGGCAGAAAATCGATTTTTACCGTGAACTTCTTAAGTATGCAAACACCGCACCCGAGATAAGCCATTACAAAGGCCAAGCTGAGGTGGGGTGTGGTACACTGGGCTACCGAGTAAAGTGGGTGTATTACGAGGTGCAAAGAGTATAAAATAATTCATGAAATAAAAATGAACCACGATCACCATGTACCAATGTTTTCAACTATTTTAATATTTTTATTGCACATGTACAAGGTGTAAAATATTCATGAGATTTTCAAACTGTTTCAATATCATCAGATTATTTGCGTAATTTATTTATTCATGTAAATTGTTGAAATTTAAAAGCCACTGGAGATAAAATTTGAATCGTACATATTGCTTTCATATGGGTCTACCTTTCATGATTTTAATTAATTTATATCAACCCAAACGTCCATTTTATCGGTAAAGAAAAATATCTAAATTACCGCGATAAGTCCAGAATTTATTTGCTTTTGAAGAAATAAATCGATCCGGTAATACCAGGTGATAAGTTTGTCATAATACGAACGGCTACATCTAAGGTAGCTGAATTGACAGGTATTGTGACGTCATGACTGTTATCTTTATTTCTTTGTTCATCTGTAGTCGGGTTGAACCCTTAGAGAAGACACGCACATTTATAATGAGTTCAACAATTTGAAATATTATGTCATAACGGTGGAATGTTTTCTTTGTCAATATGATTCACTTGAATTTTCCAGCAAAAATGTATCTTTTTTTATTTAAAAAATGATAATGAAATGTAATCCTCTAATTTATATTTTGAAAATATTGACATTTACTTTTTTTTCGTTCAGTAATGAGGCATAAATTGCAATGAAGTTTATTTTATTCATTTTATCGTTTTAGAATTGTCTGATGATTGGGGCCTTTCGCAACCATTATAACCACACCACTGATCATTTGCTCTAATGGTTGTTCAAAGTCGGGATAAGTTTATGGGTTTTATAATCAGTGATTCCAATATGAGTGTGCATTTTCTAGTCTTATCTTGTTTAGATTCTTTCTGATTAAGGTGTATTTTGTCGTTTTCTAAGTTCCCCTAGCTGTCTCAAAGTACATTTTTCAAATGGGTACAATTTCAGAGCTGGGAGTTTTACAATAAGACGCCGGAATAGAAATGACCATCAGGAGCAGATTATCCTTCCGGAGCACCAGACCTCACTTACCTGGTGGGAGTTCAGATACATGTATTACTTATATGTCAGCTTTTTAAAGTTTTTACTTTGCTTTTTTGGGTTATGATTTAAACATGGATAGGTTTATTTGTATTTTATCATCATAAGATAAATATTTTTTATGTATCATCATAATTTATAAGGTATTTAGCCACAAATATCTTTATTCGTTTCACTGACTAAAGATAAATTGGTAACTTAAAACCCACAGTTGTAAAATAAGTGGGATGGTTGTGTCCCTCTAACAATAATATACCCTAACTAATAAATAGCGTAATGGCGTTTTATAATCAGTGACACCCGCATGTATATATGTCTTGTCGTTTTGCAATAAATTACAGAATGATAACTTAAGACTTAATATCTTCCAAATAACGGATCCAATGAACGCACATTAAATTGTCGGAAATTCAATGCGTCCATACATCTATGCGGACCATTTTGCAAAACGTGTCACACGAACATTAAGGAAAACCCTTTTCGCCTCTAGTTTTATAGAATAGATTTATCCGACACATTACTTCCGACAGAGTGGTCCATTACACCGTATCCCGACATAAGCATTTGCATTCGAAAAACGCTCGTCTTCTGACGTTTCGGTATATCTTATGACTGGATTCACAATCCGTCATAAATTTATTTACTACTTTGTATAGCTAATCTTTATTATAGATAAATGCCACATATTACAAAGATGAAAAAAGATATTCTGAAATGGCTTTACAGAAGACACCACAACATTGATGAAAACTTTTTGTTCAGTTTGCATTAGTGAATAGCAATTTTCCAATTTCCAATGTCTTTGCATTGATTTTTGTATTGTGATTTATTTGTGGATTGGTATGTTTGTGTTTGTTTTGTTTACCACTTCTTGTTTGGTAGGATCGATTTATCTCAAACATAACTAGTGGAAAAGTAACAACCTATATTAATCAAAAACAAACATACCAATCCATGTCCAAATCACAATCGCAAATCAAAGTAAAAACATTGTAACTGACAAGTTTAGTTAAACACGTAAACTTCCACCAGGGAAGTGAGGCTAGGTGCTCTGGAAAAGTTAACATAGCTATACCGCCACGTGTGCAATCAAAATTGAGAGTGAAAGGAATAATAGAATCTATCACAATTTGTGGTGCCAAATAGGGAAATCTCAACTCAAATTCAAATATATTTGCTCCAGAACGAGGATTGCCGAGTTATGGACCAAATATATTAGAACGAGGGTTGAGATTTCCTTATCTGGCACTACAAGTAGTAATTGATTATATTTCTTGCATCAAAAAGTACATTTTTTCAATTTAGAGTCAATTTCAACTTTCGATACACACCTGGCTTGGTTGATAAAATTTGCGGGAAAAACGGCGTGTAGGCTATCTTGCACAGGGGAGGGGGTACAAGATGGAGATATCTTGCACCTCTCTCTTTATGGATTTTTCTATCTGGGGTGCAAGGACATGGAACTATACGACGTCAAATATATACATGGTAAGTTTAGATACAGAGACATTATACTTTTCAACATATTGTATGACTGAGTTCATAAACAATCATAAATTTCTCGTTACTACGCGTACTTCATCTGTGTTATCAATAGATATGACATATTGCAACATGCAATGAAAGATATTCTGAAAAATGACCCCATCGGGACGCACCGCAACATACATCAATGAAAACCTTTATCATTAGTGAATTTGCAATTTACCCGTTTTCAAAGTCTTTACATTGATTTTTGGATTCACAGTAATTTAAACACTGTCTGGTATGTTCGTTTTGATAACAACCTCTTGTTTGATTATATCGATTTATCCGACACATTACTGGTTAAAATAAAACAAGTGTAATACTTTAATTAACATATATTTTGTGCAGGTAACGCCTACACTTAAAACTGCAGTTATTACCCCATAGTCGGTATATTTATCACAAAACAGATTACCGACACTATTTACATTGTTTTAACGTTTATAAGTTGTCCTGGTTCGTAGCATTTTATTAAACATTTCATGGTAACTAAAACTGTCGGATCATTATTCACTTATGCAGCGCACCGCCTACATATATCGTGATCTGATGCATGTTCGACAAACAAACATTGAATAATAATGTATAATTATCTGTAAAAACTCCTAATTCATAGTGCTTGGACTAAATGTTTATCCAAATATTTAAAAGATGTTGCAATGAAAACAAAATTGTATTCATCAAATGTAGAAACAAGGACAAATTCGTCTACTGGATAATGATTAGGTTTGGTGCAAACAAGCATTGGACACACTTATTTCATCTGACGTATGTTAATAAGAAAAAGCTCCTATTTGTGTCGTCAAAAACACACATACCGGTCCATTTTCAAACCACACTCCAAAACTCAAAGCAATTACTTTAAACACTGGTAAATTCAGTTAAACACGTGAATTTCCACTAGGGAAGCGAGGCCGGATGCTATGCACAAAAAAACCCCAAATAACATAATTCTGACTTAAAAATGACGGAATCAAACCATTTTAACAGTTCTGTATAAAAGTTAAATCGAATCTAAACGATGGGTGGGGATAAAAATTTGAAATTCTGTCGTAAGTAATTCATTTAAAAGTATCACATGAGTCGCAAAATCTGGTCAGATCTAAAATCCTGCTTGTAAACTAAATGGAATTAACTTTCAAATCCTTACTTTAAATACATCAATTGATAACATTTTTGGGTGTGATAATCAGGGCTCGACCAAAATCAAGTATTAAATTCAAACACAACGTTCCAAGTCCAAATCGCAATCTAAAAAGCAAACCAAAAACTATTGAAACTGACAAAGGCCAAACACGTACATTTCAACCAGGAAACTGAAATCGGGCGCTCTGGAAGTACAACAATCTTCTGTCAAGTCATCCGCAACCTGTGAAATGAGTGAAATCAAAACAGAAAACGAAAAAACGAAAGGAACACAGAATCACAGGACGTCAAACACATCCAAGACAATATCGGAAACAGAGACACCATACTCATTAACAATACTGTGGTGACATTAAACTAAACTATTCTTGTGTCTTTTTTTGGACATGAATTGGTTTTTAAATAAAAGATCCACTTGTTAAGTTCTTTCGAAGATAAAAATATCTGGTGCTGAACATGAATTTCGGTATGCTGCCAAGGACCATACGGATTTCAAACAAAAATATACTAAAGATACCATCAACAAAATGTTGATGAGATGGATATACTTGTGTTTTTCCTTTATTTCAATCAAATATACAAAATTCATTTTTCCATTCAAGGATGACTTGAATACATTTCCTATTCCAAGTTTCCTTTTGAATTTTATTTGAGTCATAAAATTCACTAAGTGTACATGGCAACACATTTTATTTGAGTTCTAAGTCAATTCGGGGGGGGGGGTTTAGGGTGTTGGTTTCGACCAATAAAACTTGTAAACTTTTTAATTTTCTTTACATAATTGATAACTATCTGAATAAAAGCATGCCAAGAAAAATAACTCTTATTTACAAGTGCATTTATTTTTTTATTTTTTTAGCTATACGTTTAAGAAATTACTCCATTGCCCGTCATAAGTCATAAATTTTTCCCTGATTTACTTGATTTGTTCTTTTTATGTTTGTTTTTGCAATATTTTAAGTAAGATATAAGCCTCAAACTGCCCAGTATGTAAAATATTGGACTGGCCTCGGCGCTTCGCGCCTCGACAAGTCCAATATTTTACATACTGGACAGTTTTTCGGCTTATATCCTTTACTTAATTGTTTCAGCAATACTTTGACCCAAAATTGTTTTGGACCTCTTTAAAGACACGACTGATTCCTCAAGTTCTGCTTCATATTTAGACTTATACCTGAATTATGACGCACACGAAAGGCTACATTTGAAACTTTATAACAAACGTGATGACTTCAATTTTTCTATTTTTAACTTTCCTTTTCTATGCAGCAATATACCTGCTTCTCCTGCTTATGGTGTATTTGTTTCCCAATTAATACGCTATGGTAGAGCTTATTCCCACTACGAGGACTTTGTACAACAAAGTAGGCTGCTTGCAAATAAATTGTCGACTCAGGGATATTGCAAGCCTAGGCTTATCAAGGCCCTCAAAATGTTTTATGGCCGTCATCACAGTATTATTGATAAGTTTGATGTCTCTGTGTCCAGGATTGCCCTGGATATATTTGACGTCTCATAGTTCCATGTTCTTTTCACACAATTTTGATTACACACGTGGCGGGTGTAGCTAGCCAAACAAGAGGTTCTTACCCTTCCGGAGCAACCGGCCTCACTTCACTGGAAGTTCACGTGTCTAACCTAAATTGTCAGTTCCAAAGTTTTTACTTTGCTTCTGGATTGTGATTCGGATTATGAACCACTGCGAGGCGGTAAGGGGCCCTCCTTATGTTTTTGAAACCATGCCGCTGGACATTTAACCCAACTACATGTATTTTAAATCAAGGTACGTGATTTTGTTTTCCTGTCTTGTGTTCAGATAATCAAAATTTGTATGGTGATATTATTTTTAACCTACCATTCTAAATATGCTTGGTTCCGGTTTGCTAATTTCTTAAAATGTCCTAACGGTGTATTGAAGGTTACGTTCTTGTTAATTATATACAATCGAACTAGTATTTTTCTATTTTCCAACAGGGTGTAGCCTAAAGACCTACAGGAGGTTTTTTATATGAAGTGTTTTAAACATGTATCGGCCGTCTAGTGCTGTAAAATTAAAACTGGTATAATATGTAATTTAAACCCCTGAGCCGATATCTCTGCTGGTGGCTGATTCCCCGAGGATATCACAAACTCAGTAGGCAATAATTTCGTATTATTGTCAGAAATATACTATAATTGTCTAAATTTCCTGCAAGTTAAAATTTGAAATTTCTCAAAAACTAAGGTATACTTCCTCATGCAAAGTATTTCCTTAGTTTAATTTGGTAAAATATATTTTTGTCCTTTGGGTAGCTTTTCAACATCTTCAAAATAACTTTGGTCCAAGCACTACTGATGAGGAATTGTATTCTGAAACGGCCGTCTAGTGCTGTAAAATTAAAACTGGTATAATATGTAATTTCAATGATGAAACAAGAAACAGACGTTTTCGCTTAGAAAAGGATGTTAAAGCAAAATTGATCTTACATGACTTGTCTCCATGGCGTCATCTTTTGATGAAGAGAGCAATGTTTGTATAAAATAGTCTTCCTTTGGAGGTTCAGTAGACTCCGAAACTGTCATATTCTTTTATATTTTCACCAATTCATCAAAGCTGCAGAAACAAAGAATCAGACGGAAATACTTATATGAGGCTAACTGTAACGAACCCGAGAGGTCGACACCTGGACATCTAGTCATTCAGTTTTTTCAGTGATCTCAGTTCCAGTTTTAGTTTGTGTTATCATTATAGCAGGACAGAAAATATGTAAATCTACTTAATATTTTGATGAAAGTTCTTCCGGACAACAAACAATTTTCAACAATATTTTCACCACATAAAACATTTAATGTTATTGTTCATATCACTACACAGCATAACACAGTATAGCACAGCTTTTACACAAACAAACACTTTCTTCGGAACAGTTAAAACAAACTCGTAGTATCACACAATCCTTCGGTGATCAACCGCAAAGTCCATCGGCGACTAAACAGGAACCACGCAGTCAATCGGTGGCACCATAACATCTGCACATTCCATCGGCAGATTAAATTACAAGTTTATTAACCATCTGTTCCAAGAAACACACAACATATTTCGAAACTCAGCAATTATATATTCCTGTGGTCGCTACCATACCCATTTCCAATGACTACAATGTATTAAACAAGTTATGCCTGAGTATTAAGGCACTAAAACATTATATTACTAATCCATTTTACCTATATTATATATAAGTAGCAACATCCTGTGTACGCATCAATACAAAGTGTACGAACTTTTAGATTGTTTACGGTAATTACAAATATCATAAAATCATTTACAACATAATTACAAAGTAAATTCGTTATCAGACACAGAATGAATGTTAATATTATATTATTGTGTAAGTTCAGTATTTAGTCTGCAATATAAAGTTCTGTATTCACGTAGCATGTATACATATAATGTCACAATAATCACGCATGCAAACTGCATTGAGCTTTTAAAGTTAAAAGACTACAGATAACATAATAATCGAGTGTACTCACCCTCGAGATATTCCTAAGACTTTGTTGGTTAAACTTACTAATAAATTTCTTATGGCTAAACCAACGCGTTCATAAACAAACCACACCTTGAATAACTTCCGAACCCAATAACTAATTAAAATACTGGGTATACTCAGTTATTCACGGTGACGAACAGCGCACAATTACCGTAAACATTTAAAAAAGTAGACACGATAAAATTATAAAAAATACAACAATGTCACTGGTGACACTTGCTGAGTATGGGAGATCACTTTATCAATATTCTTGTTCAGAAAAACCGATAAGTAGATGGGAAGTTGTTTGGTTTACGACTTTACGTTGTAGCAATGGTTCTGGTAAATCAAAAAAAATATCAGAATTTTCTCTCTTTTTTAAAATGTATTCACAATGAGATATATTTGTATTATCAGAGAATACAATTATTCCAGTAATTTAATTGTTATAAAATAATTATTCAAGTCTGATAAAATGTTGATGGACAATAACCATGTATTAAATGTAAGCCAAAAACTTGGAGATTGAGAAAATGAATATAAAAATCTAATCTAATCAACTGTCACTAAAAGCTATAAAAATGAAATATAAGTAAGTAAGATTTCAAAATATTTACTATATGTTTAATACATTGTATAATGAAATCATGATAATCTTTATATTTATAATTGTTAGAAAATTACAAAATTCTTACCTCTAACTTTTTGGTAATACATCACTGCAGTGCGCGAAAAAAGGATGTTTCACGATGTTCAAAACGCGTTTTTCTATTATATATATGGTATGGAAGTATGTGACTTTTCAATAATTAATATTATGACATTAATAAAATAAAAATTGTGTACCATATAAATACAAACAACAGAACTGCAAACAAAAGATTAATAAACTTAACAAAATTAGGTTTGGCGAGAAATTTGGTTGCATATTAGATAAATGAACCATACTGGTCAATAGGATTAATAGTAAAACTAGAATTAAATATTAGATAATGCAATACAAATGTAGCAATACTAAAAGATACAAACACTCAAATACAAATGTATATATACATAGTTAAAATTAAACTAAAATAGCTATAAAATTAGAATTATGTAAAATGCAAACATATAAGGCACCGGATCATTAGAAAGTCGCTTTGTGATTCGAATGTAGTTGCTTGTTACGCCTCAATATTTTGTATTTTTTAATTTTTACAGATTTTTTTCTCGAAAACAAACATACCAATCTATGTCAAACCCATAAATTTGAAGTTTAATAAGCCGTTCATATTCTGATTAAAAACAAAGGAAACCCCTAACATTTTGTTGCCAATGCGAGACGTTGATATTTAGGTACCACTTATTATAAGACATATAGTTGTAATTGTGCATGGCAATAGTGCTGCTTTTAGGTTGGAAGAAGGAACTGATGTCTAATTACCTTTTATTAACGCTGGTTTTGTAGCTGAGGTGGTGGAGACCGTTTTAAGGTCGTTCGTTGATAATGATGTAGTTGGTGCTGCACAGTACGGGCCGAATGTTCCTAGAAAAGAAAATGTAACAATTCTACCATATCGAATACCATATCCGTGTCCAAAAGCAAAGTAAATACTTTAGAAACTAAATAAAATCACACACAAGAACTTCACCAGGAGGTGAGGAAATGTGCTCCCGTCTCATGTGTAATAAAACTTGTAAAACAAACATAACATAGGGAGTTGACTCGACATTTGCACGAGCTTGCGTTTACTTCCCATTAGTATTGCATCTAAAATTACCATTTTGTCTTACAATACATCAATGTCGCACTAGTTCTTGTATACGGGTAAAAGAACTAGTGCAATACAACAACAACACAGCGATGACGTCTGTAGTCATGTCACAACAATCGTATGACGTCATAAACAACAGCGTCATGTGTCAAAACTTGCAGTATGAAAAATTGATTTAGGACACCTCGGACTAGAACAAAGTTTGCGTGCAAATAGGCCTATCGAGATTTATTGCACGCTAACATCTCGGGATTTATCGTTTAATTTCTATGCGATGCATATATTGCTAGATAATAATAGAGATTTATTGAAGAACGTTTACATCTAGTTTGATATAGGGGATCTTAAAAAACTATATTTTTCACATACAATAATGTTGTTTAAACACTTTGAGTATATTTGAAACATATTTGAATTAGGTTAAAAATCAATAATTACCTTGACGGCAACAGCAGTAAAATTCATCCTTCATTGTACCATATCTAATACACACTCCAGCAAAATTACATCCAAAAAAGTAAGCTACAATGTTTCATAAGTTTAATTATAATGTACAAATATGTTTGTTGTTGCTTATATCAACTGGCTACATATGTAACAGGAAAGAAAAATGCAGGGTCGGACCGGGGATCGAACCCGGGACCTCCCGCACTATAGGCGAGTGCTCTACCACTGGGCTACCCAGAGTGCTACATTCCTCCCTTTCTCTTTTCGATTAAACTCCCTTGAATCGAAACTACCAGGTTCCACCCTGGGACCAACCTGTTGGTCGGCCACTTCCCAGGGTCGAACGAGCCCCCAAATGTAATAGGAAAGAGAAAAAATGCAGGGTCGGACCGGGGATCGAACCCGGGGCCTCCCGCACTATATGCGAGTGCTCTACCACTGAGCTACCCAGGCCGCTACACATATATCAAACCCAAACATACCGATGCATGTCCAAATACCAATCCCAAAAGCAAAATCTCAACTTGACTAGTAAGTTACATTCACCACGTAAACCTTCACCAGGGAAGTTAGGCGCTCCAGAAGGGTAAGCATTTCCTATCTAGGCCACGTAAACCTTCACCAGGGAAGTTAGGCGCTCCAGAAGGGTAAGCATTTCCTATCTAGGCCACGTAAACCTTCACCAGGGAAGTTAGGTGCTCCAGAAGGGTAAGCATTTCCTATCTAGGCCACGTAAACCTTCACCAGGGAAGTTAGGCGCTCCAGAAGGGTAAGCATTTCCTATCTAGGTCATGTTAACCTTCACCAGGGAAGTCAGGTGCTTCAGAAGGGTAAGCATTTCCTATCTAGGCCACGTAAACCTTCACCAGGGAAGTCAGGTGCTCCAGAAGGGTAAGCATTTCCTATCTAGGCCACGTAAACCTTCACCAGGGAAGTTAGGTGCTCCAGAAGGGTAAGGATTTCCTATCTAGGCCTAACTAGCTACACCTGCCACGCCTGAAATCAAAACCGAGAGCGAAAAGATCATGGAACTATGGGACGCCAATAAATATCTATGGTAATCATACTTATCAACAATACTGAATATCAGAATGATACGTTCATAGTACTATGAGACACCAAATATATAAATATATCCAAGATAATTTTGGATATGTACATCAAACTATCAACAATATTAAGATGATGGCCTTAAAACTTTTGAAGGCTTTGATAAAGCTAGGCTTGCAATATTCCAGTTAACAGTTTATTTTACGTTAGAAGTTTATCTGTAAGCAGCTTGCTTTGTGGTATGAAGTTCCTCTGTTATGAACAAGCTCTATCATTGCGTATTAATTGTGAAACTCCTCCTGTTGAACTTCATTGTTTATTTCCAAAATTTTCTTGGGCCCCTCATAGGTGAGAGCTGGAGCCTGGCCCTTAGCCCCAGCTAACATTAAAAGAAATACACCATAAGCAGTTAGAATCCGGTAGATTGATGCATATAAAAAGAAAGTTGTCAATAGAAAAAAAATTGATATACATGTAGCTTTAAAAGTAGTCTTCCGTGGCTGTCAAAATCGTTCTGTTTTTGCTTGTTCAGAAAAGTGGCGTCTAATAATTTTAGTTTGTTTGTTTACAATTTTAATTCTTACTAACTTACAAGTAAGTGAGGTCTAGATGCTTACAATCATTGTAATATTGGCATTCAAATATTACAAAGTGATGAATGGCATAAACCTATGGATTGGATTTGGTTCATCAAAGATGTTTTATTGTTCTAGTAAGTGAAGCATCAAAAGTTTAAACTCCTGTTGATTTATCATTTCAAATATATTTTGGTCTATGCATTACTGATGAGAAATTGAATTCCGAAACTGTCGTCTAGTGTTTAAAGTTAACGCTGGTATAATATGTAATTTACAAATAAGCAGACAATACCTTTTATTCTATTCAGTGTAGTAATATCGCATATAACCCCGCTGGCGTCGTTATATCTAAACTTCCCGTCCATAAACGTTTCGTTTCTTTGGTAAACATTCATTTCTACATTAGAAACACTGTGAGATCCTATTATTTGTGAACCGTTCAAAGAATTGGCCTGAAGCGTCAATCCTCTTGACAAACTTCCGTATGTTCCAGCCACTGATAATACCACAGAATTAATCTTTAGTTGTCCATTCACGTTGATTTTTCCAGATGTCCGAGTTATATTTAGCTGAAACAACTGTGGCTGGTTGTTGTCCGGACAAACATAAAACCCTTCCCACAAACTAGGCACAAACTCATCACCACCTGATAAGAAACAATAACGATTTTTTCGTTTTCAATAATCAGAAATAAAAATAGAATACATTAGTTAAAGACACTCGAAAACCTACAACTTATCACATTCAAATCTGTCATTAGGCAAATACTATTTAAACCAAAAAAAAACCCACATCGGCCCATGTTCAAATCATCAAAAAAAAACCCACAAATTAAAAACTTTGAAAACTTTGGCAAATTGAGTTAACTCCCATAAGTGAATTGAGGCTGGGTGCTTTTAAAGGGTAACCCCCTATTGTAATATCTAGCTACACCAGTCAAATATCTCAATAAAATTAAGAATGAAAGAAACATGGCAATGTTGGAGTCAAATATACCATTATCCTAGGAGACAATACATAGCTTTTTAAGATAAACATTGTTTATGGAAATTGTCTGCCTGTAAAATTGAAAATTCCCCCATAAAAGTAAGCTATGATTTTGAGTATTGACTTGGGTGGATTTTGGTCCTTCTATGTTTCTCATTTCAAAATTCCGGAACTACAGTCTAGTGCTGTAATAGTAAAACAGGTTTATCAATAATATCTAGGCTAATTTTAGATATATAGACATCACACTTATTACGTTTGAAATCAATTAACAAACATTACCTCAATATATATACTTATTACGTTTGAAATCAATTAACAAACATTACCTCCATAAACACTACAGTCCGCCACACCTCCTTGTATCTGTTCAGTACAATTTACACCTGTCCATCCAGGTAAGCACACTTTATTGCCTTTATCATCACAGTTATAGTGACCACTACAGCTATTGACAGGAAGACAGTTAATTGAGCAGTCGGTTCCGTAATAATGAGGGTCGCAGTATACTTTTATTTTCAACACCAACCTGTTTAACAGAATAATTGTTCCAAAGGATAGTTTTCACAAGTGATTTTGTTACAAAAGTAACTGGTAACTTCTACTCTGTAATGCATATTTCAAAATTACTATGGATCTCATATTATCTGGAAATTTTTCACGCGAGAAGAAAATTACGATCACACATTTAAATTAATCAATCAAGATTTTCTTACCTACTGGTTTCTTTAACATCTTAAATTTTACATTTTTTCCATGAATTGTATTTTTTTAAATATTGAGTGGGTTAAAATATCCGTGTGTTGATCTTTATAATGGTTATACTGCGCTTTTTCTCTACATTATTTGACCCAACATTGTTTTTATTGCAGAAACTTGCCAAATATGTTCTAATCAAAAACAAACATACTTATCCATTTCCGAATCACAATCCAGAAGCAAAGTAAAAACTTTGGAACTGACAAGTTAGGTTAGACACGTGAACTTCCACCAGGGAAGTGAGGCCGGGTGCTCCGGAAGGGTAAGCACCTCCTGTTTAGCTAGCTACACCCGTCACGTGTGTAATCAAAATTGTGTGAAAGGAACATGGAACTATGAGACGTCAAATATATCCAAGGCAATCCTGGACACAGAGACATCAAACTTATCAACAATACTGTGATGACGGCCATAAAACTTTTTGAGGGCCTTGATAAGCCTAGGCTTGCAATATCCCTGAGTCAACAATTTATTTGCAAGCAGCCTACTTCGTTGTACAAAGTCCCCGTAGTGGGAACAAGCTCTACCATAGCGTATTAATTGGGAAACAAATACACCATAAGCAGGAGAAGCAGGTATATTGCTGCATAAAAAAGGAAAGTTGACAATAGAAAAATTGAAGTCATCACGTTTGTCATAAAGTTTCAAATGTAGCCTTTCTTGTGCGTCATAATTCAGGTATAAGTCTAAATATGAAGCAGAACTTGAGGAATCAGTCGTGTCTTTTATTTCAAGCTCACTAGGATAGATGGCATTTACATAGTCTCCAAATTTAGGATTGTTAAGAGACAGAACGTCATCTATGTATCTGTATGTTGAGTTGAATGATTTGGCGACAGTTTTCTCTCCAGATTTAACAAGGTTCTGCATAAATTCTGCTTCGTAAGAATAAAGAAACAAATCAGCAAGCAATGGTGCACAGTTTGTACCCATTGGTATACCGATTGTTTGCTGAAATACTATATTACCAAACACAACAAATATGTTATCTATCAAAAACTCCAACATTTACACATACTTCAAATGTTTATGGCGTGCTGACTTATCGCTATTATCATTATTATGCTAATTTTGATTCACATGTTTTATATAGAAATTAGAAATTCACAATGCGTTATCAAAAACTCTTAGGAATTCTTTTTAAGCTCGTGTTTTTCTCTTCACCGGATTCAAACAAACAATATTTTTAAAGGGAGATAAATCTTGGAATTTACAATTTCAACTTTAAATTCTGATGTCATTGATGGCTATTGCGATTAACATGTGCTAATCGCATAGTTCATATAGAAAAAGAAATCAACACAATGTCAAAAACCAAAATAAGATTGTCTAAAAAAGGAAAAATGTAAATTTAATCAAAACAAACATACTAATCCATGTCCGAAACACAATCCATTTAAATACTAGTATATTTTGGTCCTTTGCATACTCTTTTCAACGCCTTGAAAGGATTTTTGGTTTTACAATTTTGGTCCAAGCACCACTGATGGGAATTGTATTTCGAAACGACCGTCTAGTACTGTAAATTAACACTGGTATAATATCTTATCTATTACATAAAACCACTATAAATTTAAATACATACTCTGTCGCGGACGCATTCCTAGCACCAGTTAGAGTAAATGCATCATATGATACAGAACTACTGTTATAACCAGCCGCTGTAGTATAATGGTCAAATGTAAAGTAATCTACGGGAACGTTAACGTCGCCACTATCTGTATCTGTAACGTTTATGAATATCTCAATACCTCCCTGTAAATAATATAAATGTAGAGTTATATTAATTTCAAACATACCAATCCATGTACAAATAAAAATCCTCAAGCAAAGTGAAAAAAAATGAAAAATTAAGTTAAACACATGGACTTCCATCACAGAATTGGAGCCGGGTGTTCGGGAA
The DNA here is from genome assembly GCA_021292105.1 of Anadara kagoshimensis. Classification (NCBI taxonomy): domain Eukaryota; kingdom Metazoa; phylum Mollusca; class Bivalvia; order Arcoida; family Arcidae; genus Anadara; species Anadara kagoshimensis. Next base: position 53,207,562 of record CM037860.1, on the reverse strand, counting down.
GGGTCAGCACCTCGTGTGAATAAAAGGAACATGTAATCGGCTCAAGAACAGTTCCTAAAGAATTTTGTTAAACACTACGATTGTTTTATACAGTTTACAATTTTTGACTTTGACGTCAACCCTTACGTTACCTGGTAAACGTGGAGTCTTCATTCGTCCGCGCCATCATTGCAGAGGAAAACAACATCGTAGATTACCTAGGGAGAACATTTTCTGCTGCTGTGGAATAATAGTGCAGAGTCTGTTTAATTGATTGTGATTTCCTGGAACGACTTGGTGCAAATGAGTTGACATCACATGAAATTTATGATTTTCTTTGACATGTGACAATTGAGCGATTTTCACTGTCATGATCAGAGTGATTAGTATAGTAAGATATGTTCAAAGGGCAATAACAGCCAGTGAAATGAACAAACCAACTAGGTTTAATGATGTGTGTATCTCCTATCAATGTCGATGCTTTACAACCAGTTTTGTAAAACAGTGTTTCATAGTTTTGTAGAATAACTCTGGACAAGGAGTGTCTGAACGAAGGAAGGACGGATGGAAGGACGGAACCTCGAATTTATCCACTCGTTCTTCGAAACGCGGGGGTGAAACTCATATATTAATTGATAATGTCTTCTTTTGCCATTTATTATTCTATAATACATTGTTTTTATTGCCCAGCACGTGTTTAAATGTATCAAATATAATGCGTCCTACCTTCCAAACATCAAAATCAAACAATGATTTTCCATCCGGAAATGTTATAACGTTCTGATTATCTCCCATATTTATTTCTGCGCTACCGTATACACATCTGGCTGTTCTGTTTATGCTACAAAAGAGTATGATTTAAAGGCCACCTCTATATAAGGGTCACCTGCTTATAAAGGCCAGTAGAATTGTAACTCAGTTGTTCTTTATTCATATTATTTTGACCTGTATATAAAGGCCACCTGCTTATAAAAGCCACTTTTACTTGATACCTTGGGCAGTCTTTATACAGGTTTGACTGTAGTTACAAATGGATACAATTAATCTCGATATAATTAACATCAATATAATAACTATGTCTACCTTCAAATCGAAAGGTCCTAAATACCAAGACACTCAAGGTTTTACTTCGGGGAAGAATTTCAGAACTATTATTGATGCTGTTGAAAAGTATACTAGAAGTTGGGCTAAACTTTCCTCACTTGTATTGGATTTTTAAACTTCGAAAAAATCCATACAAAGAAAGATATAGCAGGTTCATCTAAATATACTACTAAATCAATATCAGTAGCTCTAACACAAAGTTTGACAGTCGTCAAAAGGTGGTCTTCATTCTTATTCAGATAAAGTCTATTCTACATCTGGCATCAACCAAATGTGGATAATATATATAGGAATTAAGGAATTATAAGGAATTACTCAAACACCTCACTTCTAATACTTTATCTTGTGTAAAAAGCATTTGTTTGTTTACACTTTACACCACTATCCCTAACTCTTAAATGAAAGAACGCCTAACACAAATTATTATTTTACAAAAACGGTTAGAAAAGATGCAAATATCTAGTGTAGAAGATGAATATCTAGTTCTGAGCAGGGATTCTGGTAATTTCGCCAAGCACCATACGGACTGCAAACAAAATATACTAAAAATACCATCAACAAAAGTTTACAGTTTTAATAGACAACATATTTATTGCGTTTGGAATCTAAAATATTGCTCTTTATCCGTATTTATATCTTGATATAAGACTTTACTCCACATATAGATATATACGGTGACGTTCTATCGATCAATCTTAAATTTGGAGATCATGTGGATGTCATATACTAGTATCCTAGCGGTGTTGAAACAAAAGATACAACTGATTATGATTATACAAGTTTTACTTCATATTTGGAACTTTACCTAAGTTATGACACCCACGCCAAGCTACATTTAAAACTTTATGACAAACGTGATGACTTCAATTTTTCTATAGTCAACTTTCCTTTTCTATGCAGCAATATACCTGCTTCCCCTGCTTATGGTGTATTTGTTTCCCAAATAATACGCTTTGAGAGATCGTTCCCACGACGGGGACTTTGTACAACGAAGCAGGCTGCTTGCAAATAAGTTGTTGACTTAGGGATATTAAAAGCCTAGGCTTATCAAGGCCCTCAAAAAGTTTTATGGGCGTCATCACAGTATTGTTGATAAGTTTGATGTCTCTGTGTCCAGGATTGCCCTGGATATATTTGACGTTCCATAGTTCAATGTTCCTTTCACATAATTTTGATTACACACGTGACGGGTGTAACTAGCTAAATAGGAGGTACTTACCCTTCCGGAGCACCCGATCTCACTTCCCTGGTGGAAATTTTCGTGTCTAACTTGACTTGTCAGTTCCAAAGTTTTTACTTTGCTTCTGGATTGTGATTTGGAAATGGATTAGTATGGTTTTTTTATTATGACACCCATGCCAAGCTATATTTGGAACTATAAGACAAACGTTCAAAATTAATTTTAATTTTTTAGTGTCAACTTTCTTTTTCTATGAGGCATACATCTCCTGTCTCTCCTGTTTATGGTTGTTTTGTTTCACAGCTAATGTGCTATGGTCAGAGCATAGCCAGACATTGTTCACACTACGGAAATTTAATACAATTAAGCAAGATGCTTACATATAAATTGTTAAGGCGGGAATATTGCAAGGCTAGACTTATCTAGGCCCTCAAAAAGTTGTATGGCCGTCTCTCTGATTCCAAAATTACCCTGGATATATTTGACGGCCCACAGTTCCACGTTCTTTTCAGTGTCAATTTTGATTTCATGCGCAGCCAGCGTAGCTAGCAACCGGGATGTGCTTACTCTTCAGATGCAAACCTGACACCACTTCTCTGGTAGAAGTTCACGTGTTTAACTGGATTTGCTAGTTTTAAGTGTTTTAACTTTGTTTTTGGGATTGTGATATGAACATGGACTGGTATGTTTTCGATTTGGTAATACCCAAACACAGTGTCGCCCAATAATTACACTTATACAACACACGTGCAAGAATAAATAGAAGCATCGTTAGCTTGCCATAAAGGTTTTGGGAGTTGTGTTCAAAAGATCTGTTTTAACTTAAGCCTTGGTTGTATAACTAGTAAAATAGTTGAACATCTTCTTGTCATAAACAGAAAAGCCTGTAAGAATGAAATTGTATTCACAATTCACAATATCCATGCATGCAGGGTCATAACATTTGCAAAGTTGGTTGATTTTTCAAAATAGTAACACCTTAGGAGACATTTGTGCGAATACGAGAAGGCTCAAGTAACAACTTGTATAATATGTCAAAGTCTCTCTCTCTCTCTCTCTCTCTCTCTCTCTCTCTCTCTCTCTCTCCACCGAGAGAGGTTCTACTATTGACGTAATCAAGTTAAAAAATTATATACACCGTTGAAGTATTGCACAACTCTCCCTCCCTCTCTCTCTCTCTCTCTCTCTCTCTCCTGAGAGAGGTTCTACTATTGACGTAATCAAGTTTTAAAATCAAATGTACCGTTGAAGTATTGCACCTCTCTCTCTCTCTCTCTCTCTCTCTCTCTCTCAACAGAACTACTCTCTTTCTTTCCAAAGACGAGGCTACGGAACTCTTTCATTAAACGCTCGGTAACAAAACTCTCTCTTTCTTTCTCTCTCATTAAAAGCTTGGAAACAAAACTTTTTCTCTCTCTCATCAAAGACTTGACAACAAAACCCTCTCTCTCCCTCTCTCATTAAACACTTGGAAACAAAACTCTCTCTCTCCTCCAAACTTAAAGATACTTCCTGGCAATAAAATCCCAATAAATCAAAATTAATAACAGCCTTACACACACATAAAATACCTTACAACAAATGAAATACTAAGTAACATCTCCACACGTATGGAAAATCAATTACAAAATCGTGCCGTGTCCGTGAAGCAAGCATAAATATTTCATGTTATGATGTATTTTACTAATAATGTCCTTGCGGGGTATTTCCTTTGAAACTCTATTATCTTAAAATTCAAATCAAACACAACAAAATATAGTTGTAAAAAGTTAAAAAAAAATATAATAAAAGTTATAAGGTATTTTATTAGTCAGGGTTAGGGTTAGTAACAGTCTTGCAAGGTATGTTCTTTAAAATGGTATGAGCTTTTAAAGTTTAACTGTATTGTTAGTATAATACTGTAATATTAAAAATTCAGAATTCCGATTCAGGATAAACGGAATTAGTTTTGATAAAAAAATAATATAACAAACCATAATTTAACAAAATTGTACTTTAACAAACATTTTACATGACAAAAACCGTTACATAATCGTTATGAAACCTCGGACTTAGGTCCCTTCGAAAATGTGAGGACGTGGGTTTGAATCCCAGATCATACATAAGCTTTCTCGCCTGGCGCTCGGTACTCGGGTGACAGGATGATGTGAATGGGCAGTGGCATACATGTCTATGGCGCACCGACTCGGTGAGCTAGCACCTTAAAACCGCCCTGAGTGTGCGCTAGTACAAGGGAGACCATAAAACACACTGGCAACTCTAACACATGCGTGAACTTGTTTTTATATTAATCCTTAGAGATTAATCAACTTGCTCTCGTTATGAATAGCTGGAAAATTGCTGATGCGACGTTAAACAACAACAACTTCGGGCTAGAGACTCACGTAATGATCAAAAATAAAGAATATACTTGGCAAGTTGAAATAAGTTTCCGTGTAGTTGCTAAGCATATTGTTTCCCCGACTATACTAGTATTTGCTTAAGAATGTAATACAAGAGTCTGCATGATTGCAATCAATACAATTATTTTGATAGAATAGAAAGACGGGTTTCTGAGACTAGCAGAACATGTCACGAAAATATGGACCAAAGTCTTCATCAAGTCCGGTTTTATTGGAGGTATTCATCCAGTCAGTCACGATAAAGTCTCAAAAAAGTATGTAAAAGTGTCCGATAAAACTGTGCTTACCCCTGATAGTCTGGGAGCAGCTTGCAAAACCCAAAAATGTAGTCCGCACAATGTTTCTTTGTTAATAATATATGTTTAGGATGTGCTTAATCATAATCCGAGTGATGCCACCTTGGCACAAGTGGGGAAACTGAAAAATCCAAGATGGCGGCCAATATGGCTGACAAAACTATAATATCTCGTATATATAATTATATTAGCCACATAAAGTTAATTAAAGAGTCTTTTTTTGGTTTCAATGGTCAACAAAGTTGTTTCTGCTGTTTATATTTACACCGAATGGATATCTGAGCCAGTTTTGACGTATTGTAGATAATGTATTGTCGAAATTGGGACTTTTCACAAAAGCGTTATTCCTAATGGCATACATAATTTATCCACTTTCATGATGGTTGAAAAATCTATCAAAATAGATATATTTCATCTTCATTGTGTATATTCCGGGACAGAATTGGCTAGTGATGAAGCAAGCAAGCGAAGATGAGATACCATTCAGCAGACTTTGGAGAGAACACGTGTAAATAATGCACTTTAACCGACATTTGAAACTCAGTGAAGAAGGGAATACTACCAATGGACAAAGTATAGGTTACGGTCAGATATAAAGCAGTTAAATGTCCATGTACATGGACAGCAAGTTATCTGGATCCAGATTCTACTCTTCCAAGTCTATGGTTGTACTATGTCAAACTGCTGAACGTATAGGGAGATAAACATATACAAGACAATATTTTAGAGACATGTGAAATGAATAGAAGAAATTGGAGAAGATAATATACCTACAGAGTTTGTTTCTTAGATGTAAAGATATCAAAAAAAAAAGAGGGCGTAGAAATAGTTATATGTCCACAATAGATTCAGCTCTTGATACTGAAGGGTTCAGCTCAACACTACTTGGTTTGTTACCCGAGTTGTCAGACATCCCCTGCCTTACTCTGATTGATAGATTAAAATCTCTTCAGATTGCAAGGGAAAACACAAAGTTTACGCTTTCCTATGACTTCGGTGTGACACGTTTATATACTGTGGTTTCATTAATTTAGTATGATGAATTGAACTGGTCCAAATCTTCTGCTGCAGCAACAGCAGGGAAAACTGCAAGAGCTATTACCGGTTCTGATGTTAGACTGATACCGGCTGTGGCAGATAACCTTAATGCCTACATTTCATCACAAAAAAGGCTTAAATCTACACATGTTCTTGCACTTCTTCTTACCCAACAACAAAGTTCCATACCTGATAACCAATCTGGCAAAACGGTAATAAACAGGATATAAAAGATCCAACAGTCTTGGATGTAGAAGTAAAACATTATAATGGTACTAAAAGCTCAGTATTACTGTAGGTGAAGGAAAATGGACATTGTTGCCTCTGAAGGTACTTGAGAACATGCAACCCTGGTGCCAAGGGTGTGTAAATTAGAATTTGATTTCTTAAATGTTGCATGTGTGGCAAAACCCCAGAATTCTATGTCTGTTATTGACATGACTCCACCAGATGGCTGCTATGTGTAAAGTTCAGATGTTAAATGAATGCAGACAAACCCTCATTGTATTTACAGATAAACAACAGTTATACACATGTGCCGGGTGTAGCTAGATAAACATGAGGTGCTAACCCTTCAGTGGCACTTGGTCTTACTCCTGGTGGAAGATCACTTTTTAACTTCATTTACCAGTTTTCAATATGAATTGGACATGGATTGGTATGTTTATATTGAATGTCATATCACTACAGCCAGATTTATTCCCCAGAATTGTTCTTAGGTTAAGGATATGGATATGCTAATGAATTTTGTTGGGTGCGTAGGTGTGGTGTGGTAGCGGCGAACTCTAGTCTAGAAGTGCTACTAAAATGACATTTTGAAGGGTAGCCCCTTTGCAAAAACATTGCACAGAATGTAAAAGCGTAAGGCAGGGTTGTGTGAAAGTGTAGTGGATGAATATAGTAACTTGATTGCAGACATTAGTGATGAAGGCAGGTATCTGTACAGTCTGAAAGCAGGTCAAAACAGGACGATAAAGCTGTGACTGTACTTTTTGAATGCAGGTCAAAACAGGGCGATAAAGCTGTGACTGTGCTTTTTGAAGGCAGGTCAAAACAGGACGATAAAGCTGTGACTGTACTTTTTGAAGGCAGGTCAAAACAGGGCGCTAAATCTGTCACTGTACTGTTTGAAGGCAGATCAAAACAGGACAGTAAAGCTATGGTTGTACTGTCTAAGAGCAGGTCAAAGCATGGAGATAAAGCTGTGGCTGCACTGTATTATGCAGGACAGTAATGCTGTGGCTGTACTGTTTGAAGGCAGATCAAAGAAGGTAAAGCTGAGGCTGGCTGTACAGTCTAAGACAGGTCAAAGCAGGACAGTAATGCTGTGGCTGTACTTTTTGAAGGTAGGTCAAAGCATGGCGATAAAGCTGTGGCTGTACAGTCTGGGAGCAGGCCAAAGCAGAACAGTAAAGCTGTGGTTATACTGTGCTGATTATGGTGTTAGTTATTCGACCATAAAGGGATGTTGAATGGGCTTTGCGCTGTAATTGAAGACAAATAAAGGAAAGGTATATTATATGACTTTTCTACTACTACGCGGCTTTGCACTCTTAAAAATGGGAAAACTAAGACTTTTCACTAGAATAAATAATAAAATTATCATTTTATTGATTTGTTGATTATTATAGTGAAGCATTAATGATAGACTATCATTTATATACTGCATAAAACACAATAACACATGGAAAAAACCTTGAACATCAATATATATATATAAAGAAAACGATTCTGGCAGCCATCTTGTCCGCCATCTTGGATATCTTGAATTCCCCAAAGCTGCCACGGTGGCATCATGCAGTTTCTAATTAGGGACATGTTGCAGAACAACTTTATGTAAAAACATTTTGTGCGGACTATTTTTTTAGGTTATGTGAAATAATACCATTTGTCATCTGGACTATGAGGTTTTCAACTGGAGTTCCTCCCCTCTAGATTTTAAAACGTACTTACCCCGGGGGTTCTCTTATGCAAATATCAAACACGTGGTCACATTTCCCAACTGGACATCCAGGTATATTTACTCCATCACAACATTGGCCTTTGATGTCCAGCCCTCTAGAGTTATTATAACTGACCAGCTGGACGGCTATCCTACCTTTAGCTGACACATACCCTGTCTGTTTAAAGAAAATGAAAGCTGGATTGTGACAACAATTAATGTGAAAGCAGTTGAACAATGTTAAGACCTGTCGACACTTACAGTACAGGCCTGTCGAAAGTTTAACATTTTGTATATATGCTACAGATTAGTGGCCTCGATGGCAGCGCACGCTTGCGGATCATGGCGTTTCTCGCCGCCTAGGTCCGAATCCAACGCAGGACAGAATGTCTGTCGGTTTGCTTGCCGAAGTTCGGTGGTTTTCTCAGGGTATTCGTGTTTCCTCCACCATCCCAGAACTGACCGCCTCAATTGTAAAGTGAAAGAATCTTGACTGGGACGTAAAACACCATTACTCCACTTCACACCACTCTATGCCACATTTTCTTATTGTATAAAACACGTGGTAAATGAGGCAAACATCTAAATTGTCCATTTTCACATAATCATACAGTACACACCTCAAGTTTAGAAAGCTTAAGAAAATAAGTCGAGGCTCGGCTGTCGACCGGACGAGATATGGATAGTTAGTGGTCGAAAAGCTTAAGCTGCCGAGAGATAGATACCAGCTTCCGAGATACAGCTGCCATGTGCTGATTTTGAATTTTTATGAAAATAATGCATTCAAAATCAGCACATGACATTTTGAATGCATTATTTTAATAAAAATTCAAAATCAGCACATAGCTTTTTGAATGCATTTTTTCAACATCAGTACATGACACAGCTAAGAAGGGAATGAGATATGGACAGCTAGTCAGTGGTCGAGACGCTAGATAGATTACATTTTATATAGCGATGTAAGTTTTACAGCACTAGACGGCCGCTTCGGAATACAAGTAGTGCTTGGAGCAAATTTGGGAAACCAAAATTTCTTTAAGCGGTTGAAAAATATCCAAAAGAGCAAAATAACCAAATTTAGCTAAGGAAATATTGCATGAGGGAGTATACCTTGGTTTTATTCAGAATACAGTGCTTGGACCAAAATTGGGAAACCAAAGATTCTCTAAGCGGTTGAACGAATAGCCAAAGGACCAAAATATTGACTAGCAGGAAATTTAGAAAATAGTATATTATAATTAGCTACAGATAGATTTAACGAGGGAGGGGCCGAAATGATCTGTCGATTCGGCACTAATTCGTTAGCTTTGTGTAAAACTTTCGACAAAACTGTATTGTATGTACACTGATGATTTCTTAACTCTCAACTTCTGGGGCCAGTTGTTCGAAGCTTTATTAGTTTAATCAATTGATTAGTCAAAATTTGAATTTTTGCATAATTTCAATTATGTTTTTAAATTAAAATTAAAAATTTCAAAAATAGATAGAATTGCACAAAACTAAAGCACATTGTTATAAAAATATCAATTTAATGATGTTGTGCTGATTTTTATTGTTGTTTTTTAATTTGTGTTAATCACTGATTAAACTAATCAAGGTTCGAACAACTGGGTCCTGGTGTTTGGTAAAGTTTTATCATCTCACTTTTTTACTCTGTTGTTGAAAGACATTATTCTAAACTGAATCTTATAAAATGTTTGATTCCTTTAAAAATATATTTTATAAATTAACACCACTTACCAAAATAAATACAAAAATAACCAACAACAAGTAATGTACCAAATGCATCTTCAATCCAATGACACAAAGTCCACGTTCTGAAGACGCACAGCTGCCGTTTGCCGTTCAAACTGATTTTGTTGTTCAATTTATAGAGATCATACCCAGCAGAATATGAATATTTATATCGCTTATCTACCAATGAACATATCGGGACAGTTAAAGTTACGTTTTATCACACACGACAGAATGAATTGTGATCTTTATTATACCCCCGCTTAAAAAGTGGGGAGTATATAGTGATAGGGGTGTCCGTCCGTCCTTCCGTTACACCTTAGGGTACCTATCTCTTATCCGCAACTCCTCCTAAACCCTTTAATGGATTTTCATGAAACTGTCACACAATCTTTGTGAAATTATGTAGATGTGCACCTCCTATTTAAAAATTTGATCCGATGGATTTTTGGGAGCGGGGGGTATTTTTTGTGAGCTTGTGGCTCACAGTTTTTCTAGTGTTTATTATAACAACCCCCACCACCGAAAACGTAGTTTAGGAATCACTCTGTCCGTCTGTCCATCCATTATTCCTCATATTGTGTCTATTGATAGATTTTTGATCAAACTTGGAACAAAGGTAAACCAACACGAGGCGATGTGTCGCATACCAAATGTAGGCGCTGAATCAAGTGTCAAGGTCACAAGATCGAATCTAAGAAACAAGAGGGCCATGAGGCCCTGGCGCTCACCTGAGAATAAGTTGAATTATACACATTTTTCCAATAATGTCATGAATAGAGGATTAACAGAATTCATTATAAGTTAATATGAACTTGACCTAGCTTTTGTCCTGAACATTGTTCTTGACAAATTATACGAAGATTGGACAGAAAACATGGACTCTAACGTGTTAGCAAGGTTTTCTATGATTTGACCTAGTGACCTACTTATTGATCCAACATGACCCGTATACAAACTTGACTTAGCTTTTGTCATGAACATCGTTCTGGGCAAATTATATGAAGATTAAACAAAAAGTATGGACTTTAGAGTGTTAACAAGGTTTTTCTTAGATTTGACCTTGTGACCTACTTATTGATCCAACATGACCCATATAACAAATTGACTTTGCTTTGGTCATGAACATCATTCTGGACAAATTATGTGAAGATTCGACAAAAACTATGGACTCTATAGTGTTAACAATGTTTTCTATGATTTGGCCTAGTGACCTACTTATTAACCCAACAGGACCAATATACAAACTTGACCTTGCTTTCGTCATGAACATTGTTCTGGACAAATTATATGAAGATTGGACAAAAAATATGGACTCTAGAGTGTTAACAAGGTTTTTGTTTGATTTGGCCTAGTGACCTACTTATTGACCCAACATGACCTATATACAAACTTGACCTTGCTTTAGTCATGAACATTGTTCTGGACAAATTAAATGAAGATTGGACAAAAAATATGGACTCTAGAGTGTTAACAAGGTTTTTTTTTATTTGACCTAGTGACCTACTTATTGACCCAACATCACCCATATAATAACTTGACCTTGCTTTGGTCATGAACATCGTTCTGGACAAAAAATATGAAGATTAAACGAAAAATATGGACTCTAGAGTGTTAACAAGGTTTTTTTATGATTTGGCCTAGTGACCTACTTATTGATCCAACATGACCCATATAAGAAAATGACCTTGGTTTGGTCATGAACATCATTCTGGACAAATTATATGAAGATTGGACAAAAACTATGGACTCTATAGTGTTAACAAGGTTTTTCTATGATTTGGCCTAGTGACCTACTTATTGACCCAACATGACCCATATATGAACTTGACCTTGCTTTGGTCATGAACATCGTTCTGGACAAATTATATGAAGATTGGAAAAAATATGGACTCTAGAGTGTTAACAAGGTTTTTGTTTAATTTGACCTAATGACCTACTTATTGACCCAACATTATCGATATATGATCTTGACCTTGCTTTGGTCATGAACATTGTTCTGGACAAATTATATGAAGATTGGACAAAAAATATGGACTCTAGAGTGTTAACAAGGTTTATCTATTATTTGACCTAGTGACCTACTTATTGACCTAACATGATCGGTATATGTCCTTGACTTTGCTATGGTCATGATCATCGTTCTAGACAAATTATATAAAGATTGGACAAAAAATATGGACTCTAGAGTGTTAACGAGGTTTTTCTATGATTTGACCTAGTGACCTACTTATTGACCCAACATAACCCATATACGAACTTGACCTTGCTTTGGTCATGAACATCGTTCTGGACAAATTATATGAAGATTGGACAAAAACTATGGACTCTATAGTGTTAACAAGGTTTTTCTATGATTTGGCCTAGTGACCTACTTATTGACCCAACATGACCCATATACGAACTTGACCTTGCTTTGGTCATGAACATTGTTCTGGACAAATTATATGAAGATTAAACGAAAAATATGGACTCTAGAGTGTTAACAAGGTTTTTCTATGATTTGGTCTAGGGACCTACTTATTGACCCAACATGACCCATATACGAACTTGACCTTGCTTTGGTCATGGACATTGTTCTGGACAAATTATATGAAGATTGGACAAAAACTATGGACTCTATAGTGTTAACAAGGTTTTTCTATGATTTGACCTAGTGACCTACTTATTGACCCAAAATTAACGATATATGAAGTTGACCTTGCTTTGGTCATGAACATTGTTCTGGACAAATTATATGAAGATTGGACAAAAAATATGGACTCTAGAGTGTTAACAAGGTTTATCTATTATTTGACCTAGTGACCTACTTATTAACCCAACATGATGGGTATATGTCCTTGACTTTGCTATGGTCATGATCATCGTTCTAGACAAATTATCTAAAGATTGGACAAAAAATATGGACTCTAGAGTGTTAACAAGGTTTTTCTATGATTTGACCTAGTGACCTATTTATTGACCCAACATTAACGATATACGAACTTGACCTTGCTTTGGTCATGAACATCGTTCTGGACAAATTATATGAAGATTGGACAAAAAATATGGACTCTATAGCGTTAACAAGGTTTTTCTATGTTTTGACCTAGTGACCTACTTATTGACCCAACATAACCCATATACGAACTTGACCTTGCTTTGGTCATGAACATCGTTCTGGACAAATTATATGAAGATTGGACAAAAACTATGGACTCTATAGTGTTAACAAGGTTTTTTTATGATTTGGCCTAGTGACCTACTTATTGACCCAACATGACCCATATAAGAACTTGACCTTGCTTCGGTCATGAACATTGTTCTGGACAAATTATATGAAGATTGGACAAAAAATATGGACTCTAGAGTGTTAACAAGGTTTTTCTATGATTTGGCCTAGTGACCTACTTATTGACCCAAAATTAACGATATATGAACTTGACCTTGCTTTGGTCATGAACATTGTTCTGGACAAATTATATGAAGATTGGACAAAAAATATGGACTCTAGAGTGTTAACAAGGTTTATCTATTATTTGACCTAGTGACCTACTTATTGACCCAACATGATCGGTATATGTCCTTGACTTTGCTATGGTCATGATCATCGTTCTAGACAAATTATATAAAGATTGGACAAAAAATATGGACTCTAGAGTGTTAACAAGGTTTTTCTTTGATTTGACCTAGTGACCTACTTATTAACCCAACATTAACGATATACGAACTTGACCTTGCTTTGGTCATGAACATCATTCTGGACAAATTATATGAAGATTGGACAAAAAATATGGACTCTATAGCGTTAACAAGGTTTTTCTATGATTTGACCTAGTGACCTATTTATTGACCCAACATAACCCATATACGAACTTGACCTTGCTTTGGTCATGAACATCGTTCTGGACAAATTATATGAAGATTGGACAAAAATATGGACTCTATAGCGTTAACAAGGTTTTTCTATGATTTGACCTAGTGACCTACTTATTGACCCAACATAACACATATACGAACTTGACCTTCCTTTGGTCATGAACATCGTTCTGGACAAATTATATGAAGATTGGACAAAAAATATGGACTCTAGAGTGTTAACAAGGTTTTTCTATGATTTGGCCTAGTGACCTACTTATTGATCCAACATGACCCATATATGAACTTGACCTTGCTTTGGTCATGAACGTTGTTCTGGACAAATTATATGAAGATTGGACAAAAAATATGGACTCTAGAGTGTTAACAAGGTTTTTCTTTGATTTGACCTAGTGACCTACTTATTGATCCAACACATTCCATATATGAACTTGACTTAGCTTTTGACCTGAACAATGTTCTGGACAAGTTTGATGAAGATATAACAAAAACTGTGGCCTCTAGAGTGTTAACAATGAAAAGTTGACGCACGACGCACGACGCACGACGCACGTCGCACGACGCACGACGCACGTCGCACGACGCACGACGCACGACGCACGACGGACAAAGACTGATCACAATAGCTCACTTGAGCACTTTGTGCTCAGGTGAGCTAAAAACAACTCAATTGGCAATAGCCAACGCAACAAATTAAAGAGCACAACACAATTACATTTCAATGAAATAAAACCAAATAAAACAAGACAATAAAAGACAAACAGATATCGCAAAGTATTTTGTTTTGTTATACAATCATGCTATCATAGCAAACAAAGGGTAGGGACGTCTACCTGACATTTGGTTGACCACAACAAAAGCTCATACGGAATTGTAAAATTCACGACTATGGGATGGAGCTTAAATATTTCCACTCTTAAGAGATTCGTTTGTTAATAGAGACGTCTAGTTGTTGAGAAATGGGAGTAAGGTTAATGGTATCTTACGCCCTAGTCAAGATTCTTTCACGTATATCGAGGCAATCAAATCTAGGGTGGTGGGGAAAACCAGAATGTTCGTCGGAGAAGACCGCCGACCGAGTGAAATGAAAAACTTTTTCACGTTAGGGTGTGTCCTCAGTGAGATTCGATCCTAGGCTGCGAGAGGCACTGTAAACTCGCGCTTTAGACCACGCGGCCCTTATTTATGTTTAGAAGGTAACAAAGTAAACAAATGGTTCGGAAGCATTACACGTTTTTCAGAATCAATTTCATAAACTGCTTTTGGCAGACAGAATATTCTATTATAGTTGAATCCCTGTTAGTCGACTAATCAGCCCACTAAACCCTAATTTTAATTTTTGACCTAAAAACCCCAAACAAGTCATAAATTGAAATTGGGGTTTAGTGGACTGATCCCAATGTACTTAGCAACGTGGAACTGACCACAACAAAGACACGTACAGAATTATAAAATTCACGCCTATGGAAGGTCCACTCTTAAGAGATTCATTTGTGGAAGTAAATCGAACTGTAAGGTTGGTTGGTTATAAGTTGTTTAACGTCGCATCAGCAATTTTGGCTATTCATGAGGAGAGCAATCTCAAATATTATTTTAAGAACAGGTCCGTGTACATGCAAGATGCGAGTGTGCTTTATGATCTGCCTTGTACTAGGGTGCACTCAGGTCGACATGAAGGATAAACTAGTATAGGACCCCTAAAGTTACATTATACCAACACTTGATAAACTAGTAGATACTCTTGTCCGTGTACGGAGTACCTGGTGAAAAAGCAGTATGGTAAAGTTTTATGTATGACCAGGCCTAGGTTCGAACCTACCACCTCCTGCTCCCAATGGGAACTCTTAACCACTAAGCCACAGAAGCAGTCTGTAAGAATGAAGAGACAGAACTCAATAATGATGAAGTTTTTACCAAACATTACCATATACAGTAGTTTTAATGGAAGTGTTCATTTATTCAGTCATGGCACAGTCAATGCATTAACTAACTAGAAATAATGAAGGATTTTTGTAACAAAATATTTTTATTAACAAATTGTTATATTTTACATTTTATACATTCAAATTTTTATAACAGTTGTTTTGTGTACTACTTTCATTTCATAGGTCATTTGTATTCATTTGTCTACCTGAGGAAAATGAAATTTACACAGTAACAATGCGCTTGCATTTCATATCAAATTTCAAACAGCTGTCATTTAATGAAAGTCTCTTCCAAAATCTCTGTGTGTGTGTGTGTGTGTGTGTGTGTGACCAAATGTATACAAAATACATAATCATATTAATAAATCAATGTCTTTATCCAATCAAATTTTGTTCCTGTATCTGTCCTGTCAATAACAGAGAAACCAATGAGTTTAGATCTCAAACAAGTGTCTGTATTTATTTATTCATATCACATTCCATTAGCACATTACAATCAATTTATGACTTCTTTAACAGATAAAGGATTAGATGAATACATTAAAATTCACTAGACAGTCAATGAGCAAAATGATCAATTCTGACAGTCCCATTTACAACAAAGCCACTTAACTCATAATTATGAAATTCAAACTTGACCTGTAAGTTATCTATAAACAATGTATAGGCAAACAACTTTGACCTGTCCACTTGACCTTTCATTTAAATATTTATCACGGACCAATTACATGTGTATAGGGAACACAGGTGTTTATTCTGTATATATCATAAGATGTACTCACTTCATAGAGTAAACCTGTACACTGTATGTATTAACTTGGATCTTAACACTACCCGTTTATTGGGTGGACCCTCATATGAATATTCCTAATGAAAGGTCAAACGGACAGGTCAATGTTGTTTACCTATACATGCCATTATTTCTAGATAAACAAATGTATTGTTTGGTAGCCAGCAGCCTTGACAACACAACAACCCTGATCTGTGTGATAGGGAGTAAAAAAAACAAGAAGAAAACAACAAAAAAGCAGTCAAAATGTTACATGGTAAAACTAATATGCTGAAATTTTATAGACACAATAATCTAAGATTCCTTTTTAGACACAGAAACAAAACAATTATTGTGAAAAAAAATCTGATGCAAGTTATATGTAACCATATAAATAAAACATACCATTCTTTCAACATTTTCTTACAAAAATATGAAAATAAACTTTAAAATATTCAAAATCAATACAACATATTATATTCAATAGTTAATCTAAATGCCTAGCTCTACCCAGTAATCTTGCTCTAATGTACCTAACTTGTGTATAGTTTTTTTCTTTGTTGAACTGTCTGTAGACATAACAGTCTGTATTTCCGACTAGAAACTCACTAAAACACTAAGTTCCACTAAATTCTACATTGACAAATTAGAACTTAGTGTTTTAGTGAGTTTCTAATCAGAAATGCAGTTACTGATTAAACTTTCTAAATTCTATATATACTTTAAATAAAGAAATTTTTAATGCATTTTTTTTGCAAAAATAAAAGTTTGAGGAATATTTTATTTTAATATAATTCAATTTCATTTGCGTGGACCATCATGTGACGACGCAGAAATAAAAACTTGCTAATATCCTGAAATGAAGATTCTTTCAAGAAAATTAACTTATGCAAAAATTTTGCAATTTACGGTATTATAAAGGAACTCAGAATCAGGAATATCATTTTTATGTACAAGCACTTCCACGGTATTGGTAAAATACAGCCGATTCCACTTAACTGAAGGTTAATTGCATATTTCGGTTAATTGCATATTTTTTCTCTGTACAGATCCATAATGTTTAAAAAATCTGTTATCTGCATATGCAAAATCTCAAATTTCCGTTAATTACATACAAGTAATCCTAAAATTATTCTATCTTGGTATATCCTGTTAATTGTATAAAATTCCGTGACAAACCAGTTATGCAATTAAGTGAAATCGACTGTATTACTAAATTGTACATTACTTGGCATCTACATGATCAATTTAGTTCTACTATAGCACTAATAAATTCTCAAAACCTACAGGTAAAACATAATACTGAACATAATATAAAGACCTACATAGCACCATTTACAACCTACATGTACATATACTTCAAGTACTGTAAACGTATTTAATTTTGCGTATATTTATTTCCGCGGTAAAGGTAATTTAGACATATCCGCGTAGTTGAATTTTTGCGATTTTGAATTATGCACTATAACACTATAAGCATAATATAATTTTTGGTTGGTATTAATTTTCGCACAAAACATAGACTGCGAAATAAGCGAAAAATAAGTACACCGTGAAAATAAATACGTTTACAGTATTAAGAATGGACTAATTCTTATACCATGTGATAGCTTATGCGACATCTTCAAAACAATTTGGAGCTACTTATTTTATTGTACATATATCTGTTAAAACATCAAGGAAGAATAACCAAATATGGAATACCATATACAGTATAAAATCTTGTTACAATGCCCCTCAATAATTTTGCCCACTTTGTCCTTTAGTCCAAAAGTCTAACCTATTTCTTTTATGTTTTTCTTTACAAGTCTTCCTTAATCTATCAACAAACCCCTATATAACACCAAAATTTGACTGAACAAATGGTGGCAATGAATCAAGATTTTACTGCATAATGAACACTGATTCTACATGATATTAAAATAGTTCATAACTGATTTGCCTTCAAACTAGCACAGTTTAGTTCATGCACTATACAAATAATTGTTTTTTCACTGTTTTAATATTCATCCTTGCACTGGTTTGTATTGCTGCAAATAAGGATGATCTTCTTTCAACTCTATCGGTCCTTTCTGCTGCATAGGAACAACTAAATAAAACCATTGATGATATGACCTTGAACTTTCCTAAAGTCACTAAGCAATCATGTGAGTAACATTTAGCAGTCATGTGATCATCTCTTTGGTTTACTTGCTCCCTCATTGGCTAATCTATCAGCAGCTTCATTACCAGGCACTCCCTGATGTCCTCGGACATGTTCCTGAAAATATCAAAAGTCACATACTTTCATACCAAGTGAATTTTCACAATGAAATGTAAATTATCAATGACTTTATTACATAAATGGTGTGATTTTAATTATCTAATTGGAAACATTTGTTTCAAAACAAGCATTAGCTGCAAATGATAGCGGCCTCAGTGGCCAAGTGGTCTAAAGCATTCACTTACAGACCACAGTGCCTAAGCCTACTCTGTAGTTTTTAGTGCGAGAAAGCTTGTCAGTTTGTTGAATATCAGTGGTTTTCTCTGGACACTCCTCTATATCAGTGAAAGAATCTTGACTAACGGTAAAAACCTCTGTAACTTTAATCTCAAATCAACTTAGCTAAAATTCTTAAATCTGTTGGGGTTTCTATTCTCCTGTATCTGAGCATACATACCCATTTTACTTTTATGCCCTTAGAGGCTTTTTCAAGAGCTTCGAAATCCTCTCTGTTGATGACTGGTTGTCCGGTAGATAACTTCCACCCGTTACGTTTCCAACCATGAATCCATTTTGTCATGCCTTGAAAGAAATATAAAACATATTTACAGCTAGTGTTGGGAATCACTTCTAAAATCATGATCAATCATCACTCTCCACTAAGTGACTGATGATCGACTAAGATCGATCATACATTATTGTATGTTTTTGTTCACAGAAATTTGGAATTTAAACAAATAGGTAGATACTTAATAAAACATCAATACTGGTTTTAAACTTTTAGTTGCTGTTTTCTTTTTGTCATCCATCATTTATAGTACCCATTTTGACAAGCATTGTTAGAATTACCTGAAAGGCTTGGTCGCTGTCGGCAAATTAAAGTATTATTGAAATTAGTCGGACTATGATCGGTCATGAAAAATAGAAATCGATTAATCGATTTTGAAGCACAAACGACTAGACATCGACTAAATTGATTAATCGGAACAAACTATTTACAGCTGGCACCATTTGTCTTGTAAATCAAAATTTGGCACTATGAAAGAGTTATGATGGCATAAATTAAGGGGTGCTTATTAAGAAAAACACAGAACAAACGATCTTTGGGAGTTCAAAATAGAATGGCGATAATGGAGGTGGCAAAATTATCAAGGGGCATCATAAAAAGGTTTTACTGTATATTTAATTTGCAGTCTAACTCTGTATAGTCGTCTTGCTTTTTTGGATATTCATGAGTAAAATCATTATTAAAACATGAATAAACGTTTTAAAATGGAATGTAACATATCAATTTAATCAATTAGAAAATAACTATTTTATTCCAGTTTAAAAAAAAGATCCAATGTACATTTTTTATTATTCTGCTGTGCATATTTAAAAAATTACAGACTTTTGCTGCAGTCACAGTTTATTAATAAATACCCTAATTCCCCCAACTCAAAATACAAGGTACTGAAAATGCAATGTTGCTGTTTTCTCCAGTGACAGCATAATCACTGCTTCATACATAGCTAGGAACTAAATTCAGGCAAAACTGATGCTTAATCTCTGAAAAAGTACTAATGTGCCTTACGAAAACAAATAGAAAGGCATTCCATCAGGACATAAGGTGTCAACTGGTTAAATAATGTTTTATATTGGAACTTCATTGTTCATTCTTGAATTTTCCAGAAAAAAAAATACATTCTCTTAATGTTAAATATGGCTCACTCAGACCTTAACAATGGGACCATTTGCCAATATAATGGATCAGTTGCCCAATGATTCCTTCTAGAATGTTATATAAATTACCATTTATCAGAAACTGGCTGTCAGTGTGTATCTTCAGGTCTTTAATCCCTTCTGATTTAGCTTGCTCTATTGCATGTCTGGCTGCCTAATAAAACAACAAGATCCAATTATTAATTATCCTAAGGATGTTAGATCCAAAATATTTTAAGGTCTAGACATCACATGCTCACTATAATGTGAAGTGGAGTAATAGTGTTTTATGCTTTTGTGATGATTTTTTCTCATATTAAAATGCCAATTCTGGTATGGTATTAGTAAAAATGATAGCTTGTTTTATGTAACTTACATGCATTTCAGCTGTTTTATGTTACTTACATGTATTTTAGCTTGTTTTATGTAACTGACATGTATTTCAGCTTGTTTTATGTAACTGACATGTATTTCAGCTTGTTTTATGTAACTGACATGTATTTCAGCTTATTTTGTACATGTATTTCAGCTTGTTTTATGTAACTGACATGTATTTCAGCTTATTTTGTACATGTATTTCAGCTTGTTTTATGTAACTGACATGTATTTCAGCTTGTTTTATGTTACTTACATGCATTTCAGCTTGTTTCATGTAGCTTATGTATTTCAGCTTTTTTTATGTAACTGACATGTATTTCAGCTTATTTTGTACATGTATTTCATCTTGTTTTATGTAACTGACATGTATTTCAGCTTGTTTTATGTTACTTACATGCATTTCAGCTTGTTTTATGTAACTGACATGTATTTCAGCTTGTTTTATGTAACTGACATGTATTTCAGCTTGTTTTATGTAACTGACATGTATTTCAGCTTATTTTGTACATGTATTTCAGCTGTGTTTCATGTAACTTACATGCAACTCAGCTTGTTTTATGTAACTTACATGTATTTCAGCGTGTTTTTTGTAACTTACATGCAACTCAGCTTGTTTTATGTAACTTACATGTATTTCAGCTTGTTTTATGTAACTTACATGTATTTCAGCTCTGTTATTGGTTTGTCTTCCTGGTAGCCTCTCACTCACATTTCTGTAATACAGATAAAACTAGTTCAAATAGGGGTCTTGCTCGGTCATACTCTTGGGCTGCTATTCTGTCCCATTTACAATTCAAAATCACAATCACTTTACCTATTTTCACAGTTTGGAAAATTCAGCTTCAAAAACAGTGTTTTGGAGTTATATTTAATGTCATTTTTCCATTTCACAAATTTGGCTTATACGATGTTTATTTTCAAAACAACAAGGGTCCTGGCCCCATTTACAAAAGGGTTACAGAGAAAGCCCTAAATATTGTGCTGTAACTTAATGTGGAAATGATGAAGTGTCAAACAGTTACTTTTAAATTGAAATAATGATCTTAAATTATTCGGAAATTATCTGAAATTAAACATTTATTTATAAAATATTGAAAAATTATTTAAGCTTTCAAATATGTTTATAAAAACCATTTAATTTCATTTATGACTATGCTTTCAAAAAATTAAAAGAAAATTCAATTATATGATGTTTATAAAAGTATTTTACTTATATTGAAATGTCAGTTGAAATTACAGATATTTTTTTTTACCTCTGCAGTACACTAAGGATAATGTGCAGGAGGGTAATCTATAGTGCTAAGACTGCCATGATATGGGACATTAGTTTTTTAGGTCTCTTTTGAAGGACCTGTGACCTTCATTTCTAAATGCCAATTACTTGCCGAAAGAACAGTCACTACCTATTTTTCAAGTCTTAATCAGAATTGTTCAGGATTTGAACCCCAACTTCCCACACAGAATGAGCACTATACTAACTGACTAACAGTATTGTTAGTTTGTGAGGGGTATGAATTATTACCTGTGATGATTTGGTCCCCAGTACACACCTATACCAGCCCTGGCTCCATCTCTACCGTTATCAGTACAAGCACCATCAGTATATACTGATACAGAACCATCATTACTGTTGTCACTACTGGAATCTATAAAACACTGATAACTATAGTACCGATATCACCTATCAATGTTTTGACTTAAGGATTTTTTAGATACATACATTGATTGTCAATGCCTAGGTTCAAATTCCCCTCGGGACAGATCCTAGTATGAGAAAGTTTATCAGTTTGCTTGCTGAAGATTGGTGGTTTTCTTTGGGTACTCTGATTTCCTCCACCATCCCAGAACTGGCTGCCTCGATATAAGTGAAAGACTCTTTAATGGGGCATTTCTCCCCTCAAATCTCTTTGCTTTTTGATTAAAATACAAGGATTGTGTGCTGGTGTATTTCAGTCCATATTAAGTATTATCTTCCCTACAACAAGAGGCCCATGGGCCTTAATGCTCACCTGTGACCTTGACCTTTGAACCCATGAGCTTCATTCAAATATCAAAATGATAATTAGGCCAATATTCTAATATACATCCCTATACAAAAAGTTTATAGTTTTTGAGATAAGTAATAATTGCAGTACTTGTTTGTATCTGTGATGTTGACATTTGAACCCATGCCCTTCATTCATATATCAAAATGACCATTGTGCCAGTACCAACAATATTCTAATATACATGCCTATACAAAAAGTTAATAGTTTTCAAGATAATTAACCATTTAGGTATTCATTCACATCTGTGAACTTGGCCTTTGAACCCATGACCTTCATTCATATATCAAAATGATCGTTAGGATAATACCTAAATATTCTAATATACATGCCTATACAAAAAGTTTATAGTTTTTGAGATAAATAATCATTTCAGAACTTGTTCATATCTGTGACCTTGACCTTTGAACCCATAACCTTCATTAATATATCAAAATGGTTGTTAGGCTAATACTTACAATATTCTTATATACATGCATATACAAAAAGTTAATAGTTTTATGATAATTAACCATTCAGGTATTCATTCGCATCTGTGACCTTGACCTTTGAACCCATGACCTTCATTCATATATCAAAATGATCGTTAGGATAATACCTAAAATATTCTAATATACATGCCTATACAAAAAGTTGATAGTTTTTGAGATAAATAATCATTTCAGTACTTGTTTACATCTGTGACCTTGACATCGAACTCATGACCTTTATTCATATATCAAAATGACCATTGGGCCATTACCTACAATATTCTAATATACATGCCTATACAAAAAGTCGAGATAAATAATCATTTCAGTACTTGTTTACATCTGTGACCTTGACATCGAACTCATGACCTTTATTCATACATTAAAATAACCATTGGGCCATTACCTACAATATTCTAATATACATGCCTATACAAAAAGTTCATAGTTTTGCAGATAATTAACTATTTTGGTAAACTTGTACATGTGTGACCTTGACCTTTGAACCCATGACCTTAATTGATATATCAAAATGATCATGTCAATACCTGCAATTAACTAAAAATCCTACGTCATTATCACCAGAAATGTTTAAAAAATAGCATTTTTTATCAAAGGTCAAAAACTGGGACATGACCTTGACCTTTGACCTTGACATCAATCAGAAGAAAATCGCAAGACAAGATCAACAGTGAAAACTCCATACAATTATCTTCAGCCATTATGAAGTTATTACAATAAATGTCTCATTTTAAAAATTACATAATATTATGCAAAAAACGCGTAACCTATTTTTCGTCCAATTTTCATGAAAAACACAATTTTAATGTATCTAGGTATCCTGAATCCAAAAATCTAATCAAAATTTGCCTGCACCTTTTGGTTTCAGAGAAGAAGATTTTTTTGTCTTTTGGCTATTTATAGTAACGGCAGCCATATTGTTGGGCGTGGTCAAACCCCGAACACAATTGTAAAAGCCTGTTACCCCGGCATAATAATCACCAAGTTTCATCAAATTTGGCTCAGTAGTTTTGGAGGAGAAGATTAAAATGTAAAGTTTACGCACGACGCACGACACACGATGCACGACGGACAGTGATAGATAGCAATAGCTCATCTGAGCCTTTCGGCTCAGGTGAGCTAAAAAAGTACACAGCATTCTGTGAGAAATAAAAGCTCAATACTGATTGGTCAGAGTACACAACAATTTTGAAATTTCTGTCCCTTTCATACTGAAGTCTGAAGGAAGAGTGGAGTAGAGTAATTTACTTATTGACCAACTCAATGCCAGTTAAATTCTATCCACCCACCACCTTCAACAACAGTGACATTAAGGGGTTGTTAGATATGCCTGCTTACATTTTTGCCATTGATCTGTTGGTAAAGATCACAATGATGAAAAAATAACCAGAGGCTCAGTGTGGCTGAGCCTGTATCGCTCACCTGACTAAAATGCTTTTAAAGCAAATTTGTATTCCAGTGATGAAAAAATGCACTGTTTATATCAGACAGAATGGCTAAGGAAATCACTGTAGAACTATATGTACCATTCACAGTTTTTTTTTTCAATCTGATTAAAATCACATCTCTCACTTGCTCCCCCATTTTTGATATATGCGCGGAGTGGGAGATCTGAGGAAACACCGTTTAGGGGCATATGTGAATGAGCCACTGTTGTAACATTTATTGTCCAATGAAATTTCAGCTTCCGAGATTTTAAAAGTGTTTTGCCTTAATTGTAAATGAAACGGGCAATTTGAATTTGTCAATCTAATAAAGGACCTTTCATACATCATTCCCATAAAGTTTGGTTCAATTTGCTTCAGTAGCTTTAGAGGAGATAGCAAATATATGCTATTCCCATAGGGTTAAACTATGTTCTGTGCTGGCAGCCATCTTTTTGGCAGATCAAAAAAAAATTCCACAATCTAAGTAAAGAACCATCCATACATCATTCCTGTAAAGTTTGATTCAATTTGCTTTAGTAGCTTCAAAGGAAATAATAGCAAATATATGCTTTTCCCATAGGGTCCAATGTGTGAAACAATGTTCTCCACTGGCAGCCATGTTTTATGGCAGATCAGGAAAATTTTGGCAATCTATGTAAAGGACCTTCTATACATCATTCCTGTAAAGTTTGGTTCAATTTGCTTCAGTCATTTCTGAGGACATAGTCAAAAATGTGTTTTTCCCATAAAGTCCAACTATCTTTTGCGCTGACAGCCATGTTTTTTTGCAGATCAGAAAAATTTTGGCAATCTATGTAAAGGACCTTTTATACATCATTCCTGTAAAGTCTGGTTCAATTTGCTTCACTAGCTTCAGAGGAGATAGCATATATATGCTTTTCCCATAGGGTCCAATGTGAAACTATGTTCTCCGCTGGCAGCCATGTTTTTTGGCGGATCAGGGTCCAATGTTAAACTATCTTCTGCCCTGGCGGCCATGTTTTTCGGCGGATCAGAAAAATTTTGGCAATCTAAGTAAAGGACCTTCTATACATCACTCCTGTAAAGTTTGGTTCAATTTGCTTCAGTCATTTCTGAGGACATAGTCAAAAATGCGTTTTTCCCATAGGGTCCAATGTTAAACTACCTTTTGCGCTAGCAGCCATGTTTTTTGGCCAATCAGGAAAATTTTGGCAATCTATGTAAAGGACCTTCTATACATCATTCCTGTAAAGTTTGGTTCAATTTGCTTCTAAAGCTTCAGAGGAAATAGCATATATATGCTTTTCCCATTGGGTCCAATGTTAAACTATCTTCTGCGCTGGCAGCCATGTTTTTTGGTGGATCAGAAAAATTTTGGCAATCTAAGTAAAGGACCTTCTATACATCATTTCTGTAAAGTTTGGTTAAATTTGCTTCAGTCATTTCTGAGGAGATAGCCAAAATGCGTTTTTCCCATAGGGTCCCATGTTAAACTACCTTTTGCTCTGGCAGCCATGTTTTTTGGCCAATCAGAAAAATTTTGGCAATCTATGTAAAGGACATCCAATACATCATTCCTCTAAAGTTTGGTTAAGTTTGCTTCAATAGTTTCAGAGGAGATAGCCAAAATGTGTTTTTCCCATAGGGTCCAATGTTAAACTATGTTCCCCGCTGGCAGCCATATTTTTAGGCGGATCAGAAAAATTTTGGCAATCTTTGCAAAAGACCTTCCATACACTATTCCTGTAAAGTGTAATTGAATTCGCTTCAGTCGTTTCAGAGGAGATAGCCAAAATGTGCGTTTTCCCATAGGGCCCAATGTTAAACTTTGTTTGGCCCTGGCGGCCATTTTTTTTGGCGGATCAGAAAAATTTGGGCAATCTTAGTAAATGACCTTGCATACATTATTCCTGTAAAGTTTGGTTCAAATTGGCTCAGCGGTTTCAAAGAAGATAGCAAATATATGCTTTTCCCATAGGGTCTAATGTTAAACTATCTTCTGTGCTGGCGGCCATGTTTTTTGACAGATCAGAAAAATTTTGGCAATCTAAGTAAAGGACCTTCTATACATCATTCCTGTGAAGTTTGGTTAAATTTGCTTCAGTCATTTCTGAGGAAATAGTCAAAAATGCATTTTTCCCATAGGGTCCAATGTTAAACTATCTTCTGCGCTGGCAGCCATGTTTTTTGGCGGATCAAAAAATTTCGGCAATCTAAGTAAAGGACCTTCCATACATCATTCCTGTAAAGTTTGGTTAAATTTGGTTCAGGGGTTTCAGAGGAGATAGCCAAAATGTGAAAAGTTTACAGACGGACTGACAGACTGACGGACGGACTGACGGACGGACGACGGACGCCGAGTGATGGCAAAAGCTCACATGGCCTTTAGGCCAGGTGAGCTAAAAAGGGACATCAAATACTAGATTAAAGTAGTACTTTGTGAAAGGGGAACAAATCCTATGGCTCCAGTCCATAATACATCCTGTCCTGTTCAGTAGTGTGGGAGAGGTCGGGCAGATAAGAAAGAAACATGATTAAAATTTCAAAAGGGGTACATCTCTGAGAAAATAGCATAGTTCTTGTACATCATGTTCTGGTGTAATGTAAACATGTATACCAAGTTTAGTAAAAATATCTTCAACATTGTTGGGGGAGTAGGTTGGACAAACTATTACAAATAGAAATATGGATAGAAGATGCTTTAGCACAATATGCCTAATACATATAAAACCACCAGGGTCTAGTTTTCAGTCCTGTATACAAACCACCAATGGCTGCCATTTATCACCTGTCAGGTGTGGATTGATTTAATGTTTTACCTGTACTTTTATAACGCTTAGGCTGTGAATAATATCCACTATAGCTGGAAGATGCAGCATAGCTAGACAATCCATAACCAGATGATCCACTACTGCCCGATCCACTGTAGTTTGACGATTTACTATAACTTCTTTTATTAGAGTAACTGCCACCTTAAACACGAATTTCACAGAATTGAATTTCTCATCTAGTTCCTGCAATCATTGCAAGGCTCAAATTATTTTTTTTAAGTCTTTAATAAATAGTAGAGATGTTATTATATACCAGCACTGCAAAAATTGTCACCAAAGATTTGACAATGGCAATATCGTGGAACAAAGCTTACATCTTACGGAACCCAATTACATACAAATATTCTTTGAAAGCATTGCATAACTTGTGTAATCTTCAAATAACTTTAATAAAATTGTAATATATATCTAATTATTCTTTTATTATATTTGAATTTATTGCAGCCTACTGAAAACCCAGCCTATCTTTCGAGCAATTCATCTGGAAATATTATGATATTGCGAAATATCATACATTTTTGGCAATATCGTGTCCACAATAACATCTCTAACAAACAACTTTCATTTTTTAATGTCACTACCAAAGGAAGTGCCAATTAAGTCATGCCTGATGGTCGCTATAGTAACCAGATACCACAAACAAAATAATAGACTTTACAATATTGCAAGTCTAAGCTTATCAAGGCCTTCAAACAACTTTAAGACCATCATCACAATATTGTTGATAAGTATGATTGTCTCTGTATCCAAAATACCCAGGATATATTTGAGGTCCTGTAAATTTATGCCAAATACTTGATTAAATGGGTTTTACATCCCAGTCAGGAATATTTTACTTATATTGAGATGTCATCAGCTGTAGATAGTGGATTTTTTTTAACTTTTAGTGTGCTCAGCCTCAGGGCCACATGCAGGGAGGTTTTTTTTAAAGTGTCATGTCTACCATGATAAGAGGTTTGGTTTTTCAGGTATTTTCTTAAGAAGTCACATTTTCATTTCTAAAAGCCTAGTGCCATTCAAGAATTATAAAGCAAACAGGTGGATGATGTCACAAAATGATGACAATTTCACTGTAGCAATGCATTTAACCACATCACCAGACTACTTGCCTGTATCAGCTGTATGGATGCATCATTTGATAGTTGTCACCAAAAAACTTCAAATTCAACCCACAAAACACAGATGCAGGGTGTAGTTTACTATGTGCGCATGAATGCAAGTACCATGCATGATGAAAGGGGGATAATCACCTTCTTATGGTAATTAGAGTTATTGTCCCTTGAATTGTACCATGTGATATACAGTCAATGGTCATCTCTGCGAGACAGCGTGTTATGTCTTATTTAGTTGATTGCATCCAGTATCATCATGGGTGATACACTACACTGGGTATATAGGAATCACCATGTCTGTCTGTTTGTCAATCTGTCTGTCTGTCTGTCTGTCTGTTATTCCATCTGTCCGTCTAAAATCGTGTCCGGGCCATATCTCATAGCTGCTTTGGACGACTGTAATAAAACTTCACATGAATAATCTTCATGGTCCAAAGGTGTCATGGCCTTGAACCAAGGTCATATTGTATAGGTCAAGGTTGTGGGAAAACATTAAATGTATTTGGCCCTCAAGAGACAGTTCTGGTTTACTTTGAGCAGATGAGCTAAAAACATAATAAAGCTATACCTCCACTGCAACTGTCCTCTCCTGCTACAAATGCCTCAGCTTCTTCTATAGTAGAGAACTTCTTGTATCTGGCCTGTGAAACTGGTTTACTTGATCTCTACAGGAATCCCTACAATTAAAGATCACTCATCTGTGATTTCCTATTACATTTTAGCTTAAGAAAGTGATAAATACCAAACTTCAATCAAGTTCATTATATATCCTATCCAAATTTTCACAATTAATTTAAAAGTCATATACACAGCGACTATGACAGTAATTATTTATTGGGGGAATTAACACATGCTTTTGTATCTTGAGTGGAGTGGAGTAATGGAGTTTTACATTCCAATCAAGATTCTTTCACTTATATTCAGGCAGTCAGTTCAGAGATGGTGTAAACCGGCATGCCCAAACCACCCAACCTTAGGCAAGTGATACGACAAACTATGATCTGTCAGCATGCTTTTGTCTTGAAAGGGAGTGGGTCAGGTGTTCCAATATTTGTGAATTGCCCAACAAAAAATATTGGACACCCCTTTACTCCAGTAGACACTTTCTACTTCCAGAGGCTGCGGTGGCCTAATGGATAAGACATCAGTGTCTCTCACTGCTGCGAGTGACCACATGTGGGAAAGTGAATTTTCCTTACCATTGGCCTTTACTGGTTCACCTGGTGTCAGTATAATGTGGCTAAGGGAGTGGTACGCTTGTCTGCGGCGTACCAACTCTGTGAACTAGCACGTTAAAGTCACCCTAAGTGCGCGCTAGTACAAGACAGACCATACAACACATTCGCATTTCACGTGCATACACAAACTTGTTCATAGATTAATCCATAGAGATTAATAATATAGTTCTTGTCGTGAATAGCTGAAAAATTGCTGATGTGACATTAAGCAACATCCAACCAACCAACTTTCTTCTTCCAGTCTAGGCCATCTTAAAATTTAATGGAATCTGCAGCATGGTACCTCCAGTTTAAATGATTACAGAGCGGTACAGTCCACCAGTTACTGGGGCAGGCTGTTCAAGATCCAGACTGGGGGAATTATTCCAAGATTTAAAGATTGATTGTGGTTATACACTCTAGTCAAAATATTTCACCTATAACGAGATGTCACCAGCTATAGGTGAAGGGTCCTTTATTGTGTCATGCCTGCAGTAACACAAGTCATCAGTTTCAAGTTTCTACTGAGGGACCCGTTATATGCGTCTTTCATTTCTAAATGCCCAGTGCTTGTCAAAAGAAGTCACTACCTTTTATTCAAGTCTTGGTCAGATCCTGATGGGTTGGAACCCATGACCTTCCACATATGAAGCGAGCACTCTACCAACTGTGCTACCATAGTGGTACCCAAGATTTAAAGAGGCTTGGAAGAATAATGTAAACGTTGGTTTTAATTGGAGAGCCAGCTCTTTCATGAGTTGGTATGTCATCTGGCCCAGTCCCTTTATTTCTGTTTAGATTGGAAAGTAATTACAGGACTCCATTATTTCTCCATTACATTCAGGCACCCCTGGAAAATGGCCGACAATAACTGGACAAATGACCAACAGGTCAAGATGAACCTTGAAAAGTTGTCATCTTTTTTCTCATTTTCTTTTGAACTTTTTTGGCACTTGAAAATAATAATTTTCGTTATCAGATCTCAAGTTTACCAATCATTGTATATGCCAGGATTCCTTCCTTTTCTAACGGCATAATAAGGCATTATGACAGTCTGCAAAATTGACCAGAGGGCCGACCTCCTCTGTCGCACTGGACCTGAAAGCATGCAAAGTGAAAAGTTGCATCAATCCAATTTAGAAACTCCACCTAGCGGTAGATTTATGTAAACTTCCGGGCAGTGTCTCTTCTTCCGTCGCCGCCATTGCAAAGGTTGTTCTTAATACATGCTTTGGTTAAAACACTACATCTCTGTCAAACATTCACTTGAAATAAAAATAAGACGTCCTAAATTTAAATAATTCTTTTTGTATTGATTTCTAAGGTTGTTATTTACCTGTCATTAAAAGAATATCCGATTTTGACGGATTTTACAAACGTGTCGTTCCCATTTAGGCTAATCGTAAACTGTTGGAAGTGTACTTGAATGGTCACTTTGGTGTAATAAATACTTATAGTATCTGTGTCCCCATGTAATTAATTAAGGCTATATGCAAAAAAAGTGCTGGTAGACCAAACTCCCCAAATTCGTAGCGTTGTAACCGGTTGACAGGACTGGTTCCGAAACGGGGGGGATGTCCGAATAGTTTCCAGATCGTCAACTTATACCCGTCTTCAAGTAGTTCTAATTATTTTAGTGGAGACTGGAGTTGATTTGGGTTTGAATATGCTTGCCTGACACATTTCATTATGACAATGAAGATCTTATTTTGATTAAAATTTTGCACAAAATTTAAGCTATGTTCAAAGTTTATTAAAATGCCCTCCATTGAATGCCAAAAAGCATCATGAGCATGGAAAATGCAAAACTTTATGTCTTCCATGTTGATTTTATGTGTTTAGTACCAGCATGAGTGTCACTAACATCTCATATCATTTCAGAGATGTAATCAATGGTTTATGTTTGTTTCCCCAGATAAAGGTTGAAAAGATATTGATAAATATCTATATTTTCACCTAGAGCTGTGAAGTCTTGATATAAGTGAAATATTCTTGACTGGGACGTAAAACCCCATTCAATCAATGATTGATAATTTATGAAAATCGAGCATTTAATTTTTATTTTTCATTAATCCAACACAGAAATCCAAATTCATTTTTAAAAATAACTCGATACTTGCTGTTAATTTGCTAAATGATTCCGTGTTTGAGGTTAAATTTGGTAATAACTATCCCATGGGTTTTGTTTTAAGAATTAGGTTTTAACACTTTTGCATGCATATCCTCCATGATTGGGATGTAAAGTTTTCAAAGGTAGTAATGTTTCTGTACTTATGTTTTTTCTAGATGTACTCGGCGAGCGCAAAAATAGTGAAACCGCAAGGCGAAAAGCCAGATGAGTTTGAATCCTCAATCTCACAGGTGTGTATATTCTATAGTATAAATTTATAAATAAATTTTAGAAATTTGGACTCCGTCCTTAACTTACATTGTTAGTTTTGTTTAAAGAAATCTTCAAATTTTCTTATTCTTACATGAAAAGAATAAACACATTGAATAAATTATTTCATGTGTTAAAATGAAAAATATCTGTAAAAATTTTTGATGACAAAGTTAAGATTTTTTAATTTTGATAATTTAGCCGATCAATATCTAATATCCATAACATGTGTTATATGATATACGTCTTTGTTGTAGGCTCTTTTGGAGCTTGAAATCAACAGCGATTTAAAAGCACAGCTGAGGGAACTGTACATCTCTGGAGCCAAGGTATGTTAACATGTTGAAAAATATATCCCAGTGATGAGGTTTAATACTGACTGTCAAAATGAAATTTAAGGTTGCAAATTTAAAACAGAACTGCTAGGAATTGCAATTTAAATTTTTTTTACCCAACTAGCTAACAGTAGATTTTAGGGTTTGTCTCTGTATTGGATTTTAAACCTGCAGTCATGCCACACTTGTGTCTATGATGGCCTGAGGCCTTGGTAGAAACCCCATATTAAAAGAATCATCTTTCACCACTACAGTAGCTGAGTTGGTAGAGTGTTTGTTTCATACATAGGAGGTTGGGGTTCAAAACCCTTGCCTGGTCTGACCAAGACTTGAAATAAGTAACAACTGTTCTTTCACCGAGCACACAGCATTTAGAAGTGGAAGTCACTGGGTCCTGCAGGAGAGACCATTAAATTCAGTGCCCCATGTCACAGCAAGCCTAGCAAGCTTAAGGCCCCCCCCCCCCCCCCCCCCTGTACACATTGACCTGAACACACTATGGAAGTAAAACTGTGCTACTTTACCTATAGCTGGTGAAATATTCTTGTCTGGGACTGGGACGTAAAAACCCATTCAATCTTGTGAAATTTTGTATCCAGTTTTAGTGCCAATTTTACTGGTTGCATAAGAAAGTGAATGTTTTGTTTTGTATCCATTGATCATAATTAAAAGGTTGAATGACAATTTCATTACATCATACAACTAATCCAAGTCTTTTGTGAAAAATTTTTGATGGAAAATCTCACCCAAACATCCTTGTTTGTTAATAGTCTCAAGGCAAAGGTACCATCACCATTGTGAATGCCTTATTGAAATTTTCTATTAAATTTAAGTATCTGTTGAGAATGTAAGTTTTACCTCTTTTTATCTTCAGGAAATTGATGTGCAAGGCAAGAAAGCCATCATCATATTTGTACCAGTGCCCCAATTGAGGGCTTACCAGAAAATTCAAACAAGATTGGTCCGTGAATTGGAGAAAAAATTCTCTGGAAAACATGTAGTCTTCATTGCACAGGTAATTATGTTTTGCATTTAAGAGTGTAGATGTCTAGCCACAATATGGGTTAAGGCAGAGGTAGACCCGAGAAATTTTGCAAGTCGCTTTTAGAACTATAATTTATTTTTGACATATTTGACCTTGAAGTGATTTCAAAAATTAATCAATAAAATTAATCAATCAACCATTGTAATGTAACATTAAAGTATAATACTCTAAGATTGGAACCATTGTGGTAGTTCAATTGGTAGAGTGCTCGTTTTGAAGTGGGAGGTCGTGGGTAGTGACTGTTCTTTCGCAAAGCACTCAGCATTACAAAATGAAACCCACAGTTCTTTTGAATGGGAACTTAAATAAACGTAGTCACAGTAGGCCTGGCACAATAAAGAACCCTGCTGTATAATGTTATCAGCTCAACACACAGGCAAGATATAAGTGAAATATTTATTACTGGGATGTTATACACCATTCATTACTCACTCACTCTCTAAGGTTATTTCAAAATCTTAGGAATAAATGGTTTACTAAAGAGAAGGTTCTAAAACAAAATATTTTTGATATTGATATTTAGGGTTCATGTAAGAGACCTTCTTCTGGAAATTAACACAGGTTCTTTCTGTTTTAAATTTATTTATTTTTTCTTTATTACAGAGAAGAATCCTTCCAAAACCAACCAGAAAAACCAGAAGAAAGAATAAGCAGAAACGTCCAAGATCGTAAGTTTCACTAAATTACTGGTATTATTATTCAGACTGTTCTATCTGATTGAAGATGAAGATATATCTCCCTTTCTTTTGCCTTGTGTAATACCAGACCTTAATGTCCCCTAAAAATTTCATAAAAAAGTTGTAATTTCTTGAAATGACTGATAAAGTATTTTATATGAAGATGTTTTTAATGGGGAATAAGATATAAGGGTAAAAAAAGAAATGAAAAGGGGAAAAATCAGAATGACTATTGCAAATAAGACCTTATTTACTTGGAGGGAGATTTTTGGGTACACCTAAGTGATGAACCAGTAAGAATTCTGCGGTCTTTCTAGTTTATTCCTGTACATGATGATATTTTCACACCTCTCATGTGTGATGTATAATGAACAGTATTTATCAATTATCTGATACAGGATTTTATCTAATGAAGGGAGAAAAGTCAGTTCTGGATTATTAAATGGCCTACCAAGACTTGAAAATGATTTGTGACCGTCTTCAGCATGTTACATATTTGTAATCAAATATAGTAAACTTGTTACGTAACAGAAAAGTAAACTTTCTCTATTCATCTGTCTTTACATGTATATCTAATCACCATTGTTAATTTAGTGTTGTAACAAAAAACCTGCCATATAACATGAAAAACCCCTCAGAATTTAGGTTCATCCCTCTTTTGTAGATTCTACATTTCTTTCTAGACCATATCTGTATCTTTTCAAAACAAGTTCCTGTTAAGAATGTTTTTCTCATTAGCATCATTAGGACGTGGATTGGTATGTTTGGTTTTGTTTAGGACATGGATTGGTATGTTTGGTTTTGTTAAGGATGTGGATTGGTATGTTTGGTTTTGTTTAGGACATGGATTGGTGTGTTTAGTTTTGTTTAGGACATGGATTGGTATGTTTGGTTTTGTTTAGGACATGGATTGGTATGTTTGGTTTTGTTTAGGTCATGGATTTGGTATGTTTGGTTTTGTTTAGGACATGGATTCTTATGTTTGGTTTTGTTTAGGACATGGATTGGTATGTTTGGTTTTGTTTAGGACGTGGATTGGTATGTTTGGTTTTGTTTAGGACATGGATTGGTATGTTTGGTTTTGTTTAGGACATGGATTGGTATGTTTGGTTTTGTTTAGGACATGGATTAGTATGTTTGGTTTTGTTTAGGACATGGATTAGTATGTTTGGTTTTGTTTAGGACATGGATTGGTGTGTTTGGTTTTGTTTAGGACATGAATTGGTATGTTTGGTTTTGTTTAGGACATGGATTAGTATGTTTGGTTTTGTTTAGGACGTGGATTGGTATGTTTGGTTTTGTTTAGGACGTGGATTGGTATGTTTGGTTTAGTTTAGGACATGGATTGGTATGTTTGGTTTTGTTTAGGACATGGATTGGTATGTTTGGTTTTGTTAAGGATGTGGATTGGTATGTTTGGTTTTGTTTAGGACATGGATTGGTATGTTTGGTTTTGTTTAGGACATGGATTGGTATGTTTGGTTTTGTTTAGGACGTGGATTGGTATGTTTGGTTTTGTTTAGGACATGGATTGGTATGTTTGGTTTTGTTTAGGACATGGATTGGTATGTTTGGTTTTGTTAAGGATGTGGATTGGTATGTTTGGTTTTGTTTAGGACATGGATTGGTATGTTTGGTTTTGTTTAGGACATGGATTGGTATGTTTGGTGTTGATTGCAACAAAATAAAGATTTTGATACTGATTATACAGTTCTAGTATCTTGATTTTGGACCTGTTTTCCTCCCCAAGCCATGGGTATTCATGGGTCCAGCAAACAATTGTCTCGTTCAATGTCTTTAAGTGGTAACCAGTGTGTATGTGTATGTGTATGGTCAGCAGACAATGCGAAAAAGAAAAAGAAACATTTACGGGACATTCAGTCTAGTAAACCAGTACCTTTTGCCAGACCGAATATTTCAACAAGTTTTAATAGCTATACTTTGCTTAGTGGTTGTATTAATAAAACAAGAGGCCCATGGGCCTGATACGCTCACCTGATAACTAATGGCTAGCTGATAGATTTTAAGAAAACATAACTACTAAACCCCAATGACTTTTTCTATACATCATGATAACCATTGTATCAATACCTACAATATTCTAATATACATGCCTATACAAAAAGTTTATAGTTTTCAAGATAATTAACCATTTCAGTATTGTTTCACATCTGTGACCTTGACCTTTGAACCCATGACCTTTTTCTATACATCAAAATGATCGTTGTATCAATACCTACAACATTCTAATATATAAGCCTATACAAAAAGTTT
The DNA here is from genome assembly GCA_021292105.1 of Anadara kagoshimensis. NCBI lineage: Eukaryota > Metazoa > Mollusca > Bivalvia > Arcoida > Arcidae > Anadara > Anadara kagoshimensis. Next base: position 53,171,237 of record CM037860.1, on the reverse strand, counting down.
ATAGTTTTCAAGATAATTAACCATTTTGGTATTGTTTAGCATGTGTGACCTTGACCTTTGAACCCATGACCTTTTTCTATACATCAAAATGATCGTTGTATCAATACCTACAACATTCTATTATATAAGCCTATACAAAAAGTTTATAGTTTTCGAGATAATTAACCATTTCGGTATTGTTTCGCATGTGTGACCTTGACCTTTGAACCCATGACCTTTTTCTATACATCAAAATTATCGTTGTATTGATACCTACAACATTCTAATATACATGCCTATACAAAAAGTTTATAGTTTTAGAGATAATTAATCATTTCGGTATTGTTTCACATCTGTGACCTTGACCTTTGAACCAATGACCTTTTTCTATACATTAAAATGATCGTTGTATCAATACCTACAACATTCTAATATACATGTCTTTACAAAAAGTTTATAGTTTTCAAGAGAATTAACCATTTCGGTATTGTTTCACATCTGTGACCTTGACCTTTGAACCCATGACCTTTTTTTATACATCAAAATGATCGTTGTATCAATACCTACAACATTCTAATATATGAGCCTATACAAAAAGTTTATAGTTTTCGAGATAATTAACCATTTTGGTATTGTTTAGCATGTGTGACCTTGACCTTTGAACCCATGACCTTTTTCTATACATCAAAATGATCATTGTATCAATACCTACAACATTCTAATATATAAGCCTATACAAAAAGTTTATAGTTTTCAAGATAATTAACCATTTCGGTATTGTTTCGCATGTGTGACCTTGACCTTTGAACCCATGACCTTTTTCTATACATCAAAATGATCGTTGTATTGATACCTACAACATTCTAATATACATGCCTATACAAAAAGTTTATAGTTTTAGAGATAATTAATCATTTTGGTATTGTTTCACATCTGTGACCTTGACCTTTGAACCAATGACCTTTTTCTATACATTAAAATGATCGTTGTATCAATACCTACAACATTCTAATATACATGTCTATACAAAAAGTTTATAGTTTTCAAGATAATTAACCATTTCGGTATTGTTTCACATCTGTGACCTTGACCTTTGAACCCATGACCTTTTTTTATACATCAAAATGATCGTTGTATCAATACCTACAACATTCTAATATACATGCCTATAGAAAAAGTTTATAGTATTCGAGATAATTAACCATTTCGGTATTGTTTCACACCTGTGACCTTGACCTTTAAACCCATGACCTTTTTCTATACATCAAAATGATCGTTGTATCAATACCTACAACATTCTAATATATATGCCTATACAAAAAGTTTATAGATTTCGAGATAATTAACCATTTCGGTATTGTTTCATATCTGTGACCTTGACCTTTGAACCCCTGACCTTTTTCTATACATCAAAATGATCGTTGTATTGATACCTACAACATTCTAATATATATGCCTATACAAAAAGTTTATAGTTTTCGAGATAATTAACCATTTCGGTATTGTTTCGCATCTGTGACCTTGACCTTTGAACCCATGACCTTTTTCTATACATCAAAATTATCGTTGCATCGATACCTACAACATTCTAATATATATGCCTATACAAAATGTTTATAGTTTTTGAGATAATTAACCATTTCGGTATTGTTTCGCATCTGTGACCTTGACCTTTGAACCCATGACCTTTTTCTAGACATCAAAATGATTGTTGTATCAATACCTACAACATTCTAATATACATGCCTATACAAAAAGATTATAGTTTTCGAGATAATTAACCATTTCAGTATTGTTTCACATATGTGACCTTGACCTTTGAACCCATGACCTTTTTCTATACATCAAAATGATCGGTGTATCAATACCTACAACATTCTAATATACATGCCTATACAAAAAGTTTATAGTTTTCGAGATAATTAACCATTTCAGTATTGTTTCACATCTGTGACCTTGACCTTTGAACCCATGACCTTTTTCTATACATAAAAATGATCATTGTATCAATACCTACAACATTCTAATATACATGCCTATACAAAATGTTTATAGTTTTTTAGATAATTAACCATTTCGGTATTGTTTCGCATCTGTGACCTTGACCTTTGAACCCATGACCTTTTTCTATACATCAAAATGATCGTTGTATTAATACCAACAACATTCTAATATACATGCCTATACAAAAAGTTTATAGTTTTCGAGATAATAATTATAATCAGAGGTTAAAAAAATTAGGTCACGACCTTCACAATCGACCTTGACCTCATTTTGAAGATACTAACAAGAAGATGTCAAAACTGAAAACCCCATGTCATTATCTGGTCAAATAGTCAAGTTATAACAGTTTGAAGCTATTTTACGATTTTTTCAAAATTAAACGCAAAAACGCGTAACCTATTTTTTATCCGAATTTCACAAAATGAACAAACTATAGGCTTAAGACCCTAGAGAAGCCACATATCACATCAGATTTTTTCTCCAATCATTGGTTTCGGAGAAGAAGATTTTTTAAGATTTTTGCACCCCTAGGTCACCTTGACCTAGTTATGGTAGCCATAGCAACGCCACGAACAAATCTGAATTGCACCGACCCATATATACTTCTGACAAAGTTTCATTAAAAACTGTCCAGTAGTTTCAGAGGAGAAGTCGAAAATAGGTGTTAACGACGCACACACGCACATACACACGCTGCGCTATGCCATAAGCTCACATGACCTTCGGTCAGGTGAGCTAACAAGCTTTTCGTTTTAAAGGCTTTCCTGGAATTGCTCCAGGCACATATTGTAGAAGAAACATCGAAACATGCCTCTGATTTCTCTTCAGATCGTTTATCCGGAAATGATAAAAGTATAGTAATAGTTGAACCGGAGACGGATATTACCGGACATGTCCGTCGGACTGGTGCTTTTCGCATTGTCTGGGTCAGACCAATAAGACTTTTGATCCTGATGTATTTCTAGGCCAGGCATCTTGTACTCAATTATTCTGTCCATTTTACAGTATTTGTCAGTAAAAAGTTTAGACCAGCACACATATAATACCTGTAAATGATGATATTTAACACCTCTCATGTATGATGTATAATGAATAGTGTTTTACAAATGATCTGATGCAGGATTTTCTTGCCTTTTGGCACAGCCTACCTCTACGCTTTAAATTATAAAATATAAATAATAAACATTTACAAGTCATGGTTAGGCTGACATTTTGTTTACAGAGCACACGACACACTGAAATACTGGATTGATAATCATTAAAAACATCTTAGGATTAAAACAAGTTTTTCTTCTATTTTCCCACCCAAACCAGATAAAAGTAAAGATTAGTAAAATAAATCTACTAGTATTTCAAATTTTCAACCAATAAATAAATAAGTAAATGAAAATTTAAAATAAAAAACCTTAACCACTAAAAACGCACCACCTCAAGGAATGCAATCATATATGTACAATGTATCCTATATATATTAGACCTCGTGCAGTAGAGACTAACATCTTTACTCTTAAGAGGATCTTAGATAGGAATTTTGTTCTGCATATGATGATTACTTTTCTTACACCTCTCATATGATTTATAATGAATATTACAAAAAGATATTGTAATGCTGATCATGCAGAACAATGTTAGTTAAGTCGCATAAAATGCAGCATAGTTACATAGTCATCTAATGTTGTGAAGTTTTATTTTTGTAGACGTACCCTTACAGCTGTTCATGATTCAATCCTGGATGACTTGACGTTCCCAGCAGAGATCGTTGGAAAGAGGATCCGAGTTAAGCTAGATGGATCACGTTTAATTAAAGTACATCTAGATAAAACACAGCAAACAAATATTGAACACAAGGTAAGATTTTAAAGTTATATACAGTAAAACCTTGATTCATTGCCACCATTTGTCCCAATGAAATTTTGGCGTAGAGGTTTGGCAATCATTTGAGGGAGGCTTATAAAGAACAAGATATAAGAAAGGGAAATTTCAAAATACTGGTGTAATAAGTGAGATGGCAAAGTTATCATGAGACATTATAATGAGATTTTATATTTTATAAACAGGTACCCCACTGCAATAGTTCAGTTGTTAGAGTGCTCGCTCTGTATGTGGGAGATCATGGGTTCTAAGCCTGGCTGGGTCTGACCAAGACTTGAAAATAGGTTGTCGCTGTTCTTTCACCAAGCACACAGCATTACGAAATGAAAGTCGCAGTTCTTTCTGGAAATTAAAGTAAACAAGGTCCTGTGTCATGGTAGGCTTGGCACGATTAAGAATCCTGCTGTATAATGCCATCAGCGCAACGCACAGGCAAAATTTCTGCACCTTCGTCTATAGCTGGCGATGTCTTGATATAAGTGAAATATTCTTGACTGGGACATTAAACACCATTACTCAACTTTTGTACAGGTAGATGATCATACCTGTACTCAAAATTAAATTGTATATAGCCCAGTGGTCTGAACCATGATTCAAAACAAAATCATCCAGGGCATAGCTCTTGTGGTCCCAAAATTGGAGCTCTGATTTAGCTAAGCTGAGTGGGTGAAGCAGTGTTCAAAATGCCAACCTTTTGTCTTTCCAGTTGGTTTGGTGAAAGTCTTTGTCAGGAGAGTTCAATTTGCTTTATATTGAAATGCCAACAAATTTTGTTAACATGAGGTTGCAGATATCTGACCCTTGATGTGCACATTTAGTAACCAAAAAAAAGGGGGCTCTGTTATTTTTAATTTAGTGTCGACCATGGTATAGGATCTCGGTTTCTTCATGATTAATCTGAGACTTCTGGAGGCTCCTCAACTCCTAGGTTTGAAGTGCTGTTTGGTTTACATGTATCTTGATGTGAGAAAGTTTTCAGTTCACTTGGCAAAGGTCAGTGGTTTTCTCGAAGCAACCCAGTTTCGTCCATTAGACATAAAATGGTTGTCTCCATATGAGTGAAATAATAGTATTTTTGTCTCAACACCAAACTCTTTCACAAATCCATTACCCTATTATCCGTGACGCAAAGAAATTGCTGCTATTTACAAATATACCACATGAAAACCTTTGTATACTTGTTTACAATTATAGAAATGTCCAAATGTTAATCGTTTTTCTGTTTATTTCAGCTTGACACATTCACCGCTGTGTACAAGAAGTTGACAGGAAAAGACGTTAATTTTGAATTTCCTGAAGCCGTTTTGTAAAAATGGACATTATTTAAATAAAATGTGATCAGGCTTCTATTGTTATTTTGTGTGATATTCATGGGATCTTTTATCTTGCCAGCCTTGAAGGGCACCACCAATTACAAAGAATTGTTGACCTAAATCATTATATAAAATAACACCAGACTATAATTTCACAACCATTCTCAAACTAAGAATTTCCTCAACTAAAATCTGGTAACTTTTGTCAATATTTTATGCTACTACAAATGAGGTTTCAATAAAACTAGAATGCAGATGTAAAAAACTAAGAGTGGTCTTCAAAATGACATTCTTAATTCATGAATAGATTGAAAACTAGCAAAATTATTCAGATAAAAAATTGCCAGATTTAAGTAAAGGAAATTGCTAGTTCAGGAATGATTGTAAAACATTCCGAATGATCTTCATTACTGTCAGTTTTACATCTCAGAATCTGTAATAATAGTTAAAATGTTAATAGTTGAAAATTGAAGATGCAAAATAAAACAGTATTCAACCAATACAGGGAAAGTCAACAAAAGCAGATGAAAATGGCCAAGAGAGAATGCATCATTTTATTCAATAATATTGGGTGGCCGGATTGTTGTTTTATACCCTAATCAAGATTATCTCATTACCATTGAGATTAATTCTGGAATGAGTGGTGAACTTCAAATACTTGGAAATTACCAGAAACAGTTTCTTTTGCATCAAAGTGCTTACAGATCACATCACCTCTCTCTGCCAAGTTCAATCTTCCCTTCAGAAAATTTTGTCAGTTTGTTTGCTGAAGGTGTGTTGGTTTCTTTGAACACCGACACTGATTTCCTCCACTATTCCTAGAATGACTGCCTCAATATAAGTGAAAGAATTTTGACTGGAACAATAAAGCTCCATTAATACATACCACTTTACTCTTGCACTATTCTACCACTGCGGTAGCTCGGTAGAGTGCTCGCTCTTAAGTGAGAGGCCCTGGGTTCGAACCCTTACTGGGTCTGACCAGACTTGAAAGTGGGTAGTGACTGTTCTTTTCGCCAAGCACTTGCCATTATGAAATTAAAGTCACTGGCCTTTTGGATGGGAAAGTAAAATAAACAAGGTCCCATGGCACAATAAAGAACCCTGCTGTATAATGGCATCAGCACAACACGAAAAAATTTCTACACCTTGGCCTGTAGCTGGCAATGTCTTGATATAAGTGAAATATTTTTGACTAGTATGATGAACACCATTACTCAACTCGTCTCTCGCACTTTTCTGTCCGTAGTGCAATTCCAACCTACACAGTGACAGCTATTAATAACTTGGGATGGAAAATATGTAGAAGTGTGGCCAGATGTTCCAGTTTACTTTGGTCAGGTTTTAGGAAGTCTGATGAGGTCAATCTTTTTTCTGATGATTTACTAAAACTTGATCATGAGAATGATTTTGGGTGTTTCATGTCACTACAATTCACACATTTGGAAGTGGGAATAAGCACTAACTAGACATGCCATTTCATTTATCTTAAGATGCTTTTACTTGGCCTTGTCAATTCAAAACTATTACTTTAGGATTAATGGTTCACATAAATAAAGGTAAACAATATTGACCGGTCCACTTGACCTTTCATTATGAATATATGTATACAAAGATCTACTCAATACATTAGTAGTGTTAGAATACATACACAATGGACAAGTTGGTGTTGTTTGCCTATACCATCATTTGGCCGGAAAATGTGTACTATTGCTTAAACTGGCCTTTATTGCCAAGTGTTCTAAAATGCATGCTCCTGGAACAGTGACTCGTACCTAGATTTAAATTATTTTGTCAGATATTAGTATGAGAAATGTTGGTTGCCTCAAATCCCCAAGGTTGGGTGCTTTTCTCAAAGTACTCTGGTTTTCTCCAACATACCAGAACTGACCACCTTGATATGAAGGAAAGAATCTCAACTTTATGCAATCATTAAAATAAATCCAGCAAAACTCTTGTCATCTGGCATCTATCTCGACTAACTCTGTGCTGGCATCTATCTCGACTAATTCTGTGCTGGCATCCATCCTAACTATTTCTGTGCTGGCATCCTTCTCAAGTTCTCAACTAATTCTGTGCTGGCATCTATCTCAACTATTTCTGTGCTGGCATCCATCTCAACTACGGTATTTCTGTGCTGGCAACTATCTTGACTATTTCTGTGCTGGCAACTATCTCGACTATTTCTGTGCTGGCATCTATCTCGACTATTTCTGTGCTGGCATCTTTCTCAACTTGTTCTGTGCTGGCATTTATCTCAACTATTTCTGCTGGCATCCATCTCAACTATTTCTGTGCTGGCATCTATCTCAACTAATTCTGTCATTAAAACAATTCCGTTTCTTTTCATGTTTTATTAATTTTTCATAAAAAATCAATTATCACTTAATACAATTTTCATACAATCATACACATGTAACAAACAGTACATCCATGAAAATAAAATTTATATAGTATGTGAAATGATAATGAAGAGGATGTAAAAACAATCAAGCTTATGGTCTTTCAAAATATAAAGTACAGCTCAAATTACAAACCTGATTATCATATGGTAGTAAAATTAATTAAAAATAAATAACAAAAACAGGTTATTCGTCCTTTTTACAGATGGTCTTATAGCCTGAGCCCTACCTAATTCACTTCTACCATGTTACTCCATGTCATAAACAATGAAACTATTTGGTTGTCGGGGCTCATGACAAATATAACACGAACCTTTTAATTTTCACACAGAAATTATCACTTGAAAGATTTACAATTTGCATCTGCTCAATATGAGCAGAAGTTTTGGGCCTGTGTATACATGTATATAGAAATGGATCAAAATAAATTTTTGTTATCAATTTCATTTTTTTCCTGTGGGTTCCAAAAATTTAAACAAATGTGACCTGTGTCATACCTTACACTTATTCTAGAACTTCAGACCATTCTTACTTTCTGCATCTTTCCCAAAAGCTGGTGATATCTTAATATAAGTGAAATATTCGGACAGCCACTAAATCTTGTCAACAAATGGACAAGTTACAATGATTTTTGTCATTATGATGAAAAGTAAATTAACATGTGATCAAGAGGCATCATAACTATATCAATACCAAAATGCTTCAAAACTTTGTGTGAAGTTCTTAATTCAGCACACCCGTTTCATAAATGTTTCTTGAATCAGATTTTCCTTAACTTAAATAGAGCAAATTTGAAAGCTGAATCATTTTATTAATTACAGTCCAACCTGCCTTAAAGGCCACCTCTATATAAGGACCACCTGCTTATAAAGGCCAGTAGAATTGTATCCCAATTGTTCTTTATTCATATTGTTTGAACTTGTGTATAAAGGGCACCTGCTCATTAAGGCCACTTTTACTGGTTCCCTTGGGTGGCCTTTATAGACAGGTTTGACTGTATAAAGATTTTCATGATTTCAAGGTGCCGTTTTGAATATTATTCTAAGGTTATTACATTTATATTTTAATTTTGTTGAAACTTTTTGTTTATATTATATATAGTACTACAAAATGCTGTCAAAAGCTGCCAGATTTAAGTTAAGGATAAACTTATTTCAGAAATGATTGTGAAACTGCAGCCTGTTGATATTAGAAAATCTAATTTGAAGCTTTTTTTACACATTATCTTTTCAATCTATTAAATTATACATTTACCGCAACAAAGTTCACATCAATACATCTGCACTTAATTTATATGATCTGTGAGCAAACAAGTACATGATTCAACAGAATTCACCACCAGGATCACATGGAAATAAATATGATCGTATAAAATAAAAATATTACATTAATTAAAACACATGACAAGAAAATCGCATAAATTATGACAAAACATGACACATGAAAATCACAGAAAGTGCTTCTACTCTGAAATATTCCCCTACAAATATGGGGCACTATCAATGTTTTATGACCAAATTACATTACCGGTAGTATCACTGCTAATTCATTCTATTTTGACACATATTGTACATGTACCTTATATAAAATGTACGGTAATGTAATTTTTTATATATATATTGAATATACATAAATTTTGAAAACCATAGCAGTGGAAATATATTTTTATCTGCTAGTATGCAAATATACATATTAGAGATGTTATTATAATATATATCGGCATCACGGTAATCGTCGCAAAGGTTTTGCCGATGGCGATTACGTGGAACCAAGCATACATCATGATATCACTGAACACTATTACTTACAAATAAAATCTTTGAATCTTCAAATAACTTTAATAAATTTGTTATTTTATATCTTATTTTTTTTATTATATTTGTATTTATTGAAGTCCATTGAAAACCCAGCCAATCATTTGAGCATATTCATCTAGAAATATTGCGATAATATCACGACGATATCATAAATTTTTGGCAATATTGTGATACCTTTTTTGTCCACGATAACATCTCTAATACATATGTGCTAGATTTTGTTCATTTATTCCCATATTTCTTTGATATTCTTCATTAAAAATTTTCAAATATTTTCATAGCAAACAGTAATCACTGTTTAGAAGATATGGCATGATGTACATATGGATTTCCTTATTGCAATTCTGTTATTATAGAGGTAAAATTTAACTATACAGTTCTGTACAGGGGTCATTGAAATTTGGTCTAACTTTAAGACATGGATTTTCACTGTAATCTGGAATAATCTCTATTATTTTCGAAGTCACTGATTTTGTGTTTTCTACGAAAATTGTCGCAAACAGTGACTCTGACGGTAGTCTATAATGGCATCTCTTGTCTTTCTTAACTTATTATGGATTTTCCTCACTTTCATTCAATATATCAACAGCATTCATTTGTGATTTGTCGCCATCAGATGTTAATTGTTCATTTCCATTTACACTTAAATCTGGCTGTGAATTCAAATTCTGAAATTCAGCATTTAATGTCTCTTCCGATTGCAAATCCGAGAATTCCTTTGTGAGTTGTCTCCCTTCATCTGACTGAACCAATGGTGGCATGGGTTGAACAGGTTCTACAGTTTTTGAATCACCAGATGCTAGTGAAGGGTTATTGGCTTCAATGAACTGCTGTGACTTTTTACCTCTTCGTTTACCAAGAACTTTGACATAATTTGCTGGGATAAGGCCTTTCTTGCCATTAACACTACCAAGTAACCATCCTCTGACTTTTGGCTGAAATTCTAATATTTAACAAATAAAATAAAATGTTAGTATATACAGTACACAGTTCAAGACTAACAAATATGATAGCAAGTAATAAAAATCTAAATATGGAAATGAAGCAACTGTTTTGCTAAAATGACTTAAATGTATGCACTGTTTACTTTATGACAGTGTGTGTGTGTGTGTGTGTGTGTGTGTGCGCACATGTGTGTGTGATCATTCTGGTATAATTTTTAAAAATTTTATTATGGAATTCAACATGAAACAGTTTAATATTTTGTTCATATTTGTCTATTATTTCACAATTAATTAAAGAGGCGAGTCTTTAACACTCATGTATACTATCAAATACTTCTAATTTGGATTATTTAAACATTTCTGATGCAGTGTTCATTTTAAAAAGAACTCTATGTTTCCATTCCTGGTAGCCAAAATCGCCATGGGCTACTAATTTCTGAGGAATTCTTTCAAAAAGTAACCTATTTTAGCAAATTTGTGGGAAAATACTTTAAAAAGGGCTATATTTTCACAAATTTTGGAAATTTGGCTACTAATTATTTTAAATTTATGGAAAACTAGGAACTACTGACCTTTTATTTTGCTTTTATTGTAACTGCCTTAGTAGGCCATATTTAACATTACACGAATGCAAAAATAATTATGTTATGGTCTTTTAGAATAAATATCTTAAAAATGGCCTCTTCTAAAAATTCCTAGCTTGAACACTGAGCATGGCCACATATTCCTTGGTGAGAAGTGATGTCCTTATAAATTATGTAACTGCTATATAGCCTCACCTTTTGGGGCAACATTGATGTACTGTCCTGCTTGGAATGACAATTCATTTTGACCTTCACCTTTAAAGTTGTATAAACCTTGAGCTACAAAATGATCATCGTCTCCTGAAGCCCATTCTCTACCTGATGGAAGTAAACAAGACATTTTATAAATAATGTACACTCAAACTTATCTATAAAGGCCATCCAAAGGAACCTGAAATTTGGCCTTTATGGACAGATGGACATTGTATAGTAAATAAAATACCAGGTTAAATAACCTGAAAAAAGAGCGATTGGGATAAAATTTAACTGGCCTTTAAAAGCAGGTGATCCTTACATAGAGGTGGCTTTTAAGGCAAGTTCGACTGTATATGCATATATACAAAAATATACATACAGAATCTTCCGTTTTTATATTTTGAACAAAAATTATGCAATTTGTTTTACATAATGATCAGATAAATGTTAAATTAAACACTTAGTTAAGACCACATTTTGTACATCATAACATGCAATATGGTAGTAGCCAAAAATTCAACCTGCATAACTGCAGAAAAGTAAGGACATAATTTATTAATATCAAAGTAGTTCAGTGCTTGCTTACTACGTGGAAGGTCAGGCTCGAACCCTGGCTTTGGTCTGTCCAAGACTTCAAAATGAGCCATTATAGGTAGTGACTATTCTTTCACTAACACTCGGGATTTAAAAATGAAAATCATGGGGTTTTGAGTGCACTGCAAATGTAAAAATTTCGACCACTTCACCTATAGCTGGTGATGTCTCGACATAAGTGAAATATTCTTGACTGGGATATAAACCACATTCAATTAATCAATTGCATTAATGGTACCAGCTAACATGGACCTTTGTGTTGCCTAAATTTTAGTACAGATCATCATTCTTCAGGGGTTTTATAACCGGTATATTAGCTCACTCATTTTAGAAGAGTAAGCTAATACAATAAAACCACTGAAGTAATCGATGTCTTATTACCTGTTTTGCTGTTAATTGTACACACTAACTTCCATATTAACCACGGGGCACCAAGAATCATTCCGAAAAACATTAATATTGGCCAGGTACTTTTCTTAGGAGTGCTACCATCTCCAGATGCTGCTGCTAATTCTCCAACTACATCTGAAGCTTGTGTCCATGCCTCCTCTGCATAACCAGGTTCTCGTAACCTTAGCAACACTAACAACTTCCTGTATAGATAGCGTAAAAATCTGTACAAAGCAAATGCTGAGAAAACATTTGCTAATTGCATTTTAAGTCTGGAAAAATTGTCTGCCACACCTATCACAGCTCTGAAAGAATTATATACAGCTTGAAATGTGGAATCTAACATCATACTAACAGATGTGAAGGCATTCACTATACTCTCAATCGACTGAAAAGCTGGTCTGGAACTCTCTTCTGCGATTCTAGCAAAGCCATCATATTCTCCATTGTCATTAGCTCCATAGCCAAGCCTATTGTATCCTCCCATTCCACCATATCCACCATACATGCTGCTGTATGGGCTTCCATACATCCCACCATAACTACCGTACATACTGCTGCTATAAGGACTGTACATCCCTCCTCCATACCCACCCATGGTGGAGTACCTGCTACCATACTGCTGGGTAGGTCTGGAAGGTAATGGTGGTGGGGTACTTGATATGGCAGGTTGGGGTAATCCACCTCCAGTTACAGTGCCGACCCCAGAAGGCTGCCTGAATAAAAACATAAATTAAAATCTGTGTTTAAGATATTAGAATTATACAAATGAAAACAATTTGTGACCAATATTATGGTAGTTTTATTGATAACCATATAATGAAGATAAATACATATTATATACACAGTGTGTATATGATATTTTATCTAACATTTCCCATTAGGTTATTTCAACTAACAAAAAACGACTCTATGTGAAAAAAAAAATTATATTTACCACAGAAAAAACACTGAACTATGTTATGACATCTGTTCTGTAGTAATGACGTCATTATTTACATTTTACAAATCGGAGACTCCCCAATGAGGTCACAATGAGAAAGTGCACATGTACTTTACCACCAATGTTGTATCACCACACTGTGGTGATTCTGTATTAGGTGTGTTTGATAAAACTTGTATTTCTTCATATCAGATAGGAAAACTATGAGATAAAAGGGATTACATGTACACATCTTAATCACTATAACAGCATTAACATTCCATATGACAGTGATGAAATGTAACCACTTTACCATCAGATTAATGTTATCCGTATGTCAGTAGTAATTTACAAGGTATCGCACATTATTGAGTTTGCCGTGCAAAGGTTTGGCATTCATATTGACTATGAACGCAATTTCAAAAGAGTTAAATATAAACTGACTAAAGTCCATCTCTTAAACAACCTGGTTATTTTTCATAGCTATCATTTAGAGACACTTACTACATGGGTCAGTTTATTCTTTTTCATGTAGACATATCATGGGCATTTAGTATTATTATTATCATTACTAATTTTGATAATGAAACTGGTTACTTTGGCTGTGACATCAGCTGATAACCAGATAAAATCGAATATCTTATCCAACTCTCGAAAATGCCTATCAACATGCCATTGTTTTAAGTAATTTTAACTAATTTACTTCACGTCATGATGTCTTACCCGGACATAGTATTTGCTGGACACGAGCTTGGCATCTGACTGTTATTTACACCAACTCTTTCCCATGGTTTTGTCGGAGAAGCCATAACTTGGTTATCTTACGACACCAAGTTCAATATGTATAACTAATGGGCGTGCTCGATTTGTTAGGTCTATATGTTATGAAATCATCTGCTCTGTTTAGTTCATAATTTATCTGGTAAGCAATAAAAGAGAACAAATTAATAATGAGATCACATTTTTTCGTATTTTTGAATGGTAAACTTCTTTTAAATGGTTCAAATATCCAAGAAAATAATTCGTGGAATCCCTTAAACGGGCGATGATTTACATTAATCGAGTACGCTCAAAATGATTCAATTCGCTAAAATAAAGATTACAGACTGTGGATAAGTTTCCTGAAGGTTCTCATTAAAAAGGCAGGATATACAAAAAGACAAGAATTTGTCCAGGTGCTCCGGAAATGATTAGATACCTGTACCATTTATATATTAGGCACGATTTAACTGCTTCCGGAATTTTGAAAATGACCAATTAAATAATTTTAACTTAAATAACCTCAAATAATAAAAATATATATTACACTTACGTTGACCGAAATATAATTTTCTGCTAAGTGCAATGATCAGAAGGAATTATGCTGATTAATAAAATTATATGAATACTTTCTAGACTTTTTTCTAATGAAAAATACATCATGTTTTAAAATGCAAGTGGCGCTGCGAATGTGATAAATATTATAAGTACCGTCTGTGTCTGTATTGTTGAAAATTGATATATACTATGACTTAATATTTCGCAAATTGATATGTTCATATGATTTTTTTGCCCCTCCCCTCCCCTCCCCCCCCCCCCCCGATATAATGCATAACACAATAGTTTCAAAGTTACAACACCCTTCCCGTGATTATTAATGTTTGTTATGAATTATATTATTTGTATCTAACGATGAATAAATATTGTTTAAACTGATTATTAATGTCACCGGGTTAGATATCAGAGCTATTACCTTAAAAGTCGCAAAGAATGCGCGCTAGCACAAAGTAGACACACGCACTCGTAATGTTTTTTTTTTTTTTTTTTTTTTTTTTTTTTTTGATTAGGAGTGACCTTCACTTTTTCTTTTCTAGTTCAGTTTTCTGTAAATCTAAGTGGACATTAATTGTAACTGGGATTTTTATAAGAAAGGAGTAGGAAAACGTAAACATTTAGTTTTCCGGTCCTCATGTTTATTTCCTGTATTTTACTTAAAAAGTTCAATAGAGGTTCAAGTATACTTAGCTTATATATATACAAATATGTTAGCGGCTTGACTCCAGAATCTGAATTTTCCGAATATAATTTTGCCTAGCCTACTTCACATAGATACATACATATTATTTCCTTTTTAAAATCCCTTTATTTGTGATATAATTTAGGTTCTTAAAGTAGAGACAATGTGGGGCTCATCATTTGAAGATTTACCTAGTAGAAAATATAAAGTGCAAACGCATATACATCCATATACTAGTACTTGTATATATATTTGTATCTAAGTAGATATTTTAATATTTTTGTCTGAAGTGGAATTATACAGAGTGTCATTATTCTTTGGTACTGGTATCACTATATATGTATGAAGAGATCTAGAATAGTGAACAAAATGTACAACTGAGGCTAAATATCTACAGGGATTAAAAAAAGGGCGCTAAAAACTTCAATTCCATGTTATGTAGACTTACGGATATGTTTTATATGGCGTATGATGTTGAACTATAATGAACAAAATGTGCATCTGCGGCTAAATATTCACAGGAATACAAACAGCGCCAAAAAATCCAATTCCATTTTACATGGAATTAAGGATGCACTTTTATATGTGAAATGTTTCCCTGTATGTCTGAGTAATTAATTAACTTTCATTAATGAGTGTTGTTTTTAATTACTCAGAATTTAAAAATAAATTACTTTATCATATTAGCCTATCTTACTTCAGATAAAGTTCATGGCGAAATATAAGAATTTGGGGATTGTGTTAAGAGTACAATAGGGTTTGGTGTAAGCGTTTCCTGTCCTGTAAGCTGTACCGGAACTGACCAGTCAGTGAACATTTCAGCCAAATCGGGATTTAGCGGCAAGTTTTCCTGTATAACCTTCCTGGATTTTCATTTAAGTTACAAGGCCGGCCTCCCTATCTCTGCTGGTAGCTCCGACCGAGAAATAAATCAGTTTTAAACAGAACACGTATTTTTTAAAGAAATTTTGCTTTTTTCTACGGCATTATGGATATTTGCTGATTTGCTTGGATGTTCAAGGAATATTATAATGGAGATTACTAGATGTGTTGTAGTTCATTTATTTTGTATTTCATTTTCACAGTTGGATGTTTCGGACAGGGTAAGACTTTAACTCTTGTTGTTTTTCTTATTATATATAGATAAATATTATAGTGTTAGTAAGTTATTACATATTCCGGCATCGTTGACCCATCGCCACTATTTGTTCAAGACAGCCAAATCTTGATGATAAATTAAAGGGGCTTTGTGTAATGGTGTAAAATTAGGCATATTTTATATCGAACATATGACAAATATTTCTTTTATATAACACAAACCTAATTTTAAACCATAACATTTGTAAAGAAAAACATAATAGAAATGTGTTGCGCGATAAGCTAGGTGATAAAGTTATCGAAGGGCATAAAAATGAGGTTTTGCTGTATAAGGTCGGTGCGTGTCAGCATAGGCCGTGTGTGTCAGCATAGGCCGTGCGTGTCGGTATAGGTCAGCTTTTTTAGGGGTCAACAAAAATGGCGTTCGCCAGCGTACCACGTGAATAATACCATTCCGCTTTGTGCGGAACATTTTGGAAAACGTTTACGTAGAAAATTCCCAGAGTAACACCTTTTTACGGAAAAACGTCAACCGATGCGATTCCGTATCTTATGGAAATAATTGTTCCACACAAATGCCGTCGGGTATCACGTGGCGCACCAATTCCTTTAACGTCATATCCAGTCACCAGTGCCCGTCCAAAGTTAGGGATGTTATCTTTAAGAACTTTAAAATCAAGTGTCTATTTTGAACTTTGCTTTTCCCTCGATTTTATCTGCTTATAATCACATGTTTCATATATTGTCTGGGATATTTATTAACCGAGCACAAAATTCTATGTCCCATTCCAATTCATAGACATTACATCCCACAAAATTTTAGCAACTACGGTACAAACCTGTCGAAAGTTTAACACTTATCTAACGAACCCGTGACGAATCGAGAGCACATCTCAGCTCCTCGTTCGCTATGTACACCAGGTACAGGCAGATAGCTCTTTCTTGGTAGCTGTTTGCCAATGGGCTATTCAGATCTCGGTCACTCAGCAGCCAAACTCGGACTCCTTTTCGTCAGCTCCGTGTTAAACTTTCGACAGGCCCGTACTGTACTTCCCTATGTCTTACAAGCTTACAAGAAAGCGCCGTCTATGATTGCCCCAATTACAGTATTTCCCCCCAAAATGCATTATAATGCACCTTTTCTAAAAGACTTAAATGTATATCTTGACTGAGTGTTCTCAAATTAAGTCACTATATCAGATTGTTTCTTTGTTAAGCGTCCGCGATATCTTAAAACCCCTACCTACCTATCTGGTAAAGACAAGCATATGGAACTTGGCACTTAATAAAAAGTCCAGACATGAGCATAATAGCATTTAATTAACAACTGTAAGGAAATATTAAACAGTAAAAGCAAATTGGGTATAAAAAGAACAAAATAAAAATATAAAATAAATAAAACCATAAAATGATTGATATATTCCCCAGAAAGAAACAAAAACAGAATTAATATATAAAACTGTTTGTTTTTTTTTTTCTCGTTTGAAGTCCCAAAACCCAACCGCCAACGGACGCTTCACAAAGAAAAAACTGGCATGACCTAATACAATGGTTTACGATGATACAGGTGGAAATTTCCATTGTGTGGATTTCAGCATGATTAAAAATTTCCATATGACGTCATTGCAGTTCTGAGAAATTCCATAAAGTACAAACATATAACATGCATTTATACGCAAAATGTATGTTTTGTAAATAAATAAATAAATAAATAAGATTTATACATCTCACCAACCTAAACAGAAACAGCCCTAAATGGAAAATTAACTGTTCATATGGAAAACATACATTTTAGAAGCTGACATTAAAACGCACTTTCTACCAGAAAGAAAAGATAATTATAATTTTAAGGCATATGCTGCTTCTACTCAAAGACATAATAATATGGATAGAACCACAGTGCAGGTTCAACAAAGGCGCACTTGATTTTAAAACATCTGTTGTGATTTGTCAGAAAAATTATTCAGATAGTTGTGACGCCCAAGTTTTTTTATGAAGGTATTTCTGGTATAGAAGAGATCATCTTGCATTACATGTATTCGCCAAGTGCTCGCCCTAAGTCGTGTATCTTTATGCACACAAGAATGATTAATTAAAAGGTGTTTACGTCCCAGTCAAGAATAATTCACTTATATCGAGACTTCAACAGCTATAGGTGAAGTGACAGAAGTTTTTATCTTTGCAGTGGGCTCAGGGCAATGTGCAAAGGAGGGTTCTTTTATGTGACAAGGGACAACAAGTTTTTCACACAAGAGGTGACATATCTATCCATAGGATCTGTAGACACAATCCCCGAATTTTATCAGAGCTCATTGCGAATCTTGCACACTCTAGAAGGTTTTTTAATACTTGTCTCTTAAAATACATATATATTTACAATTGGTTTCTACAAATGAAAAGTTCTCTGTGTTATGTGTTTCTTTTGGGTCTCGGTGGCCAAGTGGTCTAAAGCACACACTTACTGATCACGGCTCCTCTTACCGCCTAGGTTCAAACCCTGCTATGGCAGATACTTTTGTAAGTTTATCAGTCTGTCTGGTTTTAGCCCGGCACTCCGGTTTCCTCTACAATCACGGCTCCTCTTACCGCCTAGGTTCAAACCCTGCTATGGCAGATACTTTTGTAAGTTTATCAGTCTGTCTGGTTTTAGCCCGGCACTCCGGTTTCCTCTACCATCTCCGAACTGACCGTCTTGATATACGCAAAAAATCCAATCTTGACTGGGGCGTAAACTCCATTAGCTCACTCCTATTGTACTTAGATGATTTTCTGTACACATGTATTACTACAACTCTTTTAAAATCATCGGTTTATCATATAGGACATTTTTTGAAAACTAGTTAACACACAGACCGGAGAAACGAAGCAGGAAGTATCGCATTTATATAAGGATGAATTCGTGAGAAAACCTAGTGTCATCAATGACGTCACGATGTAATAGTGTCTTCTTTCTACTACTTATGTGACTAATTGCCCTAATCCGCCAACTATATACTTAGTATTGGACTATACATGTACTTGAATATTATTAAGGTCATAATCCTTACTAAGTGGTAAATTAAGAGTTTATTCTTCTAATGGGGAACGGTGATGGTGATAATGATGATGATGATGATGAGAGAGAGAGAGAGAGAGAGAGAGAGAAAAAAAAATCCGAGAGAGGGAGAGAGAGATACCTATACAGAAGAGAGAGAGAGAGAGAGAGAGAGAGAGAGAGCTGCATAGAAAAATCCAAGGGAGAGACCTACATAAAACAGAGAGAGAGAGAGAGAGAGAGAGAGAGAGAGATGCATACATAGAAAACATCCCAATATACATTATCATTATAAACATCATTAACATGTCGGTTCATTCATAATCGGTAGCAACATTTAACTTGATACACAAAATAATTCTAAAATCAAACCCATGGGAAATTTTCATACGGAAAACGCATCGTGTAAAAAACGTGTAGCAAATATGTTAAACTTATGCATTAAAGTCAAACTTGTGCATTATTTTTCAAAATGAAAAAAGCATACAATTTCCGTGTGAATGATTGACAGTTTTCACATTGTCATTTACGGCCTTAAATGTACATTGCAAAAAAAAAAAAAAAAAAAAAAAAAAAAAAAAACAAACAAAAACCGAAGTCCAGATCACAATTGATCACGTTGACGGTTTCAATCGCAAATGTTTTAAATAATTATATTTCAAATAAGATTTTCTTCTAAACATGATAGAAATATTTATGTTTTCACAATATCGAAACATTTTTTTTACAATAAAGACAAAAAAATAAAATAAAAATAGTTTTAACCATCAGGACAAATATATACAAGTTTCGACCTACTTTCATTGAAATTTATATGGGCATCATCAATATAAACATATGTATCTTAAAATCACTATACAAATCCTCTCCAGGATATCACTGGTCTATATAATTCAGACAATTTAAACTATAAATTGGCGGATTTAGGCTGTATGACAAACGGTATGATTTCAATGTTTCTATTACAATTTTCCTTTTCTATGTAGCAATATACCTGCTTGTTTTGTTTATGGTGTATTTGATTCACAATTCATACGCTATGACAGAGGTTTTTCCCACTTCGGGGAACTTCATACAACGAAGAAAACTGCTTACCAACCAAATTGTTGAAGCAAGAACATTGCAGGTCTAGGTTTATCAAAAACCTCAAACAGTTTTATGGCCGTCATCACAATATTGTTGATAGGTATGAGGTCTCTATATCAAAAATCACCCTGGATATGTTTGACGTCCCTTAGTTCCATGTTCCTTTCATTCCCAATTTCGATTACACACGTGACGGGTCAGTAGCTAGCTAAACAAGAGAAGCTTACCCTTCCGGAGCACCCGGTCTCAGGTTTCAACATTTTACTTGGCTTTTGGATTGTGGTTCAGACATGGATTGATGTTTGTTTTTGATTGATAAGGACAAGTCATACGACGGTTTGGAAATTCTCATGATCGTAGTAAACATTTCTTAGTCCGACTAATCAGCCCACTAAACCCCCATTTCAATTTTTTGACTTTTTGGAGGTTTGTGGTCTGACAGCTTCCATTATTGAATTCTTGAAATTTCTGGCGAAAATGGCAGAAACGAAAACACGCGTCGATAATTTCCAATATTACCTTACCTCGCTCTTGCTGACAACATGGAACACTTCCTAAAACCTTTTTCTACCGATCCATGCTTAATTTTTAATTAAAATCCATCGATATCGGTAGAAATACAAGGTTGTCTGATGTCTCTTCAGCTCTCTGTCACTTTCACATCGTGAAGACATTACTAATTTGCATTGACCAATCAGATCGCGCGTTGCATTTGGATGGTGAAACTCGCAGTTCTATCTTTAGAAAGCACATGGCGATGTTTATTTACATTAAGATTCGCATTATTTATTATGTTTTCACGCGTATACCATATTATTTTAGTTATTTTATTTTTATCAATACCATGTGAAGACATGTGTACTAATTGCAGTGAAGATTTCTCTTTTTTTCTCGTTTATATCTACATAGGCGTAGGAGCGGGGGGGGGGGGGAAAGGGGGGTCAGGCTCCTGCAATATATTGTGTGAAATTTTGTATCATAGTTTATGTTTATAGTGCAAGTGCTAAAAAAAACAAGAGCTTTAACAGAAATTGTCCATCTGGTAACCAATCAATTATCAATTTCATCATTATACTTGTAAAAGGGCGTCTTGAAATTCACCCTTAGAAACAACTCACAGCATCTCCAATGGCAGGGGCGGATCCAGGAAAGGGGGGTTGAGAATTATATCAATGCTAGGCCCGCGGCCAACTTAATGATGTACATCAAAGGTAAATGTAGATTGGTGTGGTTAATTAGTTTATTTATATGGCACCAAACCTTCTTAATCTCCATGTAGCCAGAAGTCGTGAGTTGAGTACCGTACGTTTGAAAATTAATCATTGGACTTAATTTTGTCATGCAGTTATTTGTACAATTTTGTCTTAATCAGTCTCTCACTCAGAACGCTGCAAAATTTTCTGGGGTACCCCCATATCCATCTCCAATGAGAGGGTTGATTATGGAACTTGTGTCATACGGTTATTGTTTTTAATCTTGCCTTGATATCACAGTATTTTAACCTATCAAAACGCTGCAAAATACATTGAAGATGTGTCTAGACAGGGGTTAGTTTTGAAAATTTTCCGGGGAAGGCCCCCTGGACCCCCACCTATGCGAGGGGTTTAGCACCCATACTCTCCCCGCCTCGTGCCAGCGGCACGACATAGACATAGCTTCGGTTTGCCCCCCTCCCCAATATTAAAAACGCCTACGCCTATGATCTAAATTATTTTTTCTTTCAAATTGGGTAATATTCTATCATATCTGGGACTTGCGTGTTCTCCTGAAATGCCAATTGTAATATATAAAGTTCAACACAAGAGTACTTGTCCGCAAGGTCATTAAAATTAATTCTCTTATATTCATCCCGACCACACTGTAAATTTTGTCATAGGGTTCAGTTTTAACTGTATTTTGCGTGAACATACATATATACAGTGAGGTGCTTAATTTTTTCTCTCCAAAATTACTGGAATAATATTTCTAGTATACTAGTTCAGAAAAATAAGAGGGGTCAAGAATATAAAAATATACAGAGAAGATCGCGACTTCTCTATTTGAAAGTCTACATATAAATTCTAAATATTTTGAATACATTTCAATGTTACCTTTTGTAAGTACAAGCATTAAACACCATGTAAAACTTGCTTATTAACGCGAATTACCAATGTAAATAAACATCACCATGTGCTTTCTAAAGATAGAACTGCGAGTTTCACCATCCAAATGCAACGCGCGATCTGATTGGTCAATGCAAATTAGTAATGTCTTCACGATGTGAAAGTGACAGAGAGCGGAAGAGACATCAGAAAACCTTGTATTTCTACCGATATCGATGGATTTTAATTAAAAATTAAGCATGGATCGGTAGAATAATGTTTTAAGAAGTGTTCCATGATGTCAACAAGAGCGAGGTAAGGAAATAATGGAAATTATCGACGCGTGTTTTCGTTTCTGCCGTTTTCGCCAGAAATTTCAAGAATTCAATAATGGAAGCTGTCAGACCACAAACCTCCAAAAAGTCAAAAAATTGAAATGGGGGTTTAGTGGGCTGATTAGTCGGACTAAACATTTCTATGATGTTGAAAAACAAAATAAAAGAATTGTGTTGTACTGAATTGTATTTAAGATTTAGACTTGTTAATTCGGTATAATTTTATATGCTTGATATTTTAACCATTGGAATTATTGCAACATAACGCATAAATAAAAACATGCGTAAACTTTTTATCCGTATTTCACAAATCTTTATTTTACTTACTATTCTTGTGACATATGGCGGGAAATACAACAACCGAGAAAATGGGATTGAGGCGCGTAATTTTTAATGTTAATGTGATAGGCTGTGGTAGTTATGGAATAAGCTATTACCCAAACTGAACTTAAGTCCTATTTGGACTGAATTCCTAATTGCCCCTCTTTTTTAACCAAATTCTTACCTGGATTTTGAAAAAAGGGACAATTATGAATAAACATAATTTTATGATACAAATGTATATGCATAACAGTGGTTTGTGAATTTGTAAATCCATTTTATCGATTAGTTAAAGAATGAGATCTTTGATAAATTAAAATTTGTCCTGTTCTGTAATAAATGTCATCTTTGCTACTCCTACAAGCAACAGCGATTCCAACTTGGCCACCAGATCGATTCATTATGAACTTAAAAATATATGCTTATGAACTTAAAAATATATGCTTAAAGATTTGAATAAAGATATAAATTCGCTCATGTGGGTTAAAATCCCTAATTAAAATGAACTCTTCATGAATACACTACTTTTCTGCTTACAGCTTATTTAATGGGTCCATCTAGATCATGTGATTAGCACACATGTATTGGCACACATGTATCTTTATTCAAAACAGTTCTTTGCACTTTTTATTAACCCAATACCATTCCTTGTTCTTTCAGTTCAGATTATTTAGCTTTTTGTGAGATGTTCTTTGGATATTAATTACAATATCGATGATCATTAAAATATGTACATGTTATTTTTTCAATTTCAGACCAGTGTTATGGACCGGGCTGTAAAATCCAGTGTCGTTGTTTTAACAATGGAACATGTGATCGCATCACAGGACAGTGTACAAAATCTCGATGTGACGTAGGATATTCAGGACCAAGTTGTCAAAAGGGTAAGTGAGTGTAATGGGGTTTCACTTATATCAAGATGTCACCACTGACTCACCAGCTATAAATATACTTTTTGTATCTTGAAACTGAACAAGTTACAACTACAACTTGTGTAAACTTTTATTGTGTGTCTTCCTTACATTGACAGAGACTTTTTTACTACTGCACTCAAAGTATATGCAAGATTTGAGTTGGCCTAAAATCTGTTTTTTAAAATTTAACATCAGATTTCCATTTTAGTAGCCAATGACAATTTTGACTATATTTTACAGGGATGAAGATTAGCAGGGGCCCAGTAGCCAATGGCTACTGGCTACTAAAAATCAGTCTGGGCCCCTTAATGTATTTTAGGTATTTTTTACATTACAATTAGTCTAATGAAGTGAGCTGGGGCCCTAACTAACATCCCTGTTTTACAAATTAACACATGGACAATGGAATGAACAGAAATATAGTGAGATGATAACTGGATTACATGTAATTCATATTAACATAGTTGTATTAATTTATGTAAATTACTTGTATTTATAATTTTATTCTGTAGTGAACATAGCCTTGGGTAAGAGAGTAGCATTGAAGAAGCCACATTCAGCTAAATTGGCTATACCAGCTGTAGATGGCAATAAAACATCATGTTTCAGTGTCAGTGGTACCAACAGTCAGCGACTAAGAGTAGATCTAGGTAGAATTAACCAACCATTACACAGCATACTGGTGTATGATGATTTATCAAGTAAGTAAAAAGCATTGTCATAATGTGATTAATTGTGACAAAAAACCGAGTTTACTGGGTTGCTTTCCCTTCACCATCAGTGATATGTTACTGTGATGGTGTAATGGGAGAACCATGCAGTATTTATATATGTCACTTTCTGTTTTGTATTTAACAATGAAAGTTCGCAGGACCAATCTTTGGGTGGGATGAATGTTCCATTGGCTATTTGTATTTTGAGTATAGACATGGTTGGGAAAACATTTTTCAGTTGTTACACAGTGCATTTTTACCTTGTTCATTTAGGGGACATTTTTTGAAATAGAATCCCATTTCAATTTTTACTCAGTGCATATTCAAGTTAAGGTTCATTTGGGGATATTGTTAAATTGAAACCCCATTTCAGATGTCACACAGTACACTTTCATGCTGGGGTGTACCATGTATTTGGAGGACATATTTGAAACGGACTCGCATTTCAGTTTCAGTACAATTAAACTTGCTAGTTCTTCTAGTCCTGGCATATGTCAAACACACAACGAACAATAAAATTCATTATTAAATATTTATTTATGACATAAATACATTCAATACATAGCACTGACATTGACATATGTACAATTGTACATTGTAATGTGAAATCTAGCACTGTCATACAATACAATAACAATTTATATACACATATAACAAAACATTAAGACATTAACATGACAATTATGACAAAATTTATGTTACAAAGCAATTAATATTAACAAACACAATATTCAATCACATCAATCACATAGTCACAATAAAGTTTGTATATCACATATCACATCATTCACTAGCACTGTTTTACACATTTCAGTTCACAAATCACATCTCAACACATTACAGTTTATATATCACATATCACAAGTCATTTACTAGCACTGTTAATATTCCACATTTCACATATCACATGTTCCTGGAACAACCACAAAAACTATCTGTAGCAAGCTGAGCCAAACTGTCACTGTCTCTAGCAGCTGGGATATCTTCACTGGCTTCTGGTTGTGTACCTGTGGTGCCATCTGTCTGTAGAGACTGGATAATATGGGCAGATAACTTCTGTATGTGTTGTAACTTCTTCTGTCTAAACTGCTGATAGATCTTCTTCACACCCTCAGCTACAGATTTCTTGGTTGATAGATGTAGAGTTAAACCATGGTGACCTTCTGTAGTGGATGAAAATATCTGCTGGTTCAGACGATCAATCTGGGCTTCTAAAAACAGAAAAATAATATATATTAGATAATGGATTCTTAAGCTGGCTATATTTAAAATAATTAAATAGAATAGATTCTTTTTTTGGCTATACTAAAAAGTAAATAAGTATTAAATAAAAAAATGAATTTTTTATGAAAAAATGTTTTTTCCAGATTTCAAATAATAAATGTTTTTTGCAAATATTTTCAATTTTATGAATGAAAGTTGATGTGATAATTATATCATATATTATATTATACAAATCAAAAACAATTATTAATTTTTATGGTTAAGCTTTAGTTGGTCCAATAAATACTGAAGACAATACATTTACCATTTGTGCGATTAAACAATTATAACTAACCATTATATATAAATTCTTCCTATACCAATACATAGTAAAACATTGACCTTTAAATCTGTTAGTTCATAGCATGTTATAAGAACACGTATAAGAAATTATGTTAACAGTATGTAATCTTCTGATAAGAAGGAATACTGTATATTGAAAGAAGAAGAAGAAATTAGTTTTTTAGCATGCCATTGAATGAATTTATGAAATTACTTAACAGTGCTTAATTTCACATTAATTTCTCTATCATTTTAGCTAATCTGATAAAAGTTTGAAAAACATAGCATTATAGAGCAGCTTTGGTATCCTAAAATAAATGAAAGGCTAGCTTTGATAACCCAAATGAGACAAATTAGGAAATTCAAATAGAAGAATGGATGTGAAATTAAGGTTCTATGTGTCATTTGTAACATTTTGTACTTACAACATCACCATTGCTTTGTTCTCCTCTTTTGTATAAATCAACACATGAAAATAGAAGACTATTATATAATAGGAATCAATCAATAAAAAGAATAATAAAATGTCAATTTCAGAATCTAAATTATCTCAATTATAAAATTATCTATAATTTTATTTCTTTTTTAAGAAAAAATAATATAAATTCTGAATATGCCAAAATTAGAATCAGTTACTTTAGATAAATTACATTTGATGTGAAATAGGAAAATAGTTTTTATTTTAATAAAAATTGCCAATTAAGTATTGGAAATGTTAATAAAATGTTCAGTGAAAAAACTTCTATTTTTAATACAATTTTTTATTTAGAATTTTTTTTTAAAGAGAAAAAATTTCCAAACATAAAATTTAAATAAAATTTTAATTAAAAAATCAATATAAATTATGTTAAATATATAAATTAGACTTACCTATAAGTTGAACTTGTGTGGCAGCTTTGTCATGGATGACCAGAAGATTCTTCAGCTGTGTGGCAAGAGCTACAAACTCGCAACTATCCATCCTTCAGTATATCAAATATGTGACACAAATAGACTAGTGTGGAGCAGTAAGTCAAGTTGGTGAATGATCAGATTTGGTGGATCTCTGACTTATATACCCCAGTGAGGAGTGATAATCATTACCTAACTGTACAGTACAGAGGAATAATTATTGATTAAATACTCACTTTGAAGTATTGATCTTCCAGGGATCAAAGATAATCATGGTACTGATTGATTGAATGCTCACCTTGAAGCTTTGATCTTCCAGGGATCAAAGGTAATTAGGGCACTTCCATTCCCTCTGATGTCCCTATTGTACCCTGGTTAAGCACCTTTGATGTAGGGAGTAGGCCCAAGCTGGGGTTGGGATATGGATGAACACCAGAGTGAAAAGTGTTCACCCTCAAAACACCAAGGGTGGATCTGTGCCCATGCCCCACTCGAAAGTTGATTGGTTAATTACATATTTCCATTGATTAGGGTGGTATGGCCATGATGGGCTGATGATCATCAGATTTAATCACTTTGTTGCAGTCTTGTTAATCCTGTAATTATGAAAGGCAATTTCTAACTGTTTCTTATTGTACTGAATGAGCTGAATTGAATTGTTGAATTGTGATGATACCTTAATAGTATTTTTTGATGATGGTGATTAAACAAATTTATTTCACCCAATTTTAATCAATAATAATTATACAAGGAGGAAAAGAAAAGTTGAAAAGATATAATAGAGCTGTATTCTTTTATTTAATTTTTATAAAATTTTATAAATTTAAAAATATATTTTTTAAAATTTTATAAATTTAAAAATATAAAATAAAAATATAAATATTTAAAAAAAATTAATTTCAAAAATATATATATATATTTTAGAAATTTAAATATGTATATTTTTATTAGAAATTTCACTTATATTTTTTAAAATTTTAAGAAATTTGAGTTTTGTTTTTTAGATTTCATTTTATTTTATAATTTTTTAAAAATTCAAATATTTTTCTTTGTTTACTTTTGATTTGATTTGATAATTTTTTAATAAAACACAGTTGTAAATTTTTCTGTTTACTTATTTATATGAACATTTAAGATTTTGTATATTTTATTGATAAACTAAGAGTGTTGACTTGCTTAGTTTTGGCTACTATCGGATAAAAAAATGCATTTTATATGTATTTTTGCTGGGTTATGTTGGATTTGCTAGGTTTATTTTATTTTATTTTATTTATTTTATTTTATTTATTTATTTTATTTTATTTTATTTTATTTTATTTTATTTTATTTACATTATCTAGAATAAACACTCATTCATATTCTGTATTTAATTAAATATAAAAAAATTTAATTTTAATTTTTTATTTATTCAGTATCATTACCAGAAAGAATGGCAAATCGTGCAGGATTGAAGGTTGTTGTCTCCCCTTCCAAGACTGTTGGAGATGGAATTGAATGCCCCGTCTTACAAGAAGGGGATATATCTGCAGATGGAGTTTATGATATGAAGTGTCCAAAATCCATCACAGGACAGTATGTGTATGTCATCAAGAAAAACTCACCCAGGATTCTTGCAATGTGTGAAGTCATGGTTTACGGTAATTTAGTACTTTAGAAACACTTTATTTTGTACTAAATTTGTACCTGTATCAAGAATGGGAAATGGAAAAGGGATATCAGGTTGTTGTCATATCAGTAGAATTGTTGATCAAACATGTAGCAACCAGGAATAAAATTCATTCCATAACCAATATTTCAATATTCAGACCCAATACTCAGACCAATAATTGAATATTCATAACCAATAATTCAATATTCCCTACCATTAATTCAATATTCAGACAAATAATTTGATATGCAGATCAATAATTTAATATAAATAATCAATAATTCAATATAAATAATCAATAGTTTATATTCATAACCAATAATTCAATATAAATAATCAATAGTTTATATTCATAACCAATAATTCAATATATCCAACCATTAATTCAATATTCAGATCAATAATTTAATATTCAGACCAATAATTCAATATTCAGACCAATAATTTAATATGCAGATTAATAATTTAATAGCAGGCCAATCATTCAATATTCAGATCAATAATTCAATATTCAGATCAATAATTCAATATTCAGATCAATAATTCAATATTTATAACCAAAATTGGATGTTTGGGTATATTTGTATTCAGTTTATAATTACAATCATTGAAACTTTTAATTAATCATATAAGCATCTCTTGTTATTTGATATTCATTTGTTGTTTAGACAGAATTAAACTACTGTGTTAATATATAATGCTTATACAATATAACTTTTACCAAAATATTATAATCATTGGCCTAGTATATATAAACTTTATAATCTTATTATTTGTAATTCTGAGTCTCTTATATTGAAATTATCAAAGTATTATTTCATGCATTTAAATTAAGACAAAATTATATTCAACAGTTTAATTAAGTATAACACACTGTACCTAATATGTATTTGAGATTAATTGTATTCTGACGCTATCTTTATTCTATATATATATTTGTAATATTGCTACAAGTTGTTAATACTTTATGCAAATAAACTATTATTATTATTAATATATAATGCTATATTGAATACAAAAATAGTTTTTTATTTTTTAACATTTACAGTGTGCAGTTTATACACATGGGGTAACAAATGTGAGAACACATGTGGTCACTGTAGTAATGATGATAATTGTGATCACATGACTGGCATGTGCCCTAATGGATGTGAGTCAGGATGGACTGGATGTGATTGTAAAACTGGTAAGATTACCAAGACAGACTTACATACTACAGACTAACAATTAGGAAAACTGTATACCGTCTCCCCCTTTTAAATGTAGGAAGAGGAGGGGATATACTGGAAATGCTGTCCTAAAGCATTATTTTTTCTATAGGTTTATTATACCACCCGACCCGCAAAATTAGTTTGAGGGGGGTAAATAGGAATCACCATATCTCTGTCTGTCTGTCTGTCTGTCTGGTACTGTAAAATGGTGTGCTTGGGACCACTGTTATAAAACTTCTCATGAATAATTTTCATGGTCCAAATGTGTGTCATAACCTTGAGTCAAGGTCATATTGGAAAGGTCAAGGTCATGGGGAAAACATTAAATGTTGCCGGCTCAAAAGACAGTTCTAGTTCAATCATACATAATCCAGTTTTTCCGAAATTGTGCACAAATGTTACTTGTGATAAAATCCTGTGTTCCTGTGATTATTGTACTTATATAAATAAATTTGGTCTTAAACAGTTTTAAAAAGAAAACAACAAAACATTCAAATATAAATGTTATACAGTAACTAAATTTATCTTAACAAAAGTTAAAGTCTCATGTCATTAATTCTTTAATAACAGTTTTATAGTTTAGTAATTTCTGTTTACAGCTCAAGCTTCACCTGATGGCTCTCATTACTGTAACACGGATATACCAACAACTCAGGAAACAACAACAGAAAGTACAACAGAAGCAACAACAGAAAGTACAACAGAAACAACAATGGAATCAACAACTGAACCAACAACAATGCAATTAACAACTAAATTAACAACACAGCTGACAACAGAAGCAACAACAGAATTACCAATACCAACAACAGAAACAACAAAACAATCGACAGTAATATCTACCCAACAGGAAACTGACAGTACAACAGTAGATGACAGTACAAGGACTGAGATACACAGTACTACATCAGGAACAATAGAAATATTCAGTACTGTAGAAAGTACTAAAGTGGAAGAAACTACAACAGTACAAGTAGCAGACCTGGAAACTACAGTAACGCTGTCACACTCAGACTCTACTGATACAACAGACTCGTACACATCAATGTCCAAAGTACCTGATGTCACCACAACCATGTCCTTGCCAACTGACAGGGATTCAGAAAGGTTTGGTCCACAAATGGCAGATAATTCATCTGTTTTATCAGACAATACAACTTCTGTTGTCATGACGACAGATGGGAATAATAATGATACAGCAGATAATGTAACTGATGTTATGGTTACCATGGAAACAACACAGATGGATAATATCACTGATATGATGGTAAATACCACAGGTAATGTAACAGATCTCGTGACAACTACCATGTCGATGAATGTTACCATGGAAACTGCAAATACTACACAGGATCTGAACCAGACAATGACTGACATGGACAACATCACTTCTGAAACTAGTGCATCCACTATGGGTATGAATAGTTCACAGACAACTACAGTTGGTATCATAGCAACAGGTTCAACAACTTGGCAATCCACTGTTGATCCAATGACTGGTAGAAATTCAGGTAAACATAAAGAACATTTAACTCTATTGTACATCCAAGTTATGGAGTATATGGAGATATCATCCTGTCCATCTGTCTGTCTGGTGGTCTGTCCCAATACTGTATCAGCTCCATATCTGCCATATCTATGAATGGAATATAATCAAACTTGGAAAAAATGTATCCCAACGTGAGATAATGTCCCATACTGATAACACCTATGCCGGTAGTACAAGTCGGCTTCACTGACAGTTCTAGTTGATATATATATTTTTTTCCATTAAAACCAGTGTGGTACTGGCAGTGTAGAAACAGTGTTTATTGACAAATGGTCATAAATTTATTTTCCTTCAATCTCAATCAGAGAACTTGGCTGATGTTTCTGGTTCAGCAAAGACCAAATTTCTATAAAATAGCAGTTTTTCAGACTTTTGTTCTAAATGCTCCCAGATTGTGAATTAGTATTTGGTATGTGAATCGCACATATAGAATATGAAATTTCAACTCGACTTGTGTACCCTAGTGCCTATTAATTTTTAATACAGTGGATGAGAGTAATTATGTTTTACACCCAATTAAGATTCTTTAACTTGTATTGAGGCTGACAGCCCTTGTAATATGGAGAAAACCGGATTACCCTCCCACCCCCTTGAAAAAAAAAAACAACCCCCCCAAAAAAATAAAACAACAACAATTAAGCCACCATACTGACCTTCAACAAGGAAATTTACAAACTACAAACTTTCGCACTAGGATTTGAATATCAGCTGTGTGAGCGGCTGTGATTCTTAAGGCAATACTCTAGTTCACTCGGTTCCTTTTTTTACAATGATGCATTCAAGTTACAATTCTTTTTGTTTTAGGTGGCCGTCAGTTAAATGCAGCCCTGTATATAATTGTACCAATCTGTATTGTGATGTTTCTGATATTTCTAACACTACTAGGAGTCTTCCTCTTCAAGTAAGTTTACAAAAATACAACCTCCAGGCTTGCATCTAGACTGCATGATTGCGATATCTTTGCATTGCCATGAGAAATTTTAACAACATTCGAGGATGGTGGGTGAGTTTTGAGCAGGTAGCAATTCACGACCCAAAAATGAACACTCGTATAAGATGAACATTTTGTCAAAGGAAACAATTCATCTTTGAAACATTGTAACTGTAATTTTTATACACCTGCAGACTACCGTAGTTTGAGGGGGGTATCACCATGTCTGTCCATGTAAAATTGTGTACGGGCCATATCTCATGAATGCTTTGTAGGACTCTCATGAAACTTCACATGAATAATCTTCATTGTCCAAAGGTGTGTCATGAGCTTGGACCAAGGTCATATCAGGTCAAGGTTACAGTAAAACTTTAAATGGCTCTCAAGAGAAAGTTCTAGTAAAATTTTTATTCGTTGAAAATTTTAAACTTAATTAAACCAAGTGGTATGCTTCTCTGCATATAAATATTATCAGGAAAATATGTATTGTTTATGTTTCTGTAATATTAAATGATGTCATTGGTTAGTGGTTGTTCTTAATATGTAATGAAATTTTTAACTTTTTTCTTGAAGTTAGTTCTATTTATCTATCCCCATCTTTCAAAAAAAGAGGTCACCTTTTTAAGATTGAGGAGAGATGTTTAATTAGAAATTTTGACCCTCTGTACACAGGGGTCTCGCTGGGTCATTTTTGGGGCCGATATTCTGCCCCATTCACAATTCAAAATCTTATTGCTTTTTCACAATCTCTTTGCCAATTTTCACAATTTTTAAAATTTCAGCTTTAAAACCCTTATATTAATAGCTTTCTTTTTTGCAAATTTTGGTCATTATTATGCTTAATTTCACAACTGCAAGGGCCCTGGCACCATTCACAAAGGGATGCGAGAGAGAGCCCTGGTATATCCAGGCACTTGTTTAATTTGCTTTTGAGATGAATATGAGGTAGGAAAAAATCTTCTTCAGTATCTTTACTATCAGCATGTTTTTTTCTTTTTTAATCAGGCGACGAGGAAAGGAAAAGTACGGAACAGAAAATGGTGGTCCCAAATCGTCTGTACCTCTTTTAGCCTGGAGCGGGACAGAAAGAAGTGGTGCTTACATGGCTGCTGAAGAAAATGGTAAGGAACTTTGAATTATGAACAGTGCTTTACAGTAAAACCTTTTATATGAGGAGGCCTGTTTAAAGAAGGCCTAGTTTAGTCATTTAAGTTAAAGTTAATATAACATACATCTAGATTTTACTGTTTACATTGTATTCATAGATAATTAAATTAGCAGATGAATATCCTATCAGAGCACCTACCGTAGTTGACATATTTAACTTAATTTGTCAGTTTCAAAGTTTTTACTTTGCTTTGGAATTGTGATTTGGACATGGATTACTGTTTAATTCATGTCCGGCAGAGCACATGTTTTTCAAGCTTTTAGATATGAAAATCTATTAATTTTCTATCATGTCATATACCGTTGTTAAGTATGCATTTTGTCGTAATAAATGAGCACCAAGGCACATACCATCTCATTCAGAAATAAAACGCAAAACGTTTTAAAATTCTTGCGGGAACTACACTATGCATTGGAGCCATACAGACGACAGGAAGTATAAAACATATGGCTCAGAAGAATTGAACTGCGCATGTACGACAATTTCATTTTTTCACACCGGTAAGATCATCTGACTAAAGGGAGACTACCCAAAGAAAAACAGTAGCTGTAAACAACCAAATTGTAGGAGTTGTTTCCCCTTGCTACGCGATCGTACCCACGATAAATAGGCAAATCCAGGATAAACTTGAAATTGCCCGGATGATTGCAACTTCCGTTCGTCTGTTCCAAAAGTAAACAATGACAAATTCCCCGCAAGGATTTTAAAAAGTTTTGCGTTTTATTTTCTGAATGAGATGGTATGTACCTTGGTGCTCATTTATTACGACAAAATGCATACTTAACAACGGTATATGACATGATAGAAAATTTATTGATTTTAATATCTAAAAGCTTGAAAAACATGTGCTCTGCCGGACATGAATTAAACAGTAGTTTGGAATCCCACTGTGGACAGATCTGAGTGCAAGACAGTTTTGTTGATTTACTTGCTGAAAGACAGTAGTTTTCCTGGGAACTCTGGTTTCCTCTATTCCTGAACTGACAACCTCTATATAAAAGAAAGAAGCTTGATTGGAAAGTAAAACTCCATTACTCCACTAGTTTGTTATTTTATTGCTGGTTGCAAAGTACCATAGCAGGTATGAAGAAATACTAGTGATGAGAATCGGTTGCATTTTCATAATCGATTAATCGGTTTAATCGGAAGATGATTTCGATCGATTTTCCGATTATAATTGGTTAATAAATTGAAGCTGAAATTACAACGTAAATTATATTAAATTCTAATTTTCAGTCTTGGTAATATCTGCAAGATATTTGTATCTCAGTTAAGACTTAAAATATCCTCCATTTTTCTGATCATTTACTCTTCCTTACATTTGTGTTAGTTTTCTTTTCCAAGTACACTTATTTCAGCTACAATTTCATACTTATTTTATAAGAGACGTTCCATAAACAAACTTGGTAAATAATCGAAATTGATCGATTATTAGATTTTAGAATCGATTATCGCTAATCGAATGCTCAAACGATTAGATACCGATTAAATCGATTAATCGGTCCAAGACTAGGAAATACCTCAAAAGTGTAGTTTTTTTAAATTGTAAAATTTACTATTTATAATTACAATTCATAATCTTTTATATTTAATAGATGTAGGAGATATTGATGGAGATCAGAGATTTAGTTCATTTCATAAAGACAGACCAATCACAAAGGCTATACCAGTTGCCGAGTTACAGGATCACATCTCAAAAATGCACATGTCACAGCAGTTTAAAGTAGAATATGAGGTACTATAAATCAGAAAGTTTTATGTTTTATATTTTTGCAGAAATTTGCAAAAGTAACCAGAAAAAAAACTTTAGCAAATGTTTACAACACCATGACATGTTTGTTTTTTTTTAAATTTTTTTATTCAAAATGACGAAAAATCTAGTCACCTAATGGCAGAATCTGGTTATGGGTTATATGCTATGATTATAGATATTACTAGGGTTTTAAGGATGAACTGGGGTTGTGGGTTATTTAGGGGAGAAATAACGGTACATGTTATTCCCTTTCATTTGCACTGACCTAGCCATTGACATGGAAAGGAAACTATGATAATAAATTCAGCAGTAACTTCATAAACCCTATCTGGTAATATATTTTCTGTTGTTTCAGAGTCTACCTAAAGGATTAGCATTTCTGTGTAATGTAGGACTACTAGATGTTAACAAGGAGAAGAACAGATACAAAGATTTGATTGCCTGTATGTAGACAGTTGATATTAAATAAAACCATGTTGTACTGTCATTTCTAATTTTTCATTCTCCAGATTCTTTCACTTATTTTGAGGAGGTCAGTTATTTGGTGTTTGAGTGTACCAGTGTACCCAGAAAAACCACAACCTTTTGCAAGTGTACTGACAATCTTTATTGTGTTAGGACCTCCAACCTAGAGGTGAGAGGTTCTGTGATTCGTAATTCGGTGCTTGATACCACTCAGCTGCCACTGAGGGCTCAGCTTCATGAAGAATTTGACAGTAAAATTTTGGAGACCTTATAAAGCAAAATATAGGAAAATGGAACTTTGAACTTTTAAAAACTAGTGATACATTACTTTGAAAAATAATCAAGGGCAGTTATGAGGAGATGTTTTAATTATGTACAGTTTTTATGGGTAATATTTCATTAATTTGCTTTTGAATATAACACACAAAAATTATATAAATGTAACAGGAAATCCCTGAAAAAGTCCACTTACTCTCTGATTGCCCTGGCCGAGGATCAAACCCAGCCCTTCCAGGTAAAAAGCTAAAAAGAAAAAAAAATTGAAAGATTTGTACAAGAAAATCTGGCCGTAAATCGCTATTAAATCTACTATGTATAACACCACAACTATCTCAGCCCTGCTACATGAAATATAAAAATAATTATTTTTATGGCATACTTAACATGATTTTATTATTATACAAGTACTTTATAATATCTTTATTACATGTATCCCTCGACAGATGATGACAGCAGGGTGATACTACTAGATGAAAATTTATATGCCAATCAAGAAGCCACCGATTACATAAATGCTGGATATATTGATGTAAGTATGGCCTTCATTACAAATGAAGTTTTTAAAAAAAAATTACAGGCAATTAAAGACATTCTAGTCATGGTTCTCACACATCAGGAAAAAGTCGGGGATTTATTTTTTTTCAAGATCAGGTAATTGTCAGGGAATTCAAAAAAAATGTCAGGAAAATTGAAAAGTAAAGAAATGTCAGAATTTTCAGGGAATTTTGTATATAGATCAGATGTAGATAAAGGGGAAAGACACTTACCCATGATGTTGCAGATAAAAATTCAGACATGTTTTGCTTTCTGTGTATGTTGATTGCAAAAAACACAGATATTTACATTTGTAATAGATCTATTGTTAATTTTATGTTATATTTTCAACAGGGTAACAGTAAAGAAAAGGAATATATTGCTGCACAAGGTATGACACTGTCAGGTTACTAGTAGTGTATTGTTCACACTTTGTGCCAGAATTGAAGTATTGATCATTCTTGTGTTGAAATTAAGTCCAATACACTTAGCAAATCAGTATGAAAACAAACATAAACGATAGAAATGTGATTTATGTGCCCCAGATAGCAAACACCTGAATTAAAACAACCTCAGCTATGACATAGTTGCTTTGAACTTCAGACATTTTATGTCAATGCATACAATCAGACCCAGAAATCAAATGTATTCTCGTGAAGGTCAATACAGTTTGCTCATTGTATGGATTTAATATGACTTACTTGACGTAATTCCATCTCTCGTGGTGGAGAATTGGGGCCCATTATTTTTCCTTTCAAGTCATCTCTATTACTTGCTAGTGTGGCTGCCTCTTGATTTAGTATACTACCGGTAAATTATTTCAGGTCCAAAAAATAACACAGTTGAAGATTTTTGGAAGATGGTTTGGCAGGAGAAGAGTAGTATAGTTGTTATGTTAACTAACCTACAGGAGGGAAACAAGGTACAGTAAAATGCTTACTGGATACTAGTCATGTTGGTCACCTAGTGACAGTAAACATATAAGTCACCTGGTTACAGTTGCCAGGTTAGTCACCTAGTGACATCAGGTTTGTCACCAGTAAATGTTCTTTCTTGAATATTTGAGAAAACTGGCAAGTGAACTGACAAACCTGTTCACACTTTGATTTAACCAAGTAGGATCAAACAATTTTAAACCTCTTTGCAATGAGTAGTAATAACTTTAACACTAGGGTCCTTAAACCACCTTTTCTCTTGTTGGTAATAAAGAATTAGAGGCAAGACAGGCATGTTAGTAAGTTTTATATATTTTTAAAAATTCATATAAACATATAAAAAGGTGAAGCAAAATGTTTAATTATGAGTACAGTCAAACCTGTCTATAAAGGTCACATAAGGGAACCAGTAAACATGGCCTTTATGGGCAGGTGACCTTTATATACAGGTTTAAATAATATAACTGAAGAACAATGGGGATATAATTCTACTGGACATTATATGCAGGTGGTCCTTATATAGAGGTGGTCTTTAAGTAATATCTTTTTATATTTTCAGATAAAATGTTTCCAGTATTGGCCAAATGAAGATCACAACGTGTTAGCTGGTGATATTACTGTGTCGTTTGAAAGGGAGATCAA
Source organism: Anadara kagoshimensis (assembly GCA_021292105.1). Lineage (NCBI taxonomy): Eukaryota > Metazoa > Mollusca > Bivalvia > Arcoida > Arcidae > Anadara > Anadara kagoshimensis. Next base: position 53,133,092 of record CM037860.1, on the reverse strand, counting down.
TTATCCTGTCTTTGTCATCCGAAAACTTTTACTACATCACAACCAGGTAACATTTTGTTTGGAATTGACTTGTATTTAAAATTATGTGTAATCAGTTTGTCAAAGTTTCAGTATCTCATGTATCTTGTAAGGAATAAAAATTACAATAAAAACCTCATTGTAATCCCCTTCAATAACTTTACCATCTTGCTTATTGCCATACTATTTTATAATACCAAAAGTAATTTAGTTTATTTTATATATAGATTTACTCCACCCAGGGATTGTTCCTGTGATAAATATTGTAGAGAAAAGTGGCAGACATATTGTTGGCAGAACAAATGGAGTAAAAACACTACATTTTGTATATTTGTATGTCCACCCAATTTGTATTTTATGTTATGTTTGACATATTTTTCAGACTGATGAAGAGAGAACAGTGTCAATTTACCATTACACAGCTTGGCCAGACCACGGACTTCCAGATCCATTCCAGATTTTGACCTTTCACAGATCCGTTAGCAACCACCAGACTTCTTTGGATGAACCCTTAATTGTACATTGCAGGTAATACATCATCATTGGTTTCCTTATTTTTTGGCTCTTGATGAAATATGAATCAGTGGTTTATAATATTATTCAAAAAGATTTTGTTCTAGAATGCCACCATCATTTCAGTGTTCAATTCATCTTGTCTCAGACCTTAGAAAAGCGCAATGTTTTAAAAAAAAAAAAGGTCAACTTGTGGTGCTAAATTTGAGAAGATCATTATAATAGTGTTTCAGCTAGGCAGCGCCATCGCAGGATTTCCCCTAAATCAGGACTGTCTCCCGCATAAACAGAAATTCATTGTGCCAAAATTGCCGCAAATGAAACTAAGATGGCCCTTTTTTATTTTAAAATTGTAAGTTCTGCGCCAGAGAGTTGGACATTCTCATGATCTGGTTCAGGCTACCATTCATCAGTTCATTGTCGTAACTTTTAGGTGTATTGGTTTTATACATCAATGTTATTTATACGCTTTAAAAATCACTGACTTACCTGAATACAAAGCGCTATGAAGATTCAGATTATCACTAATACATTTGGAAGTCTCGGTAATGATCGTGTATGTACAATGGGAGAGTCGGTCATGTGGATTCTGAGAAGTTTCGTAGTTGAATTATTTTAACTGTACAGTGCTCCAGGACTAGATTCTAACATGAAACGGAGGATAAATATATCGGACTATTTCAAACTAAAGCGTGATTGGCAGGATACTGTAACCACAATTTTGTGAATCTGTCGAAAGCGATCAAAGTTCATGTTCAGGTATACCGACAGAAACCAAAAGTGAAAGAAGAGTAGTACAAGCATCTATCGATGATGGCGAGTTGAAAGGAGGATTTTGCATTAAGTAGCATAAAGTAATATATGCCAGAAATTAATACAATGTATACAGAAACTAATGCAAGTCTATTTGCACAGATAAATAGTGATAAATAGTAATATTTGTCTTAAGTCATTGTTTATCTCAAGTGTTAGTTATTTTTGAAATTGGCCCACATTTCAAAATTGTGAGAGCCATTTGGCCCATATTCATGCAAGTCTAGCTGAAACACTGTTATAAAGAAAAATACAAGAGGTAGAAGTGTGTTTATTTAGAACTTAACTAAGACTATATAGACAACCAAGGATTGACACACAGGCAGTATTTTTGTGGGACAAAATTATCATTTTGTAGTCAATGGTGCAATGGCCCCTTCTAGGTCAAACATTGATAAATCATTGAAGTTATCATATGATTCACCAGATGACATGTTTTTCTCTGCTTACAAATGAAAATTCCAATGTTTCTTAAAGCCTTTTAACTAGCCATTATTTATCAGGTGACCATACCTGGCCAGTTGAGACATTTGTGTTTTAATTATTTTTACTTTATGTGATTTTATTTCAGTGCTGTGTTGTGTCGAACTGGAGTATTTATTGGCTTTGATATACTAAAGAACCAGGGTGAATCTACTGGCTATGTTGGTGTGTTAGAATGTGTCGGAAACATGAGGAAGAAACGTCCAAACATGATCCAAACTCTAGTATGTATTTACTGTAACAGTACTAGTACTAGTGCTGCTATATCGGTACAGAGTTCGAAATAACAGCCAGAGACTGGTTATTTTCTGCCAGTACTGTTAATTTTTTGAACAATTTCTATCAAACGCTATAGAAACTGGGGAAAATTACAGATCAGGGCTGGTTGGAACTTCAGCCGAATTTTTGAACATTTCATTAGTTGGTGCTACTGATGTGATTTATACCGATTATAATTGGTTTAGACTTCTTTGCATGTGTTGCACTACATTTTTGTGGTCATGGTAATGGTACTGTACTAGCACAGATTTCTTTTTCATCCTGGGTCAACTATGTCTGTTTGAAGATTGGAATATGACTGGTCCATAAAAAACAGAATGGAAATGTGAAATAAGAAAGTCACACTTTCTTTCCTGATGACAGATTATGAGAAAACATACTTGATAATTGATACCGGGGGTAATTATAATCAGGAAGCTTCAACACACTGCTAATTGATTCTTCTCGATTATGGCTTCATCACCATGGTTACCAAATTTGTAAAAGGAAACAGCATAACATTTTAATTTTAAGAGACATATCGATGAAATGAATTTTATGTTTGTATTGCTTTTAAATATTCAATTCTTTAGAAAGATTCACTAAAGTTTACCCCAAAAATAATTTACAGCAAAACCCATAATAACATGTATAATGCCACTCAATAAATTTGCCACATTACTTAATGCCACAGAATTTTTGAAGTACCAAAATTATTTCTTTATTGTTTTTCTCCTGAGGTTTTTCTTGATTTATCGTCAAAATCTGACCAAACAAAAGGTGGCAATGGATAAAGCTCTTACTGTACAAAAAAAATACCTGTAATCAGAGGCCAAATTTTGCATAATCAGTCTCTGTGTCATAATTTATCAATTTTTTGGGGGAAAAGAAATGGGGAGAAATTTAAAAATTATCATTTTTTTCTTTTTAAAGGACCAGTACATATTTTTATATGTTATACTGTTGGAGCATTTTGCTTGTCCCGATGCTGTTATCAACAGTACAACTATTCAGAGTATAACATCGCCATCATCAGCATCAAGTTACAAGACCAGAGTTGATAGAGAATACAAGGTAGGATCCCAGCTTTGACATGATATAATAGTTAATATGGCTGTCTCAATCTTTTGTGAGTGAGACTAGGGTCCTTATAATTGTGAAAATTAATGTGTAATGGCCAAAAATGTGAAAATGAAAATTACAACACTCCCAAAATCATTTAAAAATGGACTTGAAACATGTATAATGTTAGTTTAATTTCTTTCCAGATTGGTTTTTTGACGTGAATTTATTCAACAATCCACACACACACACACACACATATGCATGCATGCATGCACACATATGCACACACATACACAAACATACATGCACACACACACACACATCTAAATGCTTAAAACCATTAATTACTTTTTTATATTGATACTCAGCTTTACATTTTATGTTGTAGGCTTTACTTTCTATGAAACCAAAATTTATACAAGAAGATTACCAGGCTTCACTACGACCGGAGAATCTGGGTAAAAATAGAGATGTTAATATTTTAGCAGGTTTGTATACATGCATTTGTCCAAGCTCACCACATCACTTCACTTATCATTGAGAAGGGGGGCTCATATAGGTAGGGTTAATCTGTACATGTCCGTCTTAGTCTAAAATAATTTACATTTTCTATTTTGTACTATTTTGTATTTAGATATGAAAATGTTCCCCGAATTTGGTGCAAAAGTTGCTATCCATTATCCCAAAACAGGAATTGTTACGTGTTGTTACTTGACATGGTTTATAATTATGTCAATTGTTCTTGTATATGGAAATCACAAGGCCTTGTCTTAATGGATCAGCTTTGAGACTAGATATTTTGTTTAGATTAGATTGGGTATTCGGTTTACACAGATTCTGGTTAGACAAGTTGCACAGTGTATAAAAACCTGATGGACATCACAGAGACAAAAGTTATTGAATGTTCAATTTTATTCCTTATACAATTAACATAGAATGGGGTTTGCCAATGTACCATGTGATACCCCGTAACATTTTTGTGGAACAATTATTAGTCCCCTACCGGCGAAAGCCGAAGGGGACTTTAGGTTTGCACTCTGTCCGTCTGTCCGTCCGTCCGTCCGTCTGTCCGTCTGTCACACTTCAGTTTTCCACACTTTTATCTAAACTCTTGTAGATAATGAACTGATTTTTAGTATGTGAGTCTACCATGATGAGTTGCAGATCAAGTTAGCGTTTCATTGTGGTCCGCTAATTTTTACCAGAGTTATGGCCCTTTGAACTTTGAAAATTCACTGAAATTTCAGTTTTCCGCACTTTTTTTCTAAAAGCTTTTAGATAATGAACTGATTTTTGGTATATAAGTCTACCATGATGAGTTACAGATCAAGTTTACGTTTTGTTTCCATCTGCTAATTTTTACCGGAGTTATGGCCCTTTGAACTTTGAAAATTCACTGAAATTTTAGTTTTCCGCACTTTTTTTCTAAATGCTTTTAGATATTGAACTGATTTTTGGTATATGAGTCTACCATGATGAGTTACAGATCAAGTTCACGTTTCGTTTCCATCTGCTAATTTTTACTGGAGTTATGACCCTTTGAACTTTGAAAATTCACTGAAATTTCAGTTTTCCGCACTTTTTTTCTAAATGCTTTTAGATAATGAACTGATTTTTGGTATATGAGTCTACTATGATGAGTTACAGATCAAGATCACGTTTCGTTTCCATCTGCTAGTTTTTACTGGAGTTATGGCCCTTTAAACTTTGAAAATTCACAGAAATTTTAGTTTTCCGCACGTTTTTTCTAAATGCTTTTAGATAATGAACTGATTTTTGGTATATGAGTCTACCATGATGAGTTACAGATCAAGTTTATGTTTTGTTTCCATCTGCTAATTTTTACCGGAGTTATGGCCCTTTGATCTTTGAAAATTCACACAAATTTTAGTTTTCCGCACGTTTTTTCTACACGCTTGCAGAAATGGAACTAATGTTTGGTATGTGACTCTACCATGATGAGATACAGATCAAGTTTATGTTTCGCTTCCATCTGCTAATTTTTACGGGAGTTATGGCCCTTTAAACTTTGAAAATTCACTGAAATTTCAGTTTTCTGCTCTTTTTTTCTACACGCTTGCAGTTAATGAATTGTTTTTTGGTATGCAGGTCAACCATGATGAGTTACAGATCAAGTGTATGTTTCATTTCATTCCACTAGTTTTTATGGGAGTTATGGTCCTTTGAACTTTGAAAATTCAATGAAATTTCAGTTTTTTGCACTCTTTTCTACATGCTTGCAGATAATGAATTTTTGAGAACTCCATTGCTGGTTTTTGATTTTACTATGATCAAGTTTTGCTTTCATCTTGAACAACACGTATAATTTATAACTATAAATCTTTGTACCATATAATAATGTACATTTTACCTAAAACTTTGGGATTAGTGAAATATGCGACCGGTAGGGGACTATGTATTGTTTTGCAATACTCTCAGAATGCTTGTTTCTACTGGAGATGGAATCATTTCAGTTCATGTTTTCCCATAAAAAAGATGATATTTCGGAAATCTTCACATAAACCTTTTGCAAAACATTTTTCATAAAGGTGAAGGGGTATTGACATATGTTATGCTCTTACAACTCTATTTACAGTTAATTGATGAATAACGTTTTATGATGCAAAAATTATGATAGAAACAAATAATGATCACACAATGATTTTGTTTTCTTTCAGTTGACAAGTATAGACCATTTTTAAGTAGTACCAATACACAACCAGGACATACCCCATACATAAATGCCATTGTTATGCCGGTAAGACTTAGTTCACACATTATATCATGTAGAACCAGGGATATTCATGCATTCAAATTCGGTGGTTTTGTAATTACAAAAACTTTTATTCTGAGAAAATCATGTTTTGTAAAAAAATAAATCCCTGTTGGTGCCATGGCAATTAAAAATTTGTTGACATTAAATTTCAGGGTATTTGCTTACCCAGGAAGACAGCAAATTTAATCCCCCCCCCCTCCCCATCTGACTTGCTGCATTTGTAAAATAAATTTATTTTAATTATTAGCTCACCTGGCCAAAGACCATGTGAGCTTTTGCCATCACTTGGCGTCCGTCGTCGTCCATCCGTAAACTTTTCACATTTTGACTATCTCCTCTGACACCACTAGAGCAATTTTAACCAAACTTTACAGGAATGATGTATGGAAGGTCCTTTACTTAGATTGCAGAAATTTTTTTGATCCGCCAAAAAACATGGCTGCCAGCCCAGAAGATAGTTTAACATTGGACCCTATGGGAAAAATGCATTTTTGACTATTTCCTCAGAAATGACTAAAGCAAATTGAATTAAACTTTACAGGAAGTTTGCTTCAGTAGTTTCAGAGGAGATAGCCAAAATGTGTTTTTCCCATAGGGTCCAATGCATGGCCCCACAAACGCCGATAAGGTCATTCGGCGGTAAAAATCACCGCTAAAAAATAAAAAAATAAAACTCATTCATAACCCAACCCCCCCCCCCCCCTTTTCTTCATTGGTTTATAGAGCTTTTTGGTGGAGCTTACATTTCGTCTGGAATGTTACACAGCAAAAATCTACAAATCTACTTTCAGATGCTTACTTTCTTTCTTCATTTTACTCATGAAAAACTTTATTCATCCGAACAGTCACCACAAAGTCGGGAAAGACTACAGCCATGTGCTTTGTTTACTTTCTGTCACTATCATGATTATGTCCCTTTAATACATGTTATTCAAAGCAGAGTGGGTAACGACTATTTGTCGGGTTAAAGTAAAAAAAAAATATGGCTGTCACATGTTTTACTGCTTACATGGTCTTAATCATTAAATCTGGGTTTATTTAGAAGAATATTAAAGAGATCATGATTTTATTATCGTCATACAGCATTACTATGAATAAGGAATATAAAGTAAGGTAATTTTGTTCATCAATACACATCGTTTGCCTACAGTAGCTCTGTTCCAGAACAGATGGAGATTTTCTTTTTTGTGCCGAATATTCAAATAGGATTCAAAGATTGAAGCTAGTAAAGCAAACTTAACCAAACTTTACAGGAATGGTGTATAGAAGGTCCTTTACATAGATTGCCAAAATTTTTCTGAGTGGCCAAAAAACATGGCTGCCAGCGCAAAAGATAGTTTAACATTGGACCCTATGGGAAAAACGCATTTTTGACTATGTCCTCAGAAATGACTAAAGCAAATTTAACAAAACTTCACAGGAATGATGTATAGAAGGTCCTTTACTTAGATTGCCAAAATTTTTCTGATCCCCCGAAAAACATGGCCGCCAGAGCAGAAGATAGTTTAACATTGGACCCTATGGGAAAAACGCATTTTTGACTATGTCCTCAGAAATGACTGAAGCAAATTGAATTAAACTTTACAGGAATGATGTATAGAAGGTCCTTTACATAGATTGCCAAAATTTTTCTGATCTGCCAAAAAACATGGCTGCCAGCGGAGAACATAGTTTCACATTGGACCCTATGGGAAAAACGCATTTTTGACTATGTCCTCAGAAATGACTGAAGCAAATTGAACCAAACTTTACAGGAATGATGTATAGAAGGTCCTTTACATAGATTGCCAAATTTTTTCTGATCTGCCATAAAACATGGCTGCCAGCGGAGAACATTGTTTCACATTGGACCCTATTGGAAAAGCATATATACAAATTTGCTTTAAAAGCATTATAGTCAGGTGAGCGATAGAGGCTCAGCCACACTGAGCCTCTGGTTATTTTATGCAATTACATGTACTTGTCACTTGAATAAATTTTACAGTTTACCGTTTGCATAAGAATCAAAATGAGACGATGAAACTTAATAATTTATGACTGGGTATCGTAAATAAAAAAATTATTTACATATTTAAAAATTATTGAATTTTGTTTTACATTGCAGTCATGTTCCAGGAATGATGGGTTTTTGGTGACACAGCTACCACTAAAATCAACAGTATTAGATTTATGGCAGATGATATTTGATTACAATTCCAATATTATAGTTACACTGGACAAGTTTGAAGAAGATGTGGAGGTAAGAAAAATATTGCTAGCATGTTTGTCACCACCTGTATCAGGTGTTCAATTTTGATTTGTCATTCAATGCCAAAATGTTTTGGTCAAGTTTACAGTGTCCTTTTAACCAATGTAAAATTTAATATTTACTGGAAAAATAAAAAGATTGTGACTATTCATAATGAAATCTTTAACCACTTATATGGACATGCTTTTGCGGCTTTATTATTTGAAGAATTGATTTGAGTAATGGTATTTTATGCCAGTCAAGATTTTTTCACTGATATCAAGGGTGTCAGTTCAGGGATGGCAGAGGAAACCAGCATGCCCAGAATAAAACCATTGACCATCAGCAAGTGAACTGACAAATTTTCTCACACAATATCTACTGGAGTGGAATTTGAACCTAGGTAGTGAGAGACATTGTGATGCCTAAGTACATGCTTCAACCACTTGGCTACCAAGCCCCTCATCATTTAAAGAATGAATGATTTAAATAAAAATATGATTAAAATGCTCTTCCAAAATATAAATGCATTTACTTTGTTTATTACAGGATAGTGGTATATTTTGGCCAGCAGTTGGCGAATCAATGGTGATAGGATCATTTACTGTTACAACACTGTCTAGTACAGAGACACAGAATTCTGTAGCCGAGAAAATGTTGAAAATGTCCAGGAAAAATGCTCTGGTTAGTACATCAATCAGTTTGTATCTAGAATGGATACAAAAAATAGCTAATTTTATCTGCTCCTTGATTAACTTGCCAAACATATATACCCTTTTTCAGTTGATATAATATACACATTGGTACAGGTCAGATGTAAATTCTTATTGGACCCGTCCTTAGGTCTACGGGAAACTGTTTAAGAGTGACATAGATTTTACATCTCTGGTAATGCAGGGTTCTCGGTGGCAGAGTGGTCTAAAGTGTGTGCTTACAGATCATACTGCCTCTCACCACCTAGATTGGATTCCCACTCAGACGAAAAGGAAATGTCAGAAAAGTTTTGTCAGTTTGCTTAATTGCCAAAGGTCAGTGGTTTTCTTTGGCCGCTTCGATTTCCACCACCATCCCTCCGTGTGGTTTTGGATCATACCGCCTCTCACTGCCTGGGTTCAATTTCCACTCAGACAGACTGTAGTGTGAGAACGTTTTGTCAGTTTGCTTGCAAAAGTTTTCTTTAGGCACTCCAATTTCCTCCACAATCCATGAACTGATCACCTCAAGTAAAAGAATTTGCTGAGGCGTAAAACTCTATTACTCCACTGTAACATCCTTATCAATATTAAATTTTTATACTGGTATTATTTCATACTTTGCATCAGTTTGGGCATAGGAGATATGATAAGTTTATAAGTAATTGCTCCATTTTGACATTCATCTACATTTTATTTGCTTTCTAGGATGAAGAAGAGGAACTTGTTATTAAGATGTTATCAGTGTCTGACCTTGACCTCAAACAGAACAAAGAACAGTGCCCTATACACTGATTAGTTTATACTCAAACATACAGAAGTGGCAATGTGACAATGGACAGTGGCCAGTTACAGTTATGTGCAGGTAAGAATGGTCAGCTGTAAAGATCTATATACAGTATAACCTGCTACAAAGTCCACCTCCGTATAAAGTCCACCTGTCTATAGCAACCAGTCTGAGGTACTCTGAAGTATCCCCAATGATTTTACTATATAATGACCCTGTATATAAAGTCCACCTGTCTTATGTGAATAGAGTCCACCCATTTTAGTCCCAAATAAGTCCCCAACCTGTCTATAAAGTCCACTATTTTAAAAAACACATTACCATTATTATACCCCCACAAACAAAGTTTTGAGTGGCGTATAGGAATCATCCTGTCCATCTGTTTGTCTGGTTGTTCATCTTGCTATCTTTTTCCACTTGATGTCATCCAAGTTCCATACAATGAATGAATTTTTTTCAAACTTTGCACAAATGTAAACCAACATGGGTTATGTGTTGCATACCAGACTAAGGTGCATAGGTCAAGGTCATTTGTTAGAAATAACAACTCATGAATGTTAGGGATAGGGGCATTTGTCTCTCAAGAGACTGCTCTAGTTATTAATCATTTAGCTATGTTTAAAATTTAAAAAACATCATCATTGTTATAACTACTAGCATTTACAACTAAACAATAAATTATAAGAAAAAAACCTGAAATATGTTTTAGCTCATTGTGCGAAAATTAAGAGAGCTGTTGCCCTCTTGAACTGTGATGCCATAATTTTACTTAATCTCTCTTAAGTTGTTGGTTATTATCCCTCACTTTTCCAAGAAAGAGGGGATATTAATTCATAGTTCTGTCCTTCTGTCTGTTCAGACATTCTTTGTACAGAGTAATTCTCCAAAACTATGAAGCACTATTTTAGGAAACTTGGTGCAAAGCATCAACATTGATAGGAGATGTGCACATCATAAACTTGAGTTGGTTTTATCATTTTCCTGGGAATTATGGCCCTTTTGACTGAAAAAAACCTACTGACGAGAGATCTTAATTCACTGGATTTACATGTCATCTTTGTATTCTTTTGTCTGTATAGCTTATCTTCTTTTTCCAGGGATGGAGCAAGTCAGTGTGGATTATTTTGTGCTGCAGTTAATTTGATTGACAAGATAGATTGGTACAATGAAATAGATGTATTTCACACAGTTAGACAGTTACACATAAGAAGACCTGAAATATTCCCATCAAGGGTATGTTATCGGATAGAAATTAAAAACCTTTCATTAAAATGTTGACTCTTGTACACATTAGGGGACCTAGGTGGTCGAGTGGTCTTAAGTGCTGCCTTTAGGATCACAGTGCATTTTATAATCTAGGTTTGAATCAGACTCTGGGTAGATCCTAGCGTAAGAAAATTTGTCAGTTTGCTTGATGAAGGTTGCTGGTATTCTTTGGGCACTGTGGTTTCCTCCTTCATCCCAGAACTGACTGTCTTGATATAAGTGAATGTATTTTGACTGGTTCATCAAACCCAATTACTGCACTCTACTCCATTCTTGGTGATCCAGTTGTAAAGCATATATGTGTACATTAGTATTATGGTTTTTTATATGTTATTTTAATACATTGACTCTTGTACACATGGAGGGGGGGGGGGGGGGTTGGCGTACAAGTGGTCTAAAGTGCATGCTACGGATCACATTACCTTTACTGTCTTTGTTTGAGTTCCACTCAGGGTAGATCCTAGCTTCTTGCCAAAGATCATGGTTTTCTCTCGACACTCCAGGTTCCTCCACTGTCCTATAACTGACCAAATTGATGTAGGTGAAAGAGTCTTGACTTTTGCATGAACCACCATTGCTCAACTCTTCCACTCTACTCTTTTTGTCTGATAGCTCGTGAGATTTAAACAGGAATATTGTTTCTTAAGTTCTGCTGCATTTTCTAGGCTCAATTTTGGTCATTTTTGGGGAAGGAATGTTGAAACATATTTCTACGTATCGAATGAAAATGCATGCAACCTGATTGGGTACATGTATTTGAAATAGGAGCTTAAAAATATCTATACAGTACAAAACACAAAAAATAGAATGGGTAAATAAAATGGTTAAAGGAAATTATTTTAATTGTTTTGTTAATGTTTCAGGATCAGTACGAGATGTGTTATCAGGTAGCCAAGGTTTATATGGATGCTTCAGATATGTATAGAAACCAGAGAGTTGAAGTACCCCAGTCACCAGTGTAATTGCCAAAAACCATTAGAACTTTTACCTGTCAGAATAGTCAGTAACCTCTAGGACTTGTATAGTTACCTGACAACATGTGTCATGATGATCATGGGAATCAATATACTTCTTATAGATGTGTTTAACATGCAGAGAAATGACAAAATTGAAGGACTTTTATATTGTACAAATAACATTGTTTTACTATGTTATATTTTGACAATTTTTGTCAGAAAACAATATGTTTAATACTCAATTAAAGTGCAATGTAAAGAAATACTCAGTGTAACTGTTGCTGCATTTGGATAAGGTTTATTCATACCTATGGTTGGTATACCATAATGTTAAGGGGAACAACATATTTTAATGGACGTCTCCAGTGTTTGTAAAGAACAGCTAGTGGACAGATGACTCGTTGAAATAAATCATTATATTTTATCTTATTTGAAAATTATAATTTGTCCAGATTTGGTTAGCATTACAGTTTATAACTAATCCATTATGAATGAATTAGAAGTTATTGTACTAACCTTTAGAAATATTAGATTGTCATTGTCATGGTTACCATACTTCTAAAGGTGTACAATATGCATGATGGTTGCTGGTATGGTCCAGGATAGTTGCTTCTTTCTCAGGGATTATGTACCTTTTTAATGGCCAGACGTCGTACTGTCATTCATGAATCTAATATTAGACATATTTCCCATTGGTTTATATTTTGATCATGTAAATTTTCATTCATAAATTGAAATTTTGAAGATTTTGCAAAATTTGAAAATGATGACTTAATGATATAAATTGACTTTAATAATAAAATATTTGTATTTGTATGCAATAAATTTGGATTATTGGAATTTTTAATTTAAAAAAATTAGGGAAATATGAAAACACTATTTGAGCTGGAAAACACTCGGCTTATAGCAGAATAATGTTTTCAACACTTTTAATTTTGATAAATTTTCAGTCTGATGGTATTACCAGTTTTAAATATGTATGATGATTTATGGATGGCACTTTATATGAAATATTATTTTATATTTTGCAATTTTAAATTACATGTTTGTATATATCAGTATTCATTGCATTTGTATTTCAAAACATTTTTCTGTGAAAAATGAATAATTATTCAATTTTCAGTAGAACTGATTGATTATATAGCATATTCACAATTTCAGAAGTTTATCAGCATAAAATATATTGTTTTACACCGTAACCTTGTCATATATGATTATGATCACATTGTTGAAGAAATTTGTTAAGTTTTCATTATAAATTTTATTTGAGTACACTTGTCAGTTGAATGATGTATAAGATTGTGTATCACTACAAACTGGATGAAATTTGCTCAAAATTTATTATTGTCATCCCAATAAAAATTCAACAAAAAGTTCCGCAAAAGGAGACTGAGATCCGACAATGATTTTATTGAGAAATATACATTATTTAATTTACATTATATTTTATGTATGGACCAATCAGATTTCTGAATTTATTGAAACCACAACCTTTTTAGTCCCCTACTGGAAAGCCGAAGGGGACTTTAGGTTTGCGCTCTGTCCGTCTGTCACGCCTCAGTTTTCCACACTTATTTTCTAAAATCTTTTAGATAATGAACTGAATTTTGGTATGTGAGTTTACCATGATGAGTTGCAGATCAAGTTAGCGTTTCATTATGGTCTGCAAATTTTTACATGAGTTATGGCCCTTTGAACTTTGAAAATTCACTGAAATTTCAGTTTTCCGCTCTTTTTTTCTAAATGTTTTTAGATAATGAACTGATTTTTGGTATATAGTCTACCATGATGAGTTACAGATCAAGTTTACATTTCGTTTCCATCTGCTAATTTTTACTGGAGTTATGGCCCTTTGATCTTGAAAATTCACACAAATTTTAGTTTTCCGCACTTTTTTTACACGCTTGCAGAAATGGAACTAATGTTTGGTATGTGACTCTACCATGATGAGTTACAGATCAAATATATGTTTCGTTTCCATCTGCTAATTTTTACGGGAGTTATGACCCTTTGAACTTTGAAATTTCAGTTTTCCTCTCTTTTTTTCTACACGCTTGCAGTTAATGAATTGTTTTTTGGTATGCAGGTCAACCATGATGAGTTACAGATCAAGTTTACGTTTTGTTTCATTCCACTAGTTTTTATGGGAGTTATGGCCCTTTGAACTTTGAAAATTCAATGAAATTTCAGTTTTTTGCACTTTTTTCTACATGCTTGCCGATAATGAATTTTTGAGAACTCCATTGCTGGTTTTTGATTTTACTATAATCAAGTTTTGCTTTACATCTTGAACAACACGTATAATTTATAACTATAAATCTTTGTACCATATAATAAGGTACATTTTACCTAAAACTTTGGGATTAGTGAAATATGCAACTGGTAGGGGACTATGTATTGTTTTGCAATACTCTCAGAATGCTTGTTGTTACTATTTCAGTATATTATTTTAATTTCAGACAATAATCAGATAACTTTGTCTTTTTTCTTAAAGATGTACATAATTTTGTCTTTTTCATGGCTTTTGAGTCATGTTGTAAAAATGAACAAACTTTCATGCAAATTATTATGTACTTTGTATGAAGTTCCATAGAGCTTAAAACATGTCATTATTGCAACCTTTGTTTGAAAGTTGACATTATTTTCCAATGTTAAAACTTTCTGTGCACACAAGCTACGCCAATTTTCTTTTGTACATGTATTTACGGTTTATGTTTTTTATTTGAGTATGTACATAAATAAATACTTCTATGCACATAAATTGGGACATTTCCAGTGTTGTACTGCATAGTTGTTTAATTTTGCAGTTCAGACCTTGGAACTTATTCACGGGTATGAAATTTCATGATGCAATGGCCAGTGTCTATAATTTTCTTAATGGATTATCTTAGTCTACGTTTAGTGAATGCTACATGAAAATATTCACTTGGTATTTAATTTGACACTATTAAGTCCAACTGTGAATACATGTATAGCGAAATTAAATCCTCAGTGATTAAAAGCAACTATACAATATGTAAACTACGTGGATCTGTTTTTGTTACTAAATAAAGACTTACTTAGTGCTTATACATTTTCTGTGTCTTTGTTTAACTGTCACCAAGGATTTGGGTAAAGATTCCATATCAACATTTTGATTCAATAAGAAATTTGAGAAATATAGTCACATGTATGTTACTTTAAATGTATTAATTTTAGCTTTTGGTTCATCTTTCTGATAATTAATTATTGATTAGTCACAGTCAAGATTATTTCACTTATTTTGCAATGTTACCTGCTAAAGGTGCAGTAATGAAATTTTTACCTTTGCAGTTCATTAAGGGCAATGTTCAGGGAGAGTTCTTCAACTTACCACGCCTACCGTGAGGCAGGGCATAATTTTTAATATCTCCTCTGAAGGAACCCTTTCTTGTAAGGAAATTTAGCTTAAACAAACATGCTTCCTTTAATTCAGAAAAGTGGGTGCATTTCTGTCAGGGAAAATTTTGGTCAGAATGTGGGTTTATCTTTACACACAGATATCATAGAAAAGTGTGATTGAATGAATCCAACTAAGGACTTGGAAGACCATTTTTTCATTATCATTTGATGAAAATATCAACATGTGTTTGTCAAGTCTATACAGTAAAACTTGTCTATAAAAGCTTACCAATGGAAGCAGAAAAGTGGCCTTTATGGGCAGGTGTCCTTTATATACAGGTTTAAATAATATGAATAAAGAACAATTGGAATGCAATTCTACTGGTCTTTATAAGCAGATAACTTTATATAGAAGTGGCCTTTAAAGCAGGTTGGAGTGTAGTTACGTTATAACAATTTTAAGGCAATTTACAAATTGTAATGGAAAAATGTGTAACCCATTTTTCAAACAAAATTCACAAAATGAATGTATTATAAGTTAAAGGCTTACAGAAGCCAAATATCACATCAGATTTGCCTCCCAAAAATTTGTTTCTGATTTTCAATCGAATGGCCATAACTACAAGAAATTAGCAAACCAACTTGAGTTAATAATATGACATCTATCGTGCACCAAGTTTGTAAAACAGTACTTCACAGTTAGAATTACTCCAGCTAAGAAGTAGTTGGAAGGATGGAACTTAAAATAAAATATCACCCTTTCTCTGAAAGGCGGGGGATTAAAAAAATAAATTCAACTTCACAAACAGTAATAGAATTTTATTCCAAGGAAAATATCACAATTTGGTATGTTATATACATAATCTTTTACACTGCATGTAATGAAAGAACTTGACCATACAGTCATCAAGAACTGGCTTTTATAAAGCATTCTTCTCTTATCCATCTTCATCAAAGGCAATTTAAAATATATATATGTACATAAATAGTTATATATTGGTATATAAAAACCTTCGATAAAACAATCACAACTAAAAAAAATTAAACCAAAAATAAATTAAAGACATAAAATGAAGCATTTCTTATTTTTTTTATTTCTTTATAGACTTAGTCATAACTAATCCAAATTACCAGTTCAGTGACAAAAATGTCAACTGGAAAAAAATGATGATTAAACAAGTCTGCCAGTAAACGTACAGTAATATTTGTTAAATACTGGAATATTTAAAGTGGAAATATGAGAAAAACCATTAGTTAAAAAACAAAATTCATGGAATTAATGCTACAATTTTGTAAATGTTTTTCTTACTGATATGAAATTTCAATTAGCTTTTAAAGTGAAAGGATTATTACCTAGGTTTCCACAAATTAAAAAAATTAAGTAGCCAAATTTCCAAAATTTGTGAAAATATAGTCCTTTTTAAAGTATTTTTCCACAAATTTGCTAAAGTAGGTGACTTTTTGAAAGAATTACTCAGAAATTAGTAGCCAATGGCCATTTTGGCTACCAGGAATGGAAACCTAGATTACACTTTCTGCATTTCTAAATCTCAAAACAAAAATGCCAATTATAATATATTCAAACTTCTCAAAGGGACACAACTCTGATGCTTTCCAAATTATGAAAATTAAAACTTAAAAGATAATCATTGTAAAAACGTTTTTTATGTTTCAGGGATGAGCTTATTTGACCTTTTTAATACAAAAAATAAAAAAATATGTTTTTCTGTTTAATAATAATGAATCAAACTTAACAACTTAATGGCTAAACATCTACATGACCAATGGGGTTCACAGCTGTACCACATGGTCAATACCCCTTAAAGTTTGTGCGGAACATTTTGGAAAACGTTAACGTCACAAATTCCCGGAAAAACATAATTTTTTACAGGAAAACGTCATATTGTGCGATTCCATGTCCATCGGAAACAAGCGTTTCGCAGACACGTTAGAAGGTATCACGTGGTACAGTAGAAAACCCCATTAAGATAAAACATTAAAGCAGTAAAAACTGAACACAGTAATCATAATGACTAATCAACAAATTATCTTTTCCTTAATTTAAATATGGTAATTCAATCACTACTAGTCATTTAAATAATATCCACTTATTAATTCAAATTTTCAACATAAAATTCTCTTTGGGACTTTGAGGATCTTTTCCTTTACCTTTGCACAGGAAACACAAGAGATTTAATATACATGTAACACCAAACATTAACAAAACATAATAAAGTTAAAAACTAAAAAAATAAGTACTGTAACTACTGAGAAATCCAGAACAAGTAAGTACTAATTTAAGCCCAAAAAAATGCCTATGGCAATGGCAACTAACGTGAAACATGCATATTTTAATATTTTTATTTAGGGTATATACATGTATTATGCATTTTTAATTACTATCAGAGCCACTCTGTTTGTGAGAGTGGGTTATGCTTTATTTACCAATTCAATTAACTTGTGTAATGTTTGATATTGTTCACTTGTGCCTAGTCATAACTGAAACTCTGTATACACATCCGAGATTGTCAAAGTATTTCTGTAGAAATGAAAATGTTGGAATTTTACATGGTGAGAATGAATATTTTACACTGGAAGTGATGTTCTTGGTGACATTGTATGTCATATGCACAACCAGATCCATTATTTGCCTGATTTTTCAACATGTTAAATTTCCATTGCGTACAAGTTTGTGCAGTAATATTCTACTCTAATCACTGATGCGCATACAGGATTCCTGTTATGACTAGGTACAAGAAAGTGAAAAATATAATTGGATTTCCTATGGAAATAATGTGTAATTCACTGTCACAAATGCAGGGATTTTAACACTTAATTAGTGTTCAAGTTTACTTGTATTATAAAATACATGTAGAAGACAATAAAAAACAATGTCTTGTCTTCGCACATTTGAACAAAACATAAATATCACAAACATATATATTAGTTATAGACACTTATATAACTTATATTTCTCAGTTGTATAGAAATTGAGATTTAATCCCACCAGTATATATACTTGATAAATATCAATTACCGGTAAATGGGGTTCGCCGTTGTACCATGTCACGTTGTGATACCCTCCTATGTTTGTGTGGAACACTTATTTCCAATGGATAAAGAATTGCATAAGATGATGTTTTCCTGTAAAAACGTATGCTGGGAATCTGCAACCTTAATGTTTTCTTTTAGCTTTCTGCAGAAGCATTAGGAGGTATTGATCATGTGGTACAATGGCAAGCCCCATTTTTATTCACATTCAAATGTACACTTGGTGCCACTTTATCAAGTTCACATCCATGAATGCGTAAGAATTACAAAACTGATTTTGAATTTCACATTGAAACATTGAAATGTATGTAATAGGAAGGAGAAAAAAACGCAGGGTTGTGCCCGGGAGTAAACCTGGAACCTCTCACACTATAGGTCAGTGCTCTATCATCTGAGCTACAAACCCGGGCCGCTACATATATACATATACATTAGGTGGTACTTTATCAAGTTTACATCCATCAATGTGCAATATAAAATTGATTTGAATTTCACATTCAAAGGTACACTACAACTAGATACCACTTTATCTAAGTAAACATCCATGAATACGTAATAATTGCAAATGTCACTTCATGTGTTACTTCTCGATTTATTTCATGTTTCACAGTCGTCATCCTGACATTCTATCTCAGGGCACTGCCAGAAGAGACAGTTACCAACACAACTGTAACATACAAGAAACACAGTAGATACAAACACAATGCTGCACACTGTACATGGCTTTCTTTCCAGGAAAAAACTAGCTAGATACAACACAATAAACATGGCATGGTTGTACAAAAGTGCTGGATTGATTGGCTTGGGAATTAGCAAAACTGGAATCAACCATTGTAGGCAATACATCTTTTATGTTGATACTATACACAAATTCACCAGGTTTATTGTAAGTGTTTAAGTTATGTCAGTTCATATTTTTATCCCTGTTTTCTTCTTTGACATGTTACAAAGTAACAATCACATGACTAACACACTTCACAAAAAATATGGATCAGTGCGAGTGTCACTTCATTTTAACAAAGTCTGGTTTTTGTCACCGTTTAACTTTTGTTTGAAATCACTTTTATGTTGATTTAGTACATAACTGTTGTTCCAATAATTAGGGATTTACATCCATAGTTGAACAATTTATCTGCAAATAATTGGGAGCACCTGTTATTTGTTTTTATTCCTCTTGAATTCGTGGACGGTGCAAATAAAAAATATCTACCCAAAATATATTTTCCGGGAAAGGCGATTCTTATTTTAAATTAAAATCATTTTTTGGTTTAATTTGAACCTTTATTATTAATTTCATAATAGAATGAAAAAGAATTCTGTTGTGTTAATTTTATTGAAAAAAAGTTTGATCAATTGAACCTTAATACAGTCATTTTTACCTGGTATATTTTCATTTGAAAACACCGGATTGATTTTAGCTAACAATTTAGTTTCGTAGTTGTATTCGCTTCTTATTTGGCTTTTTACAAAATGTAATATTCAATTTAAGTAAAAATTTGACGTCAAACTCTTCAAATTGAGTGCCATATATGAACATTTTATTTTTATAGCGGTGTTTTGAAGATTCGCATAAAAATGCTAGCTTTGCAAAACAAGGTCAAGGCCGCCTTGATGTAAACATGTGAAACTTTTAGTTGGCAGTGTGCTTGTTCAGTTTTCCATCTTAAAGTTATCTGTCCAAGGATCAACAATGGGGAAACCCAAGAAAAAGTGTCAGTATTTTCATAAACTCCACTCTTTATTTTTGAAGAACCTTGATTATAGTTTTATTTATGTGACAAGTCTTACAGTATTGAGTAAAGGAGCCCAACTGTTCACTACTGTTTGTCACTTTGTGACAGTGTCTGAATGGAATATTAGGTCGTTTTGTTTGATTTCTTTAGTCCCAGATGAATTTTAGTCAATTCGTCCCAGATCTTACCTTTCAATAGGTGTTAAAATTTTTTTAGAAGTAAGTAATTACAATCAGATTATGTCATGGGCCATATGCCTCTTTTGTTTTGATCTTTTTAGTTTTCTAATTTTCAGCTATCCCTGTTGGTGCTTCTCGTGAAGAGTTATTGGTGATGACTGTTACAGAGATAGTAAATCAGTTAATTCAGGCACATGAACAGAAAAAGGATGTAAATCTAAACAGGTAATATGACTGACAGTGTGACCGTTAAGAAAGCGCAGCAAACAACCATGACAGAACTGTTTATACCCCCTGCAAACAAAGTTTAGGGAATCACCTTGTCTGTCAGTGTGTCTTTACATCCGTCAGGTTGTCCGTCCGAATATAATGTCTGCTCCATATCTTCCATGTCTATGGATGGATTTTGATCAAACTTGGCACAAATGTAAACCAACATGAAATTATGTGTCACATACCAAATTTATGTGGATAAGTCAAAGGTCAAGGTCCTGGGAAAACATTGAATGTTGGGAGGGGCCAGGGTATTTGGCTCTCAGGAGACAGTTCTAGTTTATTCAAATTTTAGCATATAAGGCCAAATGCAAATTAGATTATGCACTAGGTAGTAGGTCAAACCTTTCAAACTCTAATCTACTTGTCTATATTTACCGAAATCATTCGAAAATAGTTACTATACCCATACTCTGTTTTCACACCGTCAGCAGTGGTGTGTCAGATAGTGGTGTGTCAGATAGTGGTGGGATCTCCGAAAAGATCTGGAGATCTCGCGAGATCCTGTTTCATAATGGCTATGTATTGCGGGAAAATTCACATGCCTTTGACACAAATTTTTCAACTCACCAGTATATGGATTGTTATGTTGGATTAATAGACCTTTTGTAGTTTGATTGATTTAAGAATAATTTACACACATTATTTATGGTGAACCAAAAAGCTGTGCTGTCTATGAGGTAATATACAGTGAAAGTGATGTCTTATTATCACCAACGATTGTTGATCAATGTCAGAACAGTGGTCCAAATAATCAATCACAAAATTGTTAAACGATCACCACAGGCAACAAATTGTTGTCAAGTCCATTTTCTTTCCATTTATTACTCCGAAAATTTAAACAAATACCACTATGGTAGCTCAATTGGTAAAGTGCTTGCTTCATATATGGAAGGTCTTGGGTTTGAACCCTGGCTGAGTCTGACCAAGACTTGAAAATAGGTAGTGGCTGTTCATTCGCCAAGCAGTCAACATTTAGAAATGAAACTCTAAAAGTCCTATGATTGGAAGAGATCCATCCCTTTCAGTAAATTTTCAAGTAGAAGAAAAATTTCTGAAAGTAGGCAGCAAGTAAAGAGTGATATTTATTGCAAAACATAATCAGAAAATGTAAACTTTGTCGGAGTAGGTGACAAACTTAATCCAAATCTAAAAAAGTAGCAGACAACTATTGTCGCCTTGTTGGCTTTATTGAAACCACTGAGACCTTTAAAAAAGTTTGACCTGTGTCACAGCAGGCATGTCAAGTTAAAGAACCCTCCCTGTACATTGCCCTGATCATTGCAAAGGTCAAAAGTTTTGGAAAGAGTTTGGTCTTTTAAAAGTTAAAGATGATGCTGCAATGTATAAACACTGAGTAAAATTACTTATTATGATATTGTAAGCTGATGTACAATTTTAAAGCAAAAGCTGCAAAACTTTTAAGTTTGATTATTTATTAATTAATCAATTATGTCTCTCCAATTATCTATAACTGGTATTACCGTAATATTTATCCAATTGGACATCACTTAACAGTGATCATAAAACCAACTTTGGTTCAAAATCATTTATTTCAAATTTTAACCAATTAAAAATATTCATAAACTTATTAATTATTTCATTTTAAAACTAATGTTTTGTTCAAAATTTGAATACAGGTATCACAAATTGTAGCTTTTTATTACTGACTTTGAAAGACACAACAAGATCATATTTAACAGTTTTTTTACAGACAATTTTTAAAACTTGATTTTCAGATAGCTTTTTAGCTCACCTGAGCCAAAGGCTCAAGTGAGCTTTTCTGATCACAATTTGTCCGTTGTCTGTCGCCGTCGTCGTCGTCGTCGTCGTCGTCGTTGTCGTCGTAAACTTTTCACATTTTCATCTTCTTCTCACGAACCACTGGGCAGATTTCAACGAGACTTGGTCAGAAGCATGTCTGGGTCGGTGCAATTCAGATTTGTTCGTGGCATTGCCATGGCTACCATAACTAGGTCAAGGTGACCTAGGGGTGCAAAAATCTTAAAAAATCTTCTTCTCCGAAAGTATTGATTGGAGAAAAAATCTGATGTGATATTTGGCTTCTCTAGGGTCTTAAGCCTGTAGTTTGTTCATTTCGTGAAATTCGGTTGAAAAATGGGTTACGCGTTTTTGCGTTTAATTTTGAAAAAATCGTAAAATAGCTTCAAATTGTTATAACTTGACTACTTGACCAGATAATGACATGGGGTTTTCAGTTTTGACATCTTCTTGTTAGTATCTTCAAAATGAGGTCAAGGTCAATTGTGAAGGTCGTGACCTAATTTTTTTTACCTCTGATTATACTTATTATCTCTAAAACTATAAACTTTTTGTATAGTCATGTATATTAGAATGTTGTAGGTATTGATACAACGACCATTTTGATGTATAGAAAAAGGTCATGGGTTCAAAGGTCAAGGTCACAGATGCGAAACAATTCCGAAATGGTTAATTATCTCGAAAACTATAAACTTTTTATATAGGCATTTATATTAGAATGTTGTAGATATTGTTACAACGATCATTTTGATGTATAGAAAAAGGTCATGGGTTCAAAGGTCAAGGTCACGGATGCGAAACAATACCGAAATGGTTAATTATCTCGAAAACTATAAACTTTTTGTATAGGCATTTATATTAGAATGTTGTTGATATTGATACAATGATCATTTTGATGTATAGAAAAAGGTCATGGGTTCAAAGGTCAAGGTCACAGATGCGAAACAATACCAAAATGGTTAATTATCTCGAAAACTATAAACTTTTTGTATAGGCATGTATATTAGAATGTTGTAGGTATTGATACAGCAATCATTTTGATGTATAGAAAAAGGTCATGGGTTCAAAGGTCAAGGTCACAGATGCGAAACAATACCGAAATGGTTAATTATCTCGAAAACTATAACTTTTTGAATAGGCATGTATATTAGAATGTTGTAGGTATTGATACGATGATCATTTTGATGTATAGAAAAAGGTCATGGGTTCAAAGGTCAAGGTCACAGATGCAAATCAATACTGAAATGGTTAATTATCTCGAAAACTATTAACTTTTTGTATAGGCATGTATATTAGAATGTTGTAGGTATTAGAAAAAGGTCATGGGTTCAAAGGTCAAGGTCACAGATGCGAAACAATACCGAAAATGTTAATTATCTCGAAAACTATAAATTTTTTGTATAGGCATGTATATTAGAATGTTGTAGGTATTGATACAACAATCATTTTGATGTATAGAAAAAGGTCATGGGTTCAAAGGTCAAGGTCACAGATGCGAAACGACACCAAAATGGTTAATTATCTCGAAAACTATAAACTTTTTGTATAGGCATGTATATTAGAATGTTGTAGGTATTGATACAACGATCATTTTGATGTAAAGAAAAAGGTCATGGGTTCAAAGGTCAAGGTCACAGATGCGAAAACAATACCGAAATGGTTAATTATCTCGAAAACTATTAACTTTTTGTATAAGGATGTATATTAGAATGTTGTAGGTATCGATAAAACAATCATTTTGATGTATAGAAAAGGTCATGGGTTTAAAGGTCAAGGTCACAGATGTAAAACAATACTGAAATGGTTAATTATCTTGAAAACTATAAACGTTTTGTATAGGCATGTATATTAGAATGTTGTAGGTATTGATACAATGATCATTTTGATGTAAAGAAAAAATGGGGTCATTGGGGTTTAGTATTTACGTTGTCTTTAAATCTATCAGCTAGCCATTAGTTATCAGGTGAGCGTATAAGGCCCATGGGCCTCTTGTTAACATTTGAGTGATTAATTTACCAGGTCTTTTGATATAGGGAAGGATAAATTATTGAAAATAAAGAAAAATAAATCAAGAACAACAAGATATAGTCCTATTTTTCTCAAATTCAATTCAATTCAATCTTTATTGCATTAAGTATACATATGCTTTTTGCCACAAATATATTTTACATAACATTATTCACTAACATAGGTTTGTTTTTGAAATGATTTCTTAGAAATTTATAACCAATGGTGATTTTGACAAGCAGGAGTGGAAATATACTTCAATTAACTTGCCACCTTGTGTATAGCCATAGTATTTTGAACTACCAAAGTCTACCAGTATTTTTTTTTATGGTTAACTCAATTGATTTATCATCAAGCCTCTTTATAATGCTAAAACCTGAATGAGCAGATGGTGACTGTGAAACAAGGTTTTACTGTATTCATATCACTGATTCAACTAGACAGAATCTGTGGGGTCTCATGTGCCAGCAGGCACTGATAGGATAGGCGAGGTGAGAGGGAATCTGCCATATATATTTAGTTTAATGCTTTATTTATTTGAACATTTGCAGAGTAAAATCAACAATATCAAGTAAATATGGGTTACCAAGTCAACCGCGACTGGTGGATATTATTGCAGCTGTCCCACAACAGTATAAAAAGGTAATTAATATATTTATATAACTACAACTAATAGAGTTAAAATCTATTAGTTTATTTGTCTATTTATGTAACAAAAATGTAGTTTCTTTTGTTTCACTATACAAAACAAAATAGGTTTTAGAATAGGAATAATTAGTTCTCTAGGTTTACACAATTTAAAATGATTGATAGCCAATTGTTTTTAAAGTATATTTTCACAAATTTGCTGAAATGTGTTATGGTTTGAAAGAATGAATTTCCGAAAAAGTAGAACCCAAGGGGGATTTGGGCTACAAGGAATGGAGACGTAGAGTTCTGTGTATGGTTTAAGAGCTAAATTACATGTTGTCTGTCCCTATAGCCTATCAGTCCATTTGAAGGTTAGCCCACATTATTTCTGTTTAGGTTTATGTTGCTCAGTCTGTTTCATTTGCTTCTAATTGTAAGAATCCTCTGTAGTGGCCACAGGTGGCTTACTCTTTTTCGAAATTTACAGAGGTGTCTTTAACGTGCACTGAGACACTGAACCTTTTTGAGTCTCATTCAAAATACAACTGTGTCACAAGCTTTTTAAAAGCTCTAATATGGACAGGAGATAAAAATCATGTCAGAAAAATTACAAATCCCAAGAGGTTCACACCCAAACCCTTGACTTCAAAAGCCAGTGACAGTACCACTCGGCAATGTCCACCCACATGTTGGTTGCCACTTATTTTATCAGCCACTAATGCTATTCAGCAAATTTTTCTCTTTTAAATAAATTAATTTTCAAAATAAATTTAATTACATGTCATTCATTTCATGTAATTTTCTGTGTTTATCAACATACCGGTATATGATATAAATGTACTTTTACTGTTTTTCGTTCAGGTGTTGGTGCCAAAGCTTAAAGCTAAACCAATAAGAACAGCCAGTGGGGTAAGTGATGTTACTCATTTATAGAAATAACAATTGATTGGATAAACAAAATTACTTGGCCAGATAGAAATATTGCGTTTTCCCTCACCATTGTTATACAATGTATTTCATTCATGGGAATGGTAACATCTGTTTTCCCAACAGCACCATAATATATACATGTACTTATATTTTATCCATCAGATTGAATATTGTACACCACTGTACATGTTATATCTGATGGGCTCTGTTTGTAGAAAAACAATGAAAGCAACATAGGGATTGTCATCCAAAAAATGCCAAAAATTACAAAAGGATGCACAATTATAGATACAAAAACAAAATTTCTGAGGTGACAAGTAAACAACTACAACTACTTGTGATTCGAAATACACATGTGTATTGAATTTGAGACTACATGTATTTTGTTGTTTTAAATTTTATGAATCTGTTGCCATTTTCTTTTTCTTTTATTTTTTTAAAATTTATTCATATGCTTATTTTATTGTTCCAAAAAGGAAGGGGAGGGTCCTGTATTATATTTACTTCATTTCTTCTAACATTTTTTCTTCCACTTTTCTCAAAACATATTTAACAAATCTTTTTGAAATTTGACACAACTTTTTTTTGGATGGAGTAGTGATGCCATTGGTTGTTCATAAATTGTTACTGACATTGACATGTGGTTAAGTAAACACGGAATACCCAGTTTCGGTTGGTTTGGGAGATACTTTTGAAATGGCATTTAAATTCAGTTATAACTTTTTAATTTTGATATGATAACCAATTTCCCAGGTATTGCCCTTGCATGAGGGAAAATGAAATTTTGTTTAACCCTTAATAACCCATATAGCATCAAATGAAGTAAAAACATGTAACTATTACTGGAACCACATTTTACAGTTTGAAATATGATGATGATGATATTCTACCAGTACTTTCAGTACTTTGATTTGATTTACAGATTGCTGTGGTAGCTGTTATGTGTAAACCACATAGATGTCCCCATATAGCTATGACAGGAAATATATGTGTGTAAGTACTTTGTAAATCGAAACATTTTCAAATAAAAATGAATCTCTTGCTCTAAAATATTTATATCATGGACCTAAAACCTGTTATTTACTATCGTCACCCTTCAAAAAAATTTCTTGCATAACAATGGATTGACTTGCTGGGGTAGATCGACCTACTGGTATGTTTGTAAATCTGCTGGGGTACATAACAGATACGACGTTTAGTGGTAAAAAGGAAGTAATTATTGCATCACAGAAGTCTAGTTATGGTAAACTAACATGATAAACAAACATGATGACAAAGTACACAAGTCGCATCAACTAGCGACTTTGAAGGATGGCAAAAATGTTCAAGAATGGTGGAGAAAATTGGTGTGTATGGAGAAAACCATTGACTTTTTTGGAAAGCAAACTGACAAACTTTCTCACACTGCTAGAATCTGTCCTGGGTAGAATTTGAACCTAGATAGTAAGAGCACTTCAGAATAGGGTTATGGTCAAAGGTGAAGGCTGTATTTTCTTCATCATTTTGTATATACTAATTATCTGGAAAACTTTATAATTTTCTAGCACATGTTATTTATGATAAGTGCTTATCAAAAAAAAAATAATAATAATAATTCACTAAATTTGTTTGTTATGGGTATTTGTTTAATTTTTGTCTATTTCAGATATTGTCCGGGAGGCCCTGATTCAGATTTTGAGTATTCTACACAGTCTTACACAGGTTATGAGGTGAGGTTATGGTGAAAAACGCCATATATAAATAATGGAAAATTGAACAATAAAAGAGAAGTACTGTACAAGAATACATATGATTTAAATGATTAAGATGTTGTCTAATACAAAATCTTAGTTAAGAATTGATTGTAAATCTGAGGTTATAACACCTAGATACTAGTATCTCAAAGTTTTGAGTTATTGAAGTTTAAATAAAAATACTTTATTTGCTTTACAACACTTTAGAAACAAGTTATATATCTTATGAATTAATCTATCTTGTTGGCCAAAATTTTAGTGTATGTACATGTATTAGGTTTTCAAGTGCAAATTAAAAACCCCTGTGTGTTTAAGCATATTAAAGAACCCTCCCGGCACATTGCCCTGATTGCACTCTAAAGGTAATTATTTCTGCCACTTCAACCAAAGCTGGTGACATCTCAGTATAAGTAAAATATTCTAGACTAGGATGTCAAACCATATTGAATTAACCAATCATACATTCTTGCATACAACATAGAGAATCAAACCCAGGTTGCATTAGTGATTGGTGATAGTACTAACCGCTGCACCACTTTGAACTTCAAATTGTATTTGCCGATAAACTTGACTGTATTTGTACTATGTGTAAATTTACTGGTAAATTTGACTGTATTAAGTACTACCGGTACATGTTTAATTTACTATTATCAAACTTTACACCACATTTTAAATGAAAATCAGAACAGTTGTGGCAAAATATACATCATAGACTCATGAGTCATTTATCAAAAGTATGGCATTACATTTCTAAACAGGTTTAAATTTTGCATATTTCAGTACATAAACATATTGAATTGTTGATTTATTTTATAGCCTACTTCTATGAGAGCTATCAGAGCCAGATATAACCCTTATCTACAGACAAGACATCGAGTAGAACAGGTGAGATAGTCAGTAAAACCTTGATTCATTGTCACCATTTGTTCAGTCAAAATCTTAATTTGTAAAGGGGTTTTTGGATAAAAATGAAAAGGCTTATAAGGATAAATATAGAACAAAAGGATTTGGAGACTTCAAAATGGTGTGGCAATAAGCGAGGTGGCAAAATTGTTGAGGGACATATTTATGAGGTTTTACCATAGTATACCTCATAATTATTGAGAATTTTATATTATGAAAAAACAGTAATAATTTGAATTTTTTCATAACAACTATCTTTCCATTAACAAAGGGGTTATTTAAACTAATGAACTATCAAATAATATATACTGTACCAGCCCCTCGGTTTTAGAAATAGGCCCCTCAAATTCACGGGTCAGTGTCTTAAAAAAACCTAAGATTCCTAGTGCTATGCCATGTGTACAGTCCCAAAATTATACATTCTGTACCTGTTTTACATGGATCAAATTGGTTCTTTTATCACATAAACAGTGTTAGAAATTATAAATTGGTTTAGTTTTGGACTTTAACTTAATAGGCCCAAAATACCCCAGTTTTGGGCCTCAAACCCCCTAAACTAAGGTTTGTACATGGCAATGTGGGTCATTATCTCTCTGAAAAATCTAGCAATTCAATTTTTCACACACAAATTAACTCACATCTTTATTTCATCAAGTTTCAAAGTTTGTAGCTCCAGTTTAAACTTTTACTGGTCAGATAACCAAGCCTACTCATTTCAATAAGGTAATTTTTGTCAGTTTGTTTGTGGTCACCCAGCTCCTTTCTAATGTTGATATCTTAATAACTTTCACAATATTCCGAACAACCAAGAATATAGTTGAAAGAGATATATTCAGGTGTTAAGCTATGACATATGGTTTAAGAATTTCTTTATTAGAAACTTCAGAAATGGGTTTTGTTTGACCGAAGCCACTAAATTCGTAAGCTAGCACATGACTGGAAGTGCTGAAACAAAGTGAGGCAACTCTCAGTGTAGAAAATTGGTCATTTAGTTGTAGGATCTATCCCCCTTTTGATTGTTGCTCATGACTTTAGTTGACACCTTTTAAGTATTGAATTTTTGGGAAATTATTCAAAATTCTCAATAATTATGAGGTATACCGGTACATGTACTATGTATGCTGTATATTATAAATGAAACAGTAAAGTGGGACATTTGACACCATTTTGCATGTAGTCTTGGAAACAAGTTGTATCTTATTTCTTCTTTTACTAAGATTTGTCTTGTACTAAGTAGACAGTAAATATGTAATGCTGTAAACGTATTTATTTTCGCGGTGTACCGGTACTAATTTTGGCTTACCGGTATTTCGTAGTCATTTGATTTGCACGAAGATTGATACCAAGCGAAAATTATATCAGTTTTTGTACGGCGTTCACGACAGTGAAAGCGTACATTGCTATCGCTTTCTCTAAAATCGGGCGTCTTTGCTATGAAATGGAAATAGTGCGCCTGGTAAATGAACGTGAAAGAAATATATCTGTTTTATCGTGAGATATGTATTCTGAGACTGGTAATGCATTTGGTTACATATGCACATTTGGAATAAATTTTCAGAATATATTTCGGAATCTAGTAAAATATTGCGGTGAGATGCATCCAATAATTTGCGCAATCTGTCGAACTGATCTCATAAAATCAATAAAAAGTAGTCCGAGAAGTTTGCGCCCTACGATGTAAAATTAAAACTTTTTATGAAATAAACAACAATGGCAGGTGAATTAAACTCATTCTTAATAAAATCTGCGGTAATTTAACTTTATTTTGAAGGTTATAATAACATATTTTGGTTTTGAGACATCCTGTCACATTTTAAAACTGATTTATCGTTATTAGTTTATACTTCCATGAAAGGGAGATAAATCGTACAGTGTCGTGAGCTAACTGACACACATGGAATACAAATGTGGATTTGAAATACTTTACCGATTTGGAAGTAAAATTAACATGAAACGGGAATATTGTGAGTGATAATCAGCAGTTTATTAAAAACCAGACTTAACAGCAAATGATCCAGTTACATGCAAACGCTACATAGCGACTACTTTCTCTCTATCCAAAATGACAAACAGCGATCAGGTACATATTTATAAAACTATATTAAATTTTAATGACTGATCGTCTTTTTCATATATTTATGGAACTGCTATTTTCTGTCGACTTTTACTTAGCAATACATGATTTGGTACATTGTTTCTTTTTCAAAAACATCATCCGTCAGACTATGGATCGATCAAAACACCCCCCCCCATCCCCGCACCATTTTTCCAACTATGCCGTACAACAGCACAGCAGTGCTATATTTGTGTTATAGTGCATATTTCAAAAATGTAAAAATTTAACTACGTGGATGTCTAAATTTTCTATACCTCAAAAAAAAAAATACACATAAAATTAAATATGCTTACAGTTGTATTTGTTGTTATTTTGTAGTTACAACAGTTAGGCCACAGTGTAGATAAAGTTGAGTTTATCGTGATGGGAGGCACATTTATGAGTTTAGCTGATGATTATATATGGTATTTGTTGTTATTTTGTAGTTACAACAGTTAGGCCACAGTGTAGATAAAGTTGAGTTTATCGTGATGGGAGGCACATTTATGAGTTTAGCTGATGATTATATATGGTATTTGTTGTTATTTTGTAGTTACAACAGTTAGGCCACAGTGTAGATAAAGTTGAGTTTATCGTGATGGGAGGCACATTTATGAGTTTAGCTGATGATTATATATGGTATTTGTTGTTATTTTGTAGTTACAACAGTTAGGCCACAGTGTAGATAAAGTTGAGTTTATCGTGATGGGAGGCACATTTATGAGTTTAGCTGATGATTATATATGGTATTTGTTGTTATTTTGTAGTTACAACAGTTAGGCCACAGTGTAGATAAAGTTGAGTTTATCGTGATGGGAGGCACATTTATGAGTTTAGCTGATGATTATATATGGTATTTGTTGTTATTTTGTAGTTACAACAGTTAGGCCACAGTGTAGATAAAGTTGAGTTTATCGTGATGGGAGGTACATTTATGAGTTTAGCTGATGATTATATATTGTATTTGTTGTTATTTTGTAGTTACAACAGTTAGGCCACAGTGTAGATAAAGTTGAGTTTATCGTGATGGGAGGCACATTTATGAGTTTAGCTGATGATTACAGGGATTACTTTATAAGAAATCTCCATGATGCTCTATCTGGTCACACCAGTAGTAATGTTGATGAAGCTGTAAAGTAAGTACATATACAAACAGGGCTCTCACTGGGTCGTTTTTTGGGGTGGATATTCTGACTCATTTACAGTTCAAAATCTTATGGGTTTTTTTTCCACAATCACAATTACTTTGCCAATTGTTACAATTTTGGAAACTTCAGCTTTAAAAACAGTATATTTGGAATTTTCAATCACTTAAATTCACTTAAATGGTATTTTTGTTTTTCACTATTTTGGCCGTTATCATGCTTATTTTCACAATTTCACAAGATCCTTGACCCCATTCACAAAATGGTGAGAGAGAGAGAGAGAGTCCGGACAAAGCTACTGACAGAATTTATGCAAGATACTGGAAACAGGTTTATAGAGACATGTCGTTAAGTGTGTGAACTATTGACTCAAGGTTATGAGTGGGACGATATATCATATAATTGATCATAATCATTATAGAGAATTGTGATACATATATCGATACACACTGTGAAAAAAACGATATATCTGAAACTCTGAATTCCTGAACTTTCCATGTTCAATTTGACTTTTATTCACACCGGAAACAATGTCAACGTGACAGTCAAACAATAAAATGGATACTCCTGATTGGGTACCGGGTAATTGATATTATAGTTCCTGCCAGCTCAAAATCTGATGTATGGGAGTCTTTTAGGCATCCTCTATTTGAAAGTAATCAAGTATGTCATCATACCACATAGCTGACAGGTTGAGAGCATTAAAATAAATTTAGTAAAATGTATTTTAAAGTGCCTTATGCATACAGATGTATTACCAATATATTGTGATCCTTATCATGTAGCGAGCAGTGTATTGTGATATGTATTCTATCGGTTTAACTACTGTGTTGTATGTCTTTTGAGCAGAGCATTTAATTTCTCTTTACTCCAATCCACATAGTAGCAAATACTGGGGGGGGGTGGGGGGGGGGGTGGGGGTGGGGAAGGGGGTAATCAAACAATCAAAAACAAACATACTAATCCATGTCCAAATCACAATCCAGAAGCAAGGTAAAAACTTTGGAACTGACAAGTTAGGTTAGACACGTGAACCTCCACCAGGGAAGTGAGGCCGGGTGCTCTGGAAAGGTAAGCACCTCCTGTTTAGCTAGCTACACCCATCACGTGTGTAATCAAAATTGTGTGAAAGGAACATGGAACTATGAGACGTCAAATATATCCAGGGCAATCCTGGACACGGAGACATCAAACTTATCAACAATACTGTGATGACGGCCATAAAACTTTTTTAGAGCCTTGATAAGCCTAGGCTTGCAATATCCCTGAGTCAACAATTTATTTGCAAGCAGCCTTCTTCGTTGTACAAAGTCCCCGTAGTGGGAACAAGCTCTACCATAGCGTATTAATTGGGAAACAAATACACCTTAAGCAGGAGAAGCAGGTATATTGCTGCATAAAAAAGGAAAGTTGACAATAGAAAAATTGAAGTCATCACATTTGTCATAAAGTTTCAAATGTAGCCTTTCGTGTGCGTCATAATTCAGGTATAAGTCTAAATATGAAGCAGAACTTGAGAAATCAGTCGTGTCTTTTATTTCAAGCTCACTAGGATAGATGACATTTACATAGTCTCCAAATTTAGGATTGTTAAGAGACAGAACGTCATCTATATATCTGTATGTTGAGTTGAATGATTTGGCGACAGTTTTCTCTCCAGATTTAACAAGGTTCTGCATAAATTCTGCTTCGTAAGAATAAAGAAACAAATCAGCAAGCAATGGTGCACAGTTTGTACCCATTGGCATACCGATTGTTTGCTGAAAAACTATATTACCAAACACAACAAATATGTTATCTATCAAAAACTCCAACATTGTGTTGATGGTATCTTCAGTATATTTTTGTTTGGAATCCGTATGGTGCTTGACAAAATAACCAGAATCCCTGTTCAGCACCAGATATTTGTATCTTGGCTTACCGTTTTTGTAAAAGAAAGACAAGTGGATAATTTCTTTAAGATGTTCTTTCAATTTAGAATGAGGGATAGTGATGTATAGTGTAGAAAAATCAAATGTTTTTATACTTTTTACATGAGATAAAGTATTAGAAGCAAGATGTTCAAGTAATTCTTTAGAATTTTTAAGAATCCACATTTGGTTGATTCCAGATGTAGAATATACTTTTTCTGAATAAGACTGAAGACCATCTTTGACGATTGTCAAAATCTGTGTTAGAGTTACCGATAATGATTTAGTAGTACATTTAGATGAGCCTGCTATATATCTTTCCTTGTATGGATTTTTATGGTCTAACATCTATCCAAAAAGAATATTAATGTTCCAGGTTCTTAACATCACTGAAATGATATCTTCTTGTCTGAAAAGTGCAAAACATAGGAATCAAGTAGTCAGAATTAATATTGTGGCCTGCATTTGGGTTTAACAAATTTTGATTGACAAATATGTGTATTTGTTTTAAATTTCTGACCAAAAATACCTTGTTATCATACTTATCCCAAATGTAAAAGATTTTTATTGAAAAATGTCCTATATAAATTTTCAAATCTCGAAGAAAATATCATTATTTTAAAAAAATTTATCAAACTTTTACAATTTTCCAAATACTCAAATCAAAAGTGGCATGCATGTGTTCCTATTTTCAAAGAGAAATTTTTTAAATCAGTTATTCAGGGGTTAAAGTGAGCCCATCCATAAGTTCCTGTGAAATTTAAAAAAGTTTCATTGTTTTTGTTTTTTGGGAAATGCAGAATTCTTTTAAAATTTTCTAGTTGAAACATATACATTTATCTTGAGTATTTATGAAATAATATTTACAACCATACTGAATGAATTCCCTTCAATAAACCCTTTTGAGAGTAACAAAATATCTACCAATAAATTTTGTTGGTTACGTGCAACCTTTCACCTATGACGTAACTGGCATTGACAAGTGAGCAGGCTTTCATTGGATGTCATTTAAATGGAACGCATAAACTTTGATAAGTCGAATAGACCAAGTGTTTAACGTAGCCCTAATTTGAACCTATTTTAGGCCCTATGGCATTCTTAGGGTTGAATTATTGTAAATATAAGAATTGAACTTTAATTGTACTTAATTTATTGGGTGATAACTTCAGTTAGTCACATGCAAATTTCTTCATAAATGGCTATGCAAAGTTCAATTCTTATTTGTTTTTAATTTGTACAAATCTTGGCTAGCTGTGGGGTGCTAAATGGGGATATATGTGGGTCGGACTGGGTCCCTGTAAATTATTAACAGCTAATGTACAAGAAACTATTGATATGTACTGAAAAAGGGCTTCCATTTATACCTTCTGCTAAATTTTTATTGAAAAAACTTTAATATGACAGAATCAAGCCATTTTGTACATTTCTGTAAAAAATAATTTTTAGATAATTTTGCATAGAATTTTAAATAGTGTGGTGAAACAAAAGGAAGTCCTACCCTTTGAGGCCCAACAAGGGGACTGGTACACTGTACTTTGGTTAAAAATACTAGCAATCAAATATTTAAACAATTTATGAATGACTACCCAGTAAATAGCAAACATCTTATCTTGTACATAGCACAACTTTTATAACCTCCTTTATTTGAAGAGTGGACATAAATAATGATAATATTGCAATCTTGCCACTAAGTCAACCTTAATGTTGACACTGAGAAGTGTGTTTTAATTTGGAATTTATGACATTATTAACAGTATTTCATATCTTGAATTGTCATTGGCTATATATAATATATACAGTAAAACTTTTGACTCATCGCAACCATTTGTTTGGTTAGATTCTGGCATTATTAAGGGGGTTAGGCACATGAATTGAGGAAGGCTTTTATCGCCACCATTTGTTTGGTTAGATTCTGGCATTATAAA
Source organism: Anadara kagoshimensis (assembly GCA_021292105.1). Classification (NCBI taxonomy): domain Eukaryota; kingdom Metazoa; phylum Mollusca; class Bivalvia; order Arcoida; family Arcidae; genus Anadara; species Anadara kagoshimensis. Next base: position 53,097,582 of record CM037860.1, on the reverse strand, counting down.
GGGGTTAGGCATATGAATTGAGGAAGGCTTTTAGAGACAAATATAGAAGAAAAGGATTTCAGGACTTCAAAATGGTGTGGCTATTAGCCAGGTGGCAAATTATAGAGGGACATTAAAACCAGGTTGTACTGTATAAGATAGTTGATGTTGTTTATGTGTCTAAAAGGTCTATCACTAACTGTTCTGTAGTACATAACTAAGTGTGTATCCAGATTATTCTATTAGCATGGAATCTACATGTATTTGGGTATATATTCTGATTTTTGTTAAAGTGATCTACTGTGCTTTACCCAAGTGTGGATATCTTGGTTATTCGCCATGGATACCACCCAGACAAACTAGAAATGATCTATTATGTCCAGATAAATGCCAGGACACAAATTTACCAGTGGTTATTGTCAAGGATTATAGTTGCTGCTTGTGTTTTGCTAAACCATATTGGGAATTTTATCCATGTCAGCCATTGAACCTTAACGTGGAATATATCAGCATATCAGGTATTGCAGTAGTCATCCAATCAGAAGTATCCAATTTGACGGCGTTAGACCATAAAAATGGATATTTGTCAAGAATACCGGTAAATATATGTAACTTCACCAATATTGTGAAAATAAACTTAGAAAGAAACAGAATATACATGCTAGAAGCTGAAGATATATCATGTTTACAGAACCTTGATACATTAATTTTAAGTTATAACAGGATCCGAATAATTACCAAGAAAACATTCAAGCGAAATGGCATGCTGAGATATATTGACTTATCTAACAATGAAATAATACGGATAGAGCCAGGGACTTTAGCTAGCACTGCTATTTCTCAGGGTATTTTGAAAGCTGATTTTTCAAGTAATCACCTGACATCGGTAGATGTTACTAATTTTATCATAGAAAAACCGTTCTGCAGAGTGAGCTATAAAGATAACTATGTCACACACATACCAAATGAACTTGATTGGAAGATAGATGTCACAAAAGAATACGGAGAGGGTGGATATATTGATTTTAAGGATAATAAATTTGAATCGTTCATCGATTTTAGAGACTTTGGGGTTAAAGATTTGACCACACTTTCCAAGCTTCTTGGATTTAATTTTGATCTCAGAGGTTCAAACTGGATGTGTGATTGTAAAATGGCACCATTCCTAGAAAAGGGACAGGAGGTGGTCCAAAAGATTTTCCATAGTTACGTCTCTGAGGTGTTGTGTCATAAGCCAAAAAATCTTCAAGGACGATCCATTGCTAATTTAACGCGCAATAATCATCTTGACCTGTTTATTTGTGATTTAAGTAACTCGTCTGTCTGTCCATTAGGATGCTATTGTTATGATCAACCCAGTAATAATCGTATCGTTGTGGATTGCGATTCAGTCGGATTACATCATATGCCGGACAGACTGCCAGAGGGTGTAAATTTAGAATTATATTTCAGTAACAACCATATAAAAGAGTTGGGTAATAAAGAATATTTAACTAGATCATCTCTTCTAGATTTTTCGGGAAATAATTTAAAGGAGTTAAACAAACTGAACTTAGCAGCCATTTCGAATGTGTCTAAAATAAATTTTAGTAATAACAGTATTAAAACAATTGATCAAGGACTTCATAGAATTGATCCTTGTAACATACAACTTGGCTATGTTAATCTCAATTGTAAATGTTCCGATAAGTGGCTTAGAGACTGGATGCAGTTTAATGTGTTAAAATCTTGTAGTACAGTTAGCAACATCTCTTGTAGAACTAGTGATGGGCTTATATCTGTGCTGGAAATGTCCGATGAAATGTTCGGATGTGATGACTCCGATCCCACTGCTTGGATTGTGATCATTGCTCTTGGTTTAGTTATATTATTTGGCCTTTTGTTTGGTAGTCTTTTCCAAGTTTTCTCTGTTGAAATTTATTTAATTTTAAGGAAATGTTTTGGTAAGAAATATGAGGATGTGTGTCCAATATTTAAATATGATGCCTATATATCATTCAATGACGAAGTTGATGAAATCCGTACCTGGGCCTCTCACGTCCTCACAAAAAATCTTGAAAATTGTGGATATAAAATATGTCTTCCTTGTAGAGACACGCCATTTGGAAGTTTTAAAGAAGCAGCCATTAATGAAAATATTACGTCCTGTAAAAATTACATCTTCTTACTCTCAGAACAGACAAATAAATGGACTAAATTAGAATGGAAGTATGCCTGGAGTCAATTCAAATTTAATAAATGTAAAAATATAATAATAATCAATTTTGATCAACTTGACACCAGTGATGTAGTGCAGCGGGAAATCAAAGCATTTTCAAGACTAGGATTGATGTTGGATTTTACAGATACCCATATCACGTTAATCACTAAGGTTAGGAATGCGCTTGGAAAGCCGCTGAAATGTTCCAGATTAGGACTTAATAATGCAAACGTACGATATAGACATAGAAAAAACTCGGGGTACCGGTAGTATTTTGGGTTATATAGCTATAAATTATCAAAAGCCTCGACAATATTTTCGCAATTTATAGAATCTCTTCCCAGTGTTCTCTATAAAATTACAAGGCCCATTTTAAACAATGCAGTAATTCATTTGATAATTGGTGTAGTGTGTTTTGTCCCTGAAAATTCCATAGTAAGGGAACAGAACCTTTACAATAAATTCAAAATTTTAAGGAAAACCTTGTTGAGTCTCATTAATAGGAGTTTAATATTGTAGAAAGAAATAAAATAAAAATTCAAACATTATCTTTTGTCACGTTATACATAACCATTGTAGAACGTATAAATTCTATAAATTTTAATCTAATAAAAATACACTGCTATCCTTAAAATTTTTAGACACGGGGCCTTGGTGGCCAAGTGGTCTATAGTGTGTGTGCTTACAGATCACAGTGAATTCCACTTTGGGCAGATCTTAGTGTGAGAATCAAAAAGTTTATCAATTCGCTTGCTGAAGGGCAGTGGTTTTCTTTTGGCACTCTAGTTTTCTCAACCATTCATAACTGACTGATTCGATAAAAGTGGAAGAATCTTGACTGAGGGTATAACTTCATTCAAAAAAAAAATTATAATACATGTTAACTTGTCACATCATTACTTGAAAATCTTCACAAAATCATAATTCTGATAAAGTTCAGTGTTTTCAGCTAAAACAATATTTTTGATCTTTAAAAATATATTTTCCTGGGGGAAAAAATGGCTTTTCAAGAAAAAAAATTTTTTTTTGCATTTATTCAAATCATTAAGTGTACTTAAATTATATGCAATTAATTTGGCTTCAAGCCACTTGATGATTATGTTATAAATGACAATTTATCAATGGCAGAGTTTAAAAAAACCCAAACCTTTTTGCATAAATTCAAACCATTAAGTGTATTTAAATTATATGAAAGTACTTTGACTTAAGTGCCTTGGTGATTATATTACAAATGGCAAATTTGTATACATGTAGTTATTTATCAATGGCAGAGTGTATAACTTTTTCACTATTATTTATTGACCTCACTCAGTGCTGATTTATACCCAGTTGAGTACATCCTGTTACCATTTAACGAGTCATGTTTTGATTGGTTCATGTCCCAACCAGGATTTACAAATTCATTCAAGTGTTTCTATATTATTAAGGTCCTTAAGGTTTCTTAAGAAGACACAGATAAGAAAAACAAAAAACACTTGTAGATACAGTTGTTAGATTGAAAGGGAGTAATAGGGTTTTATGCCCTGATCAAGATTCTATCACTTACATGAAGGTGTTCAAATTTGAGATGGTTGAGGAAAGTAGAGTACCAGGCAAGATCATTGATGTTTGAATTGACAAATTTTTTCACACCATGATTATGTACTGTAAACATATGTTATGACAAGTGATTTAAAAAACTCACGACTTTTTGGATAGGCACTTTACAAAATGATAAAAAAGATGTCCAGTGGTGTGGTTGATATTTATTTGGAGGAAGCTAGAGTACCAGGAGAAAGTCACTAATCTTTGAAATCTTATCACACTAGAATGGACCAATTAACATCTTAACTGACAATCAAAAACACACATACCATCTCCAACAAGTTAAAATCTAACTGACAATCAAATACTATCTCCAAATCATAACCCAAAAGCAAAGTAAAAACTTTGAAAACTTACAAATTAAAATTAAAATAGAAATACATGTAGAATAAAGGAAACCAACACCCCTAAGGTAGAAAATCAGGTGTTGTTTCTCCAAGTGGATACTGTTGGTATTCAGTAGAGTCCTGATGACGGTAGCATAGCTACCAAAACATGTCCACACACCAATAAAAAATACCATTAATGTTTCACCATGTGTTGAGATCCGTTTATTTAGTATAAAATTCAAATTAAGTGAAACATGTGAACTTCCACCAGACAAGTGAGACCAAAAACTCTTGATTTTGGAAAGGCACTTGACATTGATAAAATGACACCAAGTGGTGTGGTTCAAGTTCTTTTGTACTAAACATTAAACAGGTTTTATATCTAGTGGTTTTCATAATATAAATACATGTACCATTATAATAACTCGGAACAAGATTACAATAAGGAGCTATTTCCCAGGACTTGTATATCTCTTATGATTAGTAACTTTTATTTATTATGGTATTTTAAGTACATTTAAACTAGTTTTAAATTTATGGTTAAATTTTTACAAAAATGATTTTAATGCAAGCAAAACTAACTTAGACTTTTCATAGCCTTTGGCTTATGAGGCTGAAAACGCCTGCAGTGTCCTCCATTTGTCTCCGCCTTTGACAGTCTTTTATGATTAGTAACTTTTATTTATTATGGTATTTTAAGTACATTTAAACTGTAGTTTTAAACTTTAATTTAAATTTTACAAAAGTTATTTTTAATGCAAGTAAAACAAACTTACATTGTACTTATTTTTATACCCCCACAAATTAAGTTTAGGGGGGTATATAGGAATCATGTCTGTTTGTCTGGTTGTCCGCCCCAACATCCTGTCCGCTCCATATTTTCCATGTTTATGGATAGATTTTGATCAAACTTGGCACAAATGTAAACCAACATGAGACGATTGTCGCATACCAAATTTATGTGCATAAGTCAAAGGTCGAGGTCAGGAGGTGAATTTTTTTTTTGGGAGGGGGGGGGGGGGGATTTTTCTCTCAATAGACAGTTCTAGTTTTTATATCCTTTAGCACATGAGGCTGAAATCAGTATCCCCCATTTGTCTCCGTATTTGACTGTCTTTTCTAATTCTGGCCATGTTAGTAAAACTAATTGTCACTTGATATGTATAATTCACTTAAAAGGGTATCAGTGGCCAAGCGGTCTAAAGCACCTGCTTGTGGGTCACAATTTCTCACAATGCCTTTTGAATTTGAATCCAAATCAGGAAGATCTTAGTTCGAGAAAGTTTGTCAGTTTGCTTGATGAAGTTGTTTTTTTTAACTTCTTTATAAAGTGACTTTGTTATATTGTTATATATAGACTTATATAGAAAATTGGTCTTCATTCTATCCATGTATTCGTTTTAAGCGTGCTCGTTATATTCGTGTTTTACTGTACTTATCTAAGATATGGAACACTCATATATCAGCTATATACTGTAGAAGAAGAAACATTAGCGGTAGGGAACTTTTGCCATTTTGATCTTCTAAAATATTTCAGGGTAAGAAAGGTTCACGGTTCTGACTGTACTGAAAGGGTACCAAGTGAAATCAGAAATTTCCGCTGAGAAGATATATTCGCAGTACAAGTGTTGTCGTGAAAATTGTGAATATTTTTTCCTCGCGAATGTTTCTTCTTATACACTACTGCAAATGGTGGCTCACATAGCCATTGGTTAACACGCCAGAGTACTTAGAACTGTCAGGGACCTCTAGTTATGGTAAAGAAAAATGATGACAACTTACCTGGTACATAAGTCACACAGAATAATAATCCAATTTGAAAAAAACAAACTAGAGCCACTTTGAAGGGTGACAAAAAGTTATACCTGTGTCTCAGGGTACATAAATCTCAGACAGGCTACATGGGGCTGTGTAACCTGCCAAAAACCTGGATAACTTGTATTATGTGGATTAACCTGTGTAAACCCAATACCTCCTGGACCAAACATTTTGTTCAGGCTAGACAGGTTTTCTGTGTAAAACAGTTGATTTACCAAATAATATTACATGTGTAATTGTATGTCGTTATATGACGATTATTTTCCCCATAAGGATGTAAGGGGGTATAAAATACAAGAATCATCTTGCCCGTATGTCTGTTCATCAATCTGTATGTCCAATTTGTCCATCCATAGATATTATTTTTCCTGGAAGTTCATTCAATTATCTTTGATTCAATTTTTGGAAATTATGCACAGATATTACTTGTGATAAGAACCTGTGTGTCTGTGATTAATAGTATATAAGGTTCTCATAACCAAGTGACAAACACCTATGTAGGGGTATATGTAAGTTTAACTGAAGTTTTACTTTACTTTAGACATATTTTTGGTTTACTTTGGGTTTGATTTTCACATTCATTTGTTGTTTAGGTCAGACAGATGTTTGTGATCCTACTTTTGGTTTGATATTCACATTCATTTGTTGTTTAGGTCAGACAGATGTTTGTGATCCTACTTTGGGTTTGATTTTCACATTCATTTGTTGTTTAGGTCAGACAGATGTTTGTGATCCTACTTTGGGTTTGATTTTCACATTCATTTGTTGTTTAGGATTCCACAGTATCCACCATATTTACAAAATTTACAATGGATTTTGCGTGTTTGTTTACCTGGAATTATTTTTTACCATTTCCACCATATTAACCAAATTGAGCAGATTTTGTTCATGTTTTTCAGGTACTCGGAGAAAAGTAAAACAAAATGTATAGGAATTACCATAGAAACGAGGCCAGATTATTGTTTAAGGAAACACATAAGGTAATAACGCCATTTAAATTTGTGTGGGGGACAACCATGGTTATATCTGATGCAATTAAAATTGAATATAAACTTGTTCTAGTAAATTTGAATAGCCATGTAATTTTAGTATCATTCTTGTAAAACGTAAAAGTTAAAATAATTTTAAAGGAAAATCATAAGTTTAGTCAATCCAGAAATTCCAATCTGTTGTCTTTTCCTTTATTTCTGTATCTGTTTGTTGATTCTTGGTTACATTGGCTATTGCTATTTAATTTTTATAACCGACCCCCACCCCTCTGCAACGAGGTTCTGGGGGTATATAGGAATCAACCTGCCATCTGTCTGTTCTTGGTTATCCATCCCAATACGGTGTCCATCTTCGGATGAATGATCAAACTTGACACAAATGTAAACCAAAATGAAATGATGTGTCACATTCTGAATTTTGTGTCTGTTCGTACATCTCTGCAATGTTGGGGATATTGGGTATTAATTTTATTTTTCAAGAGACTGCTCTAATTTGTTACAAATTCATGAAATGTTTGATTTTTTAGATATCACCTTATTTCTTGTTTCTATTATTTTGTTCTTGTGTTATTCCAGTGATATGTTAAAATATGGCTGTACCCGTCTTGAGATTGGTGTACAAAGTGTGTATGAAGATGTGGCTAGAGACACAAACAGGTACCGGTACAATACTGAGGCCAGTTGTTAGAAGCTTGATTAATTTAATCAACTGATCAGGCCCTGATGTATATTTGTGAAAAGGGTATTGACTCCAGTAACATTTGAGTACAAATGTATCAGTCAGAGTTTGAATTTTGCATATTTTCAATTGTGTTGTGAAATTAAAATTGAAAATTTCAAAAATAGATAAAATTGCACCAAACTAAAGCACATTGTTAAAAAAATATTAATTTGATGATGTTATGTTGATTTTTATTGACATGTTTAATTTGTGTTAATCACTGATTAAACTAATCAAGCTTTGAACAACTGGGTCCTGATGTATATTTGTGAAAAGAGTATTGATTTTGTGATGCTGGTCACTGTGACTTTTTTGCACATACTAAAGTTAAAAAGCTTGAAACTAAGCTTGTGTTATAGCACTGGCACATGAGATACATGGTTTAAAAATTTGGTTCATCATAGTTTTGTTTGCTTAACTAAACCAGTGTTTTAAAAATACATGTAATTTAATTACTTTTCTGGTTTTCTCATTGAGTGGTTTAATGCACCTATTTGTTATGAAAGTTAAAATAGAAAGAATATCAGCAAACTCCAGTAACATTTGAGTACAAATGTATTTGTAAATTTGTTAAGGGCTTGTTTCTTTTGGTAGGCAATTGAACCAAACATTATCATTCAGTCAGTCATTTAATGGTGTAAAATAAGTAGATTTTCTGTAAATTTTCAAGTAGACAACAAATTTCTTACAGTAGGCAGCAAGTATGGAGTAATATCTTTTATATGTATTGCAAATACATGTTCAAAAATATAAACTTAGTGGTAGTAGCCAACAAACTTAATCCAAGTTAGGATTTTTAGCAACCAAGCTAGGATTTTTAGCAATGACTTGGCTCATGTTAGTAAATGAATTTTAAATTTGTACCTGTCCTTTGAAAATCTACAAAATATAAGTGTATTTGCTTTCTCTGAAGTTGGGTAAACAGACAGTAGTTGGATGATAATGAAGCTGAGTTTGCTAATTATTTAACTATTTATAATCCACAGAGGACATACAGTTAAAGCAGTGTGTGAGTCATTTCAAATGGCTAAAGATGCTGGATTTAAAGTTGTAGCACACATGATGCCAGATCTACCTAATGTTGGCTGGGAAAGAGACATTGAACAGTTCATTGTAAGTTATATATAGACACAGTTGATAACTTGAAGATATGTGACACGTAGCCTTTAAAGTGTTTTGAGTTTCAGTCACCATAAATTGTTTTATTTTTAATATAATTTTTAATATCACTACTGGGACATATATGTAAAGTAGATGTTATTTTTGGCTGTGGACCTTATTTTCACGTTTAACATGAAATTTGTTCAAATTCATACCACCAAGATAGGAAAAATTAGAATTATACCCCCTGCTGTAGTCTGTTTACTTTGTCACCATGATGATAGGGCCTCCTTACCTGATATAGACATACATGTATATCATGTCAAGATGACATGCAGCATACAATAATCAAGGGCCACAACTCGGTATTTACAGAGTTATTGCCCCTTAATATTTTTTTCTTGTCCAGACTCTTTCTTCTAAAGTATTTGAGATAGCTGCATTATAGTTATCCATAACATCAAGATCTTTGCAGAGTTTATTACCGGTACTTATGGACTTTCTCCCATATGCCCCTTGGTAATTGTTATTGGTCCTGTATGGTAGATTTTGTGTTAATACGGATTAGTGGTATTAGTCCCTTTTGAATAATTATAGTTTGTTATTTAGAAGTACAGGAAACAAAGCTGTCTAATGACAGTTCTTGAACAGCACTGCTGTATTCTGTTTAGGTTATTTATAATTCTTCAGTGCTGTATTTTTGTAGGAATTTTTTGAGAATCCAGCTTTCCGAGCTGATGGTTTGAAGTTATATCCAACACTAGTCATCAGAGGTACAGGTAAGTTAACATCAGAGATAGATAAACATTAAAGTGCACAGGTGTGAACAGATTGGTTGATTGATTTATTTTCTTCTTCTTCCGGATAAGAATTGGAATCATTACTGACTGTTTTAGTTCTGCAGATTTGCTCAGCACAGCCACAGACAGATACAATCCCAATGATTATGAACAGTATAAGAGTATGTACATGTACATGAATCCTACATCTAGCGGCTGTCCTTGATTGGTTAGAACTCTGTTTTTGTACCCCATTTAAAAAATTATTTTTCAGATATACATGTATGTTTAAAATGGCTTGATTTTCTCCTTTTAAGCTTTTCCAGTCAAAATAAAATTTTAGAGGAGGTTGTGAAGTCCTTCTATTGATTGATTTGTTAGTAGTGTTAAATTCACAAATATTCCATTTTATATTTATTTATACACTAAACACTCTGTGAGTTACAATATGTGAACATGTAAAATCATGGAGGGGGCACTAAATAGTGTAAAGTGTGCCCATATAGACCACAGCACCTCTCAACCCCAGGTTTAGGTTCAAATCCCATTCTGGACAGATATTAGTGTGAAAAATTTTGTCATTTGGCTTGCTGAAGGTTGTTGGTTTGCTCTGGGCACTCCAGTTTCCTCCACTATCCCTGAACTGACCACCTTGATACAAGTGATTCTTGGCTAGGACATAACACGCCATTACTCCACTGGACTCCTCCATTATTTGGTATTTAATTTTAATTTTTTTTTATCCTTAACAAAAAAGGTTTCTACTGTACAAATCACTCTGGTCATGAAAATGAAAATTGCCTAACTTTCACAGAAAATCATTTAAGTTGTTAATCTCTCTAAGGACTCCTTACAGAGATGAACATTTTTAATGATTTTTCTGTGAAAGTTAGGCAATTTTCTCCTTACTAAGGAGAATACTTTCTGTTACTGTGGGATAATGGAGCTGAATCTGTTTAGTTTATTGTGAAGTTTATTGTGATTTCATGAAGCAACTTGGTACAAGTGAGTTGACAATACGTCAAATTACTCACATTTTATGATTTTCTGTAAAAAAAATATGCAATCTTTACTGTCACGACCAAAGTGTATAGTTTAAGGGTCATTCAAGAGACTTTTGATTTCCAATAAATGCCTTTAAATTGATTTTTTTTCTTCAAAACATTACTCTCCATTTATTTGACTTTTAACACATAAATCTGATACTATTTATAGGATTATATGAGTTGTGGAAGACAGGAAGATACAAAAGTTATCCACCAAGTGGACTAATAGATCTAACAGCTAGAATATTGGCACTTGTTCCACCTTGGACCAGAGTTTACAGGGTACAAAGGTACAGAACTGCGATTATTCACTCTTCCTTATGAGTAAAATGTGTATGTTTATGAGTGGTGCTGTCCTTGTCACAGTGCTGAGTTAAATTTGTAGCGGTCTTGGAAGCTCAGTGGTAGAGCACTCGCCTATAGTGCGGGAGGTCCCAGGTTCCATCCCCGGTCCGACCCTGCATTTTTTCTCTTTCCTGTTACATTTGGGGGCCGACCCTGGGAAGTGGCCGACCAACAGGTTGGTCCCAGGGTGGAACCTGGTGGTTTCGATTCAAGAGGGTTGAATCGAAAAAAAGGAAGGGAGGAATGTAGTGGTCTGGGTAGCTCATTGGTAGAGCACTTGCCTATAGTGCGGGAGGTCCCGGATTCGATACCCAGTCCAACCCTGCATTTTTTTCTCGGTCCTGTAACAAATTTATCACTTTGTCACAAACATTAATTTGAAAATTTGCATACACATCAATGTGACATGCACAAAGATGTTGTTTCAAATTCAGAACTTCACTCAATGTAAGGTAAAATCCAAGTGTTTCTATAGTAAAATGGAAAGTCTGATAAATAAGCAGATAAAAAAAATTAACCTGTTTTGCGAAAAACCCAAGAATAAATAAATTAATCGAATACAAATATCACAATATTATCTTTTATAATTGTGGTGACTGTGCAAAGTTAATTTGCTCAGTGTGGAGTGATTTTTTTCTCAAACTAGGCACTGTGTCGAATGACAATAAAAATTCTATGTGAGGCCGGAGGTAATGTGTAAATTGTTATCCAGAGGCATGTTCAACAGTTTGTGTGTTCTCTTTTGCATTGGTAATTTACTGTTTAACAGTTACTGTCCATGAAAGCACAAGCAGTCACTACAAACACAAGGCTTGTTGCATAACATTTTATTCAACTCTTTTAATAAATCAAATACATAATGCAGTGATTTTGTTATATTTTTTAAAAACTACCATCTTCTTTTAAAATTGGGAAAATTTGAACAAAATGCATAATGACATGCCTGTAATAGCTCAAGATCCTCATTGCAAAAATAATACATTGTGACAATATCTAACATTTTGTAGGTAAAGGCACCTAGATTAAATTTGCTAGTATATCACAGTTGTTTTGGGAAGTTTAGTGATCAAATTGGGAAAATTTAGTCATTTGTCCCATGGGGAAACTACCTTTATTCCGTAGTAAATTTAGGCAAACACAATCACTGTAATGTAATACATAATTACTCATGTAAGATCCAATATATATATATACCAGGGGTCCGGAAACGGTCATATTTGCCGGACATGTCCGACAAAAAATTATTTTGACCGACGTGAAAAATCGCCAGTCGGACATTTTTTGTTTTCGGACATTTTCAATTTTACAACAGAAATATTAAACGGACAAATCAGTTTTCGGTCCGACAAAAGTAAACTACCGCTAGTCTGTCTGTCGGTCTTTTAAACTCTACCTGACTTCACTAAGTGTATTGTCCTTACCACGCGTTTACCTGTCAACAACAGTAAGATCTAATAATCAGGTGATTGTTTATTAATCAGAAATTACCCGTGGACTTAAGTAGTCGCGTGCCGCGTGTCTTTTTCTTTTGTTTCCCAGTCCGAATCATTGTAACTTTCTTTAAACGTGTGAGTGCATGGTTGTAACTGTGTTGATTACGGAAGCCATAACGAGTGTCGGTCAAGGGTGACGGTTTGTCATCAAAGAGGTTCCACGCGGGGTGTTGAAAATTACCTACTACGCGCTTTGTGACTGTTTCTTTATTAATAAATAAAGAAACGCGATTAAATTTTATTTTAATAAAAGTTTCGGCATTAATATCTTTCATTCAAATAAATATATTGGAACCTCGTCAAGCAGTTCCCGTTATATCGTGATTAGTGATACCTGAACCTCTCGCGATAATGTTCTAATTACAATTCGTGTATCTTCGGAATACGAAAATTCCCGATTGCTAGTAAACAATATGGCGGACGTGCAATATCAAGCATCGTGGACAGTAACGAATACTGATAATAACAGCATATCGCGGAAGCTTAGAAAAGCAGTAAACGTCTTAGTCTTGTAACAACGCACATGGATTAAAATTGGCAATCGCGGTAGCTCAAAAAAATAGGTTGGTTTGTTTGTCAAAATAAAATAATCCACAACATGCACTGCACGCTTAGTCAGCCCTGTGCCGACGACCTTTTTTTTTTTTTTTCTTGTACAAAATGTCCGACGGGCCGGACCGAAATTTCCGAAGCCCTGATATATACATATACCTTTTGTTCACTCTTTTGTCAAGTATAAGATGTACTGCTTAATTTTTTTTTAATTCTGCTTGTTTGAATACATTTTCTCATTTCTACTTTTTTTACTAAGCTGCCCTTGAACTTACGTATAGAAAATGTTTCACTCCTTGTTATGGCTGTCTGTCTATCTGCTGCCATCAAAAATGGTAAATGTTGTATCATTATATTATAGAGATATCCCAATGCCTTTAGTTAGCTCTGGAGTCGAACATGGTAATTTAAGAGAACTTGCTCTAGCCAGAATGAAAGATTTAGGAACTCATTGTCGGGATGTTAGAACAAGGGAAGTTGGGATACAAGAAATTCATCATAAAGTAAAGCCATATGAGGTACAGTATTTATTGTAATAGGGTCCATGATTATACCGGTTTCCATGGAAACGAACAATGGAGGTTACAAATTACCCTTTTGGTTGAGATGGACTCCCACAGCATGTGTCAGAATTAATCTTAGCATTTATGACAGTACTTAAGCATATTCAGCAGAATGGACTGGAAAAATATTAGATTTAATATCTTGATCAAGAACATAGATATACAATTAAACTTTGATTCATTGCCACTGGTCTGATTTTGGTGTTATGAAGGGATTTGATGATAAATTGAGGGGTTAATAAAAAACCATAGAAGAAACAGAATTTTGGACTACAAAATACTATTGCAGTAAGCAAGATGGCAAAGTTTTAAGGGGCATTATAACAAGGTTTAACTGTACAATACAGTCTGGCAAGGAGTTGAACCGACAGTCCTTGAAAACACGACTATTTTTACTTAACCACCGGATCACCTTTGCTTTATAAAAGACACGAGGATTATTCAACTGACAAATAAAACAGGCCTAGAAATAGCATTATTATGAGAACAGTAAAACCTCGTTTAGTGTCCACATTTATATAAAGACCACCTGTCAATTGAACCCAGTGTTTTAAAAAGTCCCTTTGCTTTGTACTTCAAACAAAAAATATTTAAAGACCTATCTTGTCCATCAAAACCAGGAATATTTTGTGTACAGTAAAAACCTCCTGTAGCATCCACCTTTATATAAAGACCATCTGTTAATTAATACCATTGTTTTAAGGTACCTTTATATTTGGACCAAAAAGAACCTCTATAAAGACTACCTATTCGTTTAATCTAGTTTAAGGTTCTCTTGTTTCATATTTAACCAAATAGAATCTCTATATAAAAAACCACTTGTCTATTAAAGCCATTGTTTTAATATCCCTTCGCTTGATATTTTAACCAAAAAGAACCTCTATATAAAGGCCACCTGTCTATATAATCCATATTTCTTATGTCCCATGGATGATCTTTATATACATGTATTTCAGCACTTGGAAGTATTCACCAATAATTGTTTTACAAGTAACAAAATTTCATGTTAAAGTGATTTTATATGCCCACTTTTAGAAAAAAGAAGAGTGTATTATGTTATCATGCTGTCTGTCCATCTGTCTGTACGCCTTGTCTGTTAACATCCAGTTTGTGACCTTAACTAGCCCTACAGTTGGAATGTAATGGAATGGAATTGCATGGAATTTAATGCAGTTTACTCTTGTAAAACGATATGGATTTTAATCTTATTCCAATGGTAATAATTCATTTGCCATTTACAAAGTGAATGAACTACAAAATTTTGCCATTGACAGGTGTATAATATCGTGCTCGATGGTTGTCTTGTTGACAACTGTTAAATAATATTTATTAATTTCATCAAATTCAAATTATAGGCAGAATTAATAAGGCGGGATTATGTTGCTAACGGCGGCTGGGAGACATTTTTATCTTACGAGGATCCAGAACAAGACATACTGATAGGACTGTTACGGTTAAGGAAATGCTCTGCGGACACATTCAGACCTGAGTTGAAGGGCGGTTGTTCAATAGTCAGAGAACTTCATGTTTATGGGAGTGTTGTACCAGTTCATGCTAGAGACCCGACTAAGTTTCAGCATCAGGTATTTATTTATTGGTTTCAGTTATAAAGAAAAATATATATGATTGAGTGGAATAATAGAGGTTTGCTCCTTAGTAAAGATTCTTTTACTCATATTGATGCAGTCAATTATGAGATGGTACTGGAAACTGAAGTATCCAGAGAAAACCAACCTTCGGCAAACAAACTGACAAACTTTCTCCTACTGGGATTTGCCTTAGCAGGGATATCAAGATGTTCACATTCATTGTTTACCTGTAATTACAAGTACAGCATATATTATGAACAGAATTTGAATATTTTATTTCATTCTAAAAATGCAAAAGGTGTTTCCATTGAAATTGCCATGAGCAAGGTAGAACTGCATAATGCCTCATCTCGATGCTAACTTTTGTAGATATGCTTGATAATTGAGCAAAGTTAAGGTTCTCATCATATCTTATATGAACTCAAAATACCTTCTTTACTTGTTTATCAAGGGTTTTGGTATGTTGTTAATGGAAGAAGCAGAAAGGATATCTAAGGAAGAGCATGGGTCCAGTAAAATAGCCGTCATATCAGGTAAAGTTGATGGGCATTGATGAGTGGTACTGTAACTGGCTTTCAGAATCAAGGGTTGTGGGTTTGAACCTAACCTGACTAGTCAACAGATCAAAGCTAGCAAACCTGTTCAAAGAAACTTGACAAGATTATTCCCTGGCCTACAATAAACTTGACAAGATTATTCCCTGACCTGAATAAACTTGACAAGATTATTCCCTGGCCTGAATAAACTTGACAACATTATTCCCTGGCCTGAATAAACTTGACAACATTATTCCCTGGCCTGAATAAACTTGACAACATTATTCCCTGGCCTGAAATAAACTTGACAACATTATTCCAAGGCTTAAAAGAAATTTGAAATGGATATTACTCTGGATGCCCAAGATGCATCTAAAATCCTATTGGAACAGAGGAGAAAAATGATAACAAAGTATTCTGACCACCATTTGGTGGTCTTAAATTTTGACAATTTTTGAAAAAAGTCATTTTGTAAATTTTGGTGTTTGAATTTGGACAATATAAAATGTAGACAAACACTTTTGATTACAACATCTGTATAGAGACACCAAAGATGGAAAATAAACAACTTATCATTGAAATTGGCTGTATTTTCTTACAAAACTGTACATGTACAACACCAAGTTTAATATTTTGGTGATTTTGAAAAATTAGCTAAAATTACCCACCATGTGGTATTACAATAACAAGCATGCTAGAATGCATGAATAATTGCCTTGATCTTGAATCATAAATTACTAGTTGCTATGGTAACATATATCTTTTTATTCTGATACAGGTGTAGGAACGAGAAATTATTACAGAAAGATCGGATATGAACTGGAAGGTCCATACATGACAAAATCACTATGACATCACAAACATATCGGACCCATTTATCAGAATAAACACACTGAGAATACTACTGCTAATTGGTGCTTTCCAGCTATACAGTGATGGATTGTTGAATCTCCAAATTAAACAGTTTCAGTAAAAACAAAACAGGACCTTAAGAAAACGGGAAAAAAGCATTAGGATTATGATAAACATTCTGACAGCCCATCTACATGTATATACTGTTAATGTAATAATTTTAGTGTATACAAATTTTGGCATAAATTATAATTTGGGTACCAGTAAATTCACAGACTTGAATCAGCGTAAATTTCATGGATCAGCTTGTGCACCATGACCATATTTATTTTGGTAGTGGATTTAAATTGGCTAAAATTAGTACACGGCTTAAATTTAAACATTTACAGTACATGTTTATGGAATGTCTTTTTTGACATATTAATGCCAGGTCATTTCACCATCTTCACTGCATAAAGCAACATACAGGTGAATTTGTATTGCATATGTTTAAGAAACTGTTCAAAGTCATTTATATAGCGACTTCAATATGACAGCAAACCAGAATGTTCTTGTATCTATGCTAATACACAGGCTGTGAAAAATGTTGGATTTAGTGTATGTGCAATTAAAATATTGACTTATCTGTTATGCTTATGTGCTGATTGTTGTTACTAGCTAAAATGGTTTAATTTGATTCAGATTAGCTAAAAGTGCATGATTAATGATCTCAATGATAAAATTTTACATTACAGTTAAGATTCATTCATTTATATCAAGATGTCACCAGCTACAGTATAGGAAAAATTGTAAAAACTAGAACAGTCTCTTGAACAACAAATTACCTGATCTCCCACCACAACAGTATCACCCATTGGTGCCATATATAAGATTTGACTATGTGATTTTGACCTTTGACCTACACGCTTTAATTTAGTATGCTTCATATTTGCAAGTTAGATCAGAGACCATCGATAGCTGAGGGAGAGAGTGAGTAATGGTGTTTAACGTCCCAGTCAAGAATATTTTATTTATATTGAGATGTTGCCAGCTATAGGGGAAGGTGCAGAAATTTTGCCTGTACGTTACACTGATGGCATTATACAATGGGGTTCTTTATTGTGCCAAGCCTACCGTGACACAGGACCTTGTTTATTTTAAGTTCCCATCTGAAAGAACCGTGACTTTCATAAAATATTAACTATGACAAACTCCTAAGAAAATTAAACACAAGATATCAGAAACTAGATACAAAGAACGATAACTCCAATTCTGTGAAAAATTAAAACGCAACACAAATACCCATTTTATATGTTAAACATTGTTTACTTGTTGTAAATCCACACAAAATTTGAAAGTTTCATCTAGATATCCTCATCAAATCAAAAGATATGGACCGGACAAGAAAAATGTTAATGGACAGACAAGATCATACCATAATACGTCTGGTTACATGTTACATGGAAGTACAATAAAAACAAAAGACAGAAAACATACCCAGTACTTTTTGTTGATAATTTTTAATATGAAAAAAAATAACATGTAAGTAACAGCAATTTGTAAAACATTTAATTCATTTCATTAATTTCAACAAACATGAT
Source organism: Anadara kagoshimensis (assembly GCA_021292105.1). Taxonomy (NCBI): domain Eukaryota; kingdom Metazoa; phylum Mollusca; class Bivalvia; order Arcoida; family Arcidae; genus Anadara; species Anadara kagoshimensis. The sequence goes on along the minus strand of CM037860.1, from coordinate 53,079,526 downwards.
TTATGTATTAAAAATGGAACAATTACTAAACTACATAACACACTACCCTACCACATTGAATACCACAATTGATGTATCGCCGGCCACGCCCACAATGTTTCAACACTGGCCTCCATTATGGTACCGAAGCAGCGTCGCGGCAACTAATGACTTTCTTGTGTCAATGACGTCATTAAACCGCACAATTCAGGCCGAGTTTACATTCTTGTTGTGTGTAATTCAAGCATGTCGACCCTTTGTCGGAACATTGTGGGAGTGGTCGGCGATACATCAATTGCTATGCCAATGCAAATATTTATTTCATTTTGTCTATTTTATAATGATTAAGGTTAGTTTTCTCAAGTCAATATATTATTTTAAGGAATTGCTCCAATAATATTTTCCAAAAGTGCAAAAATTTCACACACACACACACACACACACACACACACACACACACACTGTATAAATAATCCAATAAATCAATAACATAATTACAAAATAAATAAGCAAAATATAAACAAAAATCACCAAGTACAGTGTGTCAAGTTTGACCTAGCTGTTTGACCTTTAATTTGAATATTCAAACAAACATATCCTTTGTGTTTTAGGGGCTATATAAAGTTAACATATAAGGATAGATAATAGTAATAGTGGATACCAGGTGTTTATGATAATGAAACATCATTTTTACATGTTGTCTTTACTAAATTACTTAGTTTATTGGCCTATTCTATAGGTAATATTTAAACTGAAAACTAAACCAGCCAGGTCAAACTTGATGCACTATATTCTGTAACTTTGGGTTACACTTGTATATAGATCCCACTTATAACTGAGTATTTTTAAATTTGGGTTACATGTGTATCTAACAACATTTATAACTGAGTATTTTGGGATGCTGGATTAAAGCCACTGGTTTATATATAATAATAATATTTGAAGTTTTACTTTCATTTTTTATACATTTTAACAAAGATAATACTCAATGGTGCACATTAATTTTAGTGTGGTACAATACCCTGTTTAACAGGACTCGCATTTTTCTGATGAAAATATAAATTTGGTGATCATGGAGATCATTATGCCAAAATGTGTTAGGAAAATGGGTGCCAAGGAGAGTACACAGATATGTCTTGTCCATTAACTAACTGCATAACCATAACTGTTTTTTTTAATATCCTGTTTAAAGATTCTGGTTATGTTTCTTCATTAAATTTTTACAAACAATCCTAATGACTATATAAAGTAAAGATGAATTGTTTGATTGAATGGGATTTTATGTCCTAGTGAAGAATATTTCAATCATATCGAGACGTCACCGGCTATAGGTGAAGCAGCAGAAATTTTTTACCATTGCAGTGTGCAGGGAGGATTCTTTTATGTGCCATGCCTGTCAAGACACAGGGCATCAGGTTTAAAGGTCTCTTCCGAAGGACCAAGTGACTTTCATTTCTAAATGCTGAGTGCTTGATGAAAGAATAGTTACTATCTATTTTCAAGTCTTGGTCAGACCTAGCTGGGATACAAACCCATGACCTCCAACCTACGGAGCGAGCACTACCAAATGAGCTACCATAGTGGTAAATAGCGATGTCGCTGTGGCATCAAAGTTTGAGCTTTCATGAATAAAACAGTGAAATCTTTGGGTTACAGTAAAACCTTAATTCATTGTCACCATTTGTTTGGGCAAATTTTGGTGTAATAAATGGGTTTGTTGATAAATTGAGAAGAGCTAATGAAAACATGGAAGAAACGAATTTTGGGTGATTATGAGTTAAATATAAAAAAAATTCACCATTCTAACATCTTTGGAACATCTGGTCTTGTATTTATTACATATTCCATCCAGATACCAGGTATTCATTTAACTTATAGTAAATGGTTTATCTACTTATCTACAACTACTTTTATCATATCAATAACAACTGAGGGATACTTTTATGGAACTTGCTATAGCAATAAAGCTGCTGTTACATTTGCTACAAAAACAAGTTGACTAGATATGATAAATTGTATCTGTCAAAACTGACTAGGTTATAAAGATTAAACAATGCATTTGTAATGCACAATCCATCCAAAACCAATCCCCCCACCACACACACACACACACACACACAGAGTATTTCGGTTATTGGAATGAAGTAGAATCTAACTATAAAAATCAGAATGAAAGAGCATGAGTTGACGAAATAAAAAGGGTGCAAAATTTGACATCCTCAAACTAAACATCCAAAACTTTTTAAGAAAGGCGTATCATTGTATTCTTATCACACACAGAATTGACCACCTGATTCAATAATGTTCCACTGTAGATTGGACAAACATTTTGCAGCGTAATCGGTTTTACTGTATCCAGAATTACAGAAATATGTACACCCTGATCCAATTTTTGGAACACAATTGTCAACAAAGTAGCCGTTTTTAATTTTTATACCACAGTTTCTTCCTGAAATGTAAGTAAAGAATTTTCATCAGCCACTTAAATGGCAATTTTTGGTGGTTTCTGGGTTCTATAAAATCCACTGTATTGTATCTGTATTTTTTCATTTTTTAGCTCACCTGAGCCAAAAGGCTCAGGTGAGCTATTGCAATCTATCACCGTCCGTCGTCCGTCGTTCGTCGTGCGTCGTGCGTCGTCCGTCGTGCGTCGTGTGTAAACTTTACATTTTAATCTTCTCCTCCAAAACTACTGGGCCATATTTGATGAAACTCAGTGACTATCATGCCTAGGTAACAGCCTTTCAAAATTGTGTTCGGGGTTTGGCCACGCCCAACAAGATGGCCGCTGTTACTAAAAATAGCAAATAGACAAAAAAATCTTCTTCTCTGAAACCAAAAGGTGCAGGCAAATTTTGATTGGATATTTGGATTCAGCATACCTGGGAACATTAAAATTGTGTTTTTCATGAAAATTAGACGAAAAATGGGTTACGCGTTTTTTGCGTAAAATTACGTAATTTTTAAAATGAGACATTTATTGTTATAACTTCATAACGGCTGAAGATAATTGTATGGAGTTTTCACTGTTGATCTTGTCTTGCAATTTTCTTTCAATTGATGTCAAGGTCGAAGGTCAAGGTCATGTCCCAGTTTTTGACCTTTGATAAAAAATGCTATTTTTTTAACATTTCTTGTGATAATGGCGTAGGATTTTCAGTTATTTGTAGGTATTGACATGACGATCATTTTGATACATAGATCAGGGTCATGGGTTCAAAAGTCAAGGTCACAGCTGTCCAAGAATACCAAAATAGTTAATTATCTGCAAAACTATGAATTTTTTGTATAGGCATGTATATCAGAATATTGTAGGTAATGGCACAATGGTCATTTTGATATATGAATAAAGGTCATGGGTTCAAAGGTCAAGGTCACAGATGTAAACAAGTACTGAAATGGTTAATTATCTCAAAAACTATAAACTTTTTGTATAGGCATGTATATTGGAATATTGTAGGTATTGGCCTAACAATGATTTTGATATATAAATGAAGGTCATAGGTTCAAAGGTCAAGGTCAAAGATGCGAACGAATGCTTAAATGGTTAATTATCTCAAAAACTATAAACTTTTTGTATAGGCATGTATATTGGAATATTGTAGGTATTGGCCTAATGATCATTTTGATATATGAATGAAGGTCATAGGTTTAAAGGTCAAGGTCATAGATGCAAATGAATACTTAAAAGGTTAATTATTTCAAAAACTATTAACTTTTTGTATAGGCATGTATATTGGAATATTGTAGGTATTGGCCTAATGATCGTTTTGATATATGAATGAAGGTCATAGGTTCAAAGGTCAAGGTCATAGCTGCGAACGAATATTTAAAAGGTTAATTATCTCAGAAATTATAAACTTTTTGTATAGGCATGTATATTAGAATATTGTAGGCATTTGCACAAGATCATTTTGATATATGAATGAAGTTCATAGGTTCAAAGGTCAAGGTCATAGATGCAAACTACTACTTAAATGGTTAATTATCAGAAACTATAAACTTTTTGTATAGGCATGTATTTTAGAATATTGTAGGTATTGGCCTATCGATCATTTTGATATATGAATGAAGGTCATAGGTTCAAAGGTCAAGGTCATAGATGCAAATGAATACTTCAATAGTTAATTATCTCAAAAACTATAAACTCTTTGTATAGGCATGTATATTGGAATATTGTAGGTATTAACCTAATGCACATTTTAAAATACAGATGTTTTAGCTGTTTATATTATATATTGTAGCTAGACTTTAAATATGTTATTTATAGCATCCTTATATAATAATTATTATAATTAATTTGCAAAAATACTTGCATATTATTGGCCCTTACTGCTTAAAATTTTGATATTCTCTTTTATTATTGTCATTGACCATTGAACCTCTGCATAAGATATGTACTCTTCCTCAGGTGAGCGTTAAGGCCCATGGGCCTCTTGTTTTTTTAAATCAGACTTACTTAGAATTAAATCATTGATATCATTATATTGTAAACATATTTAATTTTGCGTGTATTTAATTTCGAGGTACATGAAATTTAGACATTTCCATGTAGTTAAATTTGTGCGTTTTTAATATGCACTATAACACAATAAGCATAATTGAATTTTCGCTCTCTATTAATTTTTGCCCAAAACAAATGATGCGGAAATGAACGAAAATTAGTACACCACAAAATAAATAGGTTTACAGTACATCAAGATGACATTTTGGCTGTGTTTAGTAGTTGCTGAGAAAACTTTTGTTTTGGATGGTTAACGGACAAAGGTAAAACAGTATACCCCCTTGTCTTTGAAGTGAGGGAATAAAAATTATATATAATGTACTATAAAAACATTCATTTTCGTGATGTCCCAATTTTTGTTGTTTTCGTGAATGTTAAAGAAATACTATATCCATCCAACAAACCTTTTTTTTCATTTAGATACAAGAAAACTGGACACCTATTCATGCTATGCCTTTTTCAATGACTGGATAAAATTAAGTTGAATTGAATTGTATTAAAAGAAATAAAAACATGATACTAACCATAGTTGTTTTGATGGTCACCAGAGCAACGCTGACCTAGCAACCATTGGAAAACAACTTGTATGATACCGACTATTGAGGCTTGTCCATATACAGATATCCCTCCCATTGCTAGAGACTGTAAAAATGCATAAAGACTTCCGGCAGTTACAACCCCTAACTTAGCCATCCACGCTGCAGCAAAGGAACCAGCCACCACACCACCTGGTCCAAATCCAATAAGTGCAAGTATGGTAGGTATTGCCACTAACACTCCAGCAGCAAGTACTCCACCAATCATAATCTTAGTCCAGGTACCGCCAAGATAATTACAAAACTGGTCGATATCTGTTGTGTCTGAAAAAATATATACAGTCAAACCTGTCTATAAAGGACACTCAAGGGAACCAGTAAAACTGGCCTTTGTGGGCAGGTGGCCTTTATATACAGGTTCAAATAATATGAATAAAGAACAACTGGGATAAATTCTACTGGCCTTTATAAGCAGGTGGCCTTATTATAGAGGTGACCTTTAAGGCAGGTTGGACTGTATAGCAATATTACACTGTAGACGTCTGTCATGCAATGTATGTTGTCCATTAATATTTTACATTTCAAACTACTTGACCAAATTTGATGAAACTTACTGACTATCATGCCTGGGCAAAGGGCTTTGAGATTTGCACAAATGTAAGAGTTATGTCCCCTTGGGGCCACATAAAGGGGAAAATAGTGAAAAACTTTTAAGATACAGCTCAGATAATTATTTCATTTACAGCATACATCTATTTTCAGATTTGCACAAACCATTGATGTAAGGCTCAAAATGGGGAAATGGCAAGGTACTTAAGGCTGAAATTGCAAAAGGTTACTATATTTGTAAATATATCTAGAAAACTATAAACTTTTTGTACAGGCATTTATATTAGAATATTGTAGATATTGGCCTAACAATCATTTGATATATAGGTGATGGTCATGGGTTTAAAGGTCAAGGTCACAGAATGCAAATGAACACCAAAATTGTTAATTATCTGGAGCTTGTCATGGTGTTGTAGTGTTGCATATATAATAAAGTGATTTACTGCCAGGCTTTCTGGTCTGAATATTTCAGTCTTGATATAGAATGCCCGGTTTTCACCTGGGAGGGCCAGGTTCAATCTTCAGCAAGGGCACTCGGTGAGAAAGTGGTTTTTTCAGGTGTTTCCTCTCTTATATTAAAAATGAGGTATTACAGTACCAGGACTCTCTCTAATCCTTTTGTGAATGGAGCTTGGGCCTTGCAATTGTGAAAATATGCAAATGACCAAAATTGTGAAAAAGAAAACTTCAAATATACTGGTTAAAAGGCTAAAATTTCCAAAAATGTGAAAATTGGCAAAGTAAATATGAAAAAACCATAAGAATGGTGTAGAATATCAGCCCCAAACCAGCAAGACCCATGAGTACTTACTGAGGCAGAGGTGCTCTGTTGAAGCATTCCAATGACCATCATTATCACACATCAGAGATGGAAAGGCTGGGTTTTCTTCATATCCAGAGCCACATTCATAATAACATACCGACCCAGGGTTACCATGACAACTACCAAGTTCTCCTGAGGAATCTGTCAGAGTAACATTGGTTATCTCAGTTATACATAATTTTGCTGAAATGGAAATAAAGAATTTATTTAAAGATAACCTGAAAACATTCAAGAAATGTGTTGATTGGTTGTCAGACCTGAATGTAAAGGTATTAGGTGCAATACTGTTTCTATTATATCCTCCTGAACAAGCCCAAGGTTTCACAATCATTCCTTAAATAAAATTTTCCTTAAGTTAGCTAATTTTGGCATTCTTTTACATGGAGTTTAAATACAAAGTTTTGTCAAAACTAAAGATGTTTTTAGCTTGAAGAGATCATCAATAAATAGGACAAAAATAATTTGGTCTATAGACTTACTGTTTATTTAGCCTATTTCGGAGAAAGCAAGATCGCAAAATATTTTATAGATTTCAATATGGCTGGTATAAATCAATGACTCTTTAACTTACATGAGCCGAGTCATTACTAAAAATTCCTGTTTTGGCTCCATCTTTGCTTCATATATCATTTTATGCAACAAAATATAACCTGGGTGGGTGTTTACAATGATAATTTTTTTTACGAAATGGCAGGGTTCTTTATGTTACATAGTCATGATGAAAGAGTTGACTATTTATGTAGGTTTATAGTGCAGCTCAAGAACGGATTGATTTTTACGTAACTGGAATGACCAAAATTGATTTAATAAAGTAATAAAGTGAACTACATTTCTGTATTTTCACTGTTGAAAAAATTGATGTAAATTTGAACTTTTAAATTCAATCAGAACTTTTAGCTACCCTTCAGTGTACCCCTTGCGAACCTAAGCTATGTTTCCATTCCTGGTAGCCAAAATCGCCATTGGCTACTAATTTCTTAGAAATTCTTTCAAAAAGTAACCTATTTTAGCAAATTTGTGGAAAAATACTTTAAAAAGGACTATATTTTCACAAATTTTGGAAATTTGGCTACTAATTGTTTTAAATTTGTGGAAACCTAGCCTAAGTACCAGTAAATAATAAATTCTGCCATCATCATTACGTCACAGGAAAGACATCGCCATTTTGTCAAAATTTTTACCATTGTAAACACCAATCCAAAACACGTTTTGGTGTATTAAAGGAGTTATAATGCATGGATTAGATCAAAATTAGGATTATTAGCAATGACTCCGCTCATGTAAGTAAATGATTGATTTTTTTAAGTGTGCCATTCAAATCTTTGAAATATTAGCGTTGTTCCTTTCTCTGCAGCAGAGTAAATAGACAGTAAATAATGATTATTAGTGTGGCGGGCCACATTTGACAGGTGGCTGATTAGCTCAATCTGTAGAGCATGCCGCTAGCATTGGAAAAGTCTCTGGTTCAAGTCCTGATTTGGTCACTTGCATTTTTCCATATCCTGTTACATTTGGGGACTCCTCCTACCATGTGAAGTGGCCAACCAACAAGTTGGTCCCAGGATGGAACCTGGTGGTTTCAATTCAAGGAAGTTGATTAATAAAAGGAAGGGAGAAATGTGGCTGTCCAGACTTGACTGGTGGTCAATTTGATCAATTGGCAGAGCATTCTGCTAGTACGTATTGAGAGGATCCAAGGTTTGAGCCCTAGCTGGTTTGGCCACTGCATTTTTTCCCTTTCCTGTTACATAAGCATTAATTTCGAAGGATGTTCTTGAAGCCCTCCACTGTTTTAGCATGTACAACTTCTTCATCTAGATTGTTCCAGTCAAACACGGCTTTGATGAAAAAAGACTGTGCAGCTCTTTGTATTTGAGAACTTTTTAATTTTATTTATATACTTATGTAAACAGGACTGTCCTAAAAAAAGCACACATATGTCCATGTGGCAGCAATAACTGTAAGCTATGTATTGTGATAACTGCATTGTACCATGATTCTATCTTTTGAAGTGCTCCATTTACCTGCTTTTTGGCTTTGGGATGTCAAATGTCACCACATAACATAACCCTACTCCATTGAAAATATCATTATAGAGCATTTCAAATAACCTACTGTAGATTTGGGGACGTGAGTTTTCTTCCCACACCATTGTGATGGCCCCCACTATTTAAAGTTGGTGAAGGAACTGAAGTAATTGATCCCCAGAGCCTAGGGCAACACCCTCTCCCCCCTCTCGTGGATTACCTTCCGTCAGACATGTAGTAAAGACGATAAGATATATCAAGCTTCCTGTCCGCAGGTAGTTTAGTTCCATTTATCAATTCTTGCAACAATGCAGTGAATCATCCAGTGGCCTTTTCAAAATGAAAGTAGGAAGTCTAAGAACGACAACTCATGTAGGTAAAAGATGATAAATAATCAAAGCACCTAGAGTACTGTAAGCATGTTTGATATCATTCTTGCAAACACACTCTAACTGACTCAATAGTGGAGTGAAGTTGAGTAATGGAGTTTTACGACCAAGTAACATTCTTTCACTTATATCTAGGCAGCCAGTTCAGTAATATTTGGGGAAACCAGAGTGCCTGGAGAAAACAACCTATCTTCGGCCAGCCAACCGACAATGACAATTCGATTTTTAAATAAAAATACAGGGCCCTGACAAAAAAATCATCAGTAAAAATAATATACCGGTAATTACTACAGGGTTTTGTCAGGTTACACAGTCCCATTTTCCCTGTCAAAGATTTTTGTACCCATCACCTGCGGCTCAGGGTACATGTGGCCATTTAACCTGCCAAAACCCTGTACAACATTTTTGTCACTCTTCAAAGCAGTATTAGTTTGTTTTGTTTAACTTTGATTTCATATTCTGTATAAATTACATACGTTGTCAACATAGTTTATCTTAACCAGAGTTCCACAATGTGCAAGTTGTTTCCCTTTAATGCTAAGCGTCGTATGCGTTTATGCACCCTGTCAGATTTTTTGCCCTTTATTTTAGAGCAATTCATTAAGGTGGGTGTAGTGCAATGTATATCACAGCTTTGTTATTATTGTATTGTTTGTCTTGTTGCTTTTCTTTCTTGGTGATTATATCAAATGATGTAATCTGTATATTTCTTTAGTCACTGAAAGTGGATAGAAATTCCAATCTTATTCTATTATGTTTTAAAGTGAATTAATATACCGGTACTAATCTGCAATGTTTAAAAGTGGAAAGGATTGGCTACTTACTACATGTGATCGGGCCTCAAGTGGTGACAATGCCTCGTACCGCCAAGGCACAGCAAACTGGAGACAGATCCGAGTTTATCAGTTTGCTTGCAAAAGGTCGGCTTTTTTAACAGGCACTCTGGTTTCCTCCATCATTTTAAAAAAAAAGATGTGACTGCCTCAATATAAGTGAAAAATTCCTGACTAGGGTGTCAAAAACCTACAAGTGATACAGAGCAGATAATATTTCATCTGCTGAACACAAAACTTGTTAAATACTAAACAAACAATACAAGACAATTTTATATCAAATATTTCCTTTTATTAGACTTTTCTTCTTCATTTTTTATGTAAACCAGCACATATCATGCCAATAGAAAGAAAATATATAGGTACACATGTTTTGTATACATAAGATAAAGACTAGACTTTACTACTATCCATCTATAAATAGAACATGGAGCACTAATCACATTAACAAAACGAAGATTGGAGACTGTGGAGTAGGAATGATGGTAAAATGAAGATTTGAAGACCGTGGAGTAGGAATGATGGTAAAATGAAGATTTGAAGACTGTGGAGTAGGATTGATGGTAAAATGAAGATTTGAAGACTGTGGAGTAGGAATGATGGTAAAATAAAGATTTGAAAACTGTGGAGTAGAATTGATGATAAAATGAAGACTGAAGACTGTGAATTTGATAAAATGAAGATTTGAAGACATTGGATTAGATAATGTGGAGATTTGATTAGATGATGTTAACCTGACATACATATTGCATCGTTATGTATTAATTATAAAATCTAAGACCATGATCTAGCTAAATGATTCAAGGTGTAAATGACTAAATAATAATGTAATATTCAAACTGTTTTTTATTAAACCAGATTTAGTTAACAAGATACCAACAAAAATGCAAAAGCAGGCAATGCAAATACCTTGTGATATAGACAGATCCATTTTACAAGGTGGACAAATTAACATATACATTGCAACTCAAGAAATTTTGTGTTCCGTCTTATTATAAGACAAATCAAAAACACATTCCCTTCTTTTCGAGTTCTGTTTCTTTGATAACACCCCCCCCCCCCCCCCCCCAAATGAATAATAATAATTTTGAGAACCTCCCCAACTCTTTATCTCCTTTTATTCATTGACCTTTTTCACTAATTCAATAGTACCTATATGTCAATCGCATGTCCCCAGAACCCCTAATTTAATTACCGGTAACTTATCTCTATGTGTCATACACACCTAAATAGTGTTTGAACTTTCAAAGATAGTAAATGTAATTTAGGCAAGCAGAATGTTTAAGGAGATCAGTCTCTGGTACATTTTGCATTGTATCACCTAGTGCACAGATTCTCCTAATTCTGAATTTTGACAGTTTAAAGAAATGTATTTGTCCACCTTGCACCTGCACTGTAGATTTGTTGGATATTGCCTTACTTACTACTGAGAAAGAAAATTGTTTATTAATTTTAACTGATGAATGGCAAAGTATGCTGTGAGACAAAATGAAGAATGGTTTTACCATACTAACATTTTCTTAGTCATAACAAACAGTGGCAGTACTTCTGATGTGACTGTGGGAGAATATTCAAAAAAGCACCTTTTTTCAATTTTACAAATAATAACTTAAAAAGTACAAATGATTCAACTTCTTTACAATATATATATAAAACATACTTCTTTGGAATAACGTTTTACAAAACAGGATTTTTAATCCAAACTTTCTCCCTTTTAGGGATTTTAAATCCATATTCTATGTTCTAAGATTCCTGTGTTCCATTTCTGGACATTTTTCTCCATAACGATTTTACTTGACAACACAAAGACCAAAATATCAAAGAAACTGATACTGAGCTAAAACAATATATAAAATATTATAAATAAGACAATTCTATGAACCAATATTTTGTCAGAAATCTGAGGAGACAAAAACTGTATTTTTATTTATTTAGAAGTAAGAAGACAATCTAAAATTAAAAAAAAATATATAGAAAACTTTAAAAGTTCAAAGTCAAGGGTAAACAAGCACAATTTTTTGAATTTTCAATTTTAATGTACTTTAGAAATTATCTAGGTTTTCACAGAGTAAAAATTATTAGTAGCTAAGTTTCAAAAATATGTGTATGAAAATATAGCCCTTTTAAAAGTATTTTTAAAAAATCTCAGAAATTAGTAGCCAATGGCAATTTTCGCTACTTAGAATGGAAACACAGAATTACTATTCAGAACTGGTCATATAATAACCAAAACAAAATATAATACATGTAATCCTTAACAAGTACACCTAACTTAACCTTAAACTGAATCTGACAATAAGTTTTTACAACATTTATTATTTTACATTCTTAATAAATGTTATCTCAATAAAAATTAACTTAAAATTTTCATTTCTGTAATAATTAAACTTTTAAAGAAAAGAAACAATATGTATAGGTAAACAACATTGACCTGTCGGCTTGACCTTTTTTTTATAGAAACATTTACATGGAAGGATCCACCTAAAACATGGGTAGTTGTTGTTGTTGAATGTTGCTTAACGTTGTATCCGCAACTAAGTCAGTAAGCTGCAGACAAGCGTACCACTCCCCCAGTCACATTATAATAACACAAGGTGAACCAGGAAAGGCCATAGAACATGGGTAGTGTTAGATTCATAGTTAATAGTATTTCCCATTATCTAGACAATATGAAGACTTGCGATCTCTATACATAAATGTACCATTACATTAAAGGTCAAACGGCAAGGTCAATGTTGTTTGCCTATATCATCATTATCATCATTATTCCCGATAACAACAATAATATTATACAATAATAGTAATTATAGGCAGACACCAATATCATGCACTATAACAATAATAATAGAAAAAATAACAAATCATTCTTTCTATTAACATTTAAAAACAACAAATTTCCACACCATAAAACAAGAAATAATGCAAATTTTAAATAAAAATTTCACAAAAAATCAAGTTACTCCATTTCTCTGTGTGTTTTTACTTTAAAAGCCATAACAAGATTCTAAATTTGATCATCACCAAAGTACAGTAAAATCTCATATAAATAATAAGCAATTAATTAAAAGATAAAAAAAATTCTTATGGGTTCTTTTTATAACTAAATTTTTTGAAAATATTACCATTTATAGTTTATCAAGTAATATGAGCCATGAGAGAGATGACTAACTTTATTTTATATGAATCAATAATTTAAGAGAAAAAAAAATAAATAGAAATTTTAATGAGTTCTTTTTAAAACTCACAAATACTCCTGTGAGTTGATGCTGTCAAGCCCCTCACAGCATTCAATAATTTAAGAGAGAAAAAAAATAAATAGAAATTTTAATGAGTTCTTTTTTAAAACTCACAAATACTCCTGTGAGTTGATGCTGTCAAGCCCCTTACAGCATTCAATAATTTAAGAGAGAAAAAAAATAAATAGAAATTTTAATGAGTTCTTTTTTAAAACTCACAAATACTCCTGTGAGTTGATGCTGTCAAGCCCTTCTCAGTATCCTAGTAAATACAAATGTGAATGTAAACTTAATAAATTTTGAAAATATTTCCATCAGTGGATCAAGAAACACGATAATGAGCAAGATGTCTGTATTGTCGATTTTGGAAGTTAACCTCCATTTATAGAACTTGTCTATGGAATTGATATTTGGTATTCGGATTCAAACAAAGAAAAACATCTCCCTAATGAAACCATTTACAAATAATGAAATCAACCGGTATATTTTAATTTTAAGAAAAACATGAAAATGAGACACATTTACAAACGAAGTGAGTCATGAGTCACGACCATCATCCATTCTTCACACCAAAAAACATTTACAAAATGTATACTTATTCATTTACACAATCAATCAAATGTATGAGATTGTTGACAAAGATGCAATTGAACATGAAATTCAAATGTAATGTAAACAAATATACATGTATATATATATAAAGTTATACGATCTGTTTGTGTTTGAGGTAGACCAATCAGCTGTTTTTATGACTTCTCAAGGCTTTAATAGGCCACAATAAATTAATTGTTAGTAAAATAGATGGGGGAAATAATGAAAAAAAAAAAAAAAAAAACAAATTACCAGCACACTTGCAGAAATCTTGCTAGAAATTGTAGAAATAATAACCTAAGTTATCATAAAATTTGTTTTAAACTTTTTCATCTCAGATCTGTAAAAATCTTATTTTTCCTTTCAAAAAAATCCCTTTTTCCTTTCGAAAAAAACAATTAAGCAATTTTGTCCAATTCGGTTCATAGCTACACCTTATTTAATCAAAATGAAACCATGTGTGGAAGACCAATGTTTAAAATTTAAGAACCAATAATCGGTCACAAGAAGTCTGTATCAAACTGACTCGGTAGTTGTGAATATAAACTTCACAATATACTTCATGATACAGATAAACAATAAGTCAATTTCCTTCCTTTTTGAAAAAAAAAAACTGCAGAAAATACTTACAAAAACTTACATATAAATATAAACACAAAAAATAAAAACAAAATAAGCAGCATACAATACCAGAAGAATAATTTTCAATATTGCACAGAAAATTACAATTTTTTATTGCTTTACAGTTTGCATATTGTTTTTTAAGATCTAAGATGTTAATAGTGTTCTTAACATCTGTTTTTAACGATGACAGAAGTGTGAACCCTCTAGTTACTTTTTCCCAAAGAATAATAAAATTCATACATAAAAAAACATTTCAAAACTAAAGATTACGAGATATTCATGTGAAACATTATAAACCAAAACAAATTGATATTTTTTGGTAAAATAAACACACTGCCCTAAACTATTGTCTGAAGGAGAGGAATTGTTCTGCACTTTAATCAATCAAAAGGCCATAATTCTGTAATAAAAGGGTTGTGGTCCCTGGATGTTGTATGTCGGTCATCCCACATGTTTACTAAGACAATGTGAACAAATGGACAGACAGAGACAAGGCAGTACCTAAAATATACACCCCCCCCCTTTTTCTCATGAAGGGCACCTGTTTACAAAGAAATAGTTATTCTTCATTTTACGTTCATAAAGTTATTCAATCACTGTATCTGAATGAAATACTAATTGGAAATATCTTTGTAGGATTTGTATTGCTGTACATGAAAAAAAAAAAAAAAAAAAAAAAAAACTGTACCAATATTTGGAAGCTCTTATTGATTGATTGAAATAAAAAAATAATAATTCCAGAAAATGAACCAAATTTAATGCAAGATTATTAATATATAAAAAAAATAAGAACAATAATTATAAAAGAAAAATAATAAAGTGAAGGAGAACAAAACAATATTATTACAGATTATTTATGACACAAGGACACACAAACATGTATGGTGACAAGACCATTAGTATGTTTACAATTAAAAAACAAATTCATTAGATGTAGCACCATTGCAATTGAAAAACCAAATTTTTACAAACAATCAGAATTAATTAGAGACACAAGACAACAATTTTAAACATTGCAAATTTTACAAAGAAATCATAATACCAACTTATAAATAACTTGAAATAAAAAATGTAGATAACAGCTACATTGTTAAGCTACATACAATGTAACTTGGGTCTGTAGCTATGCTGTAAAACAGTAAGTAACTATTGATTATTTTCATCATTTCGTATTGTTGTATACAAGGAAACATTTAAGAAGAATATAGTCCTGCTAAAACTTACCTAGTCACAGACTGTTGGACAGGCTGTTGTTTCAAACATTGAATATGGCATTAGCTAGTTTAATTTGAGGTATAAAATATTGTCTTGTAAACAATCATTGATAGAGGTGCAACAATGTCGGTACATAGGTATCTATTTAACTAATAATTGGCTTCTAAGTTTCCATAAAACTAAAAACATTAATAGCCAAATTTCTAAAATTTGTCAATATACCAGTAATCCTTTTTAAAAAATTTTCCCCCAAATTTGAATTTGCAAAAATATGTTACTTTCTGACAGAATTTCTCAAAAATTTGTAACCAATGGTAATTTTGGCTACCAGGAATGGAAAAAATGGCTGCTTTACAGTTGTGAAAAAAAAAACCCAAAGTTTATCTCAAAATCATTTATTATTCTGACAGTTTTATTTTTGATAATAGTTTTGATGTGTACTCTTACTACCTGAATTGTTTGCAAGCAAGGCCAATTTACAAACACCAAACCCTTGCAACTTAAGCCCCTTGTTACCAAATCCAACACAGGATACATGCTAGAAATTGGTGATATTAGGAACTCTAAAAAAGAAAAATACCATGCTATATTTTTAACATTTAAAGCAATATATATATAATACATATTGCGATATGACCTTGAATTCTTGTAAAACATTGCAATACAGTTTTTTTCCTATCTTGTTGCACCCCTATCAAAGACTTGCTTACAACAAAATACTATTTTAATTTTCATATTCAAATACTGCTAACCCCAGATACAGGTAATCTTCAACAAGTAACATTGGTTTCCAATTCTATAATTTTTGTATAAAAAGAAATAAATACATGTACCAATAATTTATTGGAGACAAAAGAGGATATCAGAATGCTTTGATAAAGGGAGATAATAACATGCTTTCCTTTAAAGGGAGATAATAACAAAAAAGTCTGCAATAACAGCATAATGAGGCAATATTCAATAAATAATACAAGTTTATGGCCAAGATTTTCTTTTTTGGCATTTCTCTGTGAAATTTCATTTCACAATATTAAATAATAATATTAATAATAATATAAACTTACTAAAGTACATATATCTATTTGCATTGTTCATAAAACAATTTTATGTTCTCTTTTTTAAAGAAATTCATCACAGATTTTCGAGGTAATAAATCTTGGTCCCGTTTTTTTCTCATAGTCTCTAAACCATATATCATAATCCAAATCTTTCCTTGATCAGGTACATCAGTTTCTTTTTACCTTTGTAAACAAGCTTCATATTTTCAATTAACTGAGCAAACTGGATGTGTCCATCTTGAGCTAACAAAAATGTTTCCCTCGCTTTACTAAGGAAGTCAATAAAATCGCCATAGTGACGCGGGCTTATATGTGTCAATTTTGAATGTGTTGTATTGATATAAGCACATATAGTTGCTTCCATTAACTGCCGTAATGGGGCTTTGTCATATGATAACAATTTCACCCCTCGCCTTTTTCCGTCGGCACTAGCTAGTCCAGGTGCTGATAAAGTACACCGCCGTAGAATGTCTGATAATACCGTTGCACACTGTACATTTTTCACAAGTAATGGAATAATATTGGCGAGCTCATTTTTTCCAAGTGAATGACTTAGTGCACATGCCCAATGAATGTCATTAATTGCAGGGTGAGTGTCTTGATTGTAAGCTAAATGTAGATTTTTCATTGCGAGTAATGCCAGTTTATAAGCACGATTTGGATACCCTCGATGTTCCATGTACCTGGCAATGTTGAACAACTGACCTGAATTCATAATGTGTGTAGCCGCATCAATAACGATTTGATATGCCGTCTCAAATGCAATGGGGTCTTTTTCACACAACGTTAATGCACACAAAGCACAATTCTGTGGGTCTTTATTAGCACATTGTAAAGCCAGATTCCGTGCACAACTTGCAATCTCTTCCTGCTGATGAAAATTCAAATTAAGTTGCAGCATTGTTGAAGGTGACATTATTGTCGTGGCAACCATTCCTGTTGCTTCTATTGGCTGAAACAATGAGTACCATGACTGCATAATAGATATGAGAGCAGGAACCCCAACTTCTGTAGCACAGGTAACCAGCCATCGGACCATTTCTCTTCGCCTCCAGTTCATTGTCATCAAGGTCATCCTCATAACCTGTAATATTACATTAATATTTAATTAAAGCTAACAATTAATTTCAAGTTCATGATCAAAAACCTATCTATTTCAAAATTGAAATGACAGATAAAAGTCAGACGGTGTTAAAACATAAGCATATTGATTTTTTATTTTTTTTTTACACATTATAAGCTCTGACATTATTATTATTTTTTTTTTTTGAGAATTCAGAAGGCTTGTTTGATGCATAGAAGTTCAGGGAAAATTCAATTATTTGAACAGAATATTAGACTTGCGATTCGTGTTTTCAAGGTGTTAACCTATTAGTAACGCCGAAATTTGACTGCACAAATGATACTGATGATTTGTGGTTTTGCTGTATATATAATATATTTTACAACATGCCAACTATACTTGATTTACAGTAACAGGAAAATACAAACCTGAAGCCCAAGTTCAAATGCAGCATTTAGTGCTGACAGGTGCTTGGGGGCATCAGTGGGTGTGGCTATTTTGAACACATCCTGGGCAAGTTTAAATAACTGTGATGAACTATGAACATGTCTCTGTGCTACTTCTAACACTGTCCTAAGTCGCATCATGTCATCTGAAATCATAAACAAAATTATTATTTCATGCAATAATGTTAAATACATTTAGGTAAATAGATAGCAAAATAATTGAGATACATATTTACAAATAACTAATTTTTGAAACATTAAATTTTTTTCATTGTTTCATTGTAACTGGTATTTACATTAGATTTGCAATGTAGCATTATCTTTTTAATCTTACAAATGATAATTAAATGTACAATTTTTCATAAAAATTTTTAAAACTATATTTTATCCATGATAAAGAAGCTACAGTATCTTTGAAAAATTGAAGTTTCCTCTAATTTTTTATACATAATAGAAGAAGGAAATTTGCAACTGAAAAACATGTACTTGACAACGGACAAATCAACCAAGAACATGTACTTGACAACGGACAAATCAACCAAAAACATGTACTTGACAACGGACAAATCAACCAAAAACATGTACTTGACAACAGACAAATCAACCAAAAACATGTACTTGACAACGGACAAATCAACCAAAAACATGTACTTGACAACGGACAAATCAACCAAGAACATGTACTTGACAACGGACAAATCAACCAAGAACATGTACTTGACAACGGACAAATCAACCAAAAACATGTACTTGACAACGGACAAATCAACCAAGAACATGAAATAATACAGCAAGGCGACGAATGTTGTTTGCTACTTTTTTGGATTTGGATTAAGTTTGTTGCCTGCCTCCACAAAAATATCATTTCTGACTATATTTTGCAATACATATTACTCCATACTTCCTGTCTGTTTTAAGAAATTTGTTGGCTACTTGAAAATGTACTGAAAAGGCTGCCCTTATCATCAATACAAGCTGAAAAGGTGATACATAACAGTATGGCTTACCTTTGGCTGCTGCTAACAAGGTGCATGCTAATTCACATTGCTGACTTTCAATATGGCCGAGGATAAACCAGCGTGGAAAACGACTCAACATGACGGATCCTAAGTTATTTAACCCATCATCTAAATCCTCTGTGTTCTCTAGCACCGGAAGTCTAAAACACAAAACAATATTAAATTTTATTTACATTTTTCCATCTGATTTTTCCACACAAAACCATGCCCTAACCCAAAGAATATACAGAATATACATGTAGTTTCTATATCTTTGATTGGTCAGATCTTTTCCGTTATTTTTGTATGAAAGGAACGGATCTCAGTGCATTCTTGTTATTACTGACATTGCACAAAATCATACAATATCTAGAGCAATGTTATTGGGTTTTTTTCATTTTGTTGTGTAAATTGTTGATTTTCTGTTTAAATTTTTGTTAGTTAAAATATAAGAAATTTAAATAATTTTTCTTTTCTTATGGAAAAATAAAAGAAATGGACATCCTGCACATTGCATCTAGCTATAACAAGAAAAATTCATTTCGTTTCTAAAATAATTATATAAATAACAAATCACATACCTCATTGCACGAAGTCCAATTCTATAGGCTAAATCCTGATCGTGAGTTAAAAGACTGTTAAATAAATATTTTGCAAAGGTATGCATGGGGTAACTTTCCGAGTGAATTCCTACACCAAGTCCACTATAACTACCACCTTCCAGTAATAAAATTGATTGTTTTCTTAACACAGCCACTAACGTGGGATCTAGTTCTAATGATTGTAATTTTGATATTAATTTTTCCTCTTGTTTACACGCTTTTTCCTGAGAATATAAACCTGTCGGCATTTGTCTTTGTTGTCCTAAACCTGAAACAGACAATTATACAACAAAATGGTTAATATTGTGCACACAGGGATTATACAAAATTACGTCAAACGGGTTCTTCAGATAAAACTTTTAAACATTTGTTTAAAAAAAAGATAAATATACAATCAAATGCTTAATATTATGTTCATGAGATAAATCTAATTTCTTCAGATAATTTTTTAAATATCGAGTGCTATTTTAGGAAAGAATTATGGAAAATATAATACAGATCTTCAGTGGATTTTAAAGTTTACAAATTAGTGCTCTGATGGGACCCATTTTTTGAGCCAAGATTAACAACTGTGATATTACACATGACAACAAATAAAGTTTCCAATTTAAGTCAAATTCTTAAAACTAGGTAATGAAAAAAGTGAAGCGAAATCATAGTGTTTTTCTAGTCAAGATTTTTTCCCTTATATCGAGGTGATAAGTTCATGGATGGTGGAGGAAACCAGAGTGCCATAAAAACAGCCAACCTTCAGCAAGTGAACTGACAAGTTTTCTCACACAAGGATCTGTTCCAAGTGGGATACAAACTTAGGCAGTGAGAAGGACGACTGATCTAAAAAGATCTCTTTTAGATATAAAAAGAGTATATGGATTTTATTTGTTTGTTTTGTTTTGTTGTTGTTTATTTATTTTTTTTTAATTGTGTTTAATGCCCAAGTCAATATCTTTTTCTCTTGAATATCAATGCATTCATTTCAGGAATGGTGGAGGAAACTGGAGTGCCTGGAGATGTATGGGTTTTACTATATGTACATATAATATATTTAATCACACACACCTATTAAAGCAACTTCTAAAGCTAAAGTAAGAAATGATTCATTCCTATCTCTACATCCAGGTATAGCTACATGGTGGTATCGCGGTGGCAAGCATCCATCTGACGAGAACAGCCGACTACTAAGTGGATCTATATATAGAACAAAAAACAAAGGTATAAATTATAATAATGATGATGATGTCAGATGATAATGATGATATAAAACACTTGTAAATATCCAAACATCCTAATCTTCACTGCAACAAATGTTCTACTTCTTTTTCATTTATATATTTTTTAAAATTTATACAAAGACCACCTGCTTTTAAAGGCCAGTAAAATTTTATCCCAATTACTTTTTCTTTATGGTATTTTAATCTGTGTACATGGGCCACCTGTCAATAAAGTCCACTTTTACTGGTTTTCTTTGATGGCCTTTATAGATGGGTTTGACTGTAAAGTCAAACCTGTGTTACAGTCAAACCTGTGTATAAGGCCACCTCTATATAAGGGCCACCTGCTTATAAAGGCCAGTAAAATTTTATCCCAATTACTCTTTCTTTATGGTATTTTAACCTGTGTACAAGGGCCACCTGTCCATAAAGTCCACTTTTACTGGTTCTCTTGGATGGCCTTTAAAGATGGGTTCGACTGTATAATCAAATACTAATTACCTGTCCTAGGTTCTTCATGTCTAATTGAGGCTTCTATTAATGTATCAAACAACACACTAACTGGATCTAAGGCATGGCCAATCCAACCCTCTACGTTACTAGTTAACGGACTCCGACTTATAAATCCACGGCTCGTACTGGGCATATCTGAAATGTACAAAACAATATGAGAGATTAACCACTTTGACTTATAATCCACGACTTATAATCCGGGTCTTGTCCTGAGCATATCTGAAATGTACAAAATTTATATGAGAGATTAACCACTTTGACTTATAATCCACGACTTGTACTTGGCATATCTGAAATGTATGCAAAAACGTACCAGAAACTTGAGCACCTGCTAATGCAAAGGGTTAAAGGTCAATCTAAGAAAAACATGAGCTACAGAAGTAGACTTTCTAATAGAGATTATGGCATATAAAGATTTTGGATTATTTAAACTAGTCTATTCTGCAAGGACTGAAATTCGACCTTGTTTAGACTATGTGTATGCTGATCCCTTACTCTAGGCTTCCATCCCTTACTCTAGGTTTCCAAATTTAACATTATTACTAGCCAAATTTCCAAAATTTGAAAAAAAAACATAATCCTTTTTAAAATATTTTTCACAAATTCATTAAATAGGTGTTTACTTTTTAAAAGAATTTCTAAGAAATTAGTTGCCAATGGATATTTTAGCTACCAGGAATGAGAACATAGCTTACTGAATTGTCAACGAAGTCACATATGATGCAGGTATAGTTTTTTAAGAGACCAACACACATTACCATTCTAGTGTATGACCTTGAGTTGACCTTTGTATATAGTGTATGACCTTGAATTGACCATTGTATATTTACCTTCATTTTGATGCATGTACATTTCCTGATATTTTCTCTGTTGTCTTTTCAACGTTCTCACAATAGCCACAGCCAATCGTAACGATTCTTGGTGTAACCATGGGAACGAAGTGCATCAACTCTAGCACAAGCAGTAGGTAAATGTTCTGGAAAAAAAGAAAAGTATTTACATTTCAAAATGGTACATATTTTTTAATTACAAAATATGAAACATATGTAGCCGTAAACAGCTAAAATCTTCAAGATTTTTATAATGATCGTCCAAAAGATGAGCAATTATCAATTTTCAAGTTTCATTGACAAAATTTGGGATGAAGTCTATGGAACCAATTCTCCTACCGTATTTATTTCGATAAATTTCATTAGCACTGTTACAGTGTTCATAATACCCATACTGTTTAATCACCTTTTTGTAGCCCCCCCCCCCCCCCCCCAAAAAAAAGTAGATGACATAATGACTGTTTACTCTCTCTTTTGTAGCCCCCATAATAAGACAACATAATGCATTTTCAAATTCAATCAATTATAATTTTTACATCATAAATTCTTTTGATAATAATTCATCTAAATTATACAACAGCAACATGCTAACAAATGAAATCAATTACTTTAAATTTAGGAAAGTATGAATCACAATGAGTTAAAATGAAATTATTTCCTGTTCATTTTCATTACAGAAATTACATTTCACTTGTCTGGATTAAAAAGCACCTGCACAAGAGACAGAAAATCAACAATGTGTTTCCATCATTTCTCTAAGGATTGGTGTGAAATTGTAACAAATTACTGTTAAGATCACAAATATCAAAAAGACTAATTTTTCATTTTTAAAAAAAAAAAAGATTTATAAGGACAAGCTACATATCTCATGTGATTCTAGACAACTACATTATGAAGGAAAATAAAGGTTTTTTTTTTTGGTGTTTTAATATTGGTACGGACATGTATCATGATTGATTTGATTAACCATGGGAATATTATAGTTATCTATCCAGTGTAAAATTGATCATAATAGGTTAAAAACTGTCTGAGGCAATAATAATAATAATAATAATAATCATAATCATAATAAAATAATAGTAATAATATAATCATCATCATAATAATAATAATAACTTAAAACTGAAATGGGAAGCTATTCAAAAGTGTCCCAAAAAGGAACCCCAACAAGGAAAACCCATGTTTTCCCAACCATGCACATGATAAAAACATGAATAGCCAATGACACATCTACTCTACCCAAAGATTGTTCTTGCAAAGTTTCATAAAGATCTGTTATATAGATTTTAAGAAAAGTGCCGAAAGAAATGGAATAAAATATTTGGGTTGGTTGGTTGAATGTTGCATCAGCAATTTTTCAGCTATTCGCAACAAGAACTATTAACTATTTTATCAATCTGTATGGACTAATCTATGAACAAGTTCATGTATGCATGTTAAGTGCAAGTGTGTTGAAATGGTCTGCCTTGTACCAGCGCACACTCAGGGTGACTTTTAAGGTGCTAGCTCACTGAGTCAGTATGCTGCAGACAAGTGTACCACTCCCCCAGTAACATTATACGAACATCGGGTGAACCAGTAAAGGTAGAAAAATTGCAAGGGCATAAATTATTTGGGGGACATAATAATAATAATGATAATAATAATATGTTATTTAACTTTCAACCTACACCCAGTCTATCTGAGTTTGTTTTGAAGGTTAAATGTTAACAGTACCTCTGTAAGATACAGGTATGTTTTCTTCTTATGATAAACACCTGCTACTCAACAGCAATAACTGACAGGTGTTAATTAAAGGTACAATATTCTTAATTTCTGTCATAAACAAACAACCAAAATAGGCCAGAACTACGTGTTTTGAAAATGTTGTGGATATGTAGGGTAATGTAATATAATTGATTTTGTTTTAATATATCACTACTATAAGAGCCACTGTATTGGTGGCAGTGAATTAAACTGATCCACATAAAAAATCCAATAAATTATGTGCATCAATGCTTTAATACAGGTGAGCTATATGGTGACCTTTTTTGACCTGTTTTTTTTTAATTACAAATGTAAGATCCAATTAAAATCTGAGAATGTAATTTTCATCGATATTAATTTGTTTAACAAGCGAGATGCAAATCAAATTTCAACTCAACATAAAAAAAAAATCATCATCAAACTGAACACATTTGAGGTTTATAAAAACAGAAATACATTGAAATTTCTGCAAATGCAGTAAAATCTCTATTCAATGCCAATGTTTGTTCAGTCAAATTTCGGCTTATTAAGAAATTTGGTAAATAAATTGAGAAGACTTTTAAATAAGGACATATAAGGAACAACAACGTTTTGGATTTCAAAATACTGAGATGATAAGTGACCTACCAAAGTTACTGAGGGACATTATAATAAGGTTTTCTGTACTGTGGTGATAAGTGAGGTGACAAAGTTACTGAAGGGTTCTATAAAGAGGTTTTACTGTATTGTGGTCACAAGTGAGGTGACAAAGTTATTGAGGGGCATAAAAAAGAGTTTTTACTATACACCATTGAATAACTTACCTTTCCATAGAGGTAATCCTTGATTGTCAAACAAATCAGAATCATCATTATCGTAATAATTCGGATCTTCTTTCAGTACTAGCTGTAAATGTTTGTTAGACCACATAAGTTTACTGGCCTCCGTCGCACGCTGGAATATTGTCCGTGGCTTATTGGAACTTGAACCTTAAATGTAAATGGTTAGCAATGTTATTTTAATAATCAACAAATAGTAACCATGGTGTCCCTAAGTATTTTTTTAAAACTATATGCACCAGGTAAAGCAATTACAATTAAAAATGATTTCTAAGAAAACATTTTGTCTCGGTACAAAAAATAATAATTTTTTTAAAAGATAAAATTAAGTTTGTGACTATAAGTACATACAGGCATATTACTTGTGCTGAGTTATTTGTTTTGCCTGACTTCGTATTCCATAAGTCTGATTTGGACTATTCTGTACAATAGTATATACTATTCTGTAGTGGAATAATAAGTTTAAAGTGGATTTACTAGACAACTTCAAAATTTGTTTTGGCAATAAAATCACTGCAATTAATTAACATTATACTCTTTGGTCAGTTCTGGTGATTTTAGTGTTACTTACTTGAGCCGGTAAGACTGGACAGAGAAACCTCAGTATTTGGTCTCATATCTGGATCCTCTAATGGACAAACAGTGGACTTTGACCACTGGTCAAGTAATTGTTGCCAGTGTTCTTTATCTGGCTGCGTACAGCTGGGGTTTAGAACCACACATACCCATAATGCACCTAGAAATTTAAATAAAAGATATACATGTAGATAGAGAGAAACACAATAAACAATTTGTTATGTAAAACGATACTTTTACATTTTATCATGTTATGTAAAATGGTACTTTTTAATTTTTTTTACACATTATGTAAAACGATACTTTTTATTTTTCACATGTTATGTAAAACGATACTTTTATTTTTTTACATGTTATGTAAAATGATACTTTTACATTTTTACATGCTCTTGAAATTGAAATCTTAAACTAGATAAAATATAAAGGATAACTTCTAATAGACAGCAAACAGACCAAGATGATGGAATGAAAACTGTTACTGGTACTTGCTTTCTGCTGGTTTATTTTGAACAGCCATTGTTCACTCAGTAAGCACCCAACAAAACACAATATTAAACAATGACATTGACCTTCGTGTCCACACTGTGAGGACATGAAAGTCAATTGTGGTTTGATCATTAAATTACTCTATGTACTTTAATCATCCAAGAATATTCTGCACATAAGTGACCCTTGACTTTTCACCTTGACCTTGATAGAGTTTGAGGGTATCTAAATTAACATATTTACCTAATTCATCCCAGAGTTGTCTGCATTTATCTGTCATTGGCTGACCTTGAGATTTCCACACTAATAGCCGTGGATCTGCCAAAAACTGTTCTGTGATTAAAGTTAACATTCTAGCACCATTTGAATCTCGTGCTCGCAGCATTTCCCGCACCTGTAATCACGAAAAAACACATTTTTAAGAATATTCATGTCTAATATCACACAATTTTCTACCTAGAATGCTAATAATGTATTTTGCTTTGCAAGATATCAGTTATTTATTATAAATAATGTAAAATATAAAACCATCAATCCTGAAATGTTTAAAAGTTCACATGAACTCAAGTTTACGTTTTATCATTTAGATAAACCTACTGAACCTATCAAAATAATGGCACTAAATACATGAAATACTGTAAACGTTGTTATTTTTGCGATTGGAAATTATCACGAATTCATAATGTTGGCATTTTCTTAGGGGATTATTTCCATGATTTTGTCCTTTCTTGTAACACATAAAGCATATAAAAACTGACCAGCTGTAATTTTCAAAATGGGTATTTTTTGCAATTTTTGCGAAGCTAGGATTTCAACTAGGCAAAATAAACTATGTTTACAGTAATCTTAATCACCTTTACCACATAGCAAAACATTAAACATTTCAATACAAAGAACAATCATGCCAATACAAATGACATCAAAATCTGAACTTTTAGGTTTTGAGGAGTTGATTGAAGCAAAGGTGCTTTATACCTTGGTCAAGATTCTAAAACTTATACTGAGACAGTCAGTTTTGGAATAGTGGGATGAATTAAAGTAATGGCATTTTACACCCCAGTCTAGATTCTTTCACTTAATCAGGACAGTTAGCAGTAAGTTTTGGGTAATTTTTTTAATAATGCAAATCAAGGTTTTTCTCACTTATACATGTACATTATAGTAAAGTGATTAGTTCTGAGCTGCAGAAAATTTCTGACCTTCAGCAAGTGAACTGACATACTTGCTCACAATACAGGGTTGTACAAACATCTGGACTCCAAATTTTAGGACTTTTTAGGGTCTTTTCAGGGTCTTATTTGCATATTTTAGGCCTAATCAGAGGGACAAGTGTAGCAAAAAAAATATTGGTAAAGGCAATTAAATTAATAAAACAATTACTTACTTGTCCATAGTAACAACACTTGAAGTGGATAGGGTTGAAATTGGGCGTTCCGAAGGGCCAGGTACCTTTAAATTGCTCATTTTGAGTAACTTAATTATTATTACTTTTTTATTTATATCAGTCTATTTGCAACCACATAATATCAAAATACAGACACCCAACTGGCCAAATTCAATTCGGCTTTTTAGGGCCTTCAGGATAAATTCAAGAGCTTTTTAGAGTCACACTTGTTTTAGGGTCTTTATAGGGCAAATCTCAAAATTTAAGGACTTTTCCAGGCCTGTGCGAACCCTGCAATAGGATCTGTCTTAAAGTCTTAAGAGAAAAGAAAATTAATTTACAAGAATCTTTCTACACAAAGTCTTGTTCACAAAGAAATAATTTTTCAATTACACCTAATAACTACATGGTGCACGGATGATTACAATAGCTAACAATAAGATTAGAAAACCTTGTGTATTTTAACTAAATTTAATAAAACGTACTGGATGATATAATTCTTGGCTTTATATTCAATCCTAGCCTTCAGCTCAAACACAGGAATAAATGAAGCTATTTTCCTTTTATTGTTTTACAAAATCAACAAATATCTCCATGGTAACAACATTTTATCTAATTTCCTCATAAATTAAAACAACCTTGTGTCTTGGCAATAACAAATAGTCGACTCCTAGAAAATCTTGGTTCATCCTTCGTGAGGCGTTTGTTATTTCCAATCCCTGCAAATCAACATGGGGTACAAAAATAATCCCAGTTGATCTAGGTTACCACAAATGTAAAATTATTGGCTGCCAAATTTCCGAAATTAGTAAAAATATAAATATAGTAATTTTTTTTTTTTTTTTTTTACAAATTTGATAAAAAGGTTATTTCTTGAAGGAAATTCTCAAAAATAAGTAGCCAATGGTGTGGAAATGTGGAAACATGGAATGATATGAAGTCCATCCTGTTAACATTTTCAAGAGCCAACAGAAGGTACAAGCACCTGCTCTATGTAGGACTGACATATGAAAGTTAAATAACCAAGGAATGGTTTGATTCAAAATTAAACACCCAACATAAAATGTTTCCATTTGTGGTAGCCAAATTCAGCATTGTCAACTAACATCAGTAAAATTCTTTTAAAAATGTAACCGTTTTCAGCAAATATATTCTCATAATTTTTTTTATATATTTGGCTACAAATAATTTTAAATTAATGGAAACCTAGCAAGCATGTGTACATCACCTGATATTACTTCATTTTTGGAAGATTGTATTTGTAGCTTCAGCCATTATGACTTTGATGTTATTGTAACTACAGCATTCTCTCATGAATGACACCCCTGCCCCAAATATAACTACAGCATTCTCTCATGAATGACACCCCCCCCCCCCTGCCCCAAATATAACTACAGCATTCTCTCATGAATGACCCCCCCCCCCCACCCCAAATATTGCTGAGTTCTTGGATTTGACTTTGTGGCCTTGACCCATGCATCTGGATTTGGTATGTGACACATTTTTCATGTTGGTTTATATCTGTGCCAAGATGATGAAAATACATCCATAAACATGGGAGATATGGAGTGGAAATGCTGGGGTATAATAATTATGATATGGAATCCTGAGGTAAAAATAACTTACCTTGGCAAACATAAAGGTGAGTTGATTAGACATATTGAGGTAACCACCTTGAGACAGGTAAGAACGAACAGTTTCGCATACTTGTTCTTCATCTAGATGCCAACTATTGTCATCATCAACGGAAGCACCAGCAGTTGGGTCCGGAGCACCTGTAATATACAAACATGTACAAAGTCAAAATAGGTATCACTGAAAACACCCTGACATAACATAGATAATTGTTGTTTGTTCTCAGTTCATAATGTACAGAGTTTCAACATCAGCTTAAGCATTCAGGGCTTTGAAATTTTGAATACAACTAAACAAGCCAATGCAACTTTTAATCAACATTGTGATGGCTTGAGAATTTTTTCACTCCTTTTGAATATTCATTTTTATGGAAAAGATTACATGATTGTGTTTCCATTCTATTATTGTGTGTTAATAAGCATATTCTATTCCCTCTCTCTCTCTCTCTCTCTATCAGGATTCCAAATCATTTTTTCACACGCATGGTAATTTCCTCTTCCCCTTTTTAGTGGAGGTTATACACCAATAGGGGTAACAACTCAGTTTTTTTTAGCAAAACAGAAACCACAGCTATTCTACCTATGTGTCAATAATAAATGAAAATTTTGAAGTTGATAACTTGAACCGGTACTTTTTAAAGCATTTTTTACATTCTACAAAGTCATATGTATACATTGTATATTTTATTCATGTACATAGTTAAAAATATATAAACATTTCTATAGTCAAAGGATATGTATTAAACCCTGAGAGAACTCAAATTGATGGTTATACCTTATAACCCATCATGTAAATTTTACATAATGAGGCAGGAGCCTTTTTCTAACTCCCTTGATGAAAAATGCAGGCGACCTTCCAAAAAATCAATGCAGAGATATTCATGTATTTTTATGTAAAGTAGATATACTCATGTATTTTTATAAAATGCAAGGGATATTCTATTTCAGTATTTTTATATTATATGAAGTTTTGTTTCAAATGAAATAAATGCTCCTGGATTTTCATGTTTTTATATAATGTAATAAATATTCCAGTATTTTTGTGAGTGAAAAAAAAACCATTGGATATTTTTTTTTGGTAAGATCTTTTATGTATTTCTAATCTATACATATAAATTATTCAGAACCTAAGCACCGTTCACATATCAGCCATCAAATTAAAGTAATTTACTATAATTTACACAAAATTATCACTGCATGGTTTACTATGTGTAGACAAAGTTTTTTAATATTTCCTCTCTAGCTTATACAGTATTATGTGTCTATAATATAGAATGTAACACAATCTCACAAAGAGTCGATCCACATAGTCTCTCTTTACATGCTGTGCATGTATGTAGTGTTGTATAGGTTTTTTTCCCTTCTATCAAATAAAACACTATTTTATACCACTATACACCATTACCATATCAATACTAATAAAATCAAAACCTCCCCTTCACTCTTAAAATTCTAAAAGTTAAAACATCTTGTACACTAAAGAACAAGATCTGTTGTATAGATTTACTGGGTATGTAAAAAAATTTCCACACTTTTCAATTCAATTTGATTATTCTAAAATTTTAAGAAATGGGTGTTTGGAGTAAGAGGATTTGGTTTTCATATGCCCAGACAAGATTCTGCCATTTTAATCTTGCCAGTTCTGATTTGCTGAGAAAAACAGAGTGCCTGGAAAAACCGCAGACCTTAAGCAAATGGAATGACAATTTTCCCACAACAGAATATGCACCTAGATGTTGAGAGGTGCTTTATACCAATAGCTAACATAGGTCCCTGTTTATTTTTATTTTTTAGTGAGAGAGAATAGGCAGAGTTACTAAATATAGACTGTGCAATTTTTATGACAACTACGGTGATAGTATATAAAATGTTGACATTTGAAATTGGAGGACTCTACTTTGTGTAAAAGTGAGAGAATTCAGTAAATAAGATCCGACTTTGTATTGGTATTCTTCTATTGTAAAAAAATACAAACCCCTATTAATTCAAAATCCCGGCTAGCTTTTCATATAAAGAATGATATGATTCCGAAACATGATAGCTCCTACCGACATATTCATTAAAGATCTTAGTTTCAAAATCAATACTAAAATTAATATCCATAATAAATTATGTTTTTACTGACATAAAATACTGGTAATGAGATAGGTTACTCAACGAGCTATTTGTACAACAATTCTAGTGAAGTCAGCATGGAAAAGATAAGGGTCCATTGGCTTTGATATGTTAATACAAGGCTCAATAGAGCCTAACAATCCTATAACAAACTATATCATATGGGAGGATAAAATAAAGTGAGGTTACTATGGAAATATTCTGATGATGCTACAGTGAAAATTACTGTAACATTAAAAATGGTAAAATTATTGAAAATAAGATCATGATAATGACATGCTTCTGATAAACTGCATTCAATACATATAGCAAAACTCATTTTCCTTCTTTGTTTGATTTTATGTTTCATATCGACAAGCATTGTTGAAAATGCAATTCACAACCATACTGGACTTTCCCTACGGCCTCGGAGAAAGCACATCTCCAGATATTGCACGCCATTGTACATGGAAATCCCACATGAAGTGAAGGGAGAGTTGGCTTTAAGCACCAGTAAGGGCATTCCACATGAAACAGAAAGAAAATATCATTTCTCATCTTTGGCATAATGCTTCAGACAGCTAGCACCATAAACACATTCTTTGGCATACATAAAATTCAAACCATAAACTGAAACCTGACTTTATCAAACAAATATTGCAATAGTCATTATCAATAAATTGTATATGTCCCATCTTTTTTTTTTTTACTTTCATTGACCCATAATGGTATTTTACTTGCAAATCATGAAAAAAGGGGATGTAACTTTAAACAATAGGTATTTTAATCTATCATGTACGGTTATTTCTAGCCTTATTATATCAAATTAGTCTTATCATTTGGACCAAAAAATTAACTTAATGTAAAATGTCAAAATGTAGAAGGAAACCCAATCATGTGATTACTCTTTGTGAAAAAATAGACTATCATTTCTGTAAATATTCCCCCCGTAAGTTGACTGCATTCAAAAAATTAATGTCTCAATAATTATCAAAACATTCTCAATTTCATAATCAAAATTTAAACAGTCATAGTTTTATTCAAATTCAAAATACTTTTCTTTTTTCAAATTTTTATTACTATTTTGACACTCTAATGTCTTTTGACTATGGGTTTTTTTTCATAAATTCCCTTGAAAGCACCTCAAAAATCAGTTCATACCATCTTGATTCAAGTGCATTTTCTGAACAAACATGGTTTTTATACACATTTACAAATGTAATCACAGTGCCCTCATTAAAATCTAGTATTTCTTCTTATACACAACCTCCAAGAAGGTTTAGTATAAATAATTCCCATAAAAAGACTGTTTTTGTTTTATTAAATACAGCAAGGGTATACTTCATAGCTCATACCCACTCTGTGTTGTTTTGAATAAATTAGACAATTTGTACCAATTCAAAGAAAGGCTATCAAATCACTCTATTTAGGGACGATCTTAAATAGCTGTAAGTCTATTTTCATGAACAAAAATATTTTTTGTTAATTTTCCAGTGCAATAGGAATAAAATGCATTAACAGAGATAAACTGGAGATTAACGTTAGTCACAGTCAATTTACAAAAAGTAATTCTTTCAAAATATAAAACCATGAGCTATTTTAAACTATTTTTACAATAAAATAAGTCATGACTAAAATAAAATGAATTTTAAAGAGTTTTAGAGTTATTTTTTTAGCTATTACTATTTTTGTTAAAAACCAATGATAATAAGTACAAGTTATTAACATAGAATTATAATAAAGCTGCAGAATATTAATTTATACTGGTTGAGAAATTAGGACTTTAATAAAAATATCATGTTTACTTGGATACAAGATAAAAGTCATTTATATTTCGGTCTATACAGTATCCAGAGTAAATCTGGAGTAAATCTGGATAAATCTACAGAATTATCACACTGTCAAATTATATCCATTTAAACATAAAGGGGGAGAGAGAAAGAGAAATGAGAGAGGGAAAAGACTACCGGTACCTCTAATCTGAGAGAAGGAGAAAGAAGGGAAGCTAAGATCTTTGAGAGAGAGAGAGAGAGAGAGAGTTAACTTCCTCAAATCTTAATCCAGTACTACCTAACATACAGGTGCATCTTAATCAACAGGTGTTTAGGTTATATGTCAACAGAGAAGGAAACAGCCTCTCAACAACATCTCCCAAAACTTTAACACCTTCTACTCTGCCAAGAATGCGTCTCTTTTAAGTCTTAGAACAGACATAAAAATATTTCTCTCACTCTCAAATGCCCAAGCATATAAAAAACAAAAGTGTATATATTGACCTACTGTTGATTCACAAGTGTATGTACAAAAACTTTTGTTAATTATCAGTCAAAAGATAAATTATACCCCCCTCCCCCCCCCCAAAATTAAAAAATTCAGGTTGCATAAAAAGTTGGTAGCTATGAGCAAATGTCCACTATTATATGTGTGTGTGTGTGTGTGTGTTGTGTGATGAGAGAGAGAGAGATGTGTACACATCTTCCGTGACAATGAGTTGTATCCTGTTGAGACAGAGGATGTATTTCCTACAGCACTTCAGTGCTTTGATACATGGCTGACCTGGATCAATAAGTAATCTAGGTAGTAGGAGAGATTAACTTACCGGTATGTGCCACTTATATATCTAAGTCGGAGCTAAGTACCGCCAATAAGGGGCCGATTAGGGGGATGGGCCGACAAAGGGGATTATTTTAATCTTTTAAACAACAGAACAGTCAAACTCTTGTACAAAGTTAGCATTTCAATAATCAACCCCTTCTTGGGTTTAGACATTTAAAAAGACAAATACCCAAAAGAACAAAACTATATAAAAGAAATTTGTTTTACATTTGAGCTATCTAACTTAGTATAAAGACCGCCAGAGTTATCAAAAGTGAGTCAAAAAGTAAACAATAAATATCACAGATTCCAACATATTTAATACAATCTTTTGTTCATTTCTTATATAAATATTTGAACAGATTTAAAACATTATTATTATGATTACTACCGACCTGGTTATGACAATGTTAAGATTAAGTAAAGACCAGTCATAAAGTGCAACTCTAGGTGCAAATCACTTCAGTTTAAAGCCCGACAGTTACACACTTCAGTGAGATAGTATAAACACCAGTACCACTTGCTCAATATACTAGCAAGATTACCAAAGCGGAGACAGTGAGATAGTATAAACACCAGAGCCACCAGTATCGATACTAGCTCAATATACTGGCAAGATTACTGTTAAATTATCTATAATTATCCAAAATAAATGGAGCTTTTTAACTAAAAACACATAAAATTGTCCTGCTTGTGTATATCTGGTTTCAGATGTACCTATACAGCCCCTACAGGTACAACCAGTCTCTGGTGAGGATCCCACAAACTAGCCCCACTCCACCTGTGTATACCTGGTACAGATGTACCTAAATGGCTTCCACATGTACAACTCGTCTCTGATGAGGATCCCACAAACCAGTCCCAACCCACCTGTGTATACCTGGTACAAACATACCTAAATTGCCCCTACAGGTACAACCAGTCTCTGGTGAGGATCACACAAATTAGCCCCACCCCACCTGTGTATATCTGGTACAGATTTACCTATACTGCCTCCACAGGTACCAATCTCTGGTGAAGATACCACAAACTAGCCCCACCCCACATGTATATACCTGGTACAGATGTACCTAAATGGCCTCAACAGGTACAACTAGTCTCTGGTGATTGCATATACAGTGTACTAATCCATGTTTGTTGAGACTGTCAATAAATTGATAGATATCCTAATAACTTTTATATGCATACAGGTTTTCTGTGAAATTTATCTGCCCAGGTAGACTATATGATATACAATTATTAATTAATACCTTGATAGGACAGGTTTATATATATCATTTTGTTTATATATGCTGCACTAATATTTAAACAAAAACCTATAATCTTAATTTTTAATACAAAATATATACCTGTACATGTCTGGAAAAGTAGATACACGAGGTATATGTCCACTCAACTTTTAAATAAGAAGAATGAAGAAAATTCACAGGGAGAAGTCATATATGGAGAGAAGTGGAGACAGTGTTTTATGCCTCAGTCAAGATTTTTCCACTTATATTAAGGTGGCCAGTTCTGGGATGGTGGGAGAAAATCAGAGTGCCCAGAAAGGAGTATTGACAAAACTCGTAGTCATGATCTTTTGCTTAAATTAAGGTGGTCAGTTCAAGGAATGGTAGAGGAAACCAGAGAAGCTGATTACCAGGAGAAAAACTCAGACCTCTGAACCTAGATACTACACAGAGTTTTATGTTGATGGACCACAGATTTTCAAGACAAAGTTCATTCATTCAGTTGTGTTTTAGAGCTGTTATCATCAGAAGACACATTTTAAGTTAGATATTCAGAATTTTAAGGTTAAATAACATTTAATTACTTTTTTAATCAAGACCTGCTTAGTTTATGTGTATGTAAAATGCTTGCTCTGAAACGAGGACAAAAAATATGGCTGCTATCATTTATCCTTTGAACTGAACCTCTTCTTTGAAATCCTATGAAGTTGATAACTTCACAGGAGAAAAGTTGCTAGTTATTTCTAAGTGGTGTTGGGATCAAACTACAGACTGGGCTATAAAGTTGGTTGTGATATTTCAGATTTCACGCGTCTAATTACGTACATAATACAGATAATAATCTTGCACTAGAACTGTACTTAAGAGCCGTCTATATGTATGTATGTGTATATATATAGGACTCGTAAATTTTTACTTCATGTACCTTTAAACATCAATAAACATCCGAGCCTTAAAAAGCACAACGTCAGTTTGTAAATAGACGGCAGATCTGTATCTAAAATATTAATTAATCTTTAAAAAGTTACACAGTACAGGAAAAATCATTTTTTAAATTCACAAGATGAACTTTTCAAGGACGTTGTACATCTTAATTACAAAGCTTTCTGCTAAATTTAGAAAATTTTAAAAATAATAGCATATTAATTTTTTTGTTGTTTGACCTATTTGAGAACAAGGAAAGAACTGTAAAGTAATAAAGACAAATTAATGACTTGTAGAGAATAGAAATGATGCTTTTTACCTGGTTTTATGTTTTAAAACCAATGATTTACAAGTACAACAAAAAATATGTAGAGCATTACAGTACACTTAAGTCTATACTACAGCTGTGGATTTCATTTTTTAATTTTATTTTAAACACGTCATATATTTTACTTTTTCTCTATTTACTGATAATTTTTTTGAAAAATCTTGAATATGTGTTATTTTAAAAATCTTTTAATGTAAATTTAAACATTTCAATCACAATATAAATATATGGTTTGGCAAATTATAATGATTAGTAACCAAATTTCCAATATTTGTGAAAATATACAGTTTTTAAGCCTTTTTTCACAAATATGCTGACATAGGTTTCTTTTTCAAAGAATTTTTCAGAAATAAGTAGCCAACAGGGATTTTAGCTATCTGAAATGAACATAGCTTAAAAATGTTTATTTATTTTTTTAAAAATCTTGATCACATGTTATTTTTTAAAATATTTAAATGTAAATTAAAGCATTTCAATTATAGTATATATTTTTAAAAAAGTCACTATAATCAGGAACTCGACAGATTTTAACATTTACATTATAATATATATTTCTAAAAAAACAGTCTCTATAATGAGAAATTTGACAGATTTTAACAAACCACCTTATTATCTAGAGACTACTATAGTTTACAAAACCACAGAGAAGCAAACTTTATTTTATTGTGATACCGTATATATAGTTATTACATGTAATATTAATCGTTACCTTCGTCTGGTAAGCATAAAGAAAATAATTTTATATAAAAAAAATTTTTGATAATTTTTATATTTATTAAAATTAATGGTTACCTTCGCCTGGTTGTCTATAACTAATGTCATTCTACTAAGTCATAAGGAAACAGATATAAAGGTTACTGCACTTAAAACGGGCATACTTCACTAAATATCACCCATTATTGCATTGAAATGCTCTTAAATAATGTCTGGTATACATTGGTACAAGTTAAACAAACAGTAGCACAACCATCTTCAACTGTATTGTATTACACCAGGGAAACAATGACTTCATAATACAAAAAAAAAGTGAAAAATGTTTTTAAAGAAAACTTGATATAAATCATAAACTATATTGCCCAAATATTTTAATGAGCAAGAAAATAAATTGATACATGTGTACCTCCACCAACTTGAAAACATTTTATTTGAATACAAAGAAAATGGGGGAATTTTTACGAAAATTCTGGGTGTTTGGAATTGATACCTTAACAAACAAGATAACATTTTTATTCAAATAAAAAGGAAATTTTTTATAATAATTTTTTTGGGGTGTCTCCATACTTTAAATGCCCCTTATCTGTGTAAACCTTGGCTACTCGCATCACTAACCACTCTGATGTAGGATGATTTCAAAAGCTGTTAAAATTTTCATTACCATATTTTTGTATAACTAAATAACTATTTTCCTTTAAAAATCAGGTAATAGTTTCTGGTGTTTTGTTAAACTTAAAGAAAATGTCTCCCCGCATAAAGATCACTTTACAACTTTAAACGGAGGGGTGAAAGTAGTTTTTTCCTGATCTAACATTGGATAAACTATATTCAGTAGCATTGTTTTCAATGTCACTCATTGTAAAACTTTTAACACTACACCGCATATAATTGGTCTACCGCTACATTTAACTCTTAAAACTCCTGGCAAACTGTACTCTACGTGAAACAATTACACGATGTACCACCCACAAAAACTGGGGTAAACGAGAATACTAAGTGCTTAGTGTTAGGTCAAATTAATTTCCGTCTGACATGCAAGGTCACAGAACTTGAATGAAATTACACAGACGTTTAAAAAAAGCTAAAGAACCCATACAATGGAATTTAACTTAATATGTCTGTACGCAACTTTACGCTAATATTATGCATGAGTAACCCGTACTGCACACAAAAACACAATTCCTTAGTCCCCACAATATTCCTATACACTAGAAGTATCGTTGTAATGGTATGCCTTTAAGATTTAAATCTCGGATTTTATGGCTGGTGTGATCTGAAAA
Source organism: Anadara kagoshimensis (assembly GCA_021292105.1). Classification (NCBI taxonomy): domain Eukaryota; kingdom Metazoa; phylum Mollusca; class Bivalvia; order Arcoida; family Arcidae; genus Anadara; species Anadara kagoshimensis. The sequence goes on along the minus strand of CM037860.1, from coordinate 53,041,631 downwards.
TGTTCAACAGTTACAAAAACTCGTGGAAAATGGTCATTAAATTTTATATCATAATTGACGGTTGTCAGATGTTTATGCAGTTTTAACACTCGCACCTTAAATTGCTACCTTTTTTAGTGTCTGACTCAGAACTAACCACTTTTCTTCAATCAAGAAATTATATTTGTGAAGTCAGCATTCATTATTTGGTTTTTCCGTAGGGTGATCTTTATGCATGTGCATCTATATATATTAATGAACTGTGTTATACCTGATAAGAAGAAGACTAGTTTAATAAATGGACACTTTTTGAGTACTTTTCAAAGGAATTGGAACTGTTGTGTTCAGTAACAAAGGCGTGTTTCATTAATTCATACTGGATGACTTTCTGTTCTATTAATATTTGTATAAATCTACTGTAGTCAATTCTTTTATCAGTTAATATACTGGGAATTTATTATTTATATGCATTTTACAAAAATAAACATAAATGCTGGTATTGTCCATATATATTTCCATGTGTTTATTATATTATTATTATTATATTTGTGTGATTTTAATTATTATCATCATTATTTGTGTTTGTTGTATTGTTATTACATGTATCATATTACTTTTGGTTTTTGTGTTTTGGTAGTGCTGTTTTATGCTTCAGTCAAATTCTTTCACTTATACTCTGGCAATCAGTTCTGGGATGGTGGAGGAAACCAGAGTATACCCACATTCAGAAGAAAAGATAGACTCACTTTCTCATACCAACAGATTTGAACCCAAGCAGTGAACGGCAATATGGGATCTCTATAAGCGTGCACATTGGACCACTCTTGATACTATGTCCGCTCTTTATTTGTTATTCACTTTTGAACTTACACACTATAATTCAGGTACAAACAATCAAGTCTGATGAAGTAAATCTTACCTGGAAGTAAGTTGATTTCTGACTTGGCACATAATATTTCATCAGCTATTTTCTGTGCTGTAGGAAGAACATCCGTGTGATGCTCCGAGATTAGATACTGTGCAAACTTTTGTAACTGTTCTCGACTCATCTGCAAAAGTGTTTCTGAAAAAGGAACACAAAAAAATTTTACAAATATATTTCAATTGAAATTGAAATGATGTCAGAATTGTCCATTGCGAATTTTAAACAAGGATAACCAATAGGTTTTTTTTTCCAATCTGATGTTGTTGTTTTCTTTTCAGAAATGCCAGAAGACATGTGTAGCTTATCTCCCTTGAAAATCATTTCATCAATTTAAATTAAACTACTGGTAAAATAATCAGAAACATGTACAACAAAAAACTTAAACATCAGACATTCATGATCATCAGATGGCATGACAAGAGCTTTTTGTACTCAGTCTGTATAAGCATGTTTAAAACAATAGTTCTTTCAGTTGTTTAAAATCAAATTTTAGTAAAATTCTTGTTAATGTGTTTTAATCACAATGAAGTGAAACCACCATTATTTCTTTGTAATTATGTGCCCCAAATGAAAAATAGTGGGGGTGGGACATAGTGTTTATTTCATTTCTTCCATCTACATTTTGTCTGCTACTTTTCTCGAAAATTATTTAACAGATATTTAGGAAACACCACAGGAACAATCTCTGAATGGAGTTTATGTGCCTTTTAAAGTTTTGGCTACCAGTACTCATATTTTGATCATGCACATGTTTGGGGATTTCCCAGATTTGATCATGCACATGGTTGGGGATTTCCTAGATGGAATTTGTTTTATGGACACTTTTGAAATGGCATCCCATTTCAGTTACAACTTGCTACTTCTTGTATCAATATCCTACCTGATATTGGAACCCTGAGTTGGACACTTTCTGCTTTCCTGATACGATATAATGATAAAGCAACAACATGTTGACACCAAAATATATCTTTGTTTCCACAACCACATTTTACAGAAGTTATTTTACATCTGAAAAAAAAACCAAGTAAATTGCATTAAATATAAAGAAAACTTTTGACATTTCATGTACAGTAAAACCTGCTATATGTATAGTGACCATCTGTACATAACGGTAATCTTTTCATTAAGATCATATTTCTTCTTACCGGTATATCTGCCAAAAAATGCAATACTAAGTTTTTCAAATAATATGGACCAATGTTTATTGCAATGAATCCCCTTCCCCCTTTTTTTTAAATTATGGCCAATGTTTTTTCACAAATCTGGGTCATTTATGGACTGAACACTTTTTTACGTAATAAACAATAACAGTATACATGTTTGTCCCCCTCTCTCTTCCTCTCTCTCTCTCTTACAGATATTGCGTATCTAAAGCTCTGCCAGCCTGAGCGTTATTTTGATTAAGTAAAATACAGTTTCCCACCCACCTCATCCCCACTGGGGATGTCAGTCCAGACTTTCTAGTATTGACTATTGTCAGCAATATTAAGATTCTATTAGTCTCGCTATATGGCCTATAAAAATCAGCCAGGGTGAAATGTCAGCTTTCTTTAATATTGATGCTGTTTTAGATAACTGTGATGTTTTATAGACTTTTTACCAAAGTTTGACATCAACATCATATAGTACAAATTTTGTATTTTTCTGTTAAAACCCATCTGATTGGATATTTTAAAAAAAAAAGAAAAAGAAAATAAAGGTGTTAATTTAATTTTTAAGCCATATGACAATTCAATTTTATGGGATGAACCATATACAAGTAGTTGTACTGTAGGTGTGGAATCTAGTTTGTTCAGGAAAAACAAAATGAAAATCTGTCAAAACCAATCTTTGGGTAATCTGAAAACCAGTCTCTGAATCTTGAAATCTGCCTTTACCAAATCTTGCACAAACTAAAAATCCAAATCAAATCTTGAATGCCTTCTCAGAATCTTCAGAAGAGAAAGGGTTTTGTTTAGAATGTTCTGTAGTGTTATCACCCAGAAAGGAACCAGAGGGGAGGTAAATCATAACATAGATGAAATAGAATTATACTCTTGTGTAGATTTGTTTACTCTTATTGGAGTGACCATTTCAGAATGACAGTGGTCAAACCTGATTACCCAGAGAAACCCATCTTTCTTCAGAAATCAAACTGACTAACTTACTCACACTAAAATCTGAGCCTTCTAGAATTTGGACCAAGGGAGGTAATTTATACCACTTTCCCAATTGTCCCCTTTTTAAGACATTTATTTCACTAATTAATCATTTAAACAACTACCGTATTAATGATTTACTAACGAGGGAAACTCATTTCTTAAATGCAAATAGTTCACAGGAAACATCTTAGTAAGAATGAAAACATGTGTAATAAAACTCATTGGTGTAAAAACAATGATAATTTAAATGACATAAATCTTTAACTAACTCATTTTTACAACATATTTATGGCATTTTTGTTTCAGTTTTTGTTTCCTGCATACTGTTATATTTATAAAGAATAAAATTCTTTGTCATTTCTTTCTCCCATAATTTTTTCCACAATAATTATAAATCTTTTGTCTTTTTTCATAATACACTTTTATTAACCCATTGTTATTAACACATGGATATTTTTTCAATGATGTATTGGGGAAAACTGCAATGTATGAGAACACCACAATGGAAATTATACAAAAAACATCTATCATCACTAACTGCAGTAAGACGTCAGTTATGTATATATTTCTTTGTACTTGACAAGATAATATTAAATGACAATAACTCAGTCACTAAGAAAACCAAAGTATGCCATTGATTGTTCTATAGATTTTACAGAATTAATGAGTGTATGCATCTCTCTCCCATTGAGCTTTCCAATACACGTAATTTTTCGATAAATTTCAATCTCTGGCAGCTCCAGCTTGTGTTTCAGTCCACCAGAGTCGCTAAAGGGAAATTACAGGCTTGCGTCGTTAACATACAAAGCTATCCCATAAACCTTCATTATAGATTCTGTACAGAGAAAAGCTTCAAATCCATTTTCTCCCCTATCTGTCATGTCAACCTAGAGTGATCAAATTATACTAGGGACTGAATTCGGATTTTATTCTAAAGCCGATCGTGTTAATGATAATTTTGAAAGCCAAAAATCAATAGAATAGCATAAGATTTATATAATCCTGGGTGTATAATATATGAACTTTATGCATAGTTACATCGGCAGGCAACTTTAAATGACAAGTGTCTCAATAACACTGATCAAAATCCAATGCATCAAGGTGATTAAATACTAATCCGAGTCATACAGTGTTTGATAGCTTCCATACAACCATAAAGTCCAATCAATTCGTAAGACGATTTTTATAAATTGAGGGAATTTTACTGCAATCTTGTTGCTAAGAAAAGAAAATTGTTCAGTTACAAGAAATTCATTTTAATGTTGTTAATTTCAAACAAAATACATTAGGAGTGCATCTCTTGTGGATACAAATTTTAATCTAGGAAACTACAAGAGTTTGATTAAAAGTTTTAAAATTGCCATTAAATTAAAATTTTTGGGCAATATTGAATTTTAACATGGTAGCTACATGGAGTGATACACTTGCCAATAGTTTTACATGAAGACAACATAACTGAAAATTGACGTTCCTGCTGTGAGCCTACACAAGTAATTTTCACTTAATTTGACTTTATAAAAGTAATAAGTCAACTGTAATGATAGACTTCCTTCCAAATCAGTGCTTGGAAAATGTCAGTATAACTATCTATACTAAATAACACACAGCCGCCATAGATTGGTAGTAACAAGTCGAATGTACTGGCAAGGACATTCTAAATCAGCTGCATGGGAAATCACACAGCAGCCATAGATCGGTAGTAACAAGTCAAATGTACTGGCAAGGACATTCCAAATCAGGTGCATGGGAAATCACACAGCAGCCATAGATCGGTAGTAACAAGTCAAATGTACTGGCAAGGACATTCCAAATCAGGTGCATGGGAAATCACACAGCAGTCATAGATCGGTAGTAACAAGTCAAATGTACTGGCAAGGACATTCCAAATCAGGTGCATGGGAAATCACACAGCAGTCATAGATCGGTAGTAACAAGTCAAATGTACTGGAAATGACATTCCAAATCAGTGCATGGATAATGTCAGAATTTTCTATCTAACACTCAAGTCTTAGCTTGTCAAGTGGATTGATGAGAACTTACTGTAACTACCTCTACCACCAAATCATGATCACATGGATTATATCAATACAATGTTTCTCTAACTAACTACAAGGTCAAGTGGACTGATCAGGATGACTTTGTAAACATTATTTCAACTTCAAACCAACATGACAGCACCTATGCAATTGAAACTTTTTTTTCAACTTCAAACTCTGTAGGAATCTTGTTTCCTGTAAAATATGCGGTTTCTTTCTCTCTCTTTTCTATCTGACGGTAACTGGCTCAAGTAGACTGTTCAGGAAGCCTTCATAAACATTATTTCATCTACAAACCAACATGACAGCATCTATGCAATTGAAACATTTATTTCAACTTAAACACCCTGGGAATCTTGTTCTTGTGAAGTTTTTTTTTTCTACTTCACTGTATAATTGTACATGTGGTAAGAGAGTCGGAAAGAGAGGCAGAGCAGTAAGTGTTTACCTGACCCGGTCAAGCTGCTCATGTGTTTTGGGCTGTATATATACTGGTATCTGTACCTTATTAATTAATTTATTAGCAGTATATATAACTTACCTATCAAAACTAATAGATACTTGATATGTTTTATCCACATCAGCAGAATATAAAGGATTTCCTGGCTCTGCCACTGTACCACTTAAATGAAAACCTGAAAATAATTCACAAACTTTTATTATACACATTCAACAGTTATACAACAAAGGTACATACTGTAATAATTTTTTAACTTTTGGTAAGCTTTGCCTGAATCTTTATAAGGTATCCTTTGCTTAAGGTTCTCTGAAAACATTCAAAACAGTTGCCCTTTGCTGATAACAGTTACTGGTTAGCTGACAATATACTTTTCAAAAAAGTTGCCCTTTGGTGGTAACTGTTAGCTGACAATATACTTTTCACAAAAGTGGCTTTTGATAATAGTTATCCAAGGCAACAGTATCTTGTTCAAAACTGTTGCCTATCTGATAGTACACTGTTCAAAGCATGTAACCTTTATAATAGTAACCCAACAGCATACTATTGAAATTGGGTGCCCTTTGTTTGATTAAGGTTGTGTGACAATATACGGTAAAGTGTTATGCAGGAAGGTTGTCCAACAGTACTGTACATGTACTCTACTTTCAACGAAACCAAGTTTTACAATTTTAGAATTTTTCCCTCAGTATACAAAGTGTAAAAGTAAATAATAAAGGTGTTAAAATGTGTAAAATAAAACATTCCATTTTTGGAATTATTTATATACATTGATTTTTGACATTTAGAAAACATTTTACAACATTAACAATCAATCCATCACCACAGCAATGACAGGTTTTCTTATTGAAACATGGAGGTTATCATACAGCTGTGTTCTAATAAGCAATATTACTGAGTTTTTCTGTTTCTCAATTCACATGGATAAGCAGCTTTGGCTTATCATAGGTTTTTGAATTTTTAAACATTCAACTTACAAATCAATGGCTGGCTGTCACACTGTTGCCTTATATAAGCCAGGCTGAATTTAGACTTTATCAGCCACTTGTTCAGGTTTTATTTAAAGATAATATATCCCCCATTTTATACTGAACAAAGAAAACTTTAAGCTCATCAAGCATTTAAAATTTCCCTGCCAAGCAAAGATTAATTTTTCCTTGGTAGTGATTCACCGCTATGGATTCATTGGAAGTTTACATTTTGTATTTAATTAAGCTGTAATCAATGGGATCTATGTACCGTTAGGTACACATACAAGTTATCTTTGTCCCTCTCTAAATCAATATCCAATACCGATCATTTTCACCGATAACACAGATCAATCCTTTCTGTTTTAATACATGTATTTGACAAAATAATAATAATAAAGAAGAATATCTTTCCTAATGGTTTCAAGGAAGACTGAGTAAACTATCATCAATATAAGGAATTTCAAAATTATGACCTCATTCCCCTTCTAACCACCCTGTTTTCAGACTGTATCCGGTACTCTTCAAAAATTTCTGTGGAGTGGTTACCCTTATCCTCAGATTCTCCCTAGTAAAATCCCCAAACATTCATTTCCTATTAATTTTTCTTAATTAACCTAAATATTTCCCAATTCGTTTTCCAGGAGCCCTATTATAATAAATTATGTGGAATCATTACTTTTACTAAGCACTAACACTGTTACTTTATTGTGTCCCAGTATAGGAAAACGAAACCAAACTAGTATAGGAAAACGAAACCAAACTATATGGATTGCTGGACAACTCATATCTGAGTTGACCTGGGTAGAGTTGTCTTGACATGTAATGTATGATATCATACTGTATTCAAAAATACAGTCAGGAAGAAAAAGGGTGAAAAATATTTATTATTATACTTAAAGGCTAAAGTTCCCATTTATAAGAAAGACATGTCAAAAGACTTAATATTCCTTTTCTGAAATATGTGTAACCTTGAATCAATAAGTGTGAATAAATCCTAAAATCTTGATTAAATTGTACTTAAATCTCATTTATTATGCCTTTTCTATCCTTTTCTTTTCTTTTCTTTTCAGTGCATTGAGGACTATAAGCTTTGTATTTAATGCTATACAGTACATTTGTGCACAAAAATAAGAGCACTGAAATCTGGGATAAATTATGTAATGCTATACTTTTAGTATTATTTCCTTTTTAAAGAGTCTTTATGATAAGAAAGTATTCAAAATATGACATTCCTTAGAAAATAATAAGCCAGCATAAAAACTGTGTATAATTTGCTCTGTATGGCAGGACTGACTCAACATTCAAATACAATGGTATGTCCACTTTCCAGGAGTGTCCAGTTTAAACTGCCATTATAAGTTAGCCATCAAAGTGGACACGACTCCTCCAGTTTTTATTTGAACACCAGGGTCTGTCAGATTAATAAAGCTACTTGAGAATCAGTTATTTTATTTAATTCAGGTATTTAACAAGTCCTAAATCTATACAAAAATCCCAGACTGCCTACACATAAATTATCACAATTAATGACTAGCTGATAGAGGAGTAGAGATTAGAAATAAATGAATGACCATTTGACAATCAGTATGATTCTCTTTTATACATTACTGTGCGAGACAAGACTGAACTGGACAATATATACCTGTACAGGTATTCCCAACCCCCACACACATAACAAAACTAAATATAAAATACACATGTATATCTATAAGGTAACCCCCCCCCCCACACACACACACACACAAACACAAAACTAAACTTTGAAATTGTAAACTAATAAAAACATACACACAAGGTAAATTAAAGGTTGTGCATTGAGAGAGAGAGAGTGTGTGTGTGTGTTACATGAACCTTTTTTTTTTTGACGAGTGTTTTACATTGAAGTTTATATACTGGTTTGTCGTGTGGTGGTCTCTCGTTTACATGTGATCTAAATCACCTCACTTTATCATCAAATCTTGAACCTTTGAAAGAAAACATACCCCCCCCTTTTTTTAAGTTTAGTTCAAGCTCCCCATGGTTAGTATGTGTACCAGTATTCACACTGGAACAGAAGCTATCAGTAATACAAAAAATAAACATTTGTAATTTATTTTAATTTTCAAACCACAAACTTCTGTTTTTTTCAGCAGTTCCTGGTCTTAATTATTGTGCTCTTTGAAAGACAATTATACACAAGCATGTCAAGTACATACCAGGAAAGAGAGTTGACATGCATCCAAAAAATAAAATCTTAAATAACATTTAACTGATAATGTCTGGTTATATGGACTTTTAAGTAGGAAATGTTTCAAATTTCTTAGTGCAAGGCAGTACTGTGCTGTAACTTATATACATATGCATATGTTGTAAGGTCATGTCAGGTCATAAAGACTTCAGGACTTAGGTCACAGCTGTACTATAACTGGAATTAAATGACCCCTCAGACTCTGATAAACTGATATCATATTGGTGAACCCACCCCCCATGGAATACCTGACACCAACATCTGATAGTAGCCAGTAGTCTGTATAATTGCCCTAATTATAAGTTAAGCAATGTGTCTAAGTACCAAATATTTTTATGCCCTGTGATGAAGGGGCTATTTCAAACTTATTTCATATGGGTAACATTGACTTTTTTATGATTAACTGATTAAGGGAATATTTCAAACTTTTTTAATGTTGTCTTTTACATTTTGGGGTTTGGTTGATGAAAAAATTGCTTTTAATGCAAGTATATGTAGTGTATGTACACAGGTGTTTCAGTTTTTTTCCTATAAGTCAATTAAGAGGAGTGGAATAATGAAGTTTAATGCCCCAGTCAAGATCCTTTAACTGATATTGAGGCAGTCAGTCTTAAAATGGCGGAGAAAACCAGAGTGCCAGGAAAAAACCCATTGACCTTTGGCAAGTACGGTAAACTGACACACTTTTTTACACTAGAATCTGTCCTGAGTGGAATTAAAACATCTGCAGTGAGAGACACCATGATTTATGTGTCCTTTAGACCTTGCACATAACATAAAGGTACCATATTACATTATCAAGATTTTAGTTTTTTTTTGGCTAGGACTCGATTTCTTCCATAATTGTAAAATGAACCTAATCATTGACCATGTTTGTGAAGAAAAAACTACCGATAGTCATAATAGAAGAAATGACTACATGTCTTGCCAACAGACAGAAGAAATGACTACAATTGTCTTGCCAACAGATCAGAAGAAATGACTTCATGTCTTGCCAACAGATCAGAAGAAATGACTATATGTCTTCCCAACAGAACAGAAGAAATGACTACATGTCTTGCCAACAGATCAGAAGAAATGACTATATGTCTTGCCAACAGAACAGAAGAAATGATACTACATTCTGCCAACAGAACAGAAGAAATGACTACATTTCCTGCAAACAACAGAAGAAATGACTACATGTCCTGCAAAGAACAGAAGAAATGACTACATGTCCTGCAAACACAACAAAAGAAATGACTACATGTCCTGCAAAGAACAGAAGAAATGACTACATGTCCTGCAAACAGAACAGAAGAAATGACTACATGAACAGTTCCAAGTTTTTGTCACCATAAACACTTCAGTGGTAACAATGACAATACCATATCTATTTTGATAGCATGTCATGATTCTGATAAAAATTTGAATTCATCCAACAAGGAGTGTAAAATACACAAGATAAAATTAGTGCTATCTGAACAAACAGCTGATCTGTTCTTGTGTTTAACAGTGGGAGGGAGGGGAGACCATGTTCAGGCCTATTTGTAACAATGACTTCACTTCACGCCAATATCTGATAAAAACAGACAAAAAAGGAAATATATTATCATTTGGATAATACTAGAATTATGTGCAAGTGTCAAATAAAGTCTGCAGAATAGAACATCTATAGATCCATTACTCAACATTGTTGGCGACGACGATGGCATGAAAGTTATAATAACAGCAAGCTTTTGTACCAAATAGAACACTTCAACAGTTCTAAACTCCCAACGGTTGTAGAATATTTGTAAACTCTGTGAATTATACATGAACTAGAAAATGATATTCAATACCTAAACGGCTGCTGTAAACATCATTTTCTGTCTTTGTTATAGTTGCCGTATCTTGTATTAAAATCACCTTGGGCAATTCCAAATTCCAATAAATAATTATTCAATCAATAAGTTTATTATTAGCAGATCAATATCACTTTTATTCTCGTACATTGTTGGGCCATAATTTTCTTGATGATAACGAGTTGCAGGTTTATAGCTGTTACAAGCAAGCAGAGAAGGAACATCAATTTCTCTTTGTCAAAAGGGCTGTATTTTAATAGAAAGAAATTACCAGCATAAATTATGTGTGCAGCAATATATCATCAAGTCATCTATAGTTTTCTTTTTAATGATTTTGAAGAATAATGGCACAAACATGGTTTTATTCATGAAATATCTAGATTTCAACATTTTCAGAATTATCAAAAGCCAAATTTCCTAAATTTGTGAAAATGAAATTCCTTTTAAAGCATTTTTTTTCACAAATTAGTTGCTTTTTGAAAGAATTTTTCAAAAAACTGTAGCCAATGGCAATTTTGGCTTCATACAGTCAGGTAGTGTTCTTTCCAACCAAAAATTTGAATTTTAATCTTTATACAATTTTGCATATTTCATTTAATTACTATACAGTTGTTATAACTTGGCTAAAAATAGAAAAGTCAGGAAAATATAAAAGATCAGACTTCATACAATACATGCCAGGACAAATGTTCATTGTCTGGATAAAAAGTTGGCAAGAATCAGTTGTCTATTTGATCATGCATGATGTTGTGATTTATATTTTGGCTTCTGTAATGGTCAACTGTTGGATATATATATATATATCTTTACTACCGGTATCTAAATCATACATTTACAAGTATAAAGCAATAAAGCTTCAAAAACATAAGGCTGTGAAGATGCCAGGCTACATTGGTATCTCATTGTAAAATAAAAAAAACTGCTGAATAATAGAATAATATAGCTAAAATATATACCAAATTTAAAATATTTTGATTATTTTTCATATACTGGGCATTTCAATATACACAAGACCATTTAAGAGTAGGAACATCCATCACGGAGTTGCTTGCCTTTGTTTGCCTCTGTCTTATTTGTGACATGCTAAACAAGATTGTTAGTTCCCTTGCTCAAGGTTGGTGGGTTTTTTTGGATGGTGGGCACTCTTAAAGAAATTGACTTATTTCCGTCTCTTTATGAGGACAATCAGGCTGTTAATTCAAGAAACTGACTAGGCATGAAATGTCATTCATATTTTTTCTGAGCCCCCTCCAAGAAAATGACCAAAACATGAACCACCATTCCACTCCCATCCAACCCCTCAAGAAATACCATGAATTATTAACTTATTGTACAAGACCTATCAATGTACAAGACCTATCAATGTACAAGACCTATCAATTTCTGTGAACCAACACAAATCGGAGACTGACCTATAATAAAGACATATATATTGTATATATGTATAAATGACATTGATACAATGTAACAAATTTATTTATGCCACATAGTTTGTATATAAGTAGATAAAATTAAACAATATTATACAAAGTATACAAAGTAGATAGACTTACAGAAGTACATACAATGTATACATGTATAAATTCATACAAACTGACAACTATTGTCAGTATTGTGCTGTGCACATAGTGTTTTAATAATTCAATGTATTGAGCACATATTTCAATACACATGACATGAATCTGTGAAAGGAAATACTGGGGTAGTTAAAGCATTTTATGTACAGTGTACAGAGTATAAATACACCAGGTACTGACTGGTAAAAATATTGATAGCAAATCTAATACCAACACTCTACCTAACATATCAGAAAGAAATAGTCAAATATTTTAATATTGAATCAGTCAAGTTTTCAAATTGTTGGTATAAATTTAGAGGCAACAAACACATAATCAATGAATGAGGAATATTTAAGTCAACACACTGTCTAAAATCGATTCAAATTCCAAACATCTTGTTACTTGACAACCATCAAATTATTTTCCAGGTTTTATGCCTATCAAATTATCAACATATTTGTGAAAAAAATTCAAAGGAGCTAGACAATTAATTATTCATACAAAATTTAGCATTTCAAAAATTTATTCGATTTTTTCTATTACCCCTTGATCATCATATACATATTTCAGCATTGTGTTTAATTATTCTAGAAGTTTTGTTGCCATAGTAATAACCATTTATCAGATTCAAAGTAGGATAATGACCACAGTAATTATTCTCTCACAAACTTGATATGTCATTCTAAGTTGCTGTGTCCACCTGTCCACTGCATCATAATTTTAGAATGCCTGATAAATGCATTTTGGTGAAATCAATCAGGGTTTAAACAGGTAAAATGTTCAAAAATACAAAAAAAAAAACCACAAGACACGCCCCTTGTCTATATGAATTAATTTTTTCCTTTAAGACATAAAATGCAGCTTTACCCATGACTCCCAAGATTCTGTGGTGTCAACTACCAAGCAATGATAATCTGTGCACTAAAGCTAGATCTCTAACTAGAATTGTGAAATACTTTTAAAATTAGAACTGGAAAGTGTGTTCTGTGCAACAACATTGCATAATGTCATTATAAGATCCCAAAATCATATCAAACCAGCTTCACTTCATGTCATGGTGTCACTGTTAATGTAATGGTTGCAATAATATAGATCCTTCTAAAAGAGGCATATGACCCATTGTTGAAGCTGAGGGTGCATAATATAGCCCATGATTCAATGATTACATGTATCTAAACTCATCTAGACAACCCAGCTGCACAAACAAATATGTACCAGCAAAATGCTGGTAGTTAAACTTGTGGTGTTTCCTCCAACTCCAAGTAAAGGGGGTATTACATTCTCAGTTACTTCAAATCATCAGAGCAGGGTTAAGCACTGACCTGACAAGCCTTTATGCCATGACAGACTTCAACTGGTAAAGGTCAAAGAATGAGGCAACATATCTTCCAGTACACACATGTTGCTTCTACAATGTAGGAGGCCTTTGGACTTTGGTCCAATGTTTTTGTTACCTGTACACAAGGACAGGCAAATTTTGCAATACAATTTAATCGGGGATCAGTAAAAACAAATATGCATATGTCAATTATCTGATGATTAGAAAAACAATAAAGGTTTTGGATAGATAAGTTGATTTAAGAGTAACGAGTCCAAGTTCATTAAGCCAAAATTAGATTTGTCAAGCTAAGATCACACACTAGAAATCGTCACTGACAATGATAGTGTATTTATAGAGATCAGAAAAAGTCAGTGTTCTACATATGACAGAGTTACAAGATGATATCAGTCATTGCTCTAGATTTATTTCTAAGTGTCTAATGTTTTGAACCTACCTAGGTACCAGTACCTTCATATCATTATGAGCTAACAGAATTTTCATGGTACTGTCCATCTTGAGTAAGTTAACGGTCAACTTATGGTTGGTTAGTTTCATTTTCTTTGCCAAAGATGACATATATGATGTACATGAAAACTGAACAGTTATGAAAACTTAACAGACAATGACTCCAGTTTTAAGCAGCAATCTCACTTTATCTCTCTCTCTCTCTCACACACACACACACACAAGAGAGAGAGAGGCAAGTTAACATCTAAAATTAACCCATCAATTGATAATTTCCTAAATTTAATACAGAGCCTATAATTTACCAGCAGTACAAGTGTGTTAAGTCTGAGGAGAAAATGACCGCTGATTATATCAGAGTAGCCTGACCACACCTGAAGCCCTACATGCATAAAATGATTCATAACCCCTAACCTAAAGTCTCTCAAAACCACCTACAAATGCCACATTTACACATCTTTTATTTCTTCAAGTAGATATGTCTTTCATATTTAAACAGTTCAGTATTTTATGAGAATCAGTTGTAGTCACACACATGACACACAGAAACTGAAAGGTGTTCTCTCTATTCATCTCAACCTTCCTGTCTATTCTTTAGTTAAACACTCTTTTTAAGTTTGACTTGTTAAAATTCTTAGCCTTAAAACTAAATGACAACACCTCTATTTTCCATAACCTGGTCTCCAGTTAAAAATAGCCAAAGGCTAAAGTAAATATGCCTTGGATATATCAAAGATTTTAAAGCTTACCCTTTTCTAAAGTATTTTTGTAAAATTGGCCATCCCCCTTCTTTCTTTTTTCACTTATGTATGAATGGTTTATCTTCATATCAATGTTACACATTTCTGGTTTGTGAACTTGAAAAATAACATTTTTTATTTATATTTAATGTAAAAAGTGTTTTCTCAAAATCCTACATCAGAGATTATAAGGGAGCTGAATTTGATTTAATTTTACTGTCAATAACGTGCAATATTATTTTAGCGACCAGCAAGACGAGCAAGTGGGATAATTATGACCTTACAAGAATACTTCAACCAAATCAATGGATATATATTATATCTGGTACCTGTCCAAAGTCGGGGAGATCTAAAATCAGTAGACGTAATGTGTTAATACTAGTCTAAAGTCTGAGTTGGGGGAAGGGATGTGGTTTTAAAATCGTCGGTAGTTGGCAGAATGTACTGGTATCTGTCCAAAGCCAGTGAATTCTTGAATCTGTAGCAGGGTGTGTTGGTACTTGTCCAAAGCCAGGGAATTCTATAATCTGAGGCGACCAGGGTGTCCTGTCAAAGTGAGGATATCAAAAACCAGTTGGCAAAGTGTACTGGTATCTGTTTAAACTTAAAGTCTCAAGTCAATGGATTGTAAAATCCGTGTGCAGGGACATTGGACGTTCTTTGTAATCAGTAGACGGAGAGTACCTGTACCTGTCCAAAGTTGTGCAGCTAAAATTAGTGGACTCTGACTGAGTATGTTTTATCTTAAGTATGGTTTTACTGATCTTTATCTTTTTGTTTTTTTTTGTTTGGTTCTTTGATTACATGTCATTTCAGTAAAAAATAAACATAATTGAAGTGGAAAAAACTGTGTTTTAAACTTCACAATGGAGGGAAATTGAATTTTACACCACCGACGATCGGCTGGTACAGATGTTGCACTTACTTTATAGGTTTTTATTTCAAAAGGCATAAAACTATGATGAATTTATACTAATTATACAGAGATGATTATACATAAATGACGTGTTGGGAGAGAGTCTAATGTCACATAAAACTTAATAAAAATAATGAGTTAGTGACTTGACTGCCAGGTAGAAATGTCAATGATCAGTCTGTAAGGAGAAGGCAGGCAGGCATAATAATAAAGTTTTAAAGAATTTACTAGAAGGAAATATGACTGAATATAAAGAATCATCATTTCCTAGAGGCAAGAGACATCAATATTAAGAGTGACGAAAGACCATCAAAATCTCTTATCATTAACCCTGTGAATACTAATAAGAAAACGTATAATATCCCATCATCCAATGAGAAATTTTATATACTAGAATACCGCCTGAAGCCGATGTAACTGTAGGGAATGTGAAACAATACATTTATGTCGCCAAAGGATGAATATTTACTGGTTGGATGTGTGGGACAGTTTTACTGTCGCTACTATCCTTGGGCTATCCTTTGGGCTCGTAATAACCATAGAAATAAAGTACAGTTTTTTAAAGTTTTTTTTTGCTGCAGGCTTGCGGTTTCATGTATTAAATCTTTACTAGAAATATGTCACTGTCAAATATGAAATCTAGAATTGTAGATTACATTTCAGTTTGCTATTCTGTCTTAGTTTTAGATTTAACTTTTTTTAGAATCGCTTTAGGGAATTATGCATAATAACACAAATCTGTTAAGAAGATGGATACACTCCTGCCAAAAATGTGATGTGAAAATCCATATATATATATACATACTTTTATATTGTCAAGTACCGGTAATTATAAACTGCAATTTCTGTATTTTACAGAAATGACATTAACATTACCAATGGTCATTCTAGAAGTGGTCGTGTGACCACTGATACCTAATGACCCCATTTTCAGGTCTTTTGTTGGGCAATATTTAACATTAATGAATGCAAAATATATTGGCATAATAGTTTTTAGAGGAAATGACCCCCTCCTGCAAATATCCTAGATTGAATACTTGATGACATGTTATAAAATATTTGAAATTTGAAAAGAAAAACAGCATGAGATACAACTGACAGACAAGAGAAAAAATGAAGAATAAAGACAGGATATAAATAGTGAGAGTAACAAAAAAGAGTAGAATACTGTCATATATCTGAAATGTAGTTACAATGTAGAACAGAGAAAGGTGATAATTGGTAAATCAATAGAGACTAGTGTAGGACTTGATTGTATAATTAAGTTAAATGTAAAACATGGCATTTATCTGACTGCTAACTAAATCTACATTGTTCACATTAAACTTTGTACAACAACTGATAGATACAAATTATCATAATTAACAACAAATGTATACATTGTAATTATGACCCAATAATTAACTATACAATGTATAATTCACATGTCTACATCTGTCTTGATAACCAAGACTTAAAATTCACTCATTGTTTTTATTTACAACTAAATGTTAACAATGCTCGCATTTAAAAGTTTAATACAATGATTGAATTTTTAAAAATTGAATGGTTTTAAGTGCCCAGCCATTCCCTTATTTTGAAATAACTTCACACATTTGTGAACGGTTTAAATTGTTTATACACGAATTATGAAGAGTATAAACGCATACAGGATGTTTGTCAAGGCACAGGAAATAATGTCAAATGAATAAACAAAAATCTTCAAGCCAACTTATGGTGGATAAATGCAGTGACCATAATGAATAACAGATGTAAAAAAAAAATTATAAAATCTCTGAAGGAAAATGTTTTTAATATAATTTACAACATGAATGGTTAGATAAAAATAAATTAGGTCACTGAATATAATATATAGGTCATTAAAAGCTCTACTAGACTACAAAACTTTTTTTTAATAAAAACTTTCTTTTGATAAAAAATTCACTTTCATTAATGTAATATTGTTAATCTTTAATTTCAGAAATATAATATATAAAGTATGTTGACATATATATATAAAATAAAGATTTATACTCCTACATTAATATAATGATGTCTGGGGGGAAATGATTAAATCATGTCTCCAGCATAACTATTTTATGAATGCATGCACAAATGCAATGATATGCCTTCAGGAAAGATCAACCACTATACACAAAAACCTACCAATCCATATTTAAACATTCTATTCTGTTTGCAGTGTGACTGGATTGATTTTTACTCAAGCAAAAATTATCAAAGGCTCAGATATAAATGTTATAATTTAACATGTAAGCTCAAATCCAATATTAGGTTAAATAAAAAAGGGTCTCTTATACTTTATTGAAGACAATATATTTTAACAAAGAATGGGGCAAGATACTTGAATAACTCGGTACAAAGGGGGTGTAAAGCCTTTACAATTTATACCATGTCTAAATACCAACTTAACATTCCCTCGATAAGAAAGCCATTCAGCTCACTGGACTTGCACATTCTTACGATATCAATCTCTTAATCAGGTTATATACAAATTCTTGGCTGGTGATTTTTTTCTGTTGGTTTTATATATCAAATTTATGGAAAGATTTCACAACAATATAATTAAATTATAACTTTTCTAGAAACTAGAGGCCTTTGAGTTTTTGTGTAAATAAACTCGGTGTCGATCTGACTATACTCAAATAGATTAACTTGGGGGGTTTCAAAGAAGACCTATCCTCTGTGTTTTTAGTGTTAGACATAAATATATTCCATGGTAATAAAAATAAGTGAATATGATATTAATACAAACTTGAGATAATTTTCGACACAATCTATTTTCACAATCCCTCCTCTTGTCAAGAGGATAAATAATTTTACGTCAAACCGTACCAAACGACCTACTGATCCACTTGAATGAAAATCAATTCTTCCCGTTTTAAAACTTACCGATTTGTAAAACATTGTCAACAGCACCATTTTCTAAAAGTCGAACGCCTTGATGAAATGGAAGTTTTTGATTTTCTGCTCCATCTTTGCCAGAATTTGTAAAAGATGAGTACATACATATGTCTTTCTCATTCCGAGGGAAAGACCAATATACAATCCTACTTTGAACGGGTTCAGGTATGCGATCAAAACGCTGTTCTACTGTTTGAAATGGAATATTTTCAGCAACTATTTTAGCACAAATATCAAGTAGAGTATCCACTTTACGGAAGTGTCCACTTTTGGAACCCTTAGATCCAGATTTGGATGCATTTTCGGCAGTTCGATTTGAGGAAAATCCAGTACACAACCTCTTCGCTGCTGCCATGAGGAAACATCTGATAAATCAATTGATAGTTTTGCGCATGTCTGTATTCACGGATAGGCGGTATGCGCAAGCGCAATGAGATTATCTTTTTCATATGCCACCTTCGGACCTGTCGTATTCCCTATGGGAAAATCCCATAAAATGAATGAAAGATCAACAAAGGCCCTGTATGTAGCATAAGTAAGTTACAACACTTCAATGGATTTCCGCATTGACGTTGAGATTTTACTGTGTAAACAAGGATTTAAATACCATTTATTTTACAGACTTGGTGAATTTCAGTTTCAGCACTTGAAAAAAGCTTTTATTTTAAATAATATCCGGTTTGATGGGTATTGTTTACACATGACACTGGTCGACTTTCATTCTGATTATTTCCGGTTCCCATTAAAAGCCCCGCCCACTATTGTTGAAAAATACTATTAATTTACTATAATACTATCTAATCTGACAGCATGACGTATATTCAGATATCGCATATGGCGACCATATTAATTTATTTTTTCGATTTTACTTTGTTTAAAAGAGCAAATTACAAACGAAATATTGATTTTAGAACTTACATGGAAAGAAAAAAAAATTATATGAAAATTCGACGTCTACCTGTGAAATACATTGAAACAGAGAACATGGAAAAATATTTGAAATGCAATATCAAGAATATGGATCAATTATTTATTGCATTTAATACTGTTAAATAGTTTTTTTTTTTTTATAAATGATTTATATTTTCAAAATTGTAATTCACATTATTCTGATTCTGTTATTTGAGTCTCTCTCTCTCTCTCTCTCTCTCTCTCTCTCCTTTATCGTCGTTCGCAGCGTATCATAATTTATGTTGAAAATATTGAATTTCGATGAACAAAACCAAATTATGTCTCTGCTAACAAAACACTTCAACTTGAATATTGATCTTGGTTCTGCAACGGAAATGTTTCAATGTTTCATTTCTGAGTGATGACATCTCTATACTTGAAAATATTGTAAAATGAAAATAAATAAATAAATAAATAAATAAATAAATAAATAAATAAATAAATAAATAAATAAATAAAAAGAATATTTTAACCACAGGGACAGATTTATTAAAAATATATCCGTATGTTATATGAAAAAAAGAGTACCATGGCTGGGATTTTTTTTATCTTTCAAGTTTATTCTTCAATTATTATATTTTAAATACGTTTTTTAATTACATATCTTTAATCTAGTCTTAATCTTGTTGGACTGTAATCAGACTGAACGACAAAGGTAAAATGTCATTGATTCAGATGTTTTACACATACGGAAGTTGACGCGTGATAGCGCATATGTTATCGATTATGCAGTTACATTTGATCTTATTTCAAGCTTAGGCATGCATGCATGCATGCTTACCGTCAGCTAACAAAGAATTCAAATACAAACATGCTTTAGCCTTGCCAAGTCTATGCAATAAACAAACAAAAAATGTTTTATTTTCTTTGTTGTGGAGTCGATGAAATTCAGGGTTAAAAAATATGTTTTATTTCCACGTGTTAACTAAAGGTTTATAAAAATCGACAACTCCAATAAGAAGCTCAATATCGAAATAAGTAACAATGTATTATCATAGGCGTAGGAGGGTTTTTAATATTGGGGGGGGGGGGGGGGGGGCCAAACCGAAGCTATGTCTATGTCGTGCCGCAGGTACGACCTCGTGCATATGGCACGAGGCGGGGAGAGTATGAGAGGGGTGCTAAACCCCTCGCATAGGTGGGGGTCCAGGGGGGTCTCCCCCGGAAAAGTTTCCAAACTAAGTCCTGTCTAGACGCATTTTCAATGTATTATGCATCGTTTTGATAGGTTTAAAATACTGTGATATCAAGGCAAGATTATATAAAATAAATTATATAAAATAACCGTATGACACAAGTTTCGTAATCACCCTCTCATTGGAGATGGATATCAGAGGCTGATCCAGAATTTTAGAAAGGGGTCGTATAATGTGCCTGAGAGTCGAAGGCTCGAACCTTCTAGGGGGGGGGTCCGGGGGCATGCTCCCCCGGAAAATTTTGAAAAAGTGGCGCAAAAATCCTGCATTCTGGTGCAATCTGAGCTGAACAATATGTATTTTTAGCGACATAAAGGGGGGGGGGGGTGCGTATTCCCCCTACGCCCCCGCTGAATCCGCCACTGGATATGGGGGTACCCCGGAAAATTTTGACGCCCTTTTACAAGTATAATGATGGAATTGATAATTATTTGGTTACCAGATGGACATTTCCTGTTAAAGCTCTTGTTTTTTTCCCTTTTTTTTAGCATGATACAAAATTTCACACAATATATTGCGGGGGCCTGGCCCCCCTTCTCTGACATTGGGGGGGGGGCCCGGCCCCCGCTGGCCCCCCTGCTCCTACGCCTATGATTATTGCATCGATTTGAAAAACGAAATAAAAATTTACAGTACAGACCTGTCGAAAGTTTAATACTGAACTAGCGAGGAGGAGTTGAACATCGGCTGCCGTGTGGCTTAGATATGGGCAGCTACAGACTGAAAAGCTGTCCAGAGATCGATATACGGCAGCTACCGAGATGTAACTAAGAAGGGGCCAGGAATAGCTGCGGATTCGACACTCATTAGTTAGCTTAGTGTTAAACTTTCGACAGAACTGTACTGTGCATTGTTCCAGCAGTTTAGCCGATAAATTTCAGATAGATTTCTGTAACATATGGAGAGATTAAAAACGCGACGACTGTAGTTTGTTTTTCCAGCAAAATTATTGAAAATGTTTGTTTTTGTATGCATGAGTAGCAATTGATGCATATCGCTGTTTATTCACATAAAATAGTCCAATCGTTAAGAACACATGAGCCATCAAACTCGTAAACGTCACCAGCCGAACTCACCTCATGATGAGCTTATGCACTGTTTGATATGGGTTTTACGCAGAAACTATTTCGCTTATGCTTGTATAGGTAGACTAGACTAGACTAGACTAGACTAGACTAGACTAGACTAGACTAGAATAGAATAGAATAGAATAGAATAGACTAGACTAGACTAGACTAGACTAGACTAGACTAGACTAGAATAGAATAGAATAGAATAGAATAGAATAGAATAGAATAGAATAGAATAGAATAGAATAAATAAAATAAATAAAAAAATAAATAAAAAAATAAAATAAAAAAAAAATAAAATAAAATAAAATAAAATAAAATAAAATAAAATAAAATAAAATATAAATAAATAAATTAAAATAAAATAAAATAAAATAAAATAAAAAATATCACAGGGCAATGGTTTGAAAATAGGATGAAACGAAATGTTATAATTTTTACACATCAGCGAACTAAGCTTGCGCACAAATGGCATAAACCAAAAGCAGGGCCAATTGTTCGAAGCTCGATTGATTTTTGCGAACTTTTTAATATATTGTGAAATTAAGTTGAAAATTTCGAAAATGGATTAAATTTCATCAAAGTCAAGAACATCGTTATAAAAATATTGATTTAACAATGATACTTTGATTTTTGTTGATATTTTGAATTTGTGTTAATCACTGATTAAAGTGATCAAGCTTCCAAAAACTGGGTCCAGATAATTTATTAGTCTAGATTGAAAGATAGCAAAATGGCACAGCATGAAATATCCTATTGGACGAAATATCTACAAATACCGATCCCCTTCAATTAAGCTAAGGTGGCTTATTATTTGGCTAAACCATAGCAGTGGCAATTGTTCTAATGAATGATACAAATGGTATGACACAAAATATCCCATGGCTCGAAATGTCTATTTCTGTTGAGCTTAAATGGTTTAATATAAAGCGTAAAGCAGAAGCAGAGATGAATTATGTCCACTGTAAGGTAACAAAAATGACAAGAGACGAAATGTTCTGTATTTAGACGAATTTGAAGAAGCACATGTCCTATGAAATAATTATACTATTTATGGGGTAACTGGGCCGTGAGAGAATCCATATTGATTAATTATATATAAACACCTCCGATAAAATTGCATTGCAGATGGGGAGATTTTTTAACTATATCATTAAGTTTAAGACCTCCATTCACATGGGAACATTTTTTCGGGTCTGGATTGGGCAAAGAACCATCGCCCTAACACTTTCTTACATAAGCTTTCCTAGCAGTATAAATTGAGAAAAAAAAAACGTTTGCAAGGATTTAGAAAAATTCTAGAAAACATTTTGAAGAAAAATTTCAAGGCCCATAATTTCATAAAAAATCAATGAACCGGAACAAAACTCAAACTTGATCTGTAACTCATGATGGCAGACTCGCATACCAAAATTAGTTCAAGATCTACAGGCGTTTAAAAAGTCCAGAAAACTGTTATTTTGAAGAAATGTTCTTAGTCCAAGGCTTATAACTTCATAAAAAATCAATGAACCGGAACAAAACTCAAACTTGATCTGTAACTCATGATGGCAGACTCGCATACCAAAATTAGTTCAAGATCTACAGGCGTTTAAAAAGTCCAGAAAACTGTTATTTTGAAGAAATTTTCTTAGTCCAAGGCCCATAATTTCATAAAAAAAATCAATGAACCAGAACATCTGTAAAGTCCGGAAAAACTAACTCCTGCCCGCCCGCATCACCATATTAATAGCCGAGTTTAATTTCGTTGCAACTCGGCTAAAAAGAGATATATTGTCATTGCTGATTGCCAAAGGTGATTCTATCGATTTGTGATTTTCACGACGTCAAGTTGATATTCTGTTTGCCGCCTGAGGATTATGTACACGCTACCAAAGTTATTGAAGAAAGTCCTTCCAGCAGAAATTTTCCCAGAATATAAATGTTCGTCAGTTATTTATGCGAACTTATAATGCTGTCTGTGATGGAACCCCTAGGGTTCAGACATGGCGACTAACAGACATTAATAGCTGACTATGTTTTGGTTTATCTACATAATGTATAAGAAAGTTCATATATTGCATGTTAATTGCACTTTAAAATTTTCGAATTCTTGATGATTTTTTTAATACAAAAGGCATATTTATCAAGAAAATATTTCACGTACAAAATTTAGATTCCAAATGTTAAGTAAATTGGTTTTTACATTATTTTGTCTACCTTCTACCAAGGTCATTCGTTACCAGTATGAACGCTGATAGCTTTGTACTGTAAAAGTACAATTAAGATTTAAGAACTTCAATCATCTCAAGACTAGCTGCAATTTGGATTGACGTATCGCAATCTATAGCTGGCGACGTCTCAATGTAAGGGACTGAGGACATTATTAAAACAATTAAATGCTTATTGGAATTTTTCTTCGTTTTAGCCTACCCTTTATATACCAAAGGAATTGGTAATTTTTGTAAATCGACGACAATTTGAAGCTACAATACTGTACAGGCCTATCCAAAGCTCAACACTGAGATAACGAAAAGTCGAGGTTCGGCTGCCAAATGACCGTGACATGGATAACTAATGAAAAAAACCTGTCGAGATAGCACTGCCACTGCGGTAACCCAGTTGGTAGAGTGCTCGCTCCGTAAGTGGAAGGTCGTGGGTTCAATCCCCGGCGGGGTCTGACCCAAGACTTGAAAGTGGGTAGCGACTGTTCTTTCGCACAGGCAAAATTTCTGCACCTTCGCCTATAGCTGGCGACGTCTCGATATAAATGAAATATTCTTGACTGGGACGTTAAACACCATTACTCAACTCAACTCAACTGCCAAGATATACAGTACAGACCTGTCGAAAGTTTAACACTGTGTGGACGAAAAGGAGTCAAACTTGGCTGTTAAGTGAGATACGGATACCTGGTGACCACAAAGATGCTGAGTGATAAAAAGCAGCCGTCGCAAAGATATACATTATGAGGGGGCGAGATGGACTGCCGATTCGTTACTAATTCGTTAGCCTGCGTTAAACTTTCGACAGGTCCTACTGTAGCCACGATGGGTTTCATCATTACGTTAACTTGGTATAAACTTTCGACAGGGGTGTACTTTACATGCCAAATCAACGAATAAGTTTCGAATTTACAACTCATCTCGGCTCTTCGTTAGCTCGACAGCTTTTCGGCACTTTATATTACGACAGCTTGTTCCATATTTCGGCCGCTCGGCAACCGAGTCTCGGATAGCTCAGTGTTAAACTTTCGACATGAGATTTAGAAGATAGATCAGCAGTAGTCGTGCAATATTGCTGATGCGGCTTTGGACAGTAACTCACTCACTCACTCACTCACTGACTGACTCACTTACTGATTCACTCACTCACTCACGCACGCACGCACGCACTCACTCACTAACGCACTCACGCACTCACTCACTCAGTAGTAGTCGTGAATGGACCTTTTTAAAGACCTTGGTATATAGTGCACTTGGCCAAGGACATTTGTACAGTTTATCAAGTACTCATCCATGTGTAGCTCACATTTATGTACATGCAGAAAAAGTCGATTAGAATAAGTTCAATCCACATTTTTCTATGTAAATTTCAATTTTTTGGCCAATTTCATGACTAATTGGAAGTCATCAAAGAGTACCTTCTATATACAGCTGGCGAAGTAACGATATTAGTGACTGCAAACAAACTCGTGCGTTGTTGGTACATTGTGCACAATAGCCATAAACCATTTAAAAGTATTTAATTATATTTAAAAACTAAAAACATTGGTATTCACAAGATATTTATTTTAGAATTTTATTTCAATGCATAAACATTTAGTTTATCTTCAGAACTTTAATTGTATTATGCCATTTTAAAATGTATTCAATGGTATATGACAAAATCACTATGAAAGTTTCGGTTTATTAAAATGATTGCTTTGTAATTGGAAGTTCTCTGTTGGACCAGATCTTGGACAATGAGCCATTTATACCATTTTTCACCCAATACATTCGAAAAATGGTATATGACAAATGGATAGTTGCCAGTCTTTCGCCCAAAAAGAGAGCTACGTGCATTAAGAAATCAAATTTACTAATGCCTCGAAACGAGGCCTTAAATTGATATCATTTGGCACAAACATACAAATAAATAAATAAATAAATAAATGTAAATTTTAATTCGGTGGTCGAGTGATCTTTAAAATGGAAAGTGCGCGCCAACGGGCCACAGCGCCTCTCACGACCTAAGTTCGAATCCATTGAGGAATTTTGTGAGTTCGCTTGCCAAAAAGTCAGTGGTGTTCTCCAGACACCCCGGTTTCCTCAACCATCTATAAAATTGACCACCTCGATATAAGTGGAGACGTAAACATCATTACGCCACTCCTCC
Source organism: Anadara kagoshimensis (assembly GCA_021292105.1). Taxonomy (NCBI): domain Eukaryota; kingdom Metazoa; phylum Mollusca; class Bivalvia; order Arcoida; family Arcidae; genus Anadara; species Anadara kagoshimensis. The sequence continues at coordinate 53,015,597 of CM037860.1, read as the reverse complement.
CCACTCTTATTATTGTGTGTTGATGGCGATATCACAGCAAGTGTTGTTCTTGGTAATCGTTTGTTAGTTAGCAATACCTAATGTCCTTACTACGAATTTCCTTTAGTTATGACCAGATGACACTTCCTGCAGGAAGAACGCCAGTTATTGACCTTCCTAAATGATACTGTCATAGGTTGATTTAAAATGTCATCGTCATGTAATATATCCGTGGACCAATCAACTTAGTTTGCTTGAGGATGTAGATGCACGTGTTGGACTGGTCGGTGTCCAGTAAGTCACAGCTCCATAGAACATAAACATAAATAAGAAGCAGCAAAAACACGAAGGTGGTCATGCAGACTTTTCGTTTAGGGCGAAGGAATTGATCGGGGAAAAAGCTAAACTCGGAGAAAACCAACGTAGTGACAAACTTTATTACACTGGGATCGGACTGAGGCAGTGCCATCTTGACAATCCTAAGCCGGTTTATTACATCACCGAGGCTTCCCAGTTCAGCAATGTGGCCGAAGAACGCACCGTTGGCTAAGGTCAAACAAAGCGAGAACGCACCACAACAAACTGAAGATATAAGAAATAACAAGATAAATGTAGACGCATACTTAATAGATTTATACTGAATTTTACTGGAAAAAATAACTCCAGACTTTGGGCAGGGAGTAGGTATTCGCCCCTATTAAAACAAAGCGCCTCATGAATTGAAAAGAAGCAACACACACACACACACACACACACACACACACACACACACACACACACACACACATGTTGACCATTATCAGCACAACAAAGTTAAAAAAGGTGAAACGAAATTTCAGCTTTTTCCTGTATATAAACGCTATCTTAAATCATATCACCTAAGTTATCCATCATACTAATTAATGGAAACTGTTATTTTTGATGAAATGATGGTTTGCCGAGTGAAATCAGAAACCGTTGTTCCGTCAGCTGTTATACCAAATAAAAAGTAAATGTTTCCGTAATGTTGTATACAATATAAAATATGATACACATATAATCTATTTGTTGAACTTGACATACTATTAAACGCAAGTATCAAATCGAAACCCAGAACGTGGTTCATTTGGGTTTGAGACTCGATGGTCGCGTGGTCTAAAACATCAGCTTACGAATTACACCGCTCAGGGTTGAATTTCACTTGAGTAGATCCAAACATTATAAGACAGAATAACATGAAGGGGTTATGAATGTTGACTACTTAATGCTCATACGTTGTATATGTTAAACTGAACAAAAAAAAAAAAAAAAAAAAAAAAAAACAATGTGCGCACAACCAAACGAAAACATACCGATCTACGTCCAAATCACAATCCCAAAAACGAAGTAAAAATTTGAAAACTGGCAAATTAAGTTTAACAGCGAATTTCTACCAAGGAGGTGATGTTGGGTGCTCCGGAAGGATAAGCACCTCCAGTTTAGCTAGCTACACCCACCATTTTGTGTAATCGAAATTGAGAATGAACAGAACATGTAACTTCTGGGATGTCAAATACAGGATAAATTTGAATACAGGGGGTATCAACTTAACTTAAATTTTGATAGTAAAACAAGAAATACCCAAACAATATCAGCGATAATACCATTTAGTTTGTTATGTTGCAAAAAGGACAGAACTTGAAATTGGTTAAACAAAAAACATTGACCATCTTGTATCTTTTCGTGACTTTACACAGATGGCGTGCATGCATGTATACCACGGTTCTTACGGTAGCAGATAATCATTTGTGGGTGTATTGACAAAATAATTTCAACTATTTCATTTAAAGAATGTTTTTGTATAAATTATTCATGTTAAAAAATTAACAAGTAAACACACAATAAGAAAATAAGTATATTTTCAAATACTCAAATCAGATATTTGTATATAATATCTATGTTCTGATTGTATCAACTTTCTTTGAATTTTAAATCAAAACCAGAACAATCAGATTCATTGAATTCAAAAACAGGACAGTCCCCCATGTCAATATAGCTTGGCAAATCCGAGCCTGAAGGAAGCACAGGTGTGCTTGTAAAATGGTCAATCGATTCACCAAAGGTATGTGGAGTGGTGCGTTATGACAACAATGGGTTTGTAATTATTTGCGCCGACTTTAACTACACAATGCAAATTATTTCAGAAGACATTACCGGAAATTTTCTGTTTTAAAATAAATCGTTTCCATATTCTGCATACATTTAAAATAACCCATGTGGATCTAAATTCGAGCACCCAGACGGAAAAGATGTACACTTAACTGTAATCGCGAACACAGAAACTCATTGTAAAGTATTCGACATAAAATGTACTTTACACGAACGAACACACCCAGCTGTGGTAGGGTATATCGTCTTTCTTACACAAGGTTGTTGTTTTCCGGGTTGTTGAGCAGTAAACAATTTTACATTTATCGGTAAAAAATGCGTCATTTAAGTTTTTTTTTTTTTTTTTTTTTTTTAAAAGAATTGAATGCAATAAATTATACTTTTACTTTCAGGTAAACATACATTAAGGGATAATTCAAACCTTCATATTACATGTAATTGACCAGATACATCGCGTGATGACACTGTTGCAACATAAAAATGATTTTTTTTTTTTTTTTTTTTTTTTTTTTTTTTACAAAAGTGTTATACACAATTTTTATTTTGAGTTAAACGCAAAACGAGCGATGAACTCATATTTTCCCAGTGTATTTTTCTTGTGCAGAATTTTGATTTTTACCAAAAGAAATATTCAAAAATTTGCATATGACAACTGTAAAGTGTCGAATTATGAATGTTTTCTTTCTGTAAAATTTCCAAATTCTACGAGTTAAGTTGAGTAATGGTGTTTAACGCCCCAGTCAAGAATATTTCACTTATATCGAGACGTCGCCAGCTGTAGGCGAAAGTGCAGAAATTTTGCCTGTGCGTTGCGCTGATGGCATTATACAGCAGGGTTAATTAGCGTGCCAAGCCCACCGTGACACGGGACCTCGGTTATTTTAAGTTCCCAACCGAAAGAACCGTGACTTTCATTTCGTAATGCCGAGTGCTTGGCGAAAGAACAGTCACTTCCCACTTTCAAGTCTTGGGTCAGACCCGGCCGGGGTTCGAACCCACAACCTCCCACTTACGGAGCGAGCACTCTACCAACTGAGCTACCGCAGTGGTTCAAAATTCTACGAGAAATGGATTTATGTACGAAATGTCTATAAAGAACGTGACATCAAAAGACCCGACCTCTGCTTATCTTTTCTTTTTCTTTCTTATTTGTTGTGTACTTGCTTGCTTTCGGGTTATTGTCAAATGATAGATTGCCAGCAACAAATCAGTAAACCCATCTGGTATCTAATAGATGTGACACTAAAAGTACCGAAAGTGTTCTAAAGATGTAACCAGCCTACGGCGATATGCAATACTGATAAGTACCAAATGGTAACCGTGTTCTAAAGATGCAACCAGCTTACGACCATACGCAATACTGAAATGTACCAAATGGTAACCGTGTTCTAAAGATGCAACCAGCTTACGGCGATACGTAAAACTGAAAAGTACCAAATGGTAACCGTGTTCTAAAGATGCAACCAGCTTACGGCGATACGTAAAACTGAAAAGTACCAAATGGTAACCGTGTTCTAAAGATGCAACCAGCTTACGGCGATACGTAAAACTGAAAAGTACCAAATGGTAACCGTGTTCTAAAGATGCAACCAGCTTACGGCGATACGTAAAACTGAAAAGTACCAAATGGTAACCGTGTTCTAAAGATGCAACCAGCTTACGGCGATACGTAAAACTGAAAAGTACCAAATGGTAACCGTGTTCTAAAGATGCAACCAGCTTACGGCGATACGTAATACTGAAATGTACCAAATGGTAACCGTGTTCTAAAGATGCAACCAGCTTACGGCGATACGTAATACTGAAAAGTACCAAATGGTTACCATGTTCTAAAGATGCAACCAGCCTACGACAATACGCAATACTGAAAAGTACCAAATGGTAACCATGTTCTAAAGATGCAACCAGCTTACGACAATACGTAAAACTGAAAAGTACCAAATGGTAACCGTGTTCTAAAGATGTAACCAGCCTACGGCGATACGTAATACTGAAATGTACCAAATGGTAACCGTGTTCTAAAGATGTAACCAGCCTACGGCGATACGTAATACTGAAATGTACCAAATGGTAACCGTGTTCTAAAGATGCAACCAGCTTACGGCGATACGTAATACTGAAAAGTACCAAATGGTAACCGTGTTCTAAAGATGCAACCAGCTTACGGCGATACGTAATACTGAAAAGTACCAAATGGTTACCATGTTCTAAAGATGCAACCAGCTTACGACAATACGCAATACTGAAAAGTACCAAATGGTAACCATGTTCTAAAGATGCAACCAGCTTACGACAATACGTAAAACTGAAAAGTACCAAATGGTAACCGTGTTCTAAAGATGTAACCAGCCTACGGCGATACGTAATACTGAAATGTACCAAATGGTAACCGTGTTCTAAAGATGTAACCAGCCTACGGCGATACGTAAAACTGAAAAGTACCAAATGGTTACCATGTTCTAAAGATGCAACCAGCCTACGACAATACGTAATACTGAAAAGTACCAAATGGTAACCGTGTTCTAAAGATGCAACCAGCCTACGGCGATAAGTAAAACTGAAAAGTACCAAATGGTTACCATGTTCTAAAGATGCAACCAGCCTACGACAATACGTAAAACTGAAAAGTACCAAATGGTTACCATGTTCTAAAGATGCAACCAGCCTACGGCGATACGTAAAACTGAAAAGTACCAAATGGTTACCATGTTCTAAAAATGCAACCAGCCTACGACAATACGTAAAACTGAAAAGTACCAAATGGTTACCATGTTCTAAAGATGCAACCAGCCTACGGCGATACGTAAAACTGAAAAGTACCAAATGGTTACCATGTTCTAAAGATGCAACCAGCCTACGGCGATACGTAATACTGAAAAGTACCAAAATGGTTACCATGTTCTAAAGATACAATCAGCCTACGGCGATACGTAATACTGAAAAGTACCAAATGGTTAACATGTTCTAAAGATACAACAACCTACGGCGATATGTAATACTGAAAAGTACTCAATGGTTATCATGTTCTAAAGATACAACAACCTACGGCGATACGTAATACTAAAAAGTACCAAAATGGTTACCATGTTCTAAAGATACAACCAGCCTACGGCGGTACATAATACTGAAAAGTACCAAATGGTTACCATGTTCTAAAGATATAAGTAGCCTACGGCGATACGTAATACTAAAAAGTACCAAAATGGTTACCATGTTCTAAAGATACAACCAGCCTACGGCGATACGTAATACTGAAAAGTACCAAATGGTTACCATGTTCTAAAGATACAACAACCTACGGCGATACGTAATACTGAAAAGTACTAAATGGTTACCATGTTCTAAAGATACAACAACTTACGGCGATACGTAATACTAAAAAGTACCAAAATGGTTACCATGTTCTAAAGATACAACCAGCCTACGGCGATACATAATACTGAAAAGTACCAAATGGTTAACATGTTCTAAAGATGCAACCAGCCTACGGCGATACATAATACTAAAAAGTACCAAAATGGTTACCATGTTCTAAAGATACAACCAGCCTACGGCGATACGTAATACTGAAAAGTACCAAATGGTTACCATGTTCTAAAGATACAACAACTTACGGCGATACGTAATACTGAAAAGTACCAAATGGTAACCGTGTTCTAAAGATGCAACCAGCCTACGGCGATATGTAATACTGAAAAGTACCAAATGGTTACCATGTTCTAAAGATGCAACCAGTCTACGGCGATACGTAATTCTGAAAAGTACCAAATGGTTACCATGTTCTAAAGATGCAACCAGCCTACGGCGATACGTAATACTGAAAAGTACCAAATGGTTACCATGTTCTAAAGATACAACCAGTCTACGGCGATACGTAATACTGAAAAGTACCAAATGGTTACCATGTTCTAAAGATGCAACCAGTCTACGGCGATACGTAATACTGAAAAGTACCAAATGGTTACCATGTTCTAAAGATGCAACCAGCCTACGACAATACGCAATACTGAAAAGTACCAAATGGTAACCATGTTCTAAAGATGCAACCAGCTTACGACAATACGTAATACTGAAAAGTACCAAATGGTAACCGTGTTCTAAAGATGTAACCAGCCTACGGCGATACGTAATACTGAAATGTACCAAATGGTAACCGTGTTCTAAAGATGTAACCAGCCTACGGCGATACGTAAAACTGAAAAGTACCAAATGGTTACCATGTTCTAAAGATGCAACCAGCCTACGACAATACGTAATACTGAAAAGTACCAAATGGTTACCATGTTCTAAAGATGTAACCAGCTTACGGCGATACGTAAAACTGAAAAGTACCAAATGGTAACCGTGTTCTAAAGATGCAACCAGCCTACGGCGATACGTAAAACTGAAAAGTACCAAATGGTTACCATGTTCTAAAGATGCAACCAGCCTACGACAATACGTAAAACTGAAAAGTACCAAATGGTTACCATGTTCTAAAGATGCAACCAGCCTACGGCGATACGTAATACTGAAAAGTACCAAAATGGTTACCATGTTCTAAAGATACAATCAGCCTACGGCGATACGTAATACTGAAAAGTACCAAATGGTTAACATGTTCTAAAGATACAACAACCTACGGCGATACGTAATACTGAAAAGTACTAAATGGTTATCATGTTCTAAAGATACAACAACCTACGGCGATACGTAATACTAAAAAGTACCAAAATGGTTACCATGTTCTAAAGATACAACCAGCCTACGGCGATACATAATACTGAAAAGTACCAAATGGTTACCATGTTCTAAAGATGTAAGTAGCCTACGGCGATACGTAATACTAAAAAGTACCAAAATGGTTACCATGTTCTAAAGATACAACCAGCCTACGGCGATACGTAATACTGAAAAGTACCAAATGGTTACCATGTTCTAAAGATACAACAACCTACGGCGATACGTAATACTGAAAAGTACTAAATGGTTACCATGTTCTAAAGATACAACAACTTACGGCGATACGTAATACTAAAAAGTACCAAAATGGTTACCATGTTCTAAAGATGCAACCAGCCTACGGCGATACATAATACTGAATAGTACCAAATGGTTACCATGTTCTAAAGATGTAAGTAGCCTACGGCGATACATAATACTAAAAAGTACCAAAATGGTTACCATGTTCTAAAGATACAACAACCTACGGCGATACGTAATACTGAAAAGTACCAAATGGTAACCGTGTTCTAAAGATGCAACCAGCCTACGGCGATACGTAATACTGAAAAGTACCAAATGGTTACCATGTTCTAAAGATGCAACCAGTCTACGGCGATACGTAATTCTGAAAAGTACCAAATGGTTACCATGTTCTAAAGATGCAACCAGCCTACGGCGATACGTAATACTGAAAAGTACCAAATGGTTACCATGTTCTAAAGATACAACCAGTCTACGGCGATACGTAATACTGAAAAGTACCAAATGGTTACCATGTTCTAAAGATGCAACCAGTCTACGGCGATACGTAATACTGAAAAGTACCAAATGGTTACCATGTTCTAAAGATGTAACCAGCCTATGGCGATACGTAATACTGAAAAGTACCAAATGGTAACCATGTTCTAAAGATGTAACCAGCCTACAGCGATACGTAATACAGAAAAGTACCAAATGGTAACCGTGTTCTAAAGATGCAACCAGCCTACGGCGATACGTAATACTGAAAAGTACCAAATGGTAACCATGTTCTAAAGATGCAACCAGCCTACGGCGATACGTAATACTGCAAAGTACCAAATGGTTACCATGTTCTAAAGATGCAACCAGCCTACGGCGATACGTAATACTGCAAAGTACCAAATGGTTACCATGTTCTAAAGATGCAACCAGTCTACGACGATACGTAATATTGAAAAGTACCAAATGGTAACCATGATCTAAAGATGTAACCAGCCTACGGCGATACGTAATACTGAAAAGTACCAAATGGTTACCATGTTCTAAAGATGCAACCAGCCTACAGCGGTAGTAGCCAAAATGGTATCCTTTTTCTAAAGATACGACCAGCAGTACCATGCACAGAATACCTAAAAACTTAATCTCCGCTTTGGAAATTTTACCTGAGCAACATATTTCCAGTTTTACAATGGAATCTTAAATCGAACCAATGACAAATAAAGTCAATTCATTGACACACTAAAAATCTTTGTGTAAACACGTTGAACTTGTGCTGGTAGAGCTCAAACAGATCTAAAGGTTTGATAAATCGAACACGCTCTAGGATGGCTTTTATGCAGCTGTGACCTAGTTAGCTTAACGACTTCAAAGCAAACATATAAAGACATTTCTGCAGTAATGCTGCAATTTATTGCACTCGATTTTATTCCTAAATTATCTTTTTGTTCATTGTCTTGATAATACAGCTTCAGAATCACACAATTCCCGCCATATCGGTCGATCGTCTGCATGCTTTCGTGGTGATTATTAACATGACAAACATATTATTACAGCGATTATTTTATTTTTTTCGTTTTGAAACAAATAAATCGAAATTCCGTATTGACAAGCCCTCATGCATGTTCAGAATAATTTCTTAAGAACGGCAGCACACTGGTGTCATCAGTAGAAAGAATAATACTAGTAATACTACTAATACAAGTGGTAGCGACATGAACAATCACACAGATTGCCGGAGATGTGGTCTGTCAGCCAATTAAATGTGCACACAGGTTGTTTTACTAGGTGCTGTGTCCTGATGTGGCAAAGACGAAGTAAGGCAGATGAGAGGCCAGGCGCCAATGAAAGGAACCCACAAAAGACCCGGAAAAGGAGTCACCCCTGCAATTGACAAAATGGAACCATGGGAGTAGTATATTTACATTTGTGATGTTTTAATGTATCAAACTTTGTTTAAGACCAGATGGCAGTTATAAGAGTATAAATGCCATTGCTAATCTGACGTCACTCATCTCTTTTTGCGGCTATGCGCGTGACGTCATGGATTGGCTGTTCCAGCGATTGGAAATACGTCGTACACGACAGTGTTTTAAAGTTTTTTATGGTTAAAATACCAAACTAAGATTTTCAAAAAATGGGAAATGTAAATATAACCATTAAACTGTCTAGAAATGGCGTTTATAGTGCTGTAACTGCCATTGCCGTGCAAAGCAAACTAATCATAATGCGCTAGTGCGCGTTATTCAGTTTGCTTTGCACGGCAATGGCAGTTATAGCACTATAAACGCCATTTCTAGACAGTTCAATGGTTCAATATACACCGTTGTCCAGAGCCAAGAGGATGCCGACGTCAAGAATTTTGAATTTGGAAAAAAGTGGCGGGGGTATTTGATGACAAGAACAACCACCAATTACGTCATTTCGTGTAAATATATATGTAGTTTCAAATCAAATACAGACATACCAATCCATTTCCAAATCACAATCCTAAAGCTAAGCTAAAATTTTTAAAACTGGCATATTAACAAATATGTAAATGATGAGGCTAGGTGTTCCGGAAGGGTAAGCACTTCCTGTTTAGCTAGCTTCACACATGCCAGGTGTGAAATCAAATTTAAGAATGAAAGAACACGGAACTCTGGGGCGTCAAATACATCCAGGATAATTTTAGATACAGAGACACCATGCTTCTTTACGATATTGTGATCACTAGCAATAGAAGTAAACTTTTTTATGAGCATTGGCTTCAGTGCAATATCCTCGAGTCAATTTATTTGTAAGCAGCTTGCTTCGTTGTATAAAGTTTCCGTTGTGGGAACAACCTTTATCATAGTTGAATTTATTGTGAATGAAATGCAAAAGCAGAGGGGGCACAAGTTTACAATAGTAAAATTGAAGCCATTGCGTTTGTTTTATAACAAATTGGGATCACTATTCTTATCTACGTGACAATAGTCAAATTAATCACAAACACGCATGAAAAATAAACACGAAAATGGTTAAACTTTATTTATATTTTAAGACTATCAACATCGAGCATGATGACAATGATAAATGAAGTGTAGTGGTTCAGTATTTTTGTACTTTGATACTACCTGATGTACGTTGCATAGAGCAATTTAGCTTGAAACAGATCGATTGATTGAACGGAGTTTTACGTCCCAGTCAAGAATATTTTACTTTTATCAAGACGTCACCAGCTATAGGTGAAGTAACAGATAGTTTGAATTTAGCAATGCGCTCAAGCCAATGTGCAGGTAGGGGTCTTTTAACATGGGATGCCTACCGTGACATGGGACATCGGTTTTAAGGTCTCTTCCGATGGACCCTTGAAATAGATTGGAATAACTGAAACCATTGTATATAATCTTGATACCAAGTCACCAAAAATGCATTACATTTTTTTTAGAAATACAAGACTCATTTAAAACACAGCGACTACTGTCCGGTTTTGAGTTATGAATTCCAGACATTATGACAAAATATTAAATGGCGTAAGGTTCATGAAGGGTTTGGTGTTCAATTATTTATATAATATGTAATCAATTGGATGTCACCTATTGTCAATAGAGGGAGCTTACTGCTAAATCATTGGTACGGAAGGAGGTTGTCCGACTAATCAGCCCACTAAACCCCAATTTTAATTTTTGACTTGTTGGGGTTTGTGCTGTCAGACTACAAACCCCCAACAAGTCAAAAATTAAAATGGTGGTTTAGTGAGCTGATTAGTTGGACTGAAAAGGAGGACTACCATTAATTCCTAACTGTTTTTATTAAATTTTTCTGTTCCCATCATGGATCTCCGCTTTAAACTATCTTTCTCATGATTCAAGTTTTTGCATAAATGGGTTTCTTTGGCTGGCTAAGTAAAATATTTCATTTATATCAGGACTCAGCAGCTATAGATGAAGTGGTAGGCCTGTTTACCTTTGCCTGTTTGCAGTAAGCTCACGGCAATGTATAGTGGGGGTTCTTTTGTCTGCCACAACATTTTTCAGGTCTCATCAAAAGACATGTGACAAATCTGGGGTTTAAATATAAAAGTAAGTACTGATAAAGATTATTTGTTGTTTTTTTTTAAAACTGGGGACTGGTCTTCATTTGTCAAACCCATCCCATCATGTTGTTTGCGAGTTGAAAATTAACAGAGGATGGGAATAAACAAAAACATAGCTCATAAGTACGACAATAAAAGCTCTGGAAAATATATGTGAGCCAATACTAATATATTGTACTAGTATGTACAACATGCTGAGGTGACAACGGTAGCTCTCCATGCTTTTGTGGCCCAGTGGTCTAAAACATGCAATTAAAGTCACATTGCATCTCACTGCCTAGGTTTGAATCCTACAAGGGACATATCCTTGTGTAAGAAAATTTATCAGTTCACTTTCAGAAGGTGTGGTTTTTCTCTCAAAACAATCCTGTTTCCTCTACCATCCTAAAACTGACCATCTAGATATGTGAGCAGCCAATGCAGTTTCCTCTACCATACCATAACTAACCACCTAGATATAAGATATAAAGAATCTTGACTGGGTCATAAAACTCCATTTCTCCACTTTGCTCTCTATCTTTTAACTTTGTACTTGAAGGATGTTGTTTTAAACTTAATTGACATTTAACTTCCTATCACTGACAATCATATATATATATATATATAAAGGTGTGTATTACAAAAATTCCCCATCCCTGATTGATGTCCAATCCTGAACATAAAAGAAAAGACAAAATGCCAAGCCAATCTATTGCCCCAGAAATATCCTTAAAGTCACAGAGATATTAACGGGAAGCTCTAAAGTTGCTAATTGGGCAGCTGCAAGCCATAAACTTGCTAAGTGAGCCAATAGAAACTGTTAAGTTGATAAGTGACCATGCTGAAAATAGCAACTGCCAAACAATTCATAAACAACATGTCAAACATAAATTCAAAAAGAACCTCCTGGTAACTAATGCAAGAAGCTGAAGATGTGGCATTAAACTTTCTTGTCTCTATATGACAAAGATCTTTAATACTGGATAAACTTTACAGTCCAATACAAACATACTGGTCCATGTCCAAATCACAACCCCAAAATCAACCACATGCCCAAGTCACAATCCCAAGTCAACCACAAACATACCAGTTTATGTCCAAACTACAATCCCAAGTCAACCACAAACATACCAGTTTATGTCCAAACTACAATCCCAAGTCAACCACAAACATACCAGTTTATGTCCAAACTACAATCCCAAGTCAACCACAAACATACCAGTCTATGTCCAAACTACAATCCCAAGTCAACCATAAACATACCAGTCTATGTCCAAACTACAATCCCAAGTCAACCACAAACATACCAGTCTATGTCCAAACTACAACCCCAAGTCAACCACAAACATACCAGTTTATGTCCAAACTACAATCCCAAGTCAACCACAAACATACCAGTCTATGTCCAAACTACAATCCCAAGTCAACCACAGACATACCAGTCTATGTCCAAACTACAATCCCAAGTCAACCACATACATACCAGTCTATGTCCAAACTACAATCCCAAGTCAACCACAGACATACCAGTCTATGTCCAAACTACAATTCCAAGTCAACCACATACATACCAGTCTATGTCCAAACTACAATCCCAAGTCAACCACATACATACCAGTCTATGTCCAAACTACAATCCCAAGTCAACCACATACATACCAGTCTATGTCCAAACTACAATCCCAAGTCAACCACAAACATACCAGTCTATGTCCAAACTACAATCCCAAGTCAACCACATACATACCAGTCTATGTCCAAACTACAATCCCAAGTCAACCACAAACATACCAGTCTATGTCCAAACTACAATCCCAAGTCAACCACAAACATACCAGTTTATGTCCAAACTACAACCCCAAGTCAACCACAAACATACCGGTTTATGTCCAAACTACAATCCCAAGTCAACCACAAACATACCAGTCTATGTCCAAACTACAATCCCAAGTCAACCACAAACATACCAGTTTATGTCCAAACTACAACCCCAAGTCAACCACAAACATACCGGTTTATGTCCAAACTACAATCCCAAGTCAACCACAAACATACCAGTCTATGTCCAAACTACAATCCCAAGTCAACCACAAACATACCAGTTTATGTCCAAACTACAATCCCAAGTCAACCACAAACATACCAGTTTATGTCCAAACTACAATCCCAAGTCAACCACAAACATACCAGTTTATGTCCAAACTACAACCCCAAGTCAACCACAAACATACCAGTCTATGTCCAAACTACAATCCCAAGTCAACCACAAACATACCAGTCTATGTCCAAACTACAATCCCAAGTCAACCACAAACATACCAGTTTATGTCCAAACTACAATCCCAAGTCAACCACAAACATACCAGTTTATGTCCAAACTACAACCCCAAGTCAACCACAAACATACCAGTCTATGTCCAAACTACAACCCCAAGTCAACCACAAACATACCAGTTTATGTCCAAACTACAATCCCAAGTCAACCACATACATACCAGTCTATGTCCAAACTACAATCCCAAGTCAACCACAGACATACCAGTCTATGTCCAAACTACAATCCCAAGTCAACCACAAACATACCAGTCTATGTCCAAACTACAATCCCAAGTCAACCACAGACATACCAGTCTATGTCCAAACTACAATCCCAAGTCAACCATAAACATACCAGTCTATGTCCAAACTACAATCCCAAGTCAACCACAAACATACCAGTCTATGTCCAAACTACAATCCCAAGTCAACCACAAACATACCAGTCTATGTCCAAACTACAATCCCAAGTCAACCACAGACATACCAGTCTATGTCCAAACTACAATCCCAAGTCAACCATAAACATACCAGTCTATGTCCAAACTACAATCCCAAGTCAACCACAAACATACCAGTCTATGTCCAAACTACAATCCCAAGTCAACCACAGACATACCAGTCTATGTCCAAACTACAATCCCAAGTCAACCACAGACATACCAGTCTATGTCCAAACTACAATCCCAAGTCAACCACATACATACCAGTCTATGTCCAAACTACAATCCTAAGTCAACCACAGACATACCAGTCAATGTCCAAAATACAATCCCAAGTCAACCACAAACATACCAGTCTATGTCCAAACTACAATCCCAAGTCAACCACAGACATACCAGTCAATGTCCAAACTACAATCCCAAGTCAACCACAAACATACCAGTCTATGTCCAAACTACAATCCCAAGTCAACCACTAACATACCAGTCTATGTCCAAACTACAATCCCAAGTCAACCACAAACATACCAGTCTATGTCCAAACTACAATCCCAAGTCAACCACAGACATACCAGTCTATGTCCAAACTACAATCCCAAGTCAACCACATACATACCAGTCTATGTCCAAACTACAATCCCAAGTCAACCACATACATACCAGTCTATGTCCAAACTACAATCCCAAGTCAACCACAGACATACCAGTCTATGTCCAAACTACAATCCCAAGTCAACCACAAACATACCAGTCTATGTCCAAACTACAATCCCAAGTCAACCACAAACATACCAGTCTGTGTCCAAACTACAATCCCAAGTCAACCACAAACATACCAGTCTATGTCCAATCTACAATCCCAAGTCAACCACAAACATACCAGTCTATGTCCAAACTACAATCCCAAGTCAACCACAGACATACCAGTCTATGTCCAAACTACAATCCCAAGTCAACCACAAACATACCAGTCTATGTCCAAACTACAATCCCAAGTCAACCACAAACATACCAGTCTATGTCCAAACTACAATCCCAAGTCAACCACAAACATACCAGTCTATGTCCAAACTACAATCCCAAGTCAACCACAAACATACCAGTCTGTGTCCAAACTACAATCCCAAGTCAACCACAAACATACCAGTCTGTGTCCAAACTACAATCCCAAGTCAACCACAAACATACCAGTCTATGTCCAAACTACAATCCCAAGTCAACCACAGACATACCAGTCTATGTCCAAACTACAATCCCAAGTCAACCACAGACATACCAGTCTATGTCCAAACTACAATCCCAAGTCAACCACAGACATACCAGTCTATGTCCAAACTACAATCCCAAGTCAACCACAAACATACCAGTCTATGTCCAAACTACAATCCCAAGTCAACCACAAACATACCACTCTATGTCCAAACTACAATTCCAAGTCAACCACAAACATACCAGTTTATGTCCAAACTACAATTCCAAGTCAACCACAAACATACCAGTCTATGTCCAAATCAGGATCCCAAAAGCAAAGTAAAACTGTCAAATTAAATATAAACATATGGACTTCCACAAGGGCATTGAGGCCGGGTGCTCCAGAAGTAAATCGTGTCTACTCCCAGCACAAGTAAAATTAAAATTGAGAATTCAAAGAACATGGAGATGTCAACAATCATTTACATGTATAGGTAAACAACAATGACCTGGCCACTTGACCTTTCATTAGGAATACTTATAATGATGGTCCATCCAATATATGGGTAGTGTTAAGATTAGCAGTTAATACATCAACAATGCATGTTTTTTTTTGTGATGAATTAAATACCTGCATACCTTATACTTAAATGTACTTGTTCATAATAAATATTTAAATTGAAGTTCAAGTGGACAGGTCAATGTTGTTTGTTTATAGAGATGCAATGATATGTCTAAACTGTTCAAATGAGTGTACCAGTAACAATTTGGTCCTTCATGCAACTGTTTAAAATCAGATATAATTGTGGTTTGGGCATGAATTCACATGTTTGTTTTGAAATAATATACTGTAAAGGGGATTAATTTCGTTGGGTGAAAATTTCGCAATATCTGAAATCTGGCATTTCGTGTGGGCGTTATTTTCGTGACCAATATAAGTGGGCATATATCCTATATATTATGATATATTAACCTGTATGGTAGATATTTTCGTGTGGGTTAAATTTTCGCGGTAATTTCTTTATTGCGAAATAAGCTAAAAATTTACCCATGTGAAAATTTCCCCTTTACAGTAAATGGGTCATAAGCAGTTATCAATTCCTATAAAGGCATTGTATTCTGATCAAAATCATGTAAATCACACAA
Organism: Anadara kagoshimensis; assembly: GCA_021292105.1. Lineage (NCBI taxonomy): Eukaryota > Metazoa > Mollusca > Bivalvia > Arcoida > Arcidae > Anadara > Anadara kagoshimensis. Next base: position 52,999,415 of record CM037860.1, on the reverse strand, counting down.
AACTTTCATTTTTACTATTTTTATTATAATGATATGATGATCATATGATGTATGATGAACACAAATTTTAATTTTAAATCAGTACATTTAACCAATTACATACAAGGCTGTCAGGATCAACAGACATACATTACCATATTCTTTAAACCGGGAAATTTAAGTGGCAGTTTTGATTTAAGTTTTTTCAGTTTTACTTTTCTGCAAATTTAAACTGTTCTTAGGTAAGAATAAGTGCCCCTGTGTGCACACAAAAAGTTGTTGCGCTAAGATTAAATGACATTTATTTCTTCTGTAAAGTAAAATCGCTAAAATAAGAACATGTACTTGAAAATGCTAATATAAAGCAGTACAAATTATCCAAATTAATAAAAATATTAAAACTTTGTCTACATCTGTCTGTTGAAAAAAAAAATTTTAATGATTCATTAACACTGTCATATCTATATCCAGTATTCAATCTAGCAGAGGACCTTGTTGCACTTGCCACAAAAAACAAGATCTTGATGTATTGATCATGGCGCAGTTACAGTACAGACCTGTCGAAAGTTTAATACTTAGCTAATGAAAAGGATCCGAAGCTTGACAGCCTAGTGACTCAGATATGGATAGCTAGTGACCAAAAAGCTGCCAAGAGAGAGATTACAACTGCTGTGGATATATAGGTAATGAAACGGCTGAAATGAGCTAACGATTTGGCACTAATTCGTTGGCTAAGCGTTAAATTTTCGACAGATCTGTACTGTATGTGTTGACAATGATTTTGGAAGAATGGCTCTTATTTTTGAAGGTCTGGACCAGGATGACCCAAAAAAGCTTTGGATCCAAATTGAAAACTTGCAATTGAAACTTGCAATGAGAATGATTTCTTTCTTATAATAATTGCTGTCAAAAAAAAACATTGTAAACAAGTATTGGAATCAAAATATTATATACACAATGATCATATACAGTGAAGGATCCATCTTAACTTGCAAATACTGTATAAGAAGAAACGTTAGGGGGGGGGGGGGGGGGGAGAGAAATATAAGCAATTTTTGCGGTGGCTTTCATACCGTGAATATATCTTCCAGGCGAAATTTCCTTCCTCCCTCGGTACACTTTCCCTAGTCAGAACCGTGAAAATTTCTTACCGCAAAATAGTTAAGAAGATCAAAACCGGGAAAGTTTCCAGCCGCTAATGTTTCATCTTATACAGTAATAAATTCATTCAGCAGGAACCATTCAGTGTTCATTCTAGGATTTTTCAGAGGGGAGCATTTTCCTCTAAAACACCATAACATCACTATTTTTGCATTTATGTAATGTAAAATATGGCCCACTAACAAAGGGATCATTTGGTAAAATAAAAGATCAATGGCCCCACCATGGCTACCTTCTAGAATAAACACTGTGGCCATGACTCATGAACATTAAATTTTGAAATATCTATTTCTTTAAACATTTCAAAACGTTCCTTGCACAACTTCAATGGTAAAATTGCAAAAATGTTACTATAGTAATATACAATGCACCATCTGACATGCACTTTGACCTCCTCTCAATTTGAACTTGCTGCTTTCACTAATCCTTCAATGGTTTTCCGTTAGTTCCATTTACAGGCTTAAGGTCACAATAAGTACAAAGTACATTTCCTGGAATCCATGTCCGATATTCTAAGTATCACAAAGTTCACATTTTCACATTATACCTTATTTATTCAGTCACTCTGAAGTTTGTTATAGTAATTTTAACATGTATAATTACAAGTGTTATACTACCAGTCTATAGCTCACATATCTTCCTGCTGTCTCAGAATTTCTGATGATTTTTACAACCTAAAAATACACAAGAACGAAATATAAAATTACTTTTTGATTACCCGTATTTATTGCCACAAGATATATATTCAATTTAAGGCTATAACCCCTTCATACTGAATTAATTCTGTTATCCACGAATCCTGAATAAAACAAAGTTCAGAGGAAAAGCACATGTACCAATATATCAAAAAGAAATAGCACAAATCTTGTGTCCCAGCCATAAGAACAAGGCAGCATGCTTTTACATCTAGTTCACCATAACAAGCGACCCATGCTCAAAATCTGACATTATGTTCTGAAATTGCTGGGTTAGTGGCAATGTCCATAATTTTCTCATTATTGTGAAGCTGGCTTAATCTTGGCTGTGTTGTAACTAAATATGTGAAAGGTGTTGAGATATTAAAATGTTTTACAACTCCAGGTCACAAATTGGAAGAGATTTTTGCAGTGATGCTATATATTAAGTTATTACATAGCAATATATGCTTCCCATAGTAATTAAATGATAAATCCCAAGGTTTTAGCGTGCAATAGTTATCGATATTTGCATGCTAACTTTGATCCAGTCCGAGGTTTCCTGAATCAATTTTTCATACTGCACGCTTTGTCACATGACGCTGTTGTTTATGACGTCATATGATTGTTGTCGATGTCATCGCGGTGTTTTTGTCATATTGCACTAGTTCTTATATCCATTTACAAGAACTAGTGTAATATTTATGAATTGTACATCAAAATGGTATTTTAGATGAAATACTTGATGGAAGTAAACAGAATTTATTTTGCTATATAATAAAAGGGTTATTGAACTGATATAGTGAAATATTGTCCCTTGTTGACTCGAAATTTGCACTCGCATGCTCGTGCAAATGTCGAGTCAACTCGGGACAATATTTCACAATATCAATTCAATAACCCTATAGTACAAGGTTCTGTGTCTTTTGGTAAATGGTAAGAAGAGGCTTAAACGTTATGCTATTTCAGGTGATCATTATAAACTCCATAGAACTTATGTGTTTGTGCTATATATACTGAAGTTTCAAGCTTCTAGGACTATCTGTTCATCACAAGATGTTTATAATTGTCAATACTTCATATAGCTACCATCTACTTGGTTTCCGACATTTTAAAGTTATTAGTAGCCAATTTTTTTTATTTGTGAACATATAGCCCTATAAAATGTATAAGTATTTTTTAACAACTTTGCTAAAATATATGTTACTTTAAGAATTTCTCATAAACTAGTAGCAAATGGGGTTTTTTGCTACCAGGAAAGAAAACAGATCTTTTTCCTCAAAATTAACATAAATGAGAGATACTACATACAGATAACAATATATAAAATATAAATACTTCAGTTCCATTGTTATCAAATTTGAATATAACTGAATTAATTGCATTTCGTGTTGTATAAAATTGGTATTCATTATTCTGAGGCAATTTTAAAATGGAAGATTTTGATCTATGCTATAACTTTCTCAAATGACACAAAATGATAAGATTTACAGCATCGAGGCATAAAAAACACAGAAATTAACATTAGACTGCAGAAATAAAGATAACAAAGTCAAAACCAAGACTTCATAAAACCACGGCTCTGTGTGACTGAATGACGGGATAAATTATCATTTTGACATCACAATCAATAGACAATGTAAAATTGGAATAAATTGATCATTTATTACCATGGCAACAACATGAAATGATATAATGTTCAAATATTTCAGATATAAGATCAGGATATATTTTAGCTTCCAGAAATAAAGAGAGAACAATTGTCAGACAATATCAGCGTTTACCTGACTTTACATGGTATAATTATCACATGGGATTTAATTTAACGTTTTTTTTTAACTAAATGCGGGTTATTTTACACTAACTAAGCATGATGGGTAATTAACTTCTTTAAGAATTTACAATGACCACTATGACAATTTGAACAATTCAAAAAACGTTTATATCATCTCTTTTCATTCCATCAAGAAGACATTTTTTTCATCCTTTTATTGATAATGCCGAGAGTATTGAGTATTCTCGCATGATTTAAACGAATGGGGCCATTGATCCACCTGTGCAAGCTATAATTAGGTCGTAAAAACCTGGAATAATAACATAGCATTTTCTTGCTTCAGTTTCCCCATTGTAAAGTGCATATGTTAGGTTTTTACATACTAAAGATTTCTTATCAAGGGCAGATAATTTGATATTTATCAATATAAATGGCTAATTTACATGAGAATGGACGGATTGTCAATACCCTTGGTGTAATGTTCATTATGCTGAGTGTCTTTGATGGTAATGATCAATGCTTTATTCAGAAGTTTTACTGATCAATATAATGATATATGATCACCATCATCATTATCACATCTCCACGACAGTATCACATTTACAACAGAACACAGTCAGCCAGCCATCCACTACATGAATCATGTGTCAACTATTCCTATTGACTCTTTAAATGTTTACTTAAGTTTATCATTTATTTAGAAATTCATTCTTTATTCAGTTTTTGTAAAAATTATTTACTTTCCAGACTTTTTTTAATTTTTAATTACTTGATTTTTTTAAAATGATTCATATGTACTCTATAAATATCGATAAATTTCATCAAATTTCTGATAATCATAAATAAATCATTTAGATCTCAATTTATTCTTTTTTTCTCTTTATAAAACTGTCTGAACATAACAAGTCCACAAATATATGGTCCAATTTATCTGTTTTTTAACAGAATTAAAATTTCAATTTCAAATCTATTTTAATAATAAAATTTTGCATGATGTATACTCCAAATGTTTATCTCAAATAGACAAAAATACAAGATGTAAAATTATTATGCAGGGCTCAAAGTTGCGACTTAATTAGGTGCCATGGCAACCAAATTTTACTCATAAGTCACCAATTTGCGACTGTGTTTTCAGAGAGCTCAAAATTCTTGTTCATGGCAGATTTTGTTTTTCTTTTTGTGTTTTACATGTTGACAAAGTGTTTACAGCACGCCTCGGCTAGCCTCCATACTTATAGAGCGAATCTTTTTTTATGTATATATACAAAACATCAAAAGTGTGTCGAATAGAACAGTAATTATGGCTGGGAAGTGACTGTCAATGTGTATTGATAGTTTTTTCAAGGCAAGTACGTGTGATGCTCCCAAAAAGCAGACGATATATGTCCATTGTCTGATGACTGATTGATAATAAATGTTTGATATAACACAGTATACAATGTGTGTTTAGATTATTTTTAGGATAAAATCACATTTATTTTATTGCTGGAGCCTAAAAATCTCAATTGGCGCCTAATATTTTTATATAAGGAGCCAGGCTGGCTCCTAGAATCAAAAAGTCACTTTGAGCCCTGTTATGTGCATTTAACAAAATACAGTAAAACCTGCTATAGCTGTCACTTCTATATAAAGATCACCTGTATATTATGACCAGTCTTTTCAATCATTAATGCTTTGGTCCCATTTTCATAATCATGCCTTAACTAAGATTATCCTTCACTTAAATTTGGCAAATTTTAGAAATGGCTTTCAGAACTACCAATATACATTTTGAAAAAACCCAAAAAACCAAAACTAAATCAATACAGATGTTATGCCAGTAAACTGAAAATAATTTTCGAAATGACACCTTTTAAAAACTCCTGAATATCAGGTGAACAATTAATAAAATAATTAGAATTACTTAATTTTGGCAAATTTTAGAAATCGCTTCCAGAATTACCAGTATGCATTTTTTTTAAAAAAACCCCTAAACACAGATGTTATGCCTGTAAACTGAAAGCGATCTTCAAAATAACACCTTTTAAACATTCCTGAATATCAGATGAACAATTAATATAATAATTAGAATTACAAATTTGCCAGATTTATGTTAAGAAATGATTGTGAATCTGGGACCACCAGTTTCTAAGATCTTTAACAATGTTTTTATACAAGTGAGATATTCCGGCTGGGGAGTTGAATTATCCCAGCTCTATCAGTTAGTTCTATGGGGTTGGTCTTGAGACCAGATCAAAGACTGGTGTTATGATATTAATGGCCTATGGAAACCAGCATGACTGAATATTAAATTTTACACCATATGAAACTGAAAAATGACTCTAAATGACTTTACGACATTCCTATGTAAAAAAGATGGTAAAACAAACATCTTGATAAATGAGTTTGAAATTTGAACAGTAAATCATAATACCTGACCTTTGACCTCCATTCGGAGATGAAGACTTGAATTTTTACGAGAAGTTGTTAATTCACTGTAATATATTGTATATTTTTATGTCACACCGCCTTATTATATGTCTCTTCATGGTTAATAATTAGACCACATCATAAAAAATGTCCATAATAAAAAAAATAATTTTTGTTATAAATGTAATTTATTTAAATGACTTTGTTACAGTTTTTGTATATTAAGTACACCCAGGCCATTACAACTTCATTTTTTTTACGAAGGACATTTTTATGCCTCTATTTTAAAAAAAAAAACCAAAAATTCTCTTTAATATCAATATTGTGTCCTGTTACAGTTTAAGCTTTAAGATCAAAAAGTAAATTCAGTGAATTAGGATTTCTCTGCCAGCAGGTTCTTTTTTGTGATTTGCTCTTATGTTCAAAGGGTAATAACTCCCAGGAAAATGAGCAAACTAACTTGGGTTAATGATATGCACATCTCCTTTCTGTTTTGATGCTATTATAGTGCTTCATAAGTTCAGAGAATTTGTGTAGACAAGAATCGGACAGATGGAAGGCCGGATGGACTAACACTCAAATTTAATATCCCGCTCTTTCTTTGAAAGGTGGGGGATTAAAACAAGCATACTGATACATATCCAAATCAATCATGGTCATCATTTCAGGGAGGGTGGAGGAAATTGAAGAGCACAAAAAGTCACTAACCTTTGGCAAGTAAACTGACAACGGTTCAAGGATGGTGGAGGAAATTGAAGTGAACAGGGAGAGATACTAACCTTTGGGAAATAAATTTACAACAGTTGAGGAATGGTAAAGGAAATTGAATTGCGTGGAGAACGCCACTAACCTTTGGCAAGTAAACTGACAATGGTTCAGGGATAGTGGAGGAAATGGAAGTGGACAGAGGGGGGCACTAACCTTTGGCAAGTATTTACAAAAGTTGAGGGATGATAGAAGATATTGAATTGCATGGAGAAAGCCACTAACCTTTGGCAAGGGAACTGAAAAAAAAACTTTTCTCACATTAGGATTTGCCTGAGAGGGTTTTGAAACTATAAATGGTTAAATGTACTGAGCTGTAAGCTGGATCTTTTGATCAAGAGTCCAATAAAGAAAATTGCTACGATAAACATAAAAAAAAGGAACAAGAAACAATACAATTTATTTGTTTGGTCTAACAAAATACCACTCTGCCATATGGTCATATTTCCCATTCTCTTTGAAAAAAGTTGACATTGAACAAAGAATATATTATTCCCTACATGTATAAAAAGTTTTTATAATCAATGGTAATTTTTTACTAGAAATTTATTTCAAATACTGTTAAGAGGGAAATTTTCATGTGGGTAAAATTTTCGCTTGTTTCGCGCTAAAGAAATTACTGCGAAATTTTACCCACGCAAAAATGTCTACCATACAGGTAAATATATCACATATATAGTATATACACCCACTCAATATTGGTTACACGAAAATTACGCCCACACAAAATGCGAGATTTCAGAAATCGCGAAATTTTTACCCTGCGAAAATAATCCCCTTGACAATACCATATTTTAATTTCAAATAAAAGGTCATTTTCATATTTCTGAAGCTTGGAATGTGTAAAATTATTACATGTATTTCTGTCAATTAAGACTGTGGACCAAATAGGACATAATTTTATATATCTGAAGCTTGGCATGTACAAAACATGTCATCAAATAACATAAAATTTCATATCTGAAGCTTGGAATATGCAAACCACCCCTGTATCACATACAAACACTGGAGGACACATACAATCTTAGGTCTCTTGCAGGGCAAAAATTGGGATCAATATAAAGCCCTGTTCACAAAATATTTTTAAGGTATTTTACAACAATAACAGTATTTTTAATTTTGTTTCTTAAAAAATTTAGAATTCCTGTCAAATAACATCTCTGGACCACATAAGATCTGAAGCTTGGCATATGCAAACCAGCTCCTCAAAATAACATAAAAATTTCATATTTCTGAAGCTTGGAATATGCAAACCACCCCTGTATCACATACAAACATTGGAGGACACATACAATCTTAGGTCCCATGCTGTGCCATAACGGGGGCCAAAATAAGGCCCCATTCACAATCAAAAAAAATTTACGGTATTTTAAAACAATAAAAGTATTTGTAATTTTTTCCCCACATTTTTGGATATTTGGCTGTCAATTTTTTAAATAACAAGAACCCTTGACACATCACAAAAGATTGTGAGGACATATATAGAAAGCAGATATATTGGCGGTAGGAAACTTTCACGATTTGATCTTCTAAATTTACTATTTCATGGTAAGAAATGTTCATGGTTATGGCTGTAGGGAAACTGTACCAAAAGAAATGAGAAATTTTTCGCTGAGGAGATATATACAAGTATTCACGGCACAAGAGTCACTCTGAAAATCAAGAATATTTTTCCTCACGAAGTTTCTTTTTATACCCTAAGAGAAGATCAATACACCACTGTCCCCATTATTGTGAAATATGAAGACAACATTACAAACTAGATTGAACAAAGAAAGGAGTTTTAGTCTTGACATTTCTAATTATCCAATCTCATCTTGTGTCAACTTGTAAAACCAAAGTAACTTGATCACTCAATTCAACTTGGACAGGTGCTCTCTGTCCGTTAGTTAACAGTCAAATGTCTTCAATATCACTGTTTACTGCCGATAAATTAATCCTAAATGACACAAGACAAGGAATTGTTCATAATTAAAAATATAATGCAATTGTAAAGATTTTAGTTGTTGTATTACTGATGAAATTAAAGTGTTTCACTTGATTAACACCACACACACACACACACACACACACCACACACACACACACACACACACACACACACACACACAGTGATCAGTTGAAATTGCCCATGCAAGGTCAAAATTAGTGGAACCCTAAATTATATTATTGTCAAATTACAGAGGTTCTTTTGGTTGAAGTATGAAGCAAAGGGACCTCAAAAAGGTCTTAATGGACAGATGGTCTATATAAAAATGGTTACTATAGCTGGTTTGGTTTTAATGGACAAGTAATCTACTACACACGTGGCCGGTGTAGCTAGCTAAACAGGAGGTGCTTACCCTTCCGGACCACCCGGCCTCACTTCCCTGGTTGAAGTTCACATGTCTAACCTAACTTGTCAGTTCCAAAGTTTTTACTTTGCTTCTGGATTGTGATTCAGACATGGATTAGTATGTTTGTTTTTGATTTGGTCACTATATCACAGTACATGTTTACTGTATAACTGGTCTTAATAGACAGTGGGTCTTTATATAGAGGTGATCACTATTTCACGTTTTAATGTATATACACATGGTTTATATATATGGGTGATCACTACACGAGGATTTCTAGACAAGTTGTCTTGTGGTGGTCAATATAATGGTTTAAACTGTACACTTTACAGTCAAGGTGTCTTTTATATATATAATATATATATATGGGTGGTCACTATAGTGGGTGATTACTATATGACATTTATATAGAGGTGGTTTGATAACAGTTTACTGTTCTTAATGGACAGGTAGTCTTTATATAGAAGTGGTCATTATGAAGGTTTTTACATTATAAAAAAGTTTTTATATGGATGTGGTCACTATAGCAGGTTTTACTGTATGAACTTTATATAGAGGTGGTCACTATAGCTGGTTTTAACTATATGGACTTATATAGAGGTGGTCACTACAGCAGGTTTTACTGTATGAACTTTATATAGAGGTGGTCACTATAGCTGGTTTTACTATATGAACTTTATATAGAGGTGGTCATTATAGCTGGTCTGGTTTTACTATATGAACTTTATATAGAGGTGGTCACTATAGCTGGTCTGGTTTTACTATATGAACTTTATATAGAGGTGGTCACTATAGCTGGTTTTACTATATGAACTTTATATAGAGGTGGTCACTATAGCTGGTTTTACTATATGAACTTTATATAGAGGTGGTCACTATAGCTGGTTTAACTATATGGACTTTATATAGAGGTGGTCACTACAGCAGGTTTTACTGTATGAACTTTATATAGAGGTGGTCACTATAGCTGGTTTTACTATATGAACTTTATATAGAGGTGGTCACTATAGCTGGTTTTACTATATGAACTTTATATAGAGGTGGTCACTATAGCTGGTTTTACTATATGGACTTTATATAGAGATGGTCACTATAGCTGGTTTTACTATATGGACTTTATATAGATGTGGTCACTATAGCTGGTTTTACTATATGGACTTTATATAGAGGTGGTCACTATAGCTGGTTTTACTATATGAACTTTATATAGAGGTGGTCACTATAGCTGGTTTTACTATATGAACTTTATATAGAGGTGGTCACTACAGCAGGTTTTACTATATGGACTTTATATAGATGTGATCACTACAGCAGGTTTTACTATATGGACTTTATATAGAGGTGGTCACTATAGCTGGTTTTACTATATGGACTTTATATAGAGGTGGTCACTATAGCTGGTTTTACTATATGGACTTTATATAGATGTGGTCACTATAGCTGGTTTTACTATATGGACTTTATATAGAGGTGGTCACTATAGCTGGTTTTACTATATGGACTTTATATAGAGGTGGTCACTATAGCTGGTTTTACTATATGGACTTTATACAGAGGTGGTCACTACAACAGGTTTTACTATATGAACTTTATATAGAGGTGGTCATTATAGCTGGTTTTACTACATGGACTTTATATAGAGGTAGTCACTATAGCTGGTTTTACTATATAGACTTTATATAGAGGTGGTCACTATAGCTGGTTTTACTACATGGACGTTATACAGAGGTGGTCACTATAGCTGGTTTTACTATATAGACTTTATATAGAGGTGGTCACTATAGCTGGTTTTACTACATGGACTTTATATAGAGGTGGTCACTATAGCTGGTTTTACTATATAAACTTTATACAGAGGTGGTCACTATAGCAGGTTTTTTTATATGGACTTTATATAAAGGTGGTCACAATAGCTGGTTTTACTGGATTTTACTTCAGTTAAACTCGTGCTCAGGCCATTTTCCTTATATCCATTGTTTATGTTTATAAACACTTAGTCAAAATAGAATGGACAGACTTTATTTTCTGAAAGCTTTCCTTAGTAAAGATAAATATATTTGTACAAAGCCACATCAGAAATAACACAGTAGATCATTTGGTTTACATAGTGCAAACTGACATGTTAAATAAACATGTAATATGAATTATGTGATATAATGAACTAAAATCATCATTGTGTCTACAATTACTGAAATATATATATATTTTAAATTGTTGAATTTTCATGTCTGTTTATTTTGCGTTCTTCGTGCCATATTGTTGGCGGAATTTCATCAAAACAGTTTCTTAATCTGATGGTGTATTTTCCGCCAGTGTATGGCACATTTAGATGATATCATCATATTATGTGTTATATTTTTTGTTCTTTTAGGATTTCAGTAAATTTTACATCCAGCGTTGGCAATTAGTTTAAAGTACCATAGTAGTATGAAATTATTCAGGGATTCGATTCGTTTATGACTGTTACTTTTTAATTTGTCATTGTATTTACTTTACAGCTTTCAAGTTGTATTTATCAAAAACTGTTTGCTGTAACTTGTGATTTTACAAAATGAACCCCGTTTCTTCAGCAGGTATGTTAATGTTTTAGAAAAGCTTTAGAAAAAGACCTAACTCTCTTCAATTTAGAACCTTTAAGAAAATTGTTTCACAAAATGGCCTAATCTCTCTCAAGCAGAGCCTTATAGAAAGGTGGCTGTACAAAATGGCCTGTCTTTGCTGTTTAATTTTAAAGGAAATAGTAAGAATATCACATTTTTATTGATTTAAGTAAGTTTTCACTACATAGGAATTACGGCTTAGATTTTTTAGAAATACAAATAAAAACTTTATAAATCTTCTTAAATTTTCCACATTTTTTAAAAATACAGTCAATCCTGCCTTCAATGCCACCTCTACATAAGAGCCACCTGCCATTTAAATTTTATCCTAACTATTATTGTTAATTTGTGTCATTTGGGCCTGTGTATGAGGAGAAATTGCCCATATGAAACACTTTTTCTTGTTCCCTTATGTGACCTTTATAGACAGGGCTGACTGTACAGCTGAAATTTGTATTTCTTGACTCCAGTCCCAAATGTGTAACAAAACACTGTGTATCGTAACTTGTAGTTAATAATAACGCATGCATCAGTAAGACTTTACAATGTGTTAATGATGTATTCAATAAAGTAACGTCTACGGCTAAGTGTGAATATTTACCGACAGGGGATTATGATACCAATGTAAATATTTGATGGCCTTTTCTTTCACCTGAAGCAAGTCCAAAAACATTCATTTTGGCATGTATCAATATTGGCAGCGGACTGGAAATATCTTATAACACGGTTAAATTGAATTCTAGTATCGATAATCTTGTGTTTTCTTTACTTTACTTTCTATTGCCCCATTCCTTGCCAACAATAATCATATCATGTGACTGGGTAATGCGGAAATATTTTGCATTATCACAATGAAAGCTTTTCATTATTTCAATTTTCATTATGATTTAAAATTTCTTTTAGCACATAACTTATAATCTATAAAAATGATTACAATTTTTTTCTAGAAACTGCATTCAGATGAGGAAGTGCAAAGCAATAAGATTTTTCCTGACTCATGAATATTCATATTCCTTGTCAGTTCATCTAAAACTGTGTTTACATTATTACACTGTGCATGTATTAATTTTCCATTCCATCAATTCTCTTTATGTTTTTAGGTAAATTTCTTAACATGAGGTTACAAGTTGTTGTAACAGATTGAGATATGACCAATTAGGGCATGTCACACTCACCTGATAACTAGGTTGCCTTTGTTGTTGACCAATTAAGACATGTGCTCACCTGACAACTCGGTTGGCTTTTGTTGTAACAGATTAAGATATGACCAATTAGGGCATGTCATGCTCACCTGACAACTAGGTTAGCTTCTGTTGTAACAGAATTAGGGCATCTCATGCTCATCTGACAACCAGGTTGGCTTTTGTTGTAACAGATTGAGATATGACCAATTAGGCCATGTCATGCTCCCCTGATAACTAGGTTGGCTTTTGTTGTAACAAATTGAGATTTGACCAATTAGGGCATATCATGCTCACCTGACAACTAGATTGGATTTTGTTGTATGTAACAGATTGAAATATGACCAATTAGGATATTTCATGCTCAACTGATAACTAGATTGGATTTTGTTGTATGTAACAGATTGAAATATGATAAATTAGGGCATGTCATGCTCGCCTGAAAATTAGATTGCCTTTTGTTGTATGTAACAGATTGAGATATGACCAATTAGGGCATATGGTGCTCACCTAAGTAATAAAACATGTAAACATTCAATCACCAAATCATGGATATCTTTGTTAGGGCACCTCAACTGGAGAATTTTTAATTCACTGATACACTTATTAGACCAGGGACCATAATAGCCCTAGACGCACATTTTACATAATATGTTAGTGGTTTACTTATGAACATGAGAACCCCTAGATGCTCACTTGAAATATGTCACCCAGTGGCGGATCCAGCGGGGGGGCACAGGGGGCCCGTGCCCCCCCAGTTGCCCCGACTTTTCCCCCTCTCTCTCAGCTAATTGTCAATCAACCAGCGTAATGACCAGTCAATTAGTGGTACTGATTAATTAATTCGTGTATACAGGTAGGAAATTGCAATCAGGTGATGATGAAATTTACCAGTTCGCTGAAGCATGAAAGAATCCAGGTAGTACTGACCAGTCTTAAGGTGATAATGTTATTTACCTGATCGCTGAGGCGTGAAAGAAACCAGTTAGAATCAGTAGATAACGTTAATTAGTCATACTAATTAAGAGACTTCCATGAAGAGTAATTCCATTAATCATACGTGAATTCGTCTAATTTACCTTTTTAAACCAAGGGACATGGCCGAGAGGGAGAGAGAGAGAGAGAACTAATTTTTAGCACACAAGATTACCTTTTTTGTATATTTTTATAGCACGATGTTCTATTTCTATATAAAAGTCCAAATTTTGGTACAATTTTTGTACATTTTTATTTTTAATTGGTTTTAATGGGGAAAAATATGTCTCATTTGATTGTTTAATCTATTCGTCCGTTTATCGACTTTACGGAACAAATCCGTCTAAAATACTCAGTGGGGTTTTTTTTCTAGTTACAAGATTCTTACAATGATGAAACTGACTAACTAGTCATTTTAAAACTAATAATATAATAAAATTAACTTGAAATTTCAAATGGATGTAATACAGTTCATTTTAAACAAGTGTGGAAAAGGAATAATGGTAGTAGGAGACCTACCCCTTCGGTGTATGTAGCAGGCAGGTCAGTTGGTAGAGTTCTTGCTCCGTAAGTTAAGGGGGTCGAGGGTTTGGTCTCTGGTCAGATCTGACCCAAGAATTGAAAAAGTGTAGTGACTGTTGAAAAATGAGTGCGGGTCATTCGGACAAACATTAAAAACCGAGGCCCCTTGCCACTGTAGGCGTGGCACGATAAAGAACTCTCACTGCATAATGCCATCACCGCAAAGCACAGGTAAATATTTCTACATCTACACCTATAGCTGGTGATGTCTCGATATAGTGAAATATTATTGACTTAAAATTTAAACCCCATTAATCAATGATCAATCAAACTTAGGACTGGGATTCAAACAGAAAGACTTCCCACTGATGAGCTTGATTTATCAACCCAACTGGATCACCCAGACCACGTTCATCCATTTATCGACCAAATTAAATCAAAACACTGGTATCCCTCCGATGGATCAACGTATCGATCTGCAATATAACGCAAAAAAGAGTCGGTCTGGAATTGCGGTGCACAACTACACCTCCACAGATAAAAAGACCGACATTACAAGTTACCGACGGTACAGTTGATAGACTCGGATATTCTGAACTCATCGACATTCATAGCCACTTGCATAAATATTACAATTTTTGAAAAAAAAGCTAGACTGATTAGTTCTTTGACTGGTTTAGATCCACTTTGAATGCGAGGTAAAAAGGACTCCAGACGGTGATCAAGATGCAGGAAATTGCACCATTTACACTGAAAAAAGCGAATTTTTTCTGGGGGAGCTTACCCCCAGACCTCCCTAGCAGGTCGCTCCTTTGGCACATACTTGTGCCCCCCCATTCACCAAGACTCTGGATCCGCCCCTGTCACCGGTGTGACTTGTGCACTTATGAACACATAGGCACCATGAAGGCTCTAGATGCTTACTCAATTTAGACATATCATAGCTTCTAAAGTTTACAATGTTTTTCTATAATTTGACCCAGTGAACTACTTCACATGACCTAGTGGCCTTTAGCATGCATTTTTATAAAGTTTTATGATTTAGAACTAATGATGTACTTTTGACCTACCACAACACAACCAATTTACAGGGTTTCAACCTTTTCCCCAGTGCCTAGCACCCATCCTTTTCTATTTCAGTGCCCTGTTGCCCTTTCTAAAGCACAATTTATGTTGTAATTTATAATAACAAGAAGTGCAGTAATTCTGAAACTCTAATATTGAATAAGCACCGTATTCAATAAAGTAAAATAGCCAATGAACAAGAGGCCCATGGGCCTGATATGCTCACCTGATAACTAATGGCTAGCTGATAGATTTAAAGAAAACATAAATACTAAACCCAATGACTTTTTTCTTTACATCATAATGACCGTTGTATCAATATCTACAACATTCTAATATACATGCCTATACAAAAGGTTAATAGCTTTCAAGATAATTAACCATTTCAGTATTGTTTCACATCTGTGACCTTGACCTTTGAACCAATGACCTTTTTCTATACATCAAAATGATCATTGTATCGATACCAACAACATTCTAATATACATGCCTATACAAAAAGTTTATAGTTTTCAAGATAATTAACCATTTCAGTATTGTTTCACATCTGTGACCTTGACCTTTGAACCCATAACCTTTTCCTATACATCAAAATGATTGTTGTATCAATACCTACAACATTCTAATATACATGCCTTTACAAAAAGATTATAGTTTTCGAGATAATTAACTATTTCGGTATTGTTTCGCATGTGACCTTCACCTTTGAACCCATGACCTTTTTCTGTACATCAAAATGACCGTTGTATCAATACCTACAACTATCTAATATACATGCCTATCCAAAAAGTTTATAGTTTTCAAGATAATTCAGCATTTCGGTATTGTTTCGCATCTGTGACCTTGACCTTTGAACCCATGACCTTTTTCTATACATCAAAATGATCGACGTATCAATTCCTACAACATTCTAATATACATGCCTATACAAAAATTTTATAGTTTTCGAGATAATTAACCATTTCGGTATTGTTTCGCATCTGTGACCTTGACCTTTGAACCAATGACCTTTTTCTATACATCAAAATGATCATTGTATCAATACCTATAACATTCTAATGTACATGCCTATACAAAAAGTTTATAGTTTTCGAGATAATTAACCATTTTGGTATTGTTCGCATCTGTGACCTTGACCTTTGAACCCATGACCTTTTCTATACATCAAAATGATCGTTGTATCAATACCTACAACATTCTAATATACATGCCTATACAAAAAGTTTATAGTTTTTTGAGATAATTAACCATTTCGGTATTGTTTAGCATCTGTGACCTTGACCTTGAACCCATGACCTTTTTCTATACATCAAAATGATCATTGTATCAACACCTACAACTATCTATATACATGCCTATACAAAAAGTGTATAGTTTTCAAGATAATTAACTGTTTCGCATCTGTGACCTTGACCTTTGAACCCATGACCTTTTTCTATCCATCAAAATGATCGTTGTATCAGTACCTAAAATGCCTATAAAAAACGTTTATAGTTTTCGAGATAATTAACCATTTCAGTATTGTTTAGCATCTGGACCTTGAACCTTTGAACCCATGACCTTTTTTCTACCTCAAAATGATCGTTGATCAATACCTACAACATTCTAATAACATGCCTATACAAAAAGTTTATAGTTTTCGAGATAATTAACCATTTCGGTATTGTTTCGCATATGTGACCTTGACCTTTGAACCCATGACCTTTTCTATACATCAAAATGATCGTTGTATCAGTACCTACAACATTCTAATATACATGCCTATACAAAAAGTTTATAGTTTTCGAGATAATTAACCATTTCGGTATTGTTTCGCATCTGTGACCTTGACCTTTCAACCCATGACCTTTTTCTATACATCAAAATGATCGTTGTATCAATTCCTACAACATTCTAATATACATGCCTATACAAAAATTTTATAGTTTTCGAGATAATTAACCATTTCGGTATTGTTTCGCATCTGTGACCTTGACCTTTGAACCCATGACCTTTTTCTATACATCAAAATGATCATTGTATCAATACCTATAACATTCTAATGTACATGCCTATACAAAAAGTTTATAGTTTTCGAGATAATTAACCATTTTGGTATTGTTCGCATCTGTGACCTTGACCTTTCAACCCATGACCTTTTTCTATACATCAAAATGATCGTTGTATCAATACCTACAACATTCTAATATACATGCCTATACAAAAAGTTTATAGTTTTTGAGATAATTAACCATTTCGGTATTGTTTAGCATCTGTGACCTTGACCTTGAACCCATGACCTTTTTCTATACATCAAAATGATCATTGTATCAACACCTACAACTATCTAATATACATGCCTATACAAAAAGTGTATAGTTTTCAAGATAATTAACTGTTTCGCATCTGTGACCTTGACCTTTGAACCCATGACCTTTTTCTATCCATCAAAATGATCGTTGTATCAGTACCTAAAATGCCTATAAAAAACGTTTATAGTTTTCGAGATAATTAACCATTTCAGTATTGTTTAGCATCTGTGACCTTGACCTTTGAACCCATGACCTTTTTCTATACCTCAAAATGATCGTTGTATCAATACCTACAACATTCTAATATACATGCCTATACAAAAAGTTTATAGTTTTCGAGATAATTAACCTTTCATTTCGGTATTGTTTCGCATATGTGACCTTGACCTTTGAACCCATGACCTTTTTCTATACATCAAAATGATCGTTGTATCAATACCTACAACATTCTAATATACATGCCTATACAAAAAGTTTATAGTTTTCGAGATAATTAACCATTTCGGTATTGTTTCGCATCTGTGACCTTGACCTTTCAACCCATGACCTTTTTCTATACATCAAAATGATCGTTGTATCAGTACCTACAACATTCTAATATACATGCCTATACAAAAAGTTTATAGTTTTTGAGATAATTAACCATTTCGGTATTGTTTAGCATCTGTGACCTTGACCTTGAACCCATGACCTTTTTCTATACATCAAAATGATCATTGTATCAACACCTACAACTATCTAATATACATGCCTATACAAAAAGTGTATAGTTTTCAAGATAATTAACTGTTTCGCATCTGTGACCTTGACCTTTGAACCCATGACCTTTTTCTATCCATCAAAATGATCGTTGTATCAGTACCTAAAATGCCTATAAAAAACGTTTATAGTTTTCGAGATAATTAACCATTTCAGTATTGTTTAGCATCTGTGACCTTGACCTTTGAACCCATGACCTTTTTCTATACCTCAAAATGATCGTTGTATCAATACCTACAACATTCTAATATACATGCCTATACAAAAAGTTTATAGTTTTCGAGATAATTAACCATTTCGGTATTGTTTCGCATATGTGACCTTGACCTTTGAACCCATGACCTTTTTCTATACATCAAAATGATCGTTGTATCAGTACCTACAACATTCTAATATACATGCCTATACAAAAAGTTTATAGTTTTCGAGATAATTAACCATTTCGGTATTGTTTCGCATCTGTGACCTTGACCTTTCAACCCATGACCTTTTTCTATACATCAAAATGATCGTTGTATCAGTACCTACAACATTCTAATATACATGCCTATACAAAAAGTTTATAGTTTTCGAGATAATTAACCATTTCGGTATTGTTTCGCATCTGTGACCTTGACCTTTGACCCATGACCTTTTTCTATACATCAAAATGATCGTTGTATCAATACCTACAACATTCTAATATACATGCCTATACAAAAAGTTTATAGTTTTTGAGATAATTAACCATTTCGGTATTGTTTCGCATCTGTGACCTTGACCTTTGAACCCATGACCTTTTTCTATACATCAAAATGATCGTTGTATCAATATCTACAACATTCTAATATACATGCCTATACAAAAAGTTTATAGTTTTCGAGATAATAATTATAATCAGAGGTAAAAAAAATTAGGTCACGACCTTCACAATTGACCTTGACCTCATTTTGAAGATACTAACAAGGAGATGTCAAAACTGAAAACCCCATGTCATTATCTGGTCAAATAGTCAAGTTATAACAATTTGAAGCTATTTTACGATTTTTTTTCAAAATTAAACGCAAAAACGCATAACCTATTTTTTGTCCGAATTTCACAACAAACTATAGGCTTAAGACCCTAGAGAAGCCAAATATCACATCAGATTTTTTCTCCAATCAATACTTTCGGAGAAGAAGATTTTTTAAGATTTTTGCACCCCTAGGTCACCTTGACCTAGTTATGGTAGCCATGGCAATGCCACGAACAGATCTGAACTGCACCGGCCCATATATTCTTCTCATTAAGTTTCATTGAAATTTGTCTTGTAGTTTCAGAGGAGATGTCGAAAATAGGTGTTAACGACGCACGCACACACGCACACACACACGCACATACACACGCTGCGCTATGCCATAAGCTCACATGACCTTTCGGTCAGGTGAGCTAAAAATGGAATTTCAAGTGGACTGATTTTTTTATGAAAGAAAGGGAAGTAACTCTATTTACACATTTTTACTTGCAAATGAATATGCATTTGTTATCAATATTTAAAGATAAAATCATTTTGAATACAGTGTTTTATACTGAACTATATTCCTTTTTCTTTCCTTGTTTTTTATTATAATTTTGTTCATTAGGACATTGTGCTTGTAACTTAAGGTAAAACATGCAATTTTGGTTTTTATAATTTTGCATCAATGATAAAACAAATTACAAACAATTATTTTACAACAGATTGGGTTTATCTATCGTTTTAGTGCAACCATTATCAAGTCACTGATTTGTGTTACCTCAGACTCTTCTTAATCAGTTTTGAATGGGTTTATTGAATGTCTCAGTAAAGAGAGACAACTCCTGTTCGTTCATGTATCATTATTTATGTCAATGAATATAACAGCTTTTCTGACTGTAAATGGATATATTTAAGAAAAATCTACATCTACCTTTGGTGTATTGTTCCGTAACCAAGTGATATATTTGACTCATGTGAAAGAGGGCCCATGTATTATTTGACAATATACCACTTTTCCATAATGTATAGTTGCTTTTATTCACTGCAGATTTAATTTTGTTATATTCGTGGTTTGACCTAATAACGCGAAATAAAATACCTAGTTAATATTTTTAAGTAGCATCCATTAAACTTCTATACAGAAAATTGTTAACACAGGCCACTGCACTGTGAAATTTTATACCTGTGAATAAGTTCTAGTGTCTTAACTGCGAAATTTTATCCCCACAGAATTAAACAACAATACAGTATTGATTATTCTATTCTAACATGATTGAAATAATAAGTATTGAAATAAACACTGTGAACTCTATCCTCGTAAGTATATTTTACTATTAATTTGCAAAAAAGATTTATTGAAACAATTCGGCTGTTAAAATTTTCGCAATTTAAATAAAAGATTTTATGATGGAAATTTATTTTACAACAATGGCTGTGACACGGGGTTTTAATGCTATGCAACACATGCATGATGTCACAAGATGAGTAAGGGAGTATGTCAGTAAAATGGAACACCCCTGGGTATATCATTTGTTTTATCACGGTTGGCACATGCATTATTCCATATGAAAGAAATCACAGATCAAGTTAGAATAAAGGATATCTGGTTGAAGATGACATTTTTGTGTTTGTTGAATAAGTGAGTAAATCTGTTCAGGCTATCAAGGATCTTCTTAAAAATTCAACTAATTTTCCAGGACTGTTTAATTTCATTTCCTTTTCCTGGACTGTGCTTACCCTGATTTTGCAAATATTGAAAAGTACATGCAAAAAATGTGTAAAGTAATGAGTACTTACATGTCCTCTTTTAAGTCCAAAATACCTAGAAACTGGATCACCTTGTTGTATCCTAGGTAACTGAGATTCCTTTAATTTACTTTTTATAGTTAAGAAAAATATATCATAAACACAGATAAATATAGGTACATATTTTGTTTAAACTAGAAAATTTAATGCACTATGTTTCAATTCCTGGTACCCAAAATTGTCAGCGACTACTATTTTCTGAGAAATTCCTTCAAATAGCTACTTTAGCACAATGGTCAAAATATACTTTAAAATGGACTATATTTTAACAACCTTTTCAAATTTGACTACTAATAATTTGACATTTGTAGAAACAAATAATGTATGTTAAAAAGTAGAATCCAGTAATGGTGCTTTACTCCCCAGCCAGAATTATTTCATATGATGGTGGTCATTTCTAGGATAGTGGTGGAAAGCAATGTTCAGAGAAATCCACTTACAAACTTCTTCACCTTACATTATGCCCAAATGAGATTTAAACCTAAGCAGTACAAGACACATTGATCCGTAAGTTGCCGCTTTAGACCGCTCTGACACCAAGGCACCCTGTATGTGGAAAATTATCATAAAATCTATCAAATGGACCATAAGTATGGGTTTTTGCCTGATGTGTCACATATTTATTTGTACTACACCACCAAACTTTTCCAAAAATATCCTTAAAAACATAAAAACTACCTACATCATAGGTTCATTTTATAAGATCATAAGTTCCATTAAAAAGGATACTATCTTTGAAGCAATTCCGATTTTTCTTCTGGTGTCATGACAACATGTTCTGGTACTAACTACAATATACAACAATTAAGATGGCCAACATTAGTGCATTTTTACTTAATATGTCATGCTTGCTCCATAAATACATGTACCTAGTTTAAGTCTAATTGATGATGAAGTTAATTTTATTTCTCTTAAAATTGTCTCTTAACTTAGTGAAAATTTTCCGGGTTATTTTGTCTAATGTCCCGATTTCCATTTTTTAGTTACACCATGCATGACCTGCTTTTGTCTAGATATATCCACAGGAAAAAAACCATTGCTTCTATAAAATGTAATGGTCAAGTAGATCACTAAGTTAGAAATGCTATTGTGGGGAGAAAACAAAGAAAAGGAAAGAATAAAATGGAAGAATAATAATGAAAGAGAGAAAGGGAAAAGTGATGCTTTATGTCTGTCAAGATTCTTTCATTTATACAGAGGCAATAAGTTCTTTATGTCTGTCAAGATTCTTTCATTTATACAGAGGCAATAAGTTCTTTATGTCTGTCAAGATTCTTTCATTTATACAGAGGCAGTAAGTTCTGAGATGGTGGAGGAAACTGGAGTGCCTGGAGAATCTCACCAACCTTGGACAAATGAACTGATAAATTTCCTCACATTAAGATCTACCTAAGTGGTATTTAGAAGCTAGGTGGTGAGAGGCTCTAAAATCTGTAAGTGGAAATTTTACCCAACTCAACCACCGAGGCCATATAATGAAAGGAGTTGAGTTGAGTAATGGTGTTTAACGTCCCAGTCGAGAATATTTCACTTATATCAAGACGTCGCCAGCTATGGGCGAAGGTGCAGAAATTTTGCCTGTGCGTTGGGCTGATGGCATTATACAGCAGGGTTCTTTAGCGTGCCAAGCCCACCGTGACACGGACCTCGTTTATTTTAAGTTCCCATCCGAAAGAACCCTGACTTTCATTTCGTAATGCCGAGAGCTTGGCGAAAGAACAGTCACTACCCACTTTCAAGTCTTGGGTCAGACCCGGCCAGGGATCGAACCCACGACCTTCCACTTACGGAGCGAGCACTCTACCAACTGAGCTACCGCAGTGGTTTATACAATGAAAGGAGATCCTCAATTTAAGATGTTGACAATTCTGAAAAACATTTATTGAAGATTTCAAAACTATAATATATTTTTAATATTTGAGAACATGTAATATCATTAACAGCAGCAAAGGACAGGCAAAAATGGAAAGATAGCGTTACGGTCTTATGCGCTTTCTGGCAAGGAGAGCATTAAGGTTAAGGTAAGGAATATAATTAACAACCTACCATATGTTCTGTGATATTGACTAATAATTCTGCTTCTATAAACTGTTCCAATATGTACTTTGGAGCCATATCTGTTAATGCCTAGAAATACATGTAATACAATACTAGAATGTCTAGAAATACATGTAATACAATATACCTATCAAATACATACACTACTACATGTACGTATATTTGTAATACACTGATGCCCAATCAAAGGGCAAAAACTCCATAACAATGGGATTGAACACTGTCAAAAGTATCTTTTGAATTCAAGAGTTGTTATAATATGTGATATTAAAAATTTGTTACTCTTCAAATTATTTACTAGACACTATGTTATGTATATTTTTACTTCAAATACTCTCAATGTAATGGTCATATCATGAATCTTATACCAAACAGGTCATTGTGACCTATTAAACTTTTTTGTGTGATAGCACTCAAGTGTTTTGGATTATGGTGTCATTCCTGTATGTACCACAGTTATAATCAAATATGTCACAGTGACCTAGTTTTGTTGTTTAAAAACACTTACTGTTTTGGCTGATGGATTCATTCCTATCTTTACAATAATTATACTACCAAATAGGTCACAGTGACGTAGTTTTATTTTTTCGATAACACTTATTATTTTGGCTATGGAGTTATTTGTTTCTGTACAAGAATTTATACTGAATATGTCATAGAGACCTTGTTTTGTTGTTTGATAACCCTTAGATTTTGGCTGATAGAGTCGACAATTATACTGCCAAATAGGTCACAGTAACCTTAGTTATACTGCAATGACACTTACTGTTTTGACTGATGGGGTCATTCCTATCTGTACAACAATTGCATACCAAATTTGTCACAGTGACCTAGTTTTACTGCAATGACACTTACTGTTTTGGCTGATGGGGTCATTCCAACCTGTACAACAATCAAATACCAAATTTGTCACAGTGACCTAGTTTTACTGCAATGACACTTACTGTTTTGACTGATGGGGTCATTCCATCTGTACAACAATTATACCAAATTTGTCACAGTGACCTAGTTTTACTGCAATGACACTTACTGTTTTGGCTGATGGGGTCATTCCAACCTGTACAACAATCAAATACCAAATTTGTCACAGTGACCTAGTTTTACTGCAATGACACTTACTGTTTTGACTGATGGGGTCATTCCAACCTGTACAACAATTAAATACCAAATTTGTCACAGTGACCTAGTTTTACTGCAATGACACTTACTGTTTTGGCTGATGGGGTCATTCCAACCTGTACAACAATTAAATACCAAATTTGTCACAGTGACCTAATTTTACTGCAATGACACTTACTGTTTTGACTGATGGGGTCATTCCAACCTGTACAACAATTAAACACCAAATTTGTCACAGTGACCTAGTTTTACTGCAATGACACTTACTGTTTTGGCTGATGGGGTCATTCCAACCTGTACAACAATTAAATACCAAATTTGTCACAGTGACCTAATTTTACTGCAATGACACTTACTGTTTTGACTGATGGGGTCATTCCAACCTGTACAACAATTATAAACCAAATTTGTCACAGTGACCTAGTGTTTCTGCAATGACACTTACTGTTTTGGCTGATGGGGTCATTCCAACCTGTACAACAATTATACACCAAATTTGTCACAGTGACCTAATTTTACTGCAATGACACTTACTGTTTTGACTGATGGGGTCATTCCAACCTGTACAACAATTATAAACCAAATTTGTCACAGTGACCTAGTTTTACTGCAATGACACTTACTGTTTTGACTGATGGGGTCATTCCAACCTGTACAACAATTATAAACCAAATTTGTCACAGTGACCTAGTGTTTCTGCAATGACACTTACTGTTTTGGCTGATGGGGTCATTCCAACCTGTACAACAATTATGGCTCTTGTTATATTTTCTTCTTGCATTCTCTGACAATATGTTTTAATAGTTTTGATTCCTACTTTGGGTTCTTCAGGAAAAAACACAAACATCTGATCTGTAACAGAACAAGTTATGACTGAAATGGTGTGCCATTACAAAAGTATCTCCAAAACAAACCCCAACTGGGAAATCCCAGTTTTCCCACCCATGCACATGATCAAAATACGAATAACCAATGACACATCAATGCCACCCATAGATTGTCAGGGGTTGAAAATTCTTCAAGCCCGAGGCCCGGGACTAGAAATTTGGCAAGCAGGACTTGGCAAAAAATCTACTGAAAAGCCCATCGGGCTTAAATACTGAGAAGACCAATGAATTTTATTTTTTCTTGAAAAAATCTTGAAAACCATCTGTAGTCACGTTGCCCTGTTGTTGTTTACATTCATTCTTGATCATTACAGCGCTTGTATGAAATGTTGGTCATTAGGTAGGCAGTCCAAGCGTTCAATTGATAAAGAAAAATCTAGATAGTTATAGCGCTTGTAATCGCTTCAAATATTCATGTCCGATTATGTCGCTGTTTAATTTATGATTTCACATCTAACAAGCACACTGCATCAGGCTCCAATGGTCAGAAAAGAATGTCACAAGACAATAAAGACACCAAATATGATAAGGACAAGCATGACTTTGTTTAAAAAGACCACCTGCCCACGTGGGCCACTTTTGCTGATTCCTTTTGGAGGTCTTTATAGACAGGTCTGAATGTATTTAGCAAGTTTCCACTTGTATATAATTGCAATCTTCTTTTTTTTTTGTGTGTATAATATGTATTTTGGATATATTTATATATGTATGTATGTACATTGTATAAGTTAATGAGAGCTAACAAAAATAAATAAATAAAAAAAAAAAAGACAAGCATGTCCGATTGTTTCAACAGCCATGGATTGACAAATTTCCATGGATCATTTATGATGAGGATAATGCAGACATATATTGTTAATACTGCCAAAAAAAACCTCTAACTGCCGATAGAAATGATATTGGTTTGTGTCTTTCTTGATTTTGCCTTAAACTCTGGACTTGATAAAAAAATTTGGGGGCTTTTGATTTTCTGTATAAAAAAGTCCTGGGCTTTAACTCATCTGAAAAAATTTTCAACCCCTGATTGTTCCTGTGAAGTGTTATAAATACTTTGATAAATTGGTTTCTCGATTACTTGGTTACACCGAATTAGCAATGGGAAAGAACCATGTTTTGTTCAGCTTTGAATTAGTGATACATGTAGTTCGATATACAAGTATATTGAAATTAAAATTTTAACCATTTTATAGATAGATTATGCAAATGAACCTCTTTAGATTTACAACAATATCATTATATGTACCGCAAACACATCAAAGTCATCCACATCCCAAATTGTAATGCATTTTCAAAAATGATATACTGCTCATTTTGGTTAAAACATTATAATGTGCCGTTCACTTAGAAAGGATTATTTAAAAAAAGATTGTTCTTTTTTGTTCTGTGTATGTAGTTAGGCTGCTTGATTTTATAATATTTGAACAGATCACTTTGATTGACAGTTGGACAAAATATTGGTGGAAGAAATGGAGTAAATACTTGACACCCCCCCCCCCCTCTTCTTTTTAGCGGACATAACTAAAAGGGTCTTCATGCTCATCTGGTAAATTTCTCAGAAGAAAAAAATCTTGATTCTGATTATAATATAATTTAAACCTTTGTAAAAACAAAATATGTAGTAAAAGATCATGCTGTGTGCAGCAAGATAGGCCTGTTTACATTTTTGCCATTAAACTATTGTAAAGATTGCAAAAAAACATGTTTCAAATTTGCAAAGGGACACAACTCTTAAGAAGTTTGAATAGTTACCTCATTATTTAGCACACACTGTATGTCACATTATCATATCCTGTAATCATGTATATCAAGTTTTAAAAAATAACTACAACAGTGTTGGAGGAGTAGACTGAAAAAAAAACTGTCAGTCGTGAACAGCGCAATTTGCGACACTTTTTATAAATTGCGACAAAAAATCATCTAGAAAAAATATTCTAGAAGAAACTCTAATTTAAACTTTGCGACAAAAAATTGTGTGCTAGTGTGGGCCCTGGTATATCAAGTTTGTAAAAAATATCTACAACAGTGTTGGAGAAGTAGGCTGGGGAAACTATTATGGGCAGATTTCTTACCACAATACATTCCTCTTGTACAGACAGGTGTAGGGCTTGGATGATACGGACATGCCACAATACGATACATATCACGACACACTGCTCGCGATATGATATGTACCCCAATATTTTGGTAATACATGTATATGCATAAGGCACTTTAAAATAGATTTTACAAAATTTATTTTTATGCTCTCATCCTGCCAACTATGTGGTATGAAGACATACTTGATAACTTTCATATATAGGATGCCCATTAGACTTTAAGGTCAAAGGAACTATAATATCAATTACTCGATCAGGAGTATACATGTTGTTGTTTGACTGTCAAGTTGTCATCGTTTCCATGTGTACAAAATTCAAATTGAACATGGAAAGTTCTGGAATTCAGAGTTGCAGACATATCTATTTATTCACATCTTATATCGATATATATGTATCGTAATTCTATATATCGATTATAATTGATCATCGATATATTGTCCCACTCCTAGACAGGTGTGTAATAACCATAGGTGAACAACAAAAACCTTAAAACATGTGTTTTCAATCAGGTGAAGAAGTCTAAACAAATATCACAAATAAAACCTACCTGTTGGATCATCGTTATGGGCAACCAGGACAATCAAGTCACTTCTACTTGGTTTTCTTTCACTGAAAATACATTAAAATTTGTTTATTTAATTATAATAATGCTAATAAAAGAATAATCACATCTAAGAATCCCAAATCTTGTAACACACATTTAATACAAGAGGCCTATACTAAACATTTGAATATAGCT
Organism: Anadara kagoshimensis; assembly: GCA_021292105.1. Taxonomy (NCBI): domain Eukaryota; kingdom Metazoa; phylum Mollusca; class Bivalvia; order Arcoida; family Arcidae; genus Anadara; species Anadara kagoshimensis. The sequence continues at coordinate 52,971,243 of CM037860.1, read as the reverse complement.
AAGCACATGTTCTTCCAAATCTACAAGTCATATTTAATACATCAGACCCCGGTTTCACAATCATTCTTTAGCTAAGATTTTCCTTAACTTAAATCTTACAAAATTTCAAATCCTTATAATTTTGTTAATATTGAATATATTCAGGAACATAAGGTGTCAATTTTAAGATAATTGCTAGAATTAAACATTTGTATTTAGTTTTGACAAAATATTCATCAGCGGTTTCAAAGAGATTACCAAAATTTGCTAAATTTAAGTTAAGGAAAATCTTAGCTAAGGAATGATTGTGAAACCGGGGCCTGGAATTAACCAGTTCAGTTTTGTATGCATCTTGTAGATTTATACAATTTTAAAATTATTTCAAAACTTGTGAAAATAGTCCTTTATAAAAGTTGTTTTTTGAAAAAGGTTACTTTTTGAAAGAATTGCTGAGAAATTCTCAGCAAATGGCGATTTTGGCTACCACAAATGGAAACATAGGAGATTAATGTCACTGAAATTGTTAAAAAGAAGAGCCACACATACCATAAGAATTTTAAAATACAGTGACACACTTATACATCATTTCACAACCAGAGATTCAGAAATGTCATGGATAAAAATATGTGGTCTTCCAGCAATAGCCAGCATGTGTTTTAGTTCTCAAAAGACAGGGAAATGTGCATTTTATTTTTACCGTGGTTTATGACCAAAACCAGTTTATGTGTATGTGTTTAGTTTTACCTTGGTATATCACCAAATCTAAGTAATGTTTTACCTTGGTTTATCTCCAAACTGGCCTTTGAACTCTTCTAAGGTCTGATCCAATTCATCTTGGGTTACTAGATAGCCCCGGTCATGGCAAAGCTGAAAATGAAGAATAATACACAAAATGAAATTCAATTGTTTACGTCACAACTTCATGATTTATTCTATAACAAATGGTTAAGTGGTACTCTGTATTAGTCACCAAAAGTCTTAAATTTCAAAATATATAACTTCTGCAGTGTGTATCACCCAGATATTTGTCCGAGATGACTGACTAAGATTTGGACAGAATGAGCTATGTTTTTGAGCTTAAATTGTTTGAGTCTGATGACATCACACTGTCTAAAAAGTAGCTTGCCATCCATCCTGGACTGTTCAAGTCAGTCTGTTTGTGACAGCGATTGACTCTTTATTTCCATAGAAAACCCACTAAACCTGAATAAAGATTGATATTGTTCACTTACTTGTACCTAGTCATAACAGGCAATCTGCGATTAGCGGAGAATATTTCTGCACAGAGTAAAACGTTGGCACTATGTGGGTGGGGGGTGAGGTATTAACATGTTGAAAAACCAAGCAAATGGCGGCTGCGGTTGCACATATAACGTAACACATCACCAAGGACATCACTTCCAGTGTGATCATTGTCATTTTCGCCATGAAAAATCCCCATAGCGCCAACATTTTCCTTTCTAAAGAAATACTTTATGACAATCGCGTATGAACATACTTATTTTCAGTTACGACGAGTTCAACTTCAAGTAAGGAACAATATAAAACATTATGTCGAAGGCCCAAAAGCAAAGCTTTCACTATAGATAACGTCTGTACATACTTCTTAAATCAATCAAACTACAAAAAGTCCATTAATCCAACACAACAATCCCTATACTGGTGAGTTGAAAAATTTGCCAAATTCCAGTGAATTTTTTTGCAATATGTTGCCATCTTGAAATGCGAATGAAACAGTATCTCGCAGGATCATTATTTCTTTTCAGAGATCCTGCCACTGTCTGATGCACCACTGTTAATAGTGTAAAAACAGAGTATATGTATACTGTCAGTTACTAAAATTTACGAATTATTTCGGGACTTTTCCTAAGAAATATAGAAAAGTAGATTAGAGTTTTGAAAAGTAGTAAATAATCTACATTTGCATTTGGCCTATGCTGAAATTAGAATAAAAACTTCTGTCACAGAACTTTGTCAGCTGTACTGAAATAGGCCTCATTTGCTCTTAATACCAATAGAAAGCACAGCTTTTTCAAGCAAAGGTTTCACTATAGATGTGGTATATAATTCTTAAATCAATAAAACTACAAACAGTTCATTAATTCAACATATCAATCCATATATCTAGTGAGCTGAAAAATTTGTGTCAAATTCACATGAATTTCCCCACAATACGTCGCCATATTGAAACACGAATGAAGCGTACAAAACTATTGATGAACTGCTGAACAAAATAATAATAATAATAATAATTTTAATGGGGCAGGAGCGATTATAAATCAGCGAAATGATGGACGTTAAGAGACTATGAACAGTGTATATTAACCCAACCCAAATGTAAATATCCCTGGTGGAGGACTGTGTTTTGAGTGTTTTGAGTGACTTTTGTTTGTTTTATAACTACAATAATACGCCATTTCAATAGAAATAGCGGTGCTCCTGCTAGAGGAGGGAACGACGCCATAGAAGAAGAAGAAGAAGCGGGATCTCACGATATCATTCTTTCTTATGGAGATCCCGCCACTGTCTGACGCACCAGTTAACAGTGTAAAAATAGAATATGCGTATACTGCCTGTAAATAAAATGTTCAAATTATTTTGGAATTTTTCCTAAGAAATATAGAAATGTAGATTAAGAGTTTTGAAAGGATTGACCTAGTAAATAATCTGCATTTGCCCTATGCTGAAATTAGAAAACTTCTGTTATAGAACTTTATCTACAGTGCTTTCTTAATGGTCATTCATATTATTTCAATCTTCTCAAAAAGCTTTAATAGTCGGCACAAATTGAGACAAAATCATAACAATTTTACTGATTAAAACAAAAATATGTGTCTTTTCTATAATTTAAGGACATGGCAATCACCTGCATGACAGTTTTACGTATCCTCCATAGTTTGTATGTTTCCTGTTCATCATCCATGGTTCTAAACTCTTCAAATACTAGATTTTTTCTTCTGTGTTTTGTTTTGGGCAAACTCACATGTCGGGTTTCTTTCTAACTAGACGGTTTTTATTAATGTCGATCAAATTAAGCAGTGCGCTTTTAGCCTAATGTAAGCAACAATGATTGGGACCCAGTCATTTTCATTTGCGTTCGGATTTATTTTCAAAACTTATTTAGATATATTCGGCAACCTATTATTTTTTAAATTTAGTGAATTATTGCTTTATTTAATTCGATTCTTATTGTTATCTAAAACTCCAAAAAAAGGGTTGAATTATAATTTTTTTTAAAATGTGGGTATTAATTGATGAAATTAATCAATAAATAAAGTAAAAACTTTCTGTAATTTTGTAGTAATATTCGAACGCAATTAATATATAGGTCATGTTTGTGTTAAGAGGTTCATTTTCCAGACTGCTGACAGTTATGGTAGGTAGTTATTAGTGGCTTAGCTATTGTTGTCAAGAAATCAATAACATATCCATGTCAGCTCATGCGTGGAGATTGTTAATTATTAGCTCATAAAATATAACAAATTAGGTGTTCAAACCGTGACAGAACACGTGCTGAAATCTGAAAATTATGTAAAGAAATTTTTTTCTGGAGGAATGGGAGAAATTTATTAAATTATATAGACATGGGAGTGTCTTGTTCCAGTGAGGTAAAATAGATATAATAATATTATGTAATAGGGCTTAAGGAATGTAGTTACTAACATAAACCAGTTTACTACTTTTCTGATTATAGTTAATGGTAGTGAGAATGATTTGATCATTTTAGATGCATAATTTTCTTTCTGTCAATGATAGTGGATCAAAAGAACTTGCAATAAACTTCCCTTATAGAAATATAAAGTCGCCGACTCATAACTTAAGCAAATTTGCCACAAATGATTTTTTGTATGTAAATTGGTTTTATAGTAAACTTCCAGAACAATTTTGTGGTACAGTTGTGCAGCACTTGCTTAAACTTTGTGACACATCTTTATTTTTTTGTACGGTATAAGTTGCTGCAGAGTTCTGGCACACTTTGCTACAGATTTAGCCATGTATAATTTTGATGCATAATTCCTTTTTAACTTACACTATATAAATACTATAATCGGACACCTTCAGCAAGCTTTTAAAAAGCTTGTATGGGGGCATTTCAATTTTTGTAAGTGCATTGCAATGTCGGTCAGATTGCAATAGGCTACTCAGATGTAACCATGTCCGACAGTGTGTATTATGTTTATGTCTGCCTTGTATAACATACAGTCTTTTGGGTGCTAGCTCACTGAGACAGCACATGCAGAATTTGCTGTCCCATCAGTCCATTATCCTAACACCAGGTAAGTTGGCAGTAATGTGAAATTAAGTAACATACCCCCATCAAGATTCGAATACTGCCCCTTGAAACCCGAGTTCCAGCTAAGCTTCATGTTTCCATGTTTAATTTGTGGAAAAAGCAAAGTAAAATAAGCAAATATTATGGAAAAATGTCGGGTACAACAGACAGAAGAATTTGTCGGAAGTAGTGAGTCATGGGTTCAAATCTTGACAGAGGCATATGGTAAAGCAAGTTGCTGACTTACTTGTGTCCGGATATGGACTGGTGGGTCAGTAATCAAATAATGTCTTAGTGAGCTAGCACCTAAAAGTCATCCTAAGGCTAACTGAAGGTGTCTAATGTAGTGAATGATTGAATGTTCTACTTAGTTCCTACAGTTACAATAAGGCTCAACATTTCATGGATATATTTGATTATATTTTAATCATTATATTTCAGGCTACAGCCAAAGGAAATAAAGATTCTTATAAAACAGCCAAGTCAATACATGAGTTTTCTGTGTTAGATATAGATGGAAATGAAGTATCTCTAGACAAATATAAGTAAGTAGGATTTGGTTTATGTTGCCTCTATAAGTTTCAGTCCCCCTGTCGTTTCATATATATGTAAGTTTCCTCTGTAGCGGCCGCAGGTGGCTTACTGTTTTTTGAACAGTACAGAGGCATCTTTAGAATGCACCAAAATACAGGAGCCAGTTTTGGGTCTCGTCCTAAAGACTACTGAATAACAAGCTTTTTACAGTGTAGTATGGGCAAGAGATGAAAATCGTCTCAGAAAATGTACAAGTTACAAGTGAGGTTAGAACACAACCCTTGATATCGAAAACCAGCGACAGTACCACTCGGCCATGTCCGCCAATTCTAGAGCCTGAGAGGCATAATGTCAATGACATTGGTTCAGTTCCAACCACTGATCCATAAAAACACTTTCTAATACTAGTAAATTAGTAATCAGTACATTAATTAAAAAAATATATAGTTATTTGTAAATTCTTTTATTATTACTCGGTATTATTATTTTCTTTTATCTTTGGTCTGTAAATAATACTATTTAATTTTGTTTTGTCTGTTCATGCCATTGCATAAATTAATCACCTAAAATAAAAAGACAAAATCAGTATGTAGGTTTAAAAATGTAATTTGTAGAAGTAGATAAATGGTCCTTCCACATCAAGTTATAATTTATATATATGTGACTCATCAAGCAAAAATCATAATTACCGGTATGTTCTTTTGCGACATTTTGGGAAAATGACATGAGAACATTTCAGATGTTTTTTTCTCATAAATGGAAACACCTGTTGCTATAATTACGGTATGTACAACATTTTATTTATCTTGGAAGTTCAGTATTGCTGCACATACTTATCAGAAATCCACATCTAAATGTCACTATAAAATAAATTAAATTGTCATAAAGAAATAACATATAGCTAATTATTTTCCAATTTTTTTGACAGAGTTTTTTAAATCGTGCACACTGTTTAAATGGGTTTTAATTAAGTTCACCAGTGTACCACATGATCAATACCCCTTAACATTTGTGCACAATGTTTTAGAAAACATTTCGGTCAAAATTTCCCAGACTAATGTCATTTTTAGCTCACCTGGCCAAAGGCCATGTGAGCTTATGGCATGGTGAGGCGTGCGTGCATGCGTCAGTAAACTTTAATCTTCTCCTCCAAAACTACTGGGCCAACTGAAACCAAATTTGCCATGGAAGGTCCTTGACAGAGTCTAACTATCGTTTGTTCAAGTCAGGGCGATCGAATATCCAACTGTTACTAAAAATAGACAAAACCTAAAAAAATCTTCTTCTCTTGAACCACTCATTGGAGGCAAAAACTGGTCAAGGCCACAGATGTGAAAGAATACTGAAATGGTTCATTATCTTGAAAACTATTAACTTTTTGTATAAGCATGTATATTAGAATGTTGTAGGTATTGATACAACGATCATTTTGATGTATAGAAAAAGGTCATGGGTCCAAAGGTCAAGGTCACAGTAGCAAAACATTACCAAGATCGTTAATTATCTTGAAAACTATAAACTTTTTGTATAGGCATGTATATTGGAATGTTGTTGGTTTTGATGTAACGATCATTTTGATATATAGATTTAGGTCATTTGTTTAAAGGTCAAGGTCACAGATGGGAAAGAAAACTGATTTGGTTCATTATCTTGAAAACTATGAACTTTTTGTATAAGCATGTATATTAGAATGTTGTAGGTATTGATACAACGATCATTTTGATGTATAGAAAAAGGTCATGGGTCCAAAGGTCAAGGTCACGGTTGCAAAACAATACCAAAATGGTTAATTATCTTGAAAACTATAAACATTTTGTATAGGCATGTATATTAGAATATTGTTGATATTGATGTAACGGTCATTTTGATGTATAGAAAAAGGTCATGGGTCCAAAGGTTAAGGTCACGGTTGCAAAACAATACCAAAAAGGTTCATTATCTCGAAAACTATGAACTTTTTGTATAGGCATGTATATTAGAATATTGTTGGTATTGATACAATGATCATTTTAATATATAGATTATGGTCATTGGTTCGAAGGTCAAGGTCACAGATGCGAGTAGCAAGTTTCATAAATATCTAAATATCCACATCAGAGTTATTGCTCCTTAAATGTAGTATTTATTGTGTTTTTGTGCTGTTAACAGCCCAGGTGAGTGGTACAGGCCCTATTGGGCCTCTTGTTACAGGAACACAGGAACTTAAGTGATTTCATATCCGATGGAAATAATTGTTTCGCAGAAATGTTATGGGGTATCACCCAAACCCTATTGCTTGTACAAATGACTTTAGTCATGATTCTGTGCATAAAATTAAGATTTTTTTGTACCTTTCTGAAATTTTCTGAATTGGAAACTGCATGATATATTTTTAGTAGGAAGCCAAATTCTAAAATCAATTAAATGGCCCATAAGTAAATGCATTTGCCAAACATGTCACACATAGTAGTCTTAAGGATTTCAGCTCACCTGAGACAGTCTTATTGTTATCATCATTCTTCATCTATTGACAGCTTATTGTTCAATGCTAGATGCCTCAAAGTTCAGTGATGTCAAAAACTGTAAGTCATGTCAATTTTGATCAAAGCATGAAATTAAAATGGAAACGGTAAATTTTTGGAAATTTCAAATGGTCACCCATGGTCCTATCTGCCGCCTTACAACATATTTGCAACTATGTCATAGATCAACACTGCAGTGCTATGTTAAAAAACCATTTTATTTTGTTATTTCAGAGGTCATGTTGTGTTAATTGTAAATGTAGCCTCTAAATGAGGTTTTACTGATAAGAACTATAAACAGCTACAAGCCTTGCACGCCCAGTATGCTGAATCTAATGGTCTTAGGATCCTTGCATTTCCATGCAATCAGTTTGGAAGTCAGGTAAGAAAGTTTGATTCTATGTTCAGGGGAGCTGGGGAAATCTCAAAGGCTTGGTTGTAATGTGGTTTAACATCACATACCGGTAAGCAATTTTCAGCTACTAGCGACGAGAGCAAGTTTAGCAATCTCTAGTATTAATCCAAGAACAATTTTGTGTATGCATGGAATATGTGAGTGTGTTTTATGGTGTGCCTTATACTGGCACACTCTCAAGGTGGAGTGGTAGAGTTCTTGCTTTTTATGTGGGAGGTCTGACCAAGACTAGAAAAAAATGGGGTGACTGTTCTTTTGCCAAGCACTCTGGATTTAGAAAGGAAAGTCACAGGGTCCTTCTGAAGACCTTAAAAACTGATGCCCCCCCTGTCACAGCAGACGTGGCACGTTAAAAAACCCTAGCTGCACACTGACAGCAGTCCTGTATGGAACCTCTTATATACTATAGATTCTAAATACCCACAGTATTTTGTTTAAATAAATACTTTATAACCCTCTATTGAATGTTGAAGCCAAGTTTATATAATATACATTTATTATCTTTTATAATAGGAACCAGGAACCAATGAAGAAATTAAAAAGTTTGCCACAGAGAAATATGGTGCTCAGTTTGATTTGTTCAGTAAAATTAATGTAAATGGAAGTAATGCAGATCCACTATATAATTTTCTAAAGATGAAACAGAGAGGCACATTTGGCGAGTAAGTTTGCAAATGTATAAGTATTGCTATAGAATTTTTTTTCTCTTACGTAAGAGTTGTTATTCTCCTACATAAGACTCAGTATCTCCTACGTAGGAGTTAGTCATGTATTGCCTAAGTAAGACTTATTAACTCCTAGGAGTTAGTATTTTCTAGGTAAGACTTAGTATCTTCTACGCAAGACTTAGTATTGTAAATGTATTTAATTTCCCATGTATTTATTTTCGCAGTATAGGAGATTTAGACATATCTGTGTAGATAAATTTTCATGTTTTTGAAATATGCTCTATAACATAATAAGTAAAATTTAATTTTCGCTTTGTATTAATTTTTTTGCAAAACAAACCACCGTGAAATAAGTGAAAATTAGTACATCGCGAAAATAAATACGTTTACAGTATCTCCTATGTAAGAGTTGGTATAGCCTATGTATGACCTAGTATCTTTTATGTAAGAGTTAGTATCTCCTAGGTAATACTTATTAATTCCTAGGAGTTAGTATCTTTTACATAAGACTTAATATCTCCTTTGTAAGACTTAGTATTTTCTTTGTAAGACTTAGTTACTCTTATGTAAGACTTATTATCTCCTTTATAAGACTTAGTATCTCCTACACAAGACTTACTAACTCCTAGGAGTTGGTAACATCTACGGAAAACTTAGTAACATCTACGGAAAACTTTGTAACATCTACAGAAAACTTAGTAAAAGCTACAGAAGACTTAGTAACATTTACAGAAGACTTAGTAACATCTACGTAAAACTTAGTAACATCTACAGAAGACTTAGTAACATCTACGGAAAACTTAGTAACATCTACGGAAAACTTTGTAACATCTACGGAAAACTTTGTAACATCTACAGAAAACTTAGTAACAGGTACAGAAGACTTAGTAACATCTACAGAAGACTTAGTAACATCTACGGAAGACTTAGTAACATCTACGGAAGACTTAGTAACATCTACAGAAGACTTAGTAACATCTACGGAAGACTTAGTAACATCTAGGGAAAACTTAGTAACATCTACAGAAGACTTAGTAACATCTACGGAAAACTTAGTAACATCTACAGAAGACTTAGTAACATCTACGGAAGACTTAGTAACATCTACAGAAGACTTAGTAACATCTACAGAAAACTTAGTAACATCTAGGGAAAACTTAGTAACATCTACAGAAGACTTAGTAACATCTACAGAAGACTTAGTAACATCTACAGAAAACTTAGTAACATCTACGGGAGACTTAGTAACATCTACAGAAAACTTAGTAACATCTACGGAAAACTTTGTAACATCTACGGAAAACTTTGTAACATCTACAGAAAACTTAGTAACAGCTACAGAAGACTTAGTAACATCTACAGAAGACTTAGTAACATCTACAGAAGACTTAGTAACTTCTACAGAAAACTTAGTAACATCTACGGAAAACTTAGTAACATCTACAGAAGACTTAGTAACATCTACGGAAGACTTAGTAACATCTACAGAAGACTTAGTAACATCTACAGAAGACTTAGTAACATCTACAGAAGACTTAGTAACTTCTACATAAGACTTAGTAACATCTACGGGAGACTTAGTAACATCTACGGAAAACTTTGTAACATCTACAGAAGACTTAGTAACATCTACGGAAGACTTAGTAACATCTACAGAAGACTTAGTAACATCTACAGAAGACTTAGTAACATCTACAGAAGACTTAGTAACTTCTACATAAGACTTAGTAACATCTACGGAGACTTAGTAACATCTACGGAAAACTTTGTAACATCTACGGAAAACTTTGTAACATCTACAGAAAACTTAGTAACATCTACAGAAGACTTAGTAACATCTACAGAAGACTTAGTAACATCTACGGAAAACTTAGTAACATCTACAGAAGACTTAGTAACATCTACGGAAGACTTAGTAACTTCTACATAAGACTTAGTAACATCTACAGAAGACTTAGTAACATCTACAGAAGACTTAGTAACATCTACAGAAAACTTAGTAACATCTACGGAAAACTTAGTAACATCTACAGAAGATGGTAACTACAGAAGACTTAGTAACATCTACAGAAGACTTAGTAACATCTACAGAAGACTTAGTAACATCTACAGAAGACTTAGTAACATCTACAGAAGACTTAGTAACATCTACGGGAGACTTAGTAACTTCTACATAAGACTTATTAACTCCTAGGAGTTGATATTACCTATGTAAAACTTATTAACTTATTGTCTGATGAAGGAGATAATAACTTAGTAAGTCTTCTAGGAGTTAGTAATTACGAAGTAACTCCTACATAAGACCTATTAACTTCTAGGAGTTAGTATCACCTTTGTAAGACTTATTAACTTCTAGGAGTTAGTAACACCTATGTAAGACTTATTAATTCCTACGTAGGAGTTACTATCTTCTAGCCATGGACCAAAAGGCATAGAAATTTATATATATAGTCATTTGTACTGTGTATTTCTTATTGTCCTCAGTTTGAGAGCAGTGGCATTCATATTGGTTATTGAAGCCATTGTGGGCTGTGAATGCCATTGGTCACATGACTCCACATGCAGCAATCAATAACGAACTATATACCTTCATGCCACCTGGTATCCACAGATAATAATTGCTATATTTTTTGTTTGAAGATATTTAATTTTCAGAAATAATGAAGTTATTTTAAAAATGATGTAACATGTTTTGAGTTTACAAAAACTTAAATATAGAACTTAAATTATTAAATTTCAAATGTATATAAATAACTTGGATATACATATCTATTGATATTTTTTATTTTTTTGCTGGAAACTGAACATTCTCCATGTCTGTTCCATTCAAAAAATTCCCTCCCTGAAGTGAATTGCTACAAAATGTGTTTTAAAAATATTGAATGAAAATATATAACAATTAAAGTGTGTTAAAATGGCGTTAATATCCAATAAAAATTCCACATCTTTGCAAGCGAAACTGAAAAACACTTGCATTAACAATAACATTAATGCATATAGTACCAAAGTTTCAAATCTGATTAATCTTAAATTTCATTCAAGGTCACTGTGACCTTAATTCATTCTTTCATAGACAGAAATGCGTATAAGCTTGAATATTTATATCACTAAATAATGAATAGAGCCATAACCATACAAATACAGTATTGTAAAGGAAATCTATGATAGATTAATGGTGTTTTACATCTCAGTTAAGATTCTTTCTGGGATGGTAGAGGAAACTGGAGTGCCTGGAGAAAACCATGGCCTTTGGCAAGTGAACTGACACACTTTCTTTCTCTGGGATCTGCCTGAGTGGGATTCGAACCTAGGTAATGAGAGGTACTCTGTTCAATAAGTTTGTGCATTAGACCACTCGGCCACAAGGGCCTGGAAATAAATGAGAGTACATGTATAATTATAATATTTAATGTTTTTCCTTTTTTTCAGCTTTATCAAATGGAATTTTACTAAGTTTCTATGTGATAAAGAGGGAGTACCAGTAAAAAGATATGCACCAAATACCGAGCCCAATGTAAGTATAGTAGATTGCCATGGTAACATACACATGTACATACATCCTGTACATTAAAGTTGTAAAATGGTCTCCATAAACAGTGGTCCTTTAATCTTCAAAACTGTAATTAATTTAGAAATAAAAAAGATATCCAGCAAATACTTGGCATACTTATTGGAACCATTGGTGCTCAAGTGGTGTAAAGTAAGTTGTGTATAGATAACAGGGCTTTTCACTACCTAGGTTCAAATCCCACTTGGGCAGATTCCAGTGTGATAAAGTTTATCAGTTCACTTGCAGAAGGCCTTTGGTTTTCTCCAGGTACTCTGGTTTCCTCTACCATCACATTGGTATAAATGAAGGAATCTTGACTAGGATGTAAAAACTATTATCGGTTCCACTGTTAGAAGAACAAAAATGCATTCCCAAATGTTCATAAAGGCCATTAAGAAAACTTGTAAATTGAACTCTATCTTAGTTATACACTCTGCCCAGTCTGTTTATATTGCCTGTATGTAGTATTACAACGCCTCTGTAGAGGTCACTTGTTGTCTCTTTCAAATCTTCTGGTGTTATTGGTGTAACATGAAGGAGGAAACACCTGAAAAATTCCACTTCCTCATCCAGTTCCCTGGCTTGGATTGAACCCGACCTTCCCAAGTGAAAAGCGAACATTTTACCACAAGGCTAAAAGATTTGACCCAGTAAAGTTCAGCAGTAAATCACCCTATTATATACAACACTACAACATGAATAGCTCAGCTATATATTAGAGAACACTGAAACACACAACTTCAAGTTTTTAGTCCCATTCAATAAACCATCTCAATTAAGTTTTACAAAAAAATGTGTGGCCCACGTTGAACAGACTTCAATTTGATAACAAAAAGGCATGCGTTCCTTTTCATGTGTCCTAGCCAGGTGATGCTGTAACTCTCAGAACAATGCATCAAGATGAGTCACTTAAAACCAGTTCTTGTTTTTCTATTTTCAGGAATGCGCAAAAGATTTTCCTAATTATTTCTGATCAAGTGCGGCCATTACTTGCAAGCTTTAATTGACAAATTTATATAAAACCGAAGTGATTCATTATTTTCATGCTTGTATCTGTTAGCGACTTGATAGTGGACAGTGTTACGACAGACTGTATGACGGTGAATTCTAAAATCCAAAATGGACAGGATTCACCCGAGCTGTAATGGCGTGCAAATTTTGTCTGTTCGTAATATTGGAAACTTACGAGTCATTATACAGACGTAAGCATGATTTTACACGGTTTATATAATTATGTACCTATATTGTTTATTAAGTTAATTTTATATATACAGATTTTTTGTAACCCTCCTAGTCACTTGTTTGTTTTTACGTTAAATATATATCTGTGTGACACAAGTAGGACAGTCATTATATGCAATACATAGTATTTTAAGATGGCAATAATCTAGATTTTGACCTTTTATAGCAATAGCAAGTGAGCACTTGACATTATGAATGATGACACAGATTTCTTTGTTTTTAATTTTTTTTAATATAAATTTACTTCTATGGAATATCTGCCATCATACTTTTATTTTATTAAAACACTGCAATATCACAAAATTGATTCAATGCATAGACCTTAGACAGCATTTTCTGGGGAGTGAGAGGTCATATGTTCAATGGCGAGGTTGGTTTGACTAAATACATGTACTTAATATTTTTTAAAATAACTTGCAGTACTTGACACAGTGCTTTTCTGGTACTCTGTAACTTGATGAAGCAAAATTGTAAAAAGTAAGACAAATGTGTTTCAGTTGACATTAAAATTTTGTACTGTTTTCACATACATGTATAGATGTCTACTCTAGGCTATTAGTACGAGTGCGTTGATTGCTTACAACACAAAAATGCAATTATTCTGCAAATGTTGACAAAAGAATACACTATAAATTGTACTTGTACAGAGGTTGTTAAACCTATTATAAATTTATATGGTTCCAATTTATACAAAAGTGCTTTATACTAAATATTCATGTACAAATGTGAAAACTATTTATGCTGTAACTGACTTGATCACATTTTGATTGGAACCATGAAAGAAATTTGGTTTGTCAGCTTACCAAACAATTAATACTCCAAAATAATCAATGGAATTATGCCATTTTTCGGGAAAATAATAACGTGTGATTTTAAATTTGAAAATTTTTGTGTTTATTTTGTAAGTATGAATTTGCAAGAGTAACAAAACACAAAAAATAAAACAATTGTGAATATTTATTTTCAATATAGATGTTATTCATGTCAATTTGTTTTGACTGTCATCTGATGACATCACAAAAATAAATTGCAATGTCACTTCTCTCAAGAATTAACAACACAAAAATTTCACGTTTTATAGTTTACTATGTACAAAAATTAATAGTAAAGATTTTTCATGTGATAGCTTGTCATGAAACAGATTATAGGAAATACAGGGTTAGGGATGAACACCTGTTTATAGTGGTTACCTGTTCATAGTGGTCACTTTGGCCTGGTCCAGCTACTGACCACTATAGACGGGTTTGACTATACACATCTGTTCTGTGTCTTCCTAATGTATAGTCTCTCTGCTGCCATCTGCTTGTGTATTTCCCATTGGTTTTAATACTGTAGAATTCCAATTTTTAATTTTTTTAATTTCCATTTTTATATTTTGTTGTTGTACAAAGTATATTTGTATGTGAAATAAAATTATATATTTAATGAAATATTGGTTGTTATTGTCACTTTTAGGCAATTTACAAAAAAATCGGGAAATTTTCATACTTAATTATTTTCCCGTTAATTCACAAGAATAAGATGACATGGCAATGAAACATTTGAGAATATTTTATTTTGATATAATTAGCTTGTATTTGCACTTGTCATCATCTGATGATACAAAAAAAAGTATGTGTGTATCTTGAAATGTTGATTATAGTGAAAATTAACTGTTGAGACAATTCCATGATATACAGTTCTTTAGGAAATGTTTCAAAGTTGAAGCTGGATAACAGGTACCAGTATTCTGCAATAACCAAAGACACCAAGAACATGTCTTAATATAAACACACCACTGTAGTAGCTCAGAAGGTAGAGTGCTTACTTCATATGTAGGAGGTATTGGGTTTGTACCCAGACTGGGGTTTGTCCAATACTTGAAAACATGAAGTGACTGTTCTCTTGCCAGGCACTCAGCATTTAGAAATGGGGTCCTTTGAAGAGATCTTGAAAATTAATGTCCCATTATATTGCAGGCATGACACATTAAAGCATCTTCCCTGAACATTGCCATGAGTGTACTGCAAAGGTAAAAATTTCTGACACTTCTCCTATAGCTGGAGATGTCTCAATATGAGTGAAATATTCTTGACTGGGACTTAAAACTCTGTTTAATCAATCAATCAATCTCAACATAAACATGTACTGAAACCACTTATTACACCACTATGAACAAAAGTACATAAAAAATCCTCGAAGGACAAGCGGTTCAAGATGCCAGTTTATTGATCAATGAGACTCGCTACTTAGGTTCGAATCCCATGTTGGAAAGACTCTTGTTAGAAGGTTAATCAGTTCACTTGCCAAAGATCAGCATTTTCTCTGACATTCTAGTTTTCTCTACCATTTTAGAACTGACCCCTGTAATATAAGTGGAAGACTCTAGCCTGGGGCACCAAATAATTTCTCCCCTGAACCAAGCCATTTATTTACAACCAGTGATCCTTAAATACAAATTATATTATATATATACATTTTATATCTTACTCCATTTTGACATGTTTATGCATGAATTGTTTCCAGGTGACAATGATATATAAAGCTTAACATTAAATAGTAGCTTTTCTGTAGCTTTCAAATTAAGCTGAGACCCTTTTCCAAGTAATTTATTACTGACTGGAACTATCCTTGTATATATGGGGGCTTTGGTGGCTTGATTGGAATAAAACACCAGCTTATGGACCATAGTGCTTTTCACCACCTTGGGTAAAGTCCCACTCACCAGATCCTAGTGTGAGAAAGTGTTAGTGTGCCAAAAGTCAGTGGTTTTCTCTGTTTTCCTTCACCATACTGAACTGAATGCCTTAATATAAGTACCTGGTAAAAGAATATTAACCGAGGTGTAATACAACCTTGCTCAACTCCATTCCTTCTATTTGCACACAGTATAAACAAACCACAGGTCAAAATTTCATTCAACAAAAGAAGTTGTGCCACAATATGAATATGTATTAAACATCAAAACCTAAGTATACATAGGTATTTTTTCTTTTCTTCAACTTTAATGAAAACCGATTCTGATTATTTAAGTTGATGTTAGTGAGAATTTTTAAATGTTGATGTTGAAGGGCCTCAGTGACAGAGTGGTCTAAGCTAGCATTTACGGTTCGCAGTGCCCTTCACCACCTAGGTTCAAACCCCACTATGGGCAGATCCTAGTGTGAGCCTGTATAGAGTGAATGGCTTGTAGTCAATTGGATCCTAGTTACAAATGACTTGTATAAATGAAGCTGTTGAGTATGCCATATCAACAAAACAAGTACAAAAGAACAAGTCAGGGTTAGTACAGGCCTGGAAAAGTCCTTAAATTTTGAGGTTTGCCCTAAAAGACCCTAAAAACAAGTCTGACCCTAAAAAGTCCTTGAATTTATCCTGAAGGCCTTAAAAAGCCCTTGAATTTGGCCAGTTGGGTCTCTGTATATCAATATTAAGTGGCTGCAAATAGACTGATATAAATAAATTAAAGGTACCTGGCCCAACTGAACACCCAACTTCAACCTCCACTTCAAGTGTCGTTACTATGAACACGTAAATAATTGTTTTATTGATTTAATTGCCTTTGCACCAATATTTTTTTGTTCAAATTGTCTCTCTGATTAAGCCTTCAATTTGCAAATAAGACACTGAAAAGACCCTAAAAAGTCCTTAAATTTGGAGTCCAAATATCTGTACGAACCCTGACAAGTATTATGAAAATTGGGTATTTCTTGGGTCTTGTGGATTGCTTTATATATATACAGGTTTTACTGTATACTGTAAAGGGGATTATTTTTGCAAAAAGTTCACAATTTCTGAAATCCGCATTTTCCCCTGGGTGTAATTTTCAGGTACTGAGTAACTAATATAAGTTGGTGTACATTCTTTATATTATGATATATTAACCTGCATGAAATCTGGCATTTCCGGTGGGTGTAATTTTCAGGTGTGGGTGTAATTTTCAGGTACAGTAATTAATATAAGTTGGTGTACATTTATATTAACCTGCATGGTAAACAATTTTGTAGTGGGTAATTTTTTTCATGGGAATTTCTTTAGCACCAAATAAGTGAAAATTTTACCCACATGAAAATTTTTACCTTTACACTATTTGTAAATGCATATAAATAAAATACCTGGTTCATACCTGTTATATTTCTAATCTTTTTCTTTATTAAATAAATACTGAAATATATTGAATACTGAAAACACTTGTATACTGGTATATATGTATGTTGATTGTAGACAAATCAAATCAAAAGAATTACACATACTATACTATTATGTAAAACAATACAAAACAATATAAAAAAACACACGTAAAAGCTCTCTAAAACATAAAAAACCCAAAAACAAACAAATAAACTGTCATAATACTGACTTATATAGACAAACAACATTGACCTGTCTGCTTGACCTTTAATTCAAATATTTATGATGGACCAGTGCATTTTATTTATAGGGAACACAGGTATATTTTGTCTTATCATGGGAAGACATGTATTGAGTTTAGTTGAGTAATGGTGTTTAAGGTCAAGAATATTTCACTTATATCGAGATGCCAGCTATAGGCGAAGTTGCAGAAATTTTTTCTGTGCATTGCGCTGATGGCATTATACAGCAGGGTTCTTTATTGTGCCAAGGTTACCTTGACACGGGGCCTTGTTTATTTTAAGTTCCCATCTAAAAGAACCGTTATTTTCATTTTGTAATGTGGAGTGCTTGGCAAGAAAAGTCATTATCCACTTTCAAGTCTTGGGTCAGACTCGTCGTCGGGGTTCGAACCCACGACTCTCCACTTACGGAGCGAGCACTCTACCAACTGAGCTACCGCAGTGGTAAAGAAGACATCATTGTTTATGTATTAACTGTGAATTGCAACACTAACCATGTATTTGGTGGACCCTCCTATATGAATAATCCTGACAAAAGGTCAAGTTAACAGGTCAATCTTGTATGCCTATACTAATTCTTTGATGGCACAATTTATGTAAAAGTTATTCAATCATTGTAAATTAAAATAAAATCACTGTGTAATACATCAGGCTTAAAAAAATTAGTGTGCTTCTGTTAATAAGAATGCCCCTAATTTTTCATGCCTTCCCTAAAGTTTTGATGACATTATTTTGACAAGCAGCGTCAAAGTTGGCATCCTTGCACCATATTTTTTTTTAATTGTCCAATTACTAATCCTTATTTTTCTAAGAGTGTTAACCAAAACACACATATATATTTTTTTTTGCCTCAGAAAAAGTATGACCAGAACAGCTTTCAACTTGAAAACCTTTACAGGAAGGTAATTTTTTCTACCCGAGTACTTTGAGACATAAGAGGACTTTTAACCCCCTTATTAACTATTTACTGGTTTTATTTTTCAAAAAAAATTATTGTCCATTTAGCACTCTGTTTCTTTGTCATTTCAATTTAAATGTCACTTCTTTCTTCTGTCCAATGTTTCCATCATTACTTCTTCCTAAAATTATCATTAACTATTTTCAGAAATATTGTATATTTTAGCACTCTTGTTTCTTAGTCATCTCAATTTAAATATCACTTTTTTTTCTGTTCACATCCTTACCTCCCCTAAAATTACCATTAACTATTTTCAGAAATATTGTCTATTTTAGCAGCATCTGTTTCTATCTGCTCATCTCTCATTTTAAACAACACTTTTTTCTTCTGTCCATCTTTTATCCCAGCAGTTGTCTGCCAATTCCGGAAACAAATAATTCCTTTATCTTGGACTTCCTTCCTTCCTTTCGTTGTGATGACATCACCATCATCCTTTACGATAATAAGCTTAGGCACAGCACTTATGTTTAACTTTCTTTAATTCACTGTTAACACATATAAAAATACATTTATTTAATATTATATAACATCATTTATAATTGCTTTAAATTTTCAATTACATTCACTCAAATTCATATTCAATTATTGCTCATATTCCAACATTTGTTGGTTTGTTAAATGCTGATTTGAGTGGCATCAAGTTTTCAGCTTTATGCAACAAGACAATATTTTCTTGGTGAACTCAAGAAATAAATCTTAACACAAGCTTATGTGGTGTTGCAAGTTCGTACAAGTAATTCTAGATCTAGTCTGTACTTGTGTTCACTCATGGTAACAGTTAGAGTGTTTGTACACTTGAGCCTAATGTCACAGATAAACATAACCGAACCAACCAGGTTTGACTGCAACTGCCATCTTTTATCAGGAGACTTCAAGAATCTTAGCTATCTGGACTGTCTCAGTTTAATTTGGGGTCATTATCTAATCAACTCTCAAGATTACATGTAACAATCACATTTATAAATACCTGAACATATCTAATAACCTGCAAGTTATAGCAGGATTCAGGATAAATTGCATGTTCTAAGATCAGGGTTCGTACAGATATTTGAACTTTAAATTTAAGGACTTTTCAGGGTCTTATTTGCAAATTTAAGGCCTAATCAGAGGTACAATTGAAGCAAAAAAAATACTGATGCAAAGGCAATTAAATCAATAAAACAATTAATTACATGTCTATAGTAACAACACATGGAGGGGATAAGGTTGAAGTTGGGCATTTGGAAGGGCCAAGTGTACCTTTAAATTGCTCCTTTCAAGTAACTTATTAATTAATATCTATTTATTTACATCCACTAAATATCCAAATACAGACACCCAAATGCCCAAATTCAAGGGAATTTTAGGGCCTTCATGATAAATTCAAGGGCTTTTTAGGGTCAGACTTGTCTTTTGGGTCTTTTTAGGGCAAACCTAAAAATTTGAGGACTTTTCCAGGCCTATACGAACCTGAAGAAATATTAGTAGCTCAATGAAGATCAATTTTCTATAAAATGTGCAGATGTTATTTTTTAAAATCCTTATGTGTATATAATTGTCAACATAAAATGGAAAATTAAGTTACTTTAAAGCACTCAAAAATTTGCCAAAACGTTTGAGTAGCATTCTTCTTTAATGCCACACAGTAACATGTCTGTATCTGCTTAGCCAAATAGTCTAGAATATTTCACTTATATTGAGACATCACCAGCTAAAGACAAATCTGCAGAAATAATGGTGATAACTGTTCTTCATTAATGCCACACAATAACATGTCTGTATTTGCTTAGCCAAATAGTCTAGAATATTTCACTTATATTGAGACATAGCCGACTAAAGATAAATCTGCAGAAATAATAGCGATAAGTGTTCTTCATAAATGTCACACGATGACATTTATCATTATATACAAGTAAATGTGTAACACTAAGATAATAGTTTATGATGTTATCATATGCACATATATATATCACAGTACAGACCTGTCAAAAGTTTATAACTGAATGTAACGAAAAGGAGTCAATGCTGGACTGCCTAGTGGCTCAGATATGGATAACTAGTGACTGGAAAACTGCCAAGAGAATGAAAACAGCTGCTGAAAACCTATCGAGAAATAGCCAAGATGCGCTGTCGATTTGGCACTTATTCGTTAGCTCAGTGATAAACTTTCGACAGGTTTGTACTGTAAATAGAAGTATGTGGGTGAATACATCATAATTACGATACTATCATATAAATATATATGTGTGGGTGAATATTTAAAGTGTTATGTTTTATCATGTTGAGATAAAAGTTTGTGTTTAAACATTAGCAGGAAAAGTAAATAAATCATATCTTTATTATAAGTGTCATTACCAAAGCTTTTAAAATGTTTTACTGGTACAGTACAGTGGTGGATCCAGGATTCTATGTTAGGGGGCACACTGACAAATTTCTAATTTGTGTTTGGGGACAAAAGCTATATTAAGCAGTCCTTACACCATGTTATAGTGTGGTGAAGAGGCTGCGAAAATTTTAGGGGGGCACAGGCCAGGTGTGCCCCCGTCTGGATTCGCGTCTGCAGTAAAACCTGGATATAGAGGGTTGGATATTCAGGGTTTTTCTTGACTTATTGGGGAGTCTCCAGTTGACAAATTGGAAAAACAGTAAAAACATACAAACACTACATCCTCGGTCAACATAAATTTTGTTCAGTTGATTAAACACATATCAACCTCATCATCATGCTATAATTATAATATTCATTTCAAAAGTTTTTTACATGCACCCTACGCAACTGACAAAATTTCTTAACCTAGGTGGTAAGAAGCACTGCGATCTGTTAAGTGTGTGCTTTAGTCCACTTGGTCACCAAGGCCCCATATGATTGTCAGAGTTAATACAGGTTTCTATTGGTTACATTTATTAAACCAAATATATTTGAATTATCTCCCTTACATAGCCACCCAAATGGAGTGGACGTAACACCTTTACAAAAAGTTGACCTCATATAGCATTAAAGAATAAGACAAATTCTTGTCATTGTAAAGACAATATTATGATAATTAACACTAGGAGGTTAGTCTTTCTGAGAGGAAAATGGGAGTTATAGGTGAAAGGGGAGGTAAAACTAGAAGTCGCTTGAGAGATAACCCCCCTCCCCCCATACCCAACATTGCATGCCGACTCATTATTTCTAAGATGTGACCTTGTTACCTTGACCCTTGACCTATGTATCTAAATTTGATATAGGACACACTGTCTCATATTGGTTTACATTTTTGCTATGTTTGATCATAATACATTCATAGACCAAGAATATAAAAAGACACAATACTGAGATGAATGGACAGACGTATAGACAGACAGGCTGAATTATATTCCCCCTAGACCAATTACAGAGGGTATAATTTCAGTACCGGTACTATTTGGGGAATGTCCATATGACAGGGTACAACTGTACTACTATATGATTGGTTGGTTGGTTGGTTGAATGTTGCTTAACATCTCATAAGCAATTTTTAAGCTATTTGCGCGAGAATGATTTTATTAATCTCTATGGATTAATATATGAACAAATTCGTGTATGCATGTGAAGTGCGAGTGTGTGTTGTATGGTCTGCCTTGTACTAGCGCGCACTCGGGGCGACTTTAAGGTGTTAGCTCACCCAGTCAGTACACTGCAGACAAGCAAACCACTCCCCCCAGTCCATTATACTGAAACCAGGTGAATCAGTTAAGGCCAACGGCAAGGAAAATTCACTTTCTCACATGTGATCATCATCTGAGAGGGACTCGAACTCGTGGCAATGAGAGACCCTGGATTTGAAGACTGGTGTCTTATCCATTAGGCCACTGCGGCCTCTGAACTACTATATGACATGATAACGATAAATGCATTACACTAAAATACAATTAGACTTAATGTCTATATGTCTGGCTTACCACCCCCATTTATAAAATTCAGTGACAAGTTATATCATCTACAATAAGTGCATCATCATGGTGTTATATTTCCTATAAAAATTTAATTGTTCTTGAAGTACCAGTCAATAATAGCATAAAAGTAATGTCCTTATAGTCACTTCAAACTTTACAACATATACTTATATCATAATTGAGTGTATATATGTGTGTGGGTGTAGATGTGTTTTCTGAATACTTGCTCCACAAATGGACTGTGTGTGTGTGTGTGTGTTTGTTTGTGTGCTCCACAAATAGACTGTGTGTGTTTGTGTGTGCTTGCTCCAAAAATAGACTCTGACTGTGTGTGTGTGTGTGTGTGTGTGTATGTTTGTTTGTGTGCTCCACAAATAGACTGTGTGTGTTTGTGTGTGCTTGCTCCAAAAATAGACTCTGACTCTGTGTGTGTGTGTGTGTGTGTGTTTGTTTGTGTGCTCCACAAATAGACTCTGACTGTGTGTTGTGTGTGTGTGTGTGTGTTAAACATACTTGTTCTACAACTGGGCTGAAACTTTTAATAAAGAGTATAGTGTGTGTGTGTGTGTGTGTGTGTGTGTGTGTGTGTGTGTGTGTGTGTGGTTGTGTGTGTGTGTGTGTATTGGGGTGTTACAAATGTACTTACCTGCTCTATGAATGGACTGCAAATTACTGGTATTAGAGCCATAAGTAAGTAAGTTATGTGTGTGTGTGTGTGCTGCAAATTATTAGAGCCATATGTGTGTGTGTATGTACATGCGTGTGTGCATGTGTGTGTACTCACTCCACTAATGGATCTCCAAAAGGAACAGCTAACCAGTTTCCTTGCTCTTCCATATAATGTTTCTCCATGTCTTCTGGCCTCTTATCAAAACTAATAAATATAACTTGGAATGGAGCTTGTCTTTCATCTAACTCGTAATACAGATCCTTCAGAAGGGGTGTGAACTGTTGACAAGCTGGACACCACCCAGCACCAAAATAGAAACCTATGACATTATTTTCGACAGCTTCCCATCCATCAATTTTACCGATTTTATTTTCTCCAGAAGGATCATAAGACAACTTTGCCTCTTCTGAAAAATGTTCTTTTGTCAGTAAAAGTCTGTCTTTTAGTAAATCCTCCATAGGTACTGACCATTATCTGGAATGAATGAATGAATGAATGAATGAATGAATGAATGAATGAATGAATGATGAATGAATGAATGAATGAATGAATGAATGAATGAATGAATGATGAATGAATGAATGAATGAATGAATGAATGAATGAATGAATGAATGAATGATGAATGAATGAATGAGAATGAATGAATGAATGAATGAATGAATGAATGAATGAATGAATGAATGAATGAATGAATGAATGAATGAATGAATGAATGAATGAATGAATGAATGAATGAATGAATGAATGAATGAATGAATGAATGAATGAATGAATGAATGAATGAATGAATGAATGAATGAATGAATGAATGAATGAATGAATGAATGAATGAATGAATGAATGAATGAATGAATGAATGAATGAATGAATGAATGAATGAATGAATGAATGAATGAATGGAATGAATGAATGAATGAATGAATGAATGAATGAATGAATGAATGAATGAATGAATGAATGAATGAATGAATGAATGAATGAATGAATGAATGAATGAATGAATGAATGATGAATGAATGAATGAATGAATGAATGAATGAATGAATGAATGAATGAATGAATGAATGAATGAATGATGAATGATGAATGAATGAATGAATGAATGAATGAATGAATGAATGAATGAATGAGAATGAATGAATGAATGAATGAATGAATGAATGAATGAATGAATGAATGAATGAATGAATGAATGAATGAATGAATGAATGAATGA
Source organism: Anadara kagoshimensis (assembly GCA_021292105.1). Taxonomy (NCBI): domain Eukaryota; kingdom Metazoa; phylum Mollusca; class Bivalvia; order Arcoida; family Arcidae; genus Anadara; species Anadara kagoshimensis. Next base: position 52,946,986 of record CM037860.1, on the reverse strand, counting down.
ATGAATGAATGAATGAATGAATGAATGAATGAATGAATGAATGAATGAATGAATGAATGAATGAATGAATGAATGAATGAATGAATGAATGAATGAATGAATGAATGAATGAATGAATGAATGAATGAATGAATGAATGAATGAATGAATGAATGAATGAATGAATGAATGAATGATGAATGAATGAATGAATGAATGAATGAATGAATGAATGAATGAATGAATGAATGAATGAATGAATGAATGAATGAATGAATGAATGAATGAATGAATGAATGAATGAATGAATGAATGAATGAATGAATGAATGAAATGAATGAATGAATGAATGAATGAATGAAAATGAATGAATGAATGAATGAATGAATGAATGAATGATGAATGAATGAAATGAAATGAAATGAAATGAAATGAAATGAAATGAAATGAAATGAAATGAAATGAAATGAAATGAAATGAAATGAATGAAATGAAATGAATGAAATGAATGAATGAATGAAATGAAATGAAATGAAATGAAATGAAATGAAATGAAATGAATGAATGAATGAATGAATGAATGAATGAATGAATGAATGAACAAACCAATGAACGAAAGAATGAACAAATGAACGAACAAACAAAAAAAACAAACAAACGAACAAACAAACAAACGGATGAACAAATGAACAAACGAACGAACAAGCAAATAAATGAATGAATGAATGAATGAATGATTCTGTTATTTTTGGGAAGATCCTGGGTTTTTATCCAGAACTGACAGTTGCATTTTTCCTTTCTTTTTAAATATGCTGGGTAGCGGCAACCAAGAGATTGGTCCCAGGGAGGAACCAGATGAATTTGATTCAAGGTACATGTAATTGAATAAGAAAAGGAAGGAACAAATGGGGCAGACTTGATGGGTAATGAAGTTGGTAAAGCATCCTACTAATAGGTTTTAGTCCTGTTTTGGCTAGACAATACTGCTTTTTATCCTTTCCTTTTTGATTAGTTTTAGTTTCAAAACGAAAATTAACAAAATAATATTTTTGGCAGATTTAAGACTCCTCATCATCAGAATACATATTATGCAGGTATTACATGTACTGCATTAACATTCCACTTGTGTAATGGTCTGGCAAGCTCAGACATGACTGTCAGAACCTTTGTTCATGCTATTAAAAAGTTAATGATATCAAGCATGAGGTAGAGTTCAAGACTATGCATACATTTGGAATAACTATTTTAGTAATTATAAAAGCAGTGTCAAATGGTAGAACACTTGCAAGAGGTCCTGGGTTTGATCCCCAGTCAAACATCCAACCCTGGATTTTCCCTTACTCATTATAATTATTCAGTGAACTGGCAAACCCTCAGAAGTGGCTGATTTATGCATCAGTTCAAGCATTGAACCTGGTGTTGTTTCAAATAAAAGTGAATCCAAAAATTAGAAGAAATGAAATTATGAATGTAGCCTTCTGACTAGCTAAGATGGTAGAAAACTTGCCAATGGTGTGAGAGGTCCCATGTCAAACCCTATCAGACCCTGCATATGATATATTGGATAATTATGTTTTATAACAGCTCTTACAAGTCAAATTAAAATGTATGTGAGCTAACAAACTCGATAAGTAGTTAATAATAAACATCTGAGTAATGAATACACAGATGTATTAACCAAAAACGTTGTCAGGCACAATGCATTAATCAGACCGGACTATGTCATCAGTTTCAGGATCTGCTTCATGATTTTTGTGGCAGTGATAGATTAAAAATGCGGAAAGGCATCAATTGTACCCTCCATTAAATTTTGATTTTTACTCAAAATTTCTAAAAATGACAAACCAAGTCATTAAAATTGAGAATTTCTGTGAAAAATAAATAAATTTTCAAAAATTTTACATAGAAGTTATTGGGTAGGGGGTACAAAAGTAAGCCCTACCAAAAATGCAGCTACCAAACTGTTAAACCTGGGTCATTTCCAATAATAGCGAGGCCGAGGTGGCCTAATGGATAAGACATAATTAGTCTACAAATCCGGGGTCACTCACTGCTTAAGTTTGAGCCCCGCTCAGACCACATGTGGGAATTTGGGAAAGTGAATTTTCCTTGTCGTTGGTCTTTACTGGTTCACCTGGTATCAAAATGATGTGACTGGGGAGTGGTATGCTTGTCTGGGGCGTACTGACTCGGTAAGCTAGCACATAAAAATCGCCCTGAGTGTTCACTGATACAAAGCAGACCATAAAAACACACTCACACTTCACTTGCATGTGCACGAACTTGTTCATAGATCAATCCATAGAGATTAATAAAATAGTTCTCATCGCGAATAGCTGAAAAATTGTTGATGTGACGTTAAGCAAGATTCAACAAACCAACCAAAAATAGTGACTGAGCTACCCTACCATCTATCGAGCACAATCTGTCAACATTCTTTCTTTTCCTTTTTTGATTCGTACCTTGAATCAGAACCAACACTGAATCAACCTATTGGTCGATCACTTCCAAGGTCATTGAACCCCCAAATCTAACAGGAAAAAATGCAGTGACCAAATGCAAACAAGGAATCTAACCTTAATTGGTCCTTCCCTGATACTAGTGGGACGCTCTATACTGACTGACCATATCTGGCCATCTGTCGAGTCACACATGAGAATATGATCAAACATCCTCAGTCTTGATGTGTATCTTTACTGGTTTACGATTTACAAATAATTTTATTTACTGCCTTCTGAAACAATAAAGCACCTGTTTACTGGTTAGAGTTACCTCCCTTGCATTGATTTTAGAGATGGGGGTTTAAACTAGTTCTCAAGCTTAAAATTATGATATGAGCGACATATTATACTGTAGTATATCTCTTAAAACGATTGAAGTTGTGTGAAACATTATTTATCTTTTCTCTACCACCAATTCTACTAAAAATATAGATATCAGTCAACCGGTTACCATTGGTAACTGTGGAAACATTTCCACCATTTTTTGAACTTGTCACACAAATTTTGATGAGTGAGCTTGGAATAAATCATGAAATGGTAAAGGTTCAATGAGTTGAATAATTAAATCAAATCATAATTTTAACACCTACTGTTCGTGTTTGTTGTTATGTCCGACTCGACGGCACAAGTGCGCATGCGTTAATTTTCTACTTTCTCTTTGGTGGCGTTCACTTCCGTCAGCAGAAAGTTCAAGTTTACTGTTATTGATGGATGTATTTAATAAGTAAGTCATCAACCAGTTTTAAAAATATAATTTTGCTAAAATACATATCTGCTTATTGTCAATGTAATAGGCTTTAATCTCTGCCTCGCCAACATGGGGCAACGACAAAATAAAAAGAAAAGGTGGCGGAAAAGGGGGGGGGGGTTGTTATTGGTTGTGGTAGTGAACCAATCCCATGATAATAGGCATGTAAATATCATTTTGACCTTGACACTGTCGCAAAGCTATTATTATCAGCGTTTGTAATCAAAGGGATCAGATTCATTATAAAATTACATGGTGGATAAATAGAGTATGGTTATTTTAAAAAAAATTTATAATGAAACTGGTCCCTGTATATGGGTCAGATTTTAAAAGACAGCACAAGGTTTACACTAGGTGTGCTGGTAAGCCCTCTTGCTGCCAAATTGAATTTCAAAACAGTGTTGACAGTGTCAAATTGAAGTTCAATGCAAGGTTGGTAGTGCTAAAATGACTTTCACAATGCAAATTATAATGACATCAGTGATATGGCACCATTAGTTAATGGGTAGTTTTTAATCTCAATGGTCAACTTTTGCATTTATGTTTGGCCGATGTTATTACCACTTACTTTTTTTTATTCCAGTATAACCATACTAATGCAACTTCATACATCCATTGAATAGGATTAAATAGTCTTATTTTTAATTAAATCAAAGTTTTGTTGATATTCTTCCAAAAAGTTGCTTTCTTAATGATGGACGATCAATCTTGGATCGTGTTGAACTGCAAAACGATCCGACCCAAGGAGAAAACAAATGGCAGATCTGTAAAAACATATTTACATTTTTTGATCAAAATAATGTATTAACTGACCCAATATTGTTGGTAGAAGACACGTAAGTTTTGTTGACAGGTTGTCAGTATAGGACACATGTCTGTGTAACAGGTTATCGGTAAAGGACACATATGTCCATGTGGCAGCACGAGGGTTAAATGAAGAATGTACAATTCTCATTTTATGTGATTCAGGCTGTATATCAATTGGACATTGTTTAAAATTGTTTCACACAAACATTGATATATTCAGTTACATGGTTCTTAGATAAAACTCCGCTGGGAATGCGACTGAATGCTCCAGAAGTGTAAATTAAAATAAATTAATTTATTGTATTTACATATGAACTCATAGTTTGGTTGTAAACAAATCACAAAGCTTAAAAAAAAACATGAGAGCAACAAAATACACCATTTATAAAGGGTACATATAAAATTTTACTAAAAGATCTATACTGTAAGCATTTATTGGAAGAGTTGTCTCTCTTTCAATGTTCAATCCTTAGTGTGATCCTATAAACTGGTTAAGTTCAGTATTGATGGTCTGTAGGTCTTACAATTGACCCTAAGAAGAGGTCACGACTAACTTTTTTAGGTAGGTGCTTAAAACTGAATGGCCCTTTAAATTTTAGGTTCTATATCAACTGGAACCATGCAATTTTTACCATACTCTGGGTATTAACTATTACAGCAATGAGTCGCTGACATTCAGCATTTGATACATTTTTTGTTTGTTATTTAAATTCCTTTTTCGAATGATTCTGTTGTTTCAATATTTGTAATTTGCTTGAATCATCGGCAACACCAATGACTTGAATATTAAATTGAAGTTTATATTTTTACACTAAATTTTTCACTAAATTTATCAATTTATCAAAATTTAAGTTGAAGTTTGTACAATTGCACACTGAATTGCGAAGCCTGCATTAGCTCTTAAGTCGGGGTCCTCAGCAGGCCAGTGGTCTAAAGTATTGGGTTACGAATCACAACTTCTATGAACACTTGGGTTCAAATTCCATTAGGGCAGAACCTAGTGTGAAAAAATTGTCATTTATTTGGCTTGCTAAGTTGCTAGTATTTTTTTGGCTGCTTCATTTTCCACAAGAATCTCCTAACACTCCCTAACTGACAGTTTCAGTGTAAGTGAAAAATGTTTACTAAGATGTAAAAAACACTGTGTATTTTATCTTTATCAATCAAGTCACGTGTCACGAGTCATGATATAAAACAGTTATAAAACAAAGTTTTAAGACAATGAGGTGTCTATGGACAGAGGTTGGTCCACACATAATATTTTTGTACCAGTGGTGCAAAGCCCCCATCTAGATTTTCCAGTATACACTGCAGAAAAGGTAATGACAAGGTATGAAGATGAGTAGGGGTTAGCCCACATACATAAGTGTTGTTTTATTCACAGTGAACAAATTTTTGCTTATTTCGCAGTGGAAAATTTTCAGTGTAAAATATATATTATTGATCTTATAGTCAATTTCAGAAATCTGCGAATATTAGATCAGAAAGTATAAAATCACAAAAAATTGAACTTTTGAAATTAAGTACTGTATAATGCTTAAACATCGCTGTAGTTTTATTTTTGCTACATTCATGGTCCAGAGTATTCCCACAAAAATACAACATTTTGAGGCATTCAGTAACGATCCAGGTTCTCAACTACTTCCCTTTATTAAAATGAGACTGCAAAAATTTGCCAGTGCGAATACACTGGGCATTGTCAAACTGCGAAAATAAAGCAATATACAGTACATTAACAGTATTATTTTTATTGGACAATTTTTGGACCAATGGTGCAAAGACCCTTTCTAGATTTAACACTGCTTGCCTTTGAATTGACATATCGCCGGCCATGCCTATTATGTTCTGACACTAGCCGCCATCATGGTACCAAAGCAATGCCATGGCAACTAATGACATACTAGTGTCTGTGATGTCATTAAACAGCACAATTCAGACCGAGTTTTTATTCTTTTTGCATGTAAATCAAGCATGCTAGCAAGCATGCTAGCCATTTGTCGGAACATTGTGGGCGTGGCCGGGGATACGTCAATTGTTGACATACTGCAAAGGTACCCTGATTGATCTTACAGTTTTATTTTTTTCTGTTTCAGGGAAGTAAATGGAGTTTCTGTCAAAACAACTAAGTAAACATATTGAAAGTGGAAATATCAACAAAGTGAAAGAATTGTTCAAACCACTATCCACTGAAGAAAAACAGGAACTGGTCAACAGTAAACATAACGACATTACAGCTTTGTTTGCAGCATGTGTTCATGGGAACTTGGAACTTGTTAAATTCTTCATAGAGGAATGTTCTGCAGATATTGAACTGAAAGGCGTGTATTGTGTAGAGGAGGCTGATAATTCTAAACATGTGGTCCCTCCTCTGTGGTGTGCCTCCATTAGTAATAAGACAGAAATAGTTAAATATCTCCTTGACCATGGAGCTGATATCAACTCCGCCTCGGATTCTAATTCTACTTCTGTCAGAGCTGCCTGCTTCAGGAACAACTTAGATATTGTGAGACTGTTAGTGGAGAGAGGGGCAGACATAGTATTCCAAATAAAAGTGGTTCCACTTGTTTGATGAATGCTGTAGAGTGTCCAGAACTATGTCGGTACTTGATATACACAGGGGGCAAAGGTCAATGCAGTGGATAAGAACGATCTCACACCACTGCATTATGCTGTTATTTATAATAATGTTGACTCTATAGATGTGATGATTGACAGTGGGGCTGACATGTCGCTATGTAGCAAGGATGGTTATAATGTGATAACGATGTCCGCTTTATATTCCACAGAGCACATCACCCAACATATAATAAAAAATGTAAAGCTACCAAATGCTGATAAAATTCGAGCTTATGAGCTAATGGCTGCTAAAACTGTTGACGACCATGATGATGATTTTCAAAAATATCAAGAGTATTTAGTACAAGCTATTACAATGAGGCAAACAGACCCTACAGTCTCAGTAGAAAGTCCTAAAACTTCTCAGTTACGATCCCTGTTACCCCCTTTTACAGAACCTAACACGGTTGATGAATTTGGTAAGATTTTCGGAAATGTGAATATTAGACTGCATTCTTTGATCATCAAAGACAGGATTTTAGGAAGTAATGATTATAACACAATATATGGATTACTACGGTTCACGGCAGACCTTTTACGACAACAGCCTGGAAATGAATGGAAGAGCTACGAGTTGTATAAATATGCTTATGAGATTTATCTTAAAGATTGCAAAGTGTTGATGGATAATTGTCTGTACTCCTTGTCACAGATTTTACAGGTCCTTCATGACATGAAGCAGTCCTGTGTAAACTGTCCTAAAATGTTAGCTGCAATAAATGAAATGTTCCGTTTACTCACCCAGCACCTGAGCAAGGCCATTAATTACATGAAGGAAAAAGATGCCAAAACTCAAAAAGAAAAGAACTTCAACCAAGTCATGAAAGTGTGTCTGGATTTTGTGTATTTGTTGAGCAGTATTCAGTTCAAATGTGATGAAGATCAGTTCGATCATGTAAAAAAAACTATCCATACTCTCTTAACACTAGATCCCAGAACTCGTGGGAAAGATTGTTCTCTACTTCACATGGCTGTGTATCCAAGGGGAATTAATCGTTGTTACTTCTTTGATGAATCGGATGATGGATATAATGAACCTAATATTAATGTAGTCAGAATTTTAATTCAGAGTGGCGCCAATGTTAACTCCGTAGATTGCGATAAAAACACGCCACTTCACATTTATCTGGAACATGAGATTTGTGAGCCTGATGATTATACCACTTGTTTCTCCAGAGTGGAAGTCATTACGATACGCCCAATATTGACGGCAAAACTGTCATGGACTTAATGAGAGTGTATGGCAGACATTTTGTGCAAGAACTTCGTTATTGTAACTTACAATGTTTAGCGGCTAGGACTATACAAAAATACAAAATACCGTATTCTCCGGAGGAAGTACCTTCATCATTAATCAAGTTTATAGAGTGGCATTAACGGCACCATGTTTTAAAGTGTAGCATGTTTTAAAAATTGACAATATTCTTGTTTTATTTGAAATTTAAAATGAATTTTGGAGAATGTTTTTTTTTTTTTTTTGGTTTTTCTAGTGGGATTAATATTGAAATGGAAAGATTCAGAAATATATTGATAAATCAAAAATTGTTCTAAAAAGTATTACAAAATGTAGTTATGTTTTAACAAAGTTATGACTTAGTTTAACAATTCTACCTCCAGTTTGTTGGGTCTCGCTGGCTAAGTGGTCTAAAGCATGTAGTTACAGACCATGACGGCCCTCACCACCTAGGTTTTATCCCAAACAGGACAGATTTTAGTGTGAGAAAGTTTGGCAGCTTGATTGCCAAAAGCATTTGTGTATTTTTCAGAAACTCCAATTTCCTCTGCTATTCCTGAACTTATTGTCTCAATGTAATTGAACAAATCTGGACTAGGGCTTTAAACTTCATTTCTCCACTCCAGTTTTATGTGGACTTATTTACATAGTTATGACTAAGCCTAACAGTTATACCTCTTAGCTTTATGGGGAGCCTTGGTGGTCAAGTGGTCTAAAGGGGGGGGGGGGGGGGGGGGGGGCTTGGCAGCCAAGTGGTCTAAAGCACAGGATTACAGCTCACAGTCCCTCCTACTACCTAGGTTTGAAAGTTTTTCAGTATGATTGATAAAGGTATGTACAGTAGTTTTCTCCGGGTACTCACGTTTCCTCCACAATTTCTTAACTTGAACGTCAGTGTGATGGCAAAAGGTATGTAATTTTCTCCGGGTACTCATGTTTCCTCCACAATTCTTTAACTTGAATGTGTTGTAAAACCCCTTTACTCTACAACTTCAGTTTTATGGAGATACATATAGTTATGGCGTTATGGCTAAACTGTACTACCTTTGGTTTTACATGTCAAATTAAAATCTTTGTAAAATACGGGAGTTTAACAATTTTATCTCCCTTGATTACTCTCTATGGTTAGAGGTAAGAAAGTGTACCGTCTGCAAGCCGGGGGCATTCCCCTATTACCTACATGTATACATGTGCTAGTATGAAATTTAGTATATGTAATACATATAAATGTATCTACATTATATTTTATTTTCTTAATGTGTTTCGACTGAAAATAAATAAATAAATAAATAAATAAATAAATAAATAAATAAGACTGAAAAGTAATCTTGACCCAATAAGTACCAACAATGTAATTGAATAATGATTGATGCAAGGTTGCATTATAGAATTTAAATAAATAAATAAATAAATAAATAAATTTTGAAACATGACCTTGAACGCCGCATCAATATACACTTTAAATATTTTAAATCTTTATTTTTTATTTTTATTTATTCATTTTTTTTTTACTTTTTTTCATTTTTTTTCATTGACACACAGTGAAAAAAATTCATGTCATGTCTATCAATTTATTTATTTATTTATTTAGTTATTTATTTATTTTAAATTTTATTTTGGAAAGTAACTTTATAAGGAAATGGTTGGTTACTTTAGTTAAAACGTTTGAAATAAATAGGGATTTTTTTTCTAAAAAGTAATGAATCGTTTACCATTTCATATGCCATTTTTTATGAAATCAAAATAAAAAAAAATATGACAACCAAAAAAACGGATAAAATTATTGAAACCATACAGATATTTAATGTTAAAGTTTATTTTAATTTTTTTATTCACATTCTAAATACTTTTACAATATTCTCTAACATTCATACATTTCATTTATCAGTTTATAAGTTTGATATTATCTTGTATATTGAATAAGTTTGATGAAGTTTGTGTAATTAATAAAAACGATACTTGTACATTCTTAATGTTATCGATGGATGCTGACCATAAAAGGGTTCATTTGTCGTTTGTCGGTACCTGTCATGTATTGAGTCATCCGGTAATGTTGACAGGTGTGCGGAGGTATGTGAATTACGGATACTAATTAACAGATTAAGACTTCAACACCATCATCTTGGTAATACATTACGGGATAAACAATTCATCAATGAGAAACTTTTTAATAAACAGTAATGTAACATGTAGATATGAGGAGCATCATATTTCTTGGAGCAAATATTGGGTAAGGGAAAGAATAAAATGTAATTGTAATCGCCATAAGTACATCATAATTTTGGGTTCGTTTAATTAATTAAAATTAGTTAAATGTAATTCTGTCAAAGGCAATTATATACATGTATACAGAATATATCGATTTAATTTTCTCCCACATCGGCGTAAACTTTATAAGTTTTGATACTATTTCAAGAAAAGAACAACTCCACAAACTTGTATGTATCTAGCTATAGACTGCCTATTATTAGTATCATATGTTTGTCCTGATAGCAAACATAACCATTTTATTTTATTTTTAAAGTTTAAAATTCTAAACAAAATATATTAATTATACTTCTTTAATTTGGTTTATTCATTTTTATCATCTTTTAATTTTAACTGGTTTTTTTTAGCTCACCTGAGCACAAAGTGCTCAAGTGAGCTATTGTGATCAGTCTTTGTCCGTCGTGCGTCGTGCGTCGTGCGACGTGCGTCGTGCGTCGTGCGTCGTGCGTCAACTTTTCATTGTTAACACTCTAGAGGCCACAGTTTTTGTTATATCTTCATCAAACTTGTCCAGAACATTGTTCAGGTCAAAAGCTAAGTCAAGTTCATATATGGAATGTGTTGGATCAATAAGTAGGTCACTAGGTCAAATCAAAGAAAAACCTTGTTAACACTCTAGAGTCCATATTTTTTGTCCAATCTTCATATAATTTGGCCAGAACAACCTTCATGACCAAAGCAAGGTCAAGTTCGTATATGGGTCATGTTAGATCAATAAGTAGGTCACTAGGTCAAATCATAGAAAAACCTTGTTAACGCTCTAGAGTCCATATTTTTTGTCCAATCTTCATATAATTTGTCCAGAACGATGTTCATGACCAAAGCAAGGTCAAGTTCGTTTATGGGTTATGTTGGGTCAATAAGTAGGTCACTAGGTCAAATCATAGAAAAACCTTGTTAACGCTATAGAGTCCATAGTTTTTGTCCAATCTTCATATAATTTGTCCAGAACGATGTTCATGACCAAAGCAAGGTCAAGTTCGTATATGGGTTATGTTGGGTCAATAAGTAGGTCACTAGGTCAAATCATAGAAAAACCTTGTTAACGCTATAGAGTCCATATTTTTTGTCCAATCTTCATATAATTTGTCCAGAACGATGTTCATGACCAAAGCAAGGTCAAGTTCATATATCGTTAATGTTGGGTTAATAAGTGGGTCACTAGGTCAAATCAAAGAAAAACCTTGTTAACACTCTAGAGTCCATTTTTTTTGTCCAATCTTTATATAATTTGTCTAGAACGATGATCATGACCATAGCAAAGTCAAGGACATATACCGATCATGTTGGGTCAATAAGTAGGTCACTAGGTCAAATAATAGATAAACCTTGTTAACACTCTAGAGTCCATATTTTTTGTCCAATCTTCATATAATTTGTCCAGAACAATGTTCATGACCAAAGCAAGGTCAAGTTCATATATCGTTAATTTTGGGTCAATAAGTAGGTCACTAGGTCAAATCAAAGAAAAACCTTGTTAACACTCTAGAGTCCATATTTTTTGTCCAATCTTCATATAATTTGTCCAGAACAATGTTCATGACCAAAGCAAGGTCAAGTTCGTATATGGGTCATGTTAGGTCAATAAGTAGGTCACTAGACCAAATCATAGAAAAACCTTGTTAACACTATAGAGTCCATAGTTTTTGTCCAATCTTCATATAATTTGTCCAGAACGATGTTCATGACCAAAGCAAGGTCAAGTTCGTATATGGGTCATGTTGGGTCAATAAGTAGGTCACTAGTCCAAATCATAGAAAAACCTTGTTAACGCTATAGAGTCCATAGTTTTTGTCCAATCTTCATATAATTTGTCCAGAATGATGTTCATGACCAAAGCAAGGTCAAGTTTGTATATGGGTCATGTTGGGTCAATAAGTAGGTTACTAGACCAAATCATAGAAAAACCTTGTTAACACTCGAGAGTCCATATTTTTTGTCCAATCTTCATATAATTTGTCCAGAACAATGTTCATGACCATAGCAAGGTCAAGTTCGTATATGGGTCATGTTGGGTCAATAAGTAGGTCACTAGGCCAAATCGTAGAAAAACCTTGTTAACACTATAGAGTCCATAGTTTTTGTCCAATCTTCATATAATTTGTCCAGAACGATGTTCATGACCAAAGCAAAGTCAAGTTTGTATATGGGTCATGTTGGGTCAACAAGTAGGGCACTAGGTCAAATCATAGAAAAACCTTGTTAACGCTATAGAGTCCATATTTTTTGTCCAATCTTCATATAATTTGTCCAGAACGATGTTCATGACCAAAGCAAGGTCTAGTTCGTATATCTTTAATGTTGGGTCAATAAATAGGTCACTAGGTCAAATCAAAGAAAAACCTTGTTAACACTCTAGAGTCCATATTTTTTGTCCAATCTTTATATAATTTGTCTAGAACAATGATCATGACCATAGCAAAGTCAAGGACATATACCAATCATGTTGGGTCAATAAGTAGGTCACTAGGTCAAATAATAGATAAACCTTGTTAACACTCTAGAGTCCATATTTTTTGTCCAATCTTCATATAATTTGTCCAGAATAATGTTCATGACCAAAGCAAGGTCAAGTTCATTTATCGTTAATTTTGGGTCAATAAGTAGGTCACTAGGTCAAATCAAAGAAAAACCTTGTTAACACTCTAGAGTCCATACTTTTTGTCCAATCTTCATATAATTTGTCCAGAATGATGTTCATGACCAAAGCAAAGTAACGTTCATATATCGATAATGTTGGGTCAATAAGTAGGTCATCAGGTCAAATTAAACAAAAACCTTGTTAACACTGTAGAGTCCATATTTTTTGTCCAATCTTCATATAATTTGTCCAGAACGATGTTCATGACCAAAGCAAGGTCAAGTTCGTATATGGGTCATGTTGGGTCAATAAGTAGGTCACTAGACCAAATCATAGAAAAACCTTGTTAACACTATAGAGTCCATAGTTTTCGTCCAATCTTCATATAATTTGTCCAGAACGATGTTCATGACCAAAGCAAGGTCAAGTTCATATATCGTTAATTTTGGGTCAATAAGTAGGTCACTAGGTCAAATCAAAGAAAAACCTTGTTAACACTCTAGAGTCCATAGTTTTCGTCCAATCTTCATATAATTTGTCCAGAACGATGTTCATGACCAAAGCAAGGTCAAGTTCATATATCGTTAATTTTGGGTCAATAAGTAGGTCACTAGGTCAAATCAAAGAAAAACCTTGTTAACACTCTAGAGTCCATATTTTTTGTCCAATCTTCATATAATTTGTCCAGAACAATGTTCATGACCAAAGCAAGGTCAAGTTCGTATATGGGTCATGTTGGGTCAATAAGTAGGTCACTAGACCAAATCATAGAAAAACCTTGTTAACACTATAGAGTCCATAGTTTTTGTCCAATCTTCATATAATTTGTCCAGAACGATGTTCATGGCCAAAGCAAGGTCAAGTTCTTATATGGGTCATGTTGGGTCAATAAGTAGGTCACATTAACAATGTTCTAGAGTCCATACTTTTTGTCCAATCTTCATATAATTTGTCCAGAATGATGTTCATGACCAAAGCAAAGTAACGTTCATATATCGATAATGTTGGGTCAATAAGTAGGTCATTAGGTCAAATTAAACAAAAACCTTGTTAACACTGTAGAGTCCATATTTTTTTGTCCAATCTTCATATAATTTGTCCAGAACGATGTTCATGACCAAAGCAAGGTCAAGTTCGTATATGGGTCATGTTGGATCAATAAGTAGGTCACTAGGTCAAATCATAGAAAACCTTGCTAACACGTTAGAGTCCATGTTTTCTGTCCAATCTTCGTATAATTTGTCAAGAACAATGTTCAGGACAAAAGCTAGGTCAAGTTCATATTAACTTATAATGAATTCTGTTAATCCTCTATTCATGACATTATTGGAAAAATGTGTATAATTCAACTTATTCTCAGGTGAGCGCCAGGGCCTCATGGCCCTCTTGTTTTAATTCTTGATAGTTTTAATTTCTAAAATATTAAAAAATTAACATATTTGACTTAAAGAAAATATAAATTTATTAGTAAGAAAAAGTTTTGTCACATAAAATATATATTTATTAATGAATGAATGTAAATATATCCCATTTACGGCAATGTTTAACCATTTAAAAGCGTTACCAGCCTTAGACCTTTATTACGACTGCCCCCTCGATTGCAAATCACGTTCAATCGCGTCCAATCTCGTAAGGTCACGGGCCTTGCGCATGCGTAATAAACAATGTTAAACTCCTCTATTAACACCTTTATTTGAACTCTGCATATTTAACCTAAGTTATGATTCACTTATGCACTGTGCATATGTTAATGATATGTAATAATGGTATGTGTATCACTTACACAGGAAGACGTCATCATATGGAAACATATAGATGAAAAACACATTGTAATACCGGTAATAATTATCCAAAATGTTTTCATATGATCTTGAAGTAAAAACTTTCTATAATGGTATAATATGGTTAACATCACACATTTCCTAAACCGTTTCAATAGTGTATGTTAAGCATGCTCTCTAAACTATTTCCAGTTTTCTACAGTTAACAACACATGTTTTCCCTACATATTTCATATGCTTATTTAAAAGCTTCAAAGAATTACCCTTATAGACCCTAAAACATGCCTGCATTGAGGTAACATAGCTGATTTGTTTCCTTTTTACGTCATGCAGACTGATTTGTATTTGTTTGTTTAATGTAATTTGTTTGTTAAGGAGTCCTTTACAATTTGATGACAATGATTATGATGAGTGGTTCTTAATGTTAGTGTGTTTACAATTAAAAAATGCGTAAGAAGGAGTGATTGCATACATATAGTTGGACACTGTTTTTACCTGTTTTTGTAATTAAGACTGATCCATGTTTATAAACACAATGTCATCAGAACGTTAACAACCTATACTATTTGTCTTTCACAATCTGATGACCATGGTTATGTCTATATTATTATTAGGGTGTTTACAACGAAAAAAAATGTGTAAGAAGTGATTGCATACATATAGCTGGACATTGTTTTTACCAGTTTTTGTAATTTAGACTGATCTATGCTTATTAACATTAACAACCTATACTATAGATCTTTTACAATCTGATGACAATGTTTATGTTGGGTGTTTACAACCAAAAAAAAATGGGTAAGAAGGAATGAATGCATACATATGATAAAAAACTGTTATATTGTATTACCTGTTTGTGTAATTTAGACTTGACCATGTTTATAAAATAAACTCTGCTATCAGACCATGCACTGCCTATATTAGTATAGGCAAACAACATTGACCTGTCCGCTTGACCTATTAGGAATATTCATAAAGAAGGATTCTATATGTGTAGTATTAGGATTCAGTTAAAACATGCACAATGCAGTAATGGCGTTTCCCATTATGTACTTGTTTTACCCAAACATAAATGTACATGTCCATAGTAAATATTCAAATTAAGGTTCAAGTGGACAGGTCATTGTTGTTTAGCTATACCTGATATGATTACTGATGGTTTTGCAGAACTTTTTTTTTTTGGTCATTGCATATTGAACTATAATTTCAATGGATTGTTTTTGGGAGTTTTAATAAATTTGTTTTTTTTATTTATGAATAGTTCTGGAGATTTGATATTATATCATCCACAAAATAAATTGTAAAAATGAAGCATATTGTCAAATGTCTTGGATGTCAGCCACAAAAAATGATAGATGTGTGTCTCATAAGTATTTTTGGTTGGATGTAAAAGTATTGTTTTTAATTGTGAGTTTTTAATATTATGAAGTGAAGTGGTTGTGATACCTTAAACAAAAAATTAGTTTTATATGGCAAAGTGGAATAAAATTTTATTGTTGATTAATAAAAAATGTGATAAAAAAGGCCAGGAGTTTAATTATTAGGTATGGGGGTACTTCTTGTCAAAAATAGGAATGCACTTTTACTTTTAGACACCTTTAGCATGATTTGTAAGCCTTAGGTTTGTATGGGCGCTTTTCAATATTTGCACTGCGGTGCTAGTGTCAGCTAGATTACACTAGGCTACTGGATGTGATGATTAATGGAACTGTTTATGTGTTTATCTGCCTTGTACTAGCGCGCACTCAGGGTGACATTTAGGTGCTAGCTCACGGAGACAACATTTCCAGAAGTCCCCACTAGTCCATTTTTCTGACACCGGCAAGTCAGCAGTAATGTGAAATGAAGTAACTTGCTTAAGATCATAACATGCCACCGTCGGGGTTCCAACTCACAGCCCTTGGATCTTTAAAGTTGGACCCAGAAACCAACACACAAACTCAAACCCGAATCTATATTACCTGCATACTAGAAATTTCCAACCGGTCCTCATGTGATGATTTCAACATGTTCTGCTGCTGTGTATAGTTTTCAACTTTTCATCAGCGACATTAAATTTACGGATATACGAGGGGAGGTCAAAAAGTTCGTAGAACGGGGGATATATTGCCGCAACAAACCATACATTTTATTATTCAATATAGTCCCCATTTACCCCAATGCACTTAGCCCACTTTTCTTTCAGACTGTCTATACCCTTCGGTTTGGTCCTGTGGCAGCCTTAAGTCCATCATCATCAGGAAATCTGATTCCCTGTAAATAGGACTTCAAATTTCTAAATAGGAAATAATCACAGGGTGACAAATCGGGACTGTAGGCAGTGGTAGGGTGTGTGATTAAGTTGTTCGAACTTGCATTCACAGATCGCTGCTTGTGCAATCCTTGACTTGTGCACAGGGGCATTGTCGTGAAGAAGCAATACCCCTCGGCTAAACTTTCCCCTCCTTTTTATAAACGTAAATGGAAGCTCTCCGGGTTATCATTATAAATGCCAAGAAGCTCCCGACTTGACTGGAGTCTTTGGAAGCGATCGCACAGTAGGGTTTCTGGGGACCCATCTTGCGGATACTTTCGACATCCCAAAATGCTCGTGGATAACCGTGTATACACTTCCACGTGAAATGTCACACTCCCTAGCTCCTCTATGTCATCAATCCTAATTCGACGATCATTCATGATGAGGGTCTCCACAGACGTGACAATTTCCTTTGTGATGGCATCAGCTAGCCGACCTGACCGTGGATCATCCTTCATTAAGGTGCGCCCACGTTTAAATTCGGCTGACCATTTTGCTACTGTGGAATAGGCAGGACCACTGTCACCGTACCCCTCGGCCATTCGCCGGTGAATTTCTTTGGCATTTGATCCTTCTACTGTGAGGAACTTTATTACTGCCTTAAACTCAACATTTTGATTTTCCATCATTGCTTGATGGTCACCAACTTTGAATGCTTTTGAGAATTACACAAATATGTTATGACACATAAACTTGATATGTTTCAAATGGTGGAGTGTCTAAATAAGTCAAGAATATGTGTGTTACGCTTGGCTGAATACGCTGTTCTATGAACTTTCTGACTTCCCTCGTATATCGCTGCTTTCACTGATAACATTTTGATTGATTTAACAACCAGTCAAGAATACTTCACTTAAATCGAGACATCACCAGCTGTAGGTGGAGTGGCAGTCATTTCTACCTTTGTAGTGCGCTCAGGACCGTGAGTGTGCAGTGGGATGCATTCGTGTTTCACATTCCATTCCGTTAAGGTCTCTTTTGAAGGACCCTTGGCTTTCATTTCTAGTGGATTTACAAGTATAACGCTGTTCAAATTTAACAAAAGATTATTGTATTTGGCGAAAAAATAGTCACTGCCTACCCAGTTCAAGTCTTATAATTAGACCCCGACCGGAGTTGGAACCTTGACTTCCGACATACAAAGCGAACAAGCTAACGACTTAGCTATCATAGTGGTAATTGATTTCACGGTTATCAAATGAATCACAGCTTAAACAGTGATGCACGATTCACTTGTCAACTAAAATGCGTAGTGTTCTAATCACTGTTCTTGAACTTTGGAAACCATTGCTTAACTTGGACTTTGGCATTCTTGTTAGACGGAATTATTTCTGTCGTCAACGACCCTTTTTATTGATGATATGGGGCGGTGGAGTTTGGTCCACATTCTAGTATGCACAGTAGCCTTACGACTGATATGTTACTGTTTTAGCAATAGAAAATAACATACCATTGTTAATGCAGATATTAAAATCATTGCATACTTCTTGAGTTCAATTTCAATGAAAATTGCAACACGTTGAAAAAGGGTGTAGGGGAAAGTGGTTGGTACTACAAAAATGTTGGATATTGGTAAAAAGGAGTAAAAAGTTTAAAAAATGTTTTCAGATATTTACAATAAGCCGACTTGGACAAGAAACTGACAATCGTGTTTGAAAATATTACGATTTTTTTTTTATTATTATTCTCGCATTATTCTAACGGAGAACTTATTTACGCTCGACCAAATATGTATATCGTTTAAGGTTTGACTTCCAACACCCGTACTCACTTCGCTTTTGGAAGTTTCACTCATTTTTTTAAACAAACTTTGCTTTGGGATTGTGATTTGGATATTGTTTTTGATTCTTATGAATAATGATATCGAGGTCCTTAAAACACTTTTCTGGTTCTCGCATGAAAAGAGCTTCTGATTCATGTGTCTAAATTGTAAAATGTGCTGTAAATTTCGGGATTTTTGGTTGGTTTAATGTATGTCACTGGTGTATCTATAGACAATATTGGGGAAACTTGTGTGATAACTTTACTGGAGGTGTTTGTCACAATTAATACACAAGTAAAGCGGTTTTTACAGGAAACAAGCGTATGTAGGCGTAGTTGCTGATCAGAATAACGAAACACCCTAGGTAACGCATTGCCTCATTAATATTCATCAGAATACAATGCAAAGCATGTCGTCAGGCATCAAATGTATAAAACACGTACATGTATTCTAACATGTCCTGCGTTTTCCTTCATGTGAAATTTGAAGAGAGCCAGCCGTTATACCCATGACTGTTCCGTTTTAATGACGTACTCCCTTACCCTTATTTTAAGTCTGCCTCGGTTACAATTGTTGCATTGACACAGAACACATAATCGACTTTTGTGTCACTTTTATACTGAACTCTCGGACGACATAAATGTCGCATTGACACGGAACCCCTAAACTACTTTTGTGTCGCTTTTGCATTGATACTTCTCGAACGACAAAAATGTTGCATTGACACGGAACCCCTAAACTACTTTTGTGTCGCTTTTGCATTGATACTTCTCGAACGACAAAAATGTCGCATTGACACGGAACCCCTAAACGACTTTTGTGTCGCTTTGGCATTGATACCTTTAGGACGACAAAAATGTTGCATTGACACGGAACCTCTTAACCACTTTTGTGTCGCTTTGAGATTGAACTCTTGGACGACAAACATGTCGCATTGACATGGAACCCCTAAACTACTTTTGTGTCGCTTTGACATTGAACTCTCGGACGACATAAATGTTGCATTGACACGGAACCCCTAAACTACTTTTGTGTCGCTTTGACATTGAACTCTCGGACGACATAAATGTCACATTGACACGGAACCCCTAAACTACTTTTGTGTCGTTTTGACATTGAACTCTCGGACGACATAAATGTTGCATTGACACGGAACCCCTAAACTACTTTTGTGTCGCTTTGACATTGACCTCTCGGACGACATAAATGTCACATTGACACGGAACCCCTAAACTACTTTTGTGTCGTTTTTGCATTGGACTCTCGGACGACATAAATGTCACATTGACACGGAACCCCTAAACTACTTTTGTGTCGCTTTGACATTGAACTCTCGGACGACATAAATGTTGCATTGACACGGAACCCCTAAACTACTTTTGTGTCGCTTTGACATTGAACTCTCGGACGACAAAAATGTTGCATTGACACGGAACCCCTAAACTACTTTTGTGTCGCTTTGACATTGAACTCTCGGACGACAAAAATGTTGCATTGACACGGAACCCCTAAACTACTTTTGTGTCGCTTTGACATTGAACTCTCGGACGACATAAATGTCACATTGACACGGAACCCCTAAACTACTTTTGTGTCGCTTTGACATTGAACTCTCGGACGACATAAATGTTGCATTGACACGGAACCCATAAACTACTTTTGTGTCGCTTTGACATTGAACTCTCGACGACATAAATGTTGCATTGACACGGAATCCCTAAACGACTTTATTTTCGTTGAACTCTCGGACGACATACAAGTCTCATTTACTTTGAAAATTTATCGCATTGTCGCATTTTCTTTTTTTTTTCTTTTTTGGATTTTGAAATTTTATTCCAAAAGTTTAACCTGAAAACGGTTGCTTTGACTTTTTGCCATACTTTGACTGAGCAGAATGAAACACTCTTTTCATAATTGTAAATTATTCATCAATTTTTTTAAAAAGTATTTATTTATTTCTACCAATTAAATGCCTGATGGGTTTCGAAACATGCCTCTACTAAACCATATTGCTTATAACTAAAACCCCGTTTTCTATGTTACAAAAAATTACAATTTCTGTAAAGAGTAAAGGTTTATTTATTTATTTATTTATTTATTTATTTATTTATTTATTTATTTATCATGTGTTTTACAAAAATTTACAATTTTTCTAGTGTGTCGTGTTATTAGGAAGTGACCTAGGGATAAAAAGGAAAAGTTGTTGAACATGGAAATTTTTCGGTTTGAAGTGAAATTGAAATGCATACTTTTTGAAATAATATTTTGAGCAGAGACTGGTATAATATATATTAGGTCACTTCCTAATAAAATGATGCCACTAGTAAAATGTGGCCACAATCTCTGGAAAACGGGGTTTTAGTAATAATGAATATGGTGTAGGTACTTGATAAGTGATTTTTTAAAGGTATGATGTAAAGCCCCATGGATACAATTACTGACACTCATTTCGCCACTTTGTGAAACATTGATTTATTGATTGAAGTTTTAAGTCGCAGTCAAGAATAAATAAATAACTTTATCAAGACTACTAGCTAAAAGTGAAATAGCAGAATTTATGACCTTTACAGTGCGCTCATAGAAATGTGCGAGGAGGGGTTTTTAGCATCGGTTTTTAAGGTCTTTTCCGAAGCAACCCGGTGTGACTTTCATTTCTAAATGCCGAGTGCTCGGCGAAAGAACAGTCACTACCTGTTTTTAAGTCTTGCTCAGACTCCGCCGGGGTTCGAATCCACGACCTCCCAAATACGAAGTGAGCGCCCTTTCAAGTAAACTGCAGTAGTTGTTTGTTCAAAAAATTATTTCGCAACATGGATTTTTTTCATATATACTAGTAATCTACTTGATGAACTTTTGTTCAAGTTTGCATAAGAATATCACGAAACTATTGTGCTTAGGAAAAGTCTAATTATATCATTATTATTTTTTTTACAGTTTGCATAGATTTGTTTTTTTAATATTTGACATCAATTTTACATTTTATGATTTGTGATTCTTACATTGGACAGTCCTGGACATGCACGTGTAAAATTTTTTCGAAATCGCAGAGATATTTTGTTTGTGACGTCGCGCAATTATTCCCGATGACGTCATAATTTTCGTACACTTCCGCAACTTTTGAAATGTACACGCCCTCTTATTTTGAAGAACTTGAACTCGTATTTTAGTGAAAATGTCTTCTTTTTGTGATGGAGTTTGATATTTATGGAGTTTTCAAGGATGTCTTGGACGAAAACGTAACTAGCAAAGCAGGGCCTTTCAATGATATTGAAGGGAACGGTAAAGATGTCGAAAGCCCTTTCGATTATGTAGATTTATTTTCACATGATGCATGGAACATCAATAGCTACACAGAAACATGCCAAAATATTTGCAACAACTGCGTGAAAACCAATGAAAGATTTCTGAAGTTCACAAACGCAGATATTTTGGCTTGCGTGAAAGTAGAAGATACCTCCCAGTTAGCGGTTACGACACGGCAAAATAAAAAGAGTCGAAGAGTGCGGTTTTCTACTGGCGTCTCCATTTCTGTTGATAGCAATTTTCATCACGAAGCTCTTTCTGAAATGGAATTTGAAACAGATTTAGAAGAACCGTAAGTACTTATATGTAAAATTAATGTAATAAAAATAATTTTCTCAAAAACTCAATACCTCAATACTCAATACAACAATTTTCGGGTACGGAGTCCGTAAGGTGACATCTGTAAAAAGTTTCGCTACGGTATTTTCTAAATAGTATTTCGTATTTTTGAAAT